>CM038224.1:41921398-42615731 GCA_021442155.1 Cymbidium sinense
AGTTAATCATAAAAATCAACATGATGGATATTTTCCAACCACAGACATTGGATAAAAGACAATGCTATGAAATTTAGAACAAGATTAGTGAAAAACTCAAAGCGATGTTCAGAATGTAAGGGGTAAGCTGGAGAAATTAGAAACTGAATGTTGACCTCACTTTTGGAGTGAGGATTAGCATTTCTCATCTTAGACTTAGGAGCCTTTTTAACACTTAGATTTTCTTAGTGCTAAGAAACTTCTAGTGATTAAGGAAACACTAAGCCTAAGCTTAGAGACTTAGAGAACATAACCCTAAGCCAAAAGTTTGCCTTAGGACAAATAGGTTTCACCTACCCTAAGGCCTAAATCAAAACTCATACCCATTCAATCATCCAAATCTAAACTCATGTAAATGAAGAACAACCAACCTCAAACCTATTCAATTAATCATAATTGAATTTGGTTTTCCAATCCAAGCTCCAAGCCAAATTAACTTGGACCTTAGCCCAAGTTAACCCATTTGACCTAAAGAGTTCAAATGAGCCATAACCTAATTGAGCCCAAATCAATTGTGATCAAAACCACTAATCAACTCTAAATCCATCATTGAACCTCTATCAACACTTAATTGACACTAACTCAATGCATTTCAACCCAATCAACCCAATTGGTACACTAGACCCCATGAGACCTAAATGACCAATTTGATTCAAACTTCAATCCAGCCCAAATTGGATTAAATCAACTCATCAAAACCCTTTCATAATGATTGTTGATCATCTTTGATTACACAATTGAAATAATTAGGTCAAGTCAAGCTAATTTGACCACTTAACCCAAATTGACCCAATTGACCTAAATGGCCACATTGGGCCAAATCTCATTTCAATCTAAATTGATTATAACCAATGCCTCTAATCAATCATAAATTGATTTTTGAACACCTTACAATCATCAATTGAAGCCAATTTGACTAAGCAAACCTAATTGACCCACTTAGCCCAAATTAACCTAAAAGATTCAATTGAACCAAATCATTCCCCTAATCCAAATCAATTCAAACCAACACCTATAATCATTATAAAAATGATCAATTGAACATAAACCTAACCCATGCCCAAGCCAATTTGGCCAATTTCTTCAAATTGGTCAACATGGCCCATTTGACCTAAATTGAACCATATGAGCCAAAATCAAATTAAACCCAAATTGAATCAAACAAATGGCACTCACTCATCCCAAATGACCAAGTGGAATTACCCAAACCATTGGTTTGATCCAATATGGTCAAATTGGTCAACTTAACTTAATTGAACCCATTTGATCGATATGGGTCAAATTGAGCTAAACCCAACCAAACCAAGCCTAAACCCAACTAAAGTCGGTATGACTCATCCTTGGGTCACCATGGGCTTGCCCAAGTGGACCCAACCCATGGTGAACCTGATTTGGGTCAAACCATTAAATCAAGCCACCCAAATAGAATAAATCCCTATTTCGATGGGTTCTCCAACTCCCCACCCCATGGCAGCCACCTTTGGCTCTTCTTGGACAAGAGGACCAAATGATCCAACCTAACCCAAGGCTACTGGGCTTAGCCTTTGACCATGAGAGGGTGAGTTCACCCATGGAAACTCATTGGTCCACCTAAGGGAACCTGTACACCCCATGCCAGGCCACTCCACTCCCTCAGCCTCTCATCCTCAGCATTTCAACAATCCCTTGCCACCTCCGGCCACCTACCCCAGCAAAATGGCTTTCCAAAGGTTAAACCAATCTCAACCCTTGGTTAAGCTAGAGGAGAGTATACTCCACCCCGTAGATTCAAACTCAACACACACCTTCCACAGAGCATTCCACAGTCTCATACCCTTTCCCGAGCACTTCATGTGCTCCACCACTAGCGAGACCAGCTCCCGATCAAACCCAAGAAATTTGTCCATCCAAGCTTCCAAAATCTCCACTAAATCCAAATTAACTCTTCCTACATCTTCACCTCACTCCAGGGAACCAAAATAAATCATTTCCCAAGCGATTCAATCACCGAAAGATGTCCCTAGACCAATGTCAGTGAGTTTTGTGGTGGAATTTGGTCCACAGAGCAATCGACGTAGAGGTAGCTCATGATCTTTTAATAGGGATACATCTTTTAAAGATGAAGCTACCTCTATCAATGGACTGCAAGTCTATAGCTCCGTTGAGGTAAAAATCTGGCAACCGTAGTTCCCCCCTAAGTGTTGGTCTTTTTTGAAGTTAAATGTGAGTTCATTCAATTTTCACCATAAGATCCTCTTAGATCTCTTCTTTGATGATGTTGGAGTTGATTTTACCATTGAACAAGCTCCAATGAGCTCAAATCAAGCGGTGGGTGGCAGACGGTGTTTGTCTTTCTTCGACATGGGATGACAAATCATTGGCCATCTATTCCGCATGATTGGAACGAACAGTCGTGATTAATCACACTAGAAATCTTGATTTAATCCTTTTAAAGTCACAAGATCAATATTGACTATTTGATTCGAGATCGGATGGCTGGGACAAAATCACGTCCGCCGTCGCTGAGTCAGCTGTTGTGTCAGACGGTTTAAATAACTAATATCGCGATGCCACATAGAAAACACTATTGCATTAGCATCCACATGACGCCAATGATTTAAAAGGATAATTAGGCTTTAAAAATGTAATTAAATGTCTAGAACTTCACAAGATCATAATTAATTGTAGCAAAATAAAAAATACAAATAAACCCACTTTGAAAAGGTAAACAAAGAAGAATTAAAAAATAAAATAAAATTTTTGATTTCTAGTAAATAATGCTTAATTAAGGTTTTAAGCATAAACTCATTACCTTAATTAAGGCTTAATTACTTGGTTAATTAATTCCAAATTGGTGGGATGATTTTATGGGATGTCCTCTGCCTCCCATAGTTTTCTTGGAATTATTGGCCATATAATTTAGAGAATTTAGAATTTCAATCCTAATTAATCTCATTAATTAATTTAAAATTTATTAAAATTATTAAACAGTGAAAATTAAAATAATTCATGATAATTAATCACTATGAATAGTGGGAATAGTGAGGAGAAATAATTATGACCTCTTTCTTAAATACTTTTCTAAATGTATTTCCTTAGGAGGGTTAATTAACACATGTAATAATTAGGGATTAATTAGGAAAAATTAATGATATGATAGAAATCAAACTAAATTAATGATTGGTTCAAATAATTCAAATTTAAATCATTAGTTTTCCTTTATGTGTTTAATAACATAAAGTTATTAAGAAAATTATGGTTGACCCATTGGTGTGGAAAAATCATAAGAGTACTTAACTTAGATTCTTTCCTTCTTCAATATAACTAACTTTTATGAACGAGCCTAATTGCATTAGATTCCTTTAGGTGCATTGAAAATTTTAATTTTCTAAGCATATCATTGGAGGCTCATGATTAAGTAGTTAATTAAATTAAAGAAGCTTAGGGAAGGGTAATCAAATCAATGTGTTTGATGGTTTAAATCTAATCAAGTAATAAAAATCTATTTAATTCTTTTCCTTAAATATATTAAATTATCAACATGGGATGGGGTAAATACTAAGTATCATTTCATCTCTTTAGGTCTTAATAATTCAAACACCAAAATCAAATTTTATAATAATTTTCTTAAGGAATATTTATTTGGCTTGATTATTCTTTGGACTTAATGTAATTAAATATGTTATGTGGCAATGCTTAATTACCTCTTTTCAAGCATCATAAATGTGCATGTCATTTGTGTCATATATTCATATTTTCAAAAAAAAAAAAAAAACAAAATAAGATGATTACATCTAAGTTGCATGTGTTGGATAAATATTATTATATAGTGTGACTATTATCACTAATAAATCCTAAATTATTTTCAAAAACTATAAGCTAATGACATAAATTTTAAATTAATGTGGGTTATAAATGTTCGATAAAATTTACATTTTCATATAATTCAAACATGGTAAAGGATTATTTTATTTTAATGATTCATGTGTATGTTTACATATGTTTGGAGTTAGCAAGTATATTGTCTAGACATCCCAGGAACATAAGGCTTTAAATAGCTCCAAGGAGGTCTTCAATAATCTCACTTTCTTGGTTTAATAATTGCACGTACTTATTTAATTTCATTCATTTGTATGTATGTGCTAGAATTTGGGATAGAGCTTTATATAATCTTTGCATTTTCATGTATATGTTTACATGTATTTAGGTTAGCAAGTATATAGTATGGACCTCCCAAGAATACGAGGCTTTAAGTAGCCCCAAGGAGGTCTTAGATAATCTCACTTCTCTGGTTTAACAATGGCATGTACTTTCTTAAAAAGGGATGAAATCCTTCTTTTCTACCAAATTACATGGATTAACGATCATTCAAGTGTGCTAAAAAGGCATATATATATATATATATTGGAAGTATAAATATCTGTATTAAATCAAATACCATGAAAAATAAAAAATGAAGAAATGTGTATGCTATTGATGATGAAAAGAGGTGGTGGAATGCTATCCATATGATGGTGATTCAATTTTATTAATCCTAAGATGTCTTTCATGTTTTAATAAGATTCCTTAAGAGTAACCTAAATATAGGTCTAATAAAAAATATTTAATAAATGATTCACTAAAAAAACCAAAGTCATAATAATATATCCTTAGAAAATAACTTAAAATCAAGATGAAGGGTCAATCTCCCTTTTCTTCTCTTTGTAATGATTAAATATTTAAGTAGACACCAAATGAAACAAAATAATAATGTAAATTAAAATTAATCAATCCGTTCAAAGATTTGATGTGGAATCTCCCTTAATATTTAAATTAAATAATTCTAAACTTTAAATAATTTTTCTTCTGATACCTAACTAAGACATACCACACTAAACCTTAGCACACACATTAGAATACTAAGTCCAATTCTAACCTTTAGGTTAGGCTAGTGTATGTTGTGATGTTATGTTTTGTTTTATGATGTAATATTTTATACTGGATGTTAGGACTGTTTATGCATAGACTTGATGTGAGGTCGTTAATAACCTAATGATATTTTTTGCAAGGTATTATGCTAAAGGGGCTGCTCTAATAATAAGTAAATATAAATATTCCTGCTTATAGGTTGTTTATGCCCCTAAGCATAATCCAGTTAGGATAGGTGGACTTGGTTACTTAAGTGCATGGTGCTAAGTCCAAACATGTGAAATATAATTGCGTGGATTGTATGTTTGTTTAGCTAATGTCTATTTTATAGGTGTAGTTGGATTTTATTTTACATAAATAAAGTAATTTTTGCAATAGGAATTACGATTAGTGCTATGGGGCTTAGGATGATAAGTGGCTAGAAGGCAATGACTTGGGAGGCCCTGTGAAGCTTGGAGAAAAACCAGTCCAAAAGAAGGAAAGGAAAGAAAGAAAGACAAGAGGTTGAAGAACCCCATAAAATTTATTTCATTTGTAAAAAAATGTGAATTTCAATTGTAATTCGGGTTGTATAAGGCTTGACTACCCAATTTCTTTCCTTTTCTGGGGTGTACAACAGCACCCGGCTACATCAACCTCTTATTCTTTTATAAAATTCATATGTTTGAATGTTGTGTTCAAAATGTGCAATAGAAATGGCATGGTATTCATAAATTTTTCAAGGTGTGATGATTTGATGTGTGGCATGGACAATACAGGCTCTTTAAAATAAAATAAACTTTTCTATCCTGACTAAATAACTCATAACTAAATTTTAATATAACTCATGACCTCACCTTGAAGCCTAGTTCAAAATCAAGATAAATAAAAGATTTAGCAACCCCTTAGCTGGATGTTGTATGTTATCACACCATGCATAACATTTTCTATCACTCTTGAATAGGGAGGGCTTGGCCTTTGAGGGTGATCACTTGTAGTGGGGAACACTTCCTCCCACTGATTTAGCCCATAATTTTATTTCATCATGAATATAGGCATAATTGTCCTAAGCCTTAGTCCAAAATGAATGTGTCAAAATGGTGTAAAAGATTGTAATTTTTTGCATTAGTCTAAGTCATGTTTTCAACACTACCATTATCGGTCGTTAGTCCGGATGTGAAAAGTGGAGGGTTGCGTTAGGTAGTCGACAACCAACATAAAACTTGTCGAAATAATCATGACATGAATCCTTTAAATCATTGTGTTAATGCTAGGGCATCTGAAGCGACTATATGGCTTGAATACAAAAAAATGTATAGAGCGTGCACGGTCAGGTTGTTAAATAAGCAAGGGTTCCCACATTATGGATGGATGCTGGCAAAGAAGTTAGTCCATGAAACTAGAATTAGGTTAGGATCTTGAAATATAGGTACTCTTACAAGTAATTAATGGAATTAATAGATATTATGGTTCATAGAAAGATAAATATTTTATGTGTTCATGAAACTAAATGGGTTGGGGAGAAAGCCAAGGAGATTGATAGTTTAGGTTTTAAACTTTGGTATTCAGGTAAAAGTTGAACTAGAAATGGTGTAGGTGTGATTATAGATAAAAGTTTGAAGGGTAATGTTATAAATATTAATAGATGTGGAGATAGAATTATAGCTTTAAAGATTATTATTGATACTAAGTTTATTAATGTTATAAGTGTCTATCCTCCTCAAGTAGGTTTGGAGGTAAGCACAAAAGAAAATTTTTGGAATGAATTAGAGGGATTAATACAAAAGATATCTCTTGAAGAAAATGTATTTATTGGAGGAGATTTAAATGGACATGTTGGTAGAGTGGTAGAAGATTTTAAAAGTATTCATGGTGGTTATGGATTTAGAGTGACTAATGAAGAAGGTTGGACTATATTAGATTTTGCTTTAGCTTATGATTTTAGTTGCTAACACTTTATTTAAGAAAAGAGATGAACATATTATTACTTATAAAATGGATCTAGTAAAACACAGATTGATTATTTTCTGATAAGAAAAATATATCATTTAGATTGTAAAGATTGTAAGGTCATTCCAAGTGAAAATCTAAGTACTCAACATCAATTGTTAGTTTTAGATTTTAAGATGAAAGATTGTAAGAGAAAAAATAAACCAAATTATTATCCTAGAATTAGATGGGGACACTTAAAGAACACAAAAAAAAATATTTTTAAGAGCAAGCTACAAGAGATTAGAATTTGGGATGTTCATGAGGAAGCTAACATTATGTGGGAAAAAATAGCAAGTGAAATTAAGCAAGTTGCATAAGATGTGCATGGAGAATCAAAAGGAAAAGATTCTTTTAATAAGAATTGTTGGTGGTGGAGTTAGAGTGTGCAAGAAAAGATAAAAAAATAAGAAGTATTGTTATAAAACTTGGTTTAGATGTAAAAACTCAAAGAATTGGGAAAGATATAAAATGGCCTGTAGAGATTCTAGAAAAGCAATATATGATGCAAAAAATTTAGCTTTTAGTGATTTATACAATAGATTAGATACCAAATAAGGTGAAAGATGTATGTATAAGTTAGCCAACCAAAGAGATAGGAGAAAGACATAGTTCAAGTGAGGTATTAAGGATGAAAATAATAAAATACTTTTTTTAGAAAAGGATATTGAAAGTAGGTGGATGAGGTATTATGATAAACTTTTTAATGAAGGATCTTAAAGTATGATTGATTTTAGCAACCTTAATACCCTAAACAAAAATAAAGAATTTAATTTTTATCGTCGTATTAATAAATCTAAAGTTAGTGAAGCTTTAAAGAAAATTAAATGTGGAAAAGCAGTAGGACTGGATAACATTCCAATAGAAGTGTGAAAATGTTTAGGAGATCAAGGAATTTCTTAGCTTACAAATCTTTTTAATGTCATTTTAAAGACTAAAAAGATGCCAGATAAGTGGAGAAAGATTTTGTTGGTTCTTATATTGAAGAATAAAGGTGATGCAAAAGAGTGTGCAAATTATAGAGAATTAAGTTAATGTTCCATACATTAAAATTATGGGAGAGAGTAATTGAGCATAGATTACGATGTGATACAGAAGTTTCTCACAATCAGTTTAGGTAGATCGACTATGGATGCTATACATTTGTTAAGGGGTTTGATGGAGAAGCATAGAGAAAGTAAGGAGTACCTACATATGATATTTATTGATTTAGAGAAAGCTTATGATAAAGTTTCAAGAGATGTTCTTTGGAGAGTTCCAGAATAGAAAGGAGTTAATTTTGCTTATATTCAAGTCATTAAGGATATGTATACTAGAGCTGTTACTTGTGTCCAAACACAAGGAGGATTGACAAAATATTTTTCTATTTCAGTTGGATTACATCAAGGATTAGCTTTAAGCCCTTATCTTTTTTACTTTAGTCATGAATGTTCTTACTAGGCATTTACAAGAAGATGTACCTTGGTGTATGCTTTTTGTTGATGAAATTCTTCTTGTTGATAAGACTAGAGAGGGAGTCCAACAGAAACTTGAATTATGGAGGTCAACTCTAGAGTCTAAAGGTTTTCATTTAAGTAGATCTAAACTGAATATATGGAGTGTAATTTTAGTTGTAGAAATTCTAGTGGTAGACATTAGGTGAACAAGTCATTAATAAGAGTGAGCATTTTAGATATTTAGGCTCTATTGTTCAAAATGTTGGTGAAATAGATGGAGATGTTATTAGTAGAATTCAAGTTGGATGGTTGATGTAGAGGAATGCATCTGGCCTATTATGTGATAGAAAAGTTCCACTTAAACTTAAGGGAAAATTTTATAAGATGGTGGTAAGACGCAATGACTTATGGTGCGAATGTTGGCCAATAAAAGAGAAGCATAAGAGTTAAGTGTTAGAGATGAGGATGCTTAGGTGGATGAGTGGCTTTACTCTTAGAGATAGAATGCAAAATGAGTATATTCGGGAAAAAGTTGGAGTAGCTCCAGTGGTAGATAAGATTTGGGAGAGTCGGCTTAGATGGTTTGGCCACATAAAGCGTCGGACGTCCGATGACTCAATTAGGAGAGTGGATGCATTAGATTTGCCTTATGTTAAGAAAGGGAGAGGTAGACCTAAAAAGTCTTGGTTAAGATGTATAAAAAATGACCTTAGTATACTTGATTTAAATGAGAATTTGACACATAATAGGACACAATTGAGACAAAGGATTCATGTAGCCGACCCCACCTAGTGGGATTAAGGCTTGTTGTTATTGTTGTTGTTGTTGTTGTTGATGTTGTTGTTGTTGTAGTCTAAGTCATGTTTTCATACCAATCATGATCTTGCCTCATAGGAAGTGAGTTTAGGACTCTAGCTTCTTTCCTAATTAATTAAAAACTTAGCTATAGTGCATCTACATAAGACTGACCTATATGATTTTAAAGCATAGGAGGTATTAGGTGGCAGCCACTCTAGGCGATTGTAAGCCTAGAAGAGTCGGGATGGGTCTATCCTCTCTTGTGGAGGTAAACCATTATGTCCTATTTTTTTATAAAACATAGGTCGTGCTTTTAGCTTGTACTGAAGCATCTTGGATTTAGGTTTTGAGGCTACTTGTTTCTTTTGGGCTACGAGTATAAGTCCTCACCTCTTAGGCATTTCTACAATCTTGTATTGATGGACTATAAGCCCTAGCATTTTAACAAGATTCCATCTTAAACAAAAAGTAAATTCTCTCTTTCAGATATGCAAAGCCTCATTATAGGGTAGACTAAAGAACTCACTAGGATTCCTAGTATCATGGATACCTTTTACTTATTCTTCTTTAGAATCCATAAATAAGTCTTCCTATTTGGACTCTCCCCTTTGATTTCAATGAATACCTAATCCTTTGATAGTCTAGCATTGAAATCCTTGGAGATACTTATCGACTACGTTAATCGAGAGTGTTCTTATAAAATTCCTATTTTCTAAGATGTAATTAACTATGAAAACTTTCTTCCATAGGAATTAACAAACCTGGCATAAAATAAATCCTACTTTACTTCTTCATGTAAAGTAGGGAAAAGATTTCTAGTATATAGATATACCCATCTATCTTTGGAGTCCTTATTAGGTGATTAGGGTGATATTTTCATCTTTCAAGATGGTACATCATACCTTAATGCAACACCTGATCACTTCAATAAGTACCCCCTAAAATATGCATGGTGTCCCTACGGCTCCAAATTAAAACACCACTCTGAAGAGAAGTCCTTGTAAAATGTTATTAAATAAGGAAGGGTAACTTATCTCGAATGAGTGGCATAAATGTCAATTATCCCGCATTCTTTAAACTTCTTATAAGCAGCTTTTTTATTGCTATATCAGAGTCGATTTTTCTATATGTCGTAGTGAGCTCTCTTGATTTCCATCTAAATGGCTTTTACATATTAGAAGCTCAAGGAGAAATGTCAAAAAGAAAAGAAAAGAATAATGTGTAAGAAGAAATAAAAAATGATGGACTTTCTATAAAGTTTATCTTCAATCATATAATATGTATAGGGGTTTGTATTGTATGATTATGATCATCCCAATGGTTGGACAAATGACTATTGACCTCACTTTTAGTGAGAATGGCATCCATCATCTAAGTCCTAGGATTCAATCTAGGCACTATAACTATCCTTAACTAGAATTAAGACACTTATACTGATTAGGTGAGCACTAACTCAAACCTAGGATGCCCATAAGTTTCAATCCTCAGATTAAACCATGACTTAGTCTAGATGAGATTCACTTACCTCAATTTCAAACTAGACCCTTACATAGAAAGCAAATTGATTATAGTCTTATCTAATATCTCAAACCTACCCAAAACATATCTATTTGGTGTTCAATTTGGTCAATCAAATTAAGTTTACCCAATTTGACTAATTTGCGCCTATAAGAGATAAATCCAAAATCAACACAAACCACTTAAAATTGGACATATCCAAACTCTTTGAAACCTTATTTGAATTAGTTTAATTAGGATTCAATTTGGTCAATTAGCTCACTTAACCCATGTAGACCCAATTAAACTTTCTAGGGCTAAAATCAAATTCTTCTTGATATAAACCAAATTTTGATTTGACCTAAAAGGTCAAATTGCACCAAAGATCAATTCAACTCCAATCAAACCAGACATTCCTCTACAATCACTTCCAAATGATTGATTGATCATAATTCCATACCTAGTTGATGTCAAGTGTATCAACTTAGTCAATTGATCCACTTAATCCCATTTGACTCAATTTGATCTAAAGGATCAAGTTGGACCAAACTTTGATCCAACTCAAATTAGACAAAACTAATCATTATAATTAATTTCAAAATGATTTTTAATCTTGATTTAACATCTAATTGAACCCAATTAACCTGATTTCTCTATGAACCCCATTAAATCTAATTTGACCTAAAGGACCAAATTGAATCAAAACCTAATCTAATCCAAATTAGATAAAATCAAAGTTTAAGATTAGCTCCAAATTGATAATCAAACATGACTAAATTCCCAATTGTGCATAATTTGGCTAAATTGATCAAGTTGGTTCACCTAGCCCAGTTTGGCCTAAAAGGCCAAATTAAGCCAAATTCTAATCTATCTTCCAAATAAAGCATATAATCCACTATAAATATAGTATTGAACATGACCTAACCTCTATTTGCACCCAATTTGATCAAATTATTCAACTTGACCCATTTGAACCATATGAACCCATATGAGCCAAATTCAAAATCAATCCAAATTGAACTAGACCAATTGCACTGACACATTCCAAATCATCATTTGAACCTAACATAATAGCCCTTTGGGACCCATTTTCTCAATTAGTCAACCTAACCCAATTGAACCAAAATTAACCAAAATAGGTCACCATAGGTCAAACCCAACCAAACTTACTCACCCCCACTCGCACTTTGGCCTACCAAAGTGAACCCAACTTTTGGTTAACCCAGTTCAGCGAAGACTAAGTGAACCAAGCCAGCCATATAAGATATAAAGGTCCAACTTCTCCCTTTGTCCAAGGAAACACCATTAGCATCTCTTGAACTCATCCTAACTTAGCCAAGCTGACCCAAGGCTAGCTTGTTGAGCTAAGGTGAAGTATCCTCCACTTTAGATAGCCCTTGGTTCACCAACCATGGGTTGCTCACTTTACTAGTGGCCACCAAACTCCTCCAGCCCTTGAAGAATGTCCACTTCACCCATGTCATTTATGGCTATCCCTATTGCCCAATTGGTTGGCAAGAACTAAACCAACCCAATTAGGTGGTTCACATGGGAAGAAGAGTATACTCCTCTCCAACCCTCCAAACTTCACACATACGTTCATTCTAATGCCATAGAGACTCTCAAGCAAACCTAGACCCCTTTGAGCATTCCATCACTTGCCACACTAAGCACTCTCAAACCTAAGTGCCTCTCATACCCATCTACATCAATCCTCATCAAATTCTAATTAAACTTGTCCACACCTTTTTTACATATTTATGAGCAAGAACAAATCGAGACTACCTTGATTTAATTACTGGAGTATTGAGTTCAAACAAACTCTTGTGAGTAGTGATGGAACTTGGCCTGGGGAGTGACTAGCAAGGATGCAATAGGGGACTTCAATAGCAGAGCTTCACCTCTTTAAGGAGAAGCTACCATGGTTGACTTTGCCATTCATCTTGAGCTTTGGCTAAGTATAATTCTCAATCCATAGATAGCCCCCTTAAGTGCTGGTCTTTACTATAGTAAAATAGAGTCTCATGTAGATCCAACCATAGGGAGTGTCGCATTATCATTTTTGATCCCAATAGAGTTGATCTCTCCTTGATTTTAGTTATAATTAGCTTGGATCAAATGGTGACTGATGAATGGTATTCATCTCTAATTAGAGGTGAAATATGAATCATGAGTCATTCATCTTGCATGATTATAATGGATAGCCATGATGATTTTGCATTAGATTTTTTATTTAATTTGTTTTAAATTGGAAGATTAATCTAAGCAATTTGGTCTTTGATCAAATAGCTTAGAATAAATTAGGGTATGCCACCATCGAGTCAGCAGCCATAGAGGATAGTTTAAGTAACCAATACCATGGAACCATGGGTAAAGCGCACCTAACTCTGTCATTGACTGTGTAATTCGATTAAATATGATCTCAAATGAATTTAATGTAGCAATTATTTAAGAAAACATAATTAATTTCAAAAATTTATTAAAATGTAAATGAGGGCTTGTTGGAAATTTTTTTACCCAGGAGAATTTATTAAAAGTAAAAGCCTCATTTTTTATTAAATAGATAGAGACTAATTAGTGTTTAAAAGTTTCTCTTAGTACTGTAATAATGCCATAATTACTTAATCAAATGACTTGAAAATTTGGGTTAATTCCATGGATGACCTCCACCTCCCATAATTATTTGATGCCAATTGGTTAGGCATACTAAGAGATTTATATTACAAGGGTAGCTTACCCAAGGCTAGCTTGTTGAGCCAAGGTGAAGTCTCCTCCACCTTAGATAGCCCTTGGTTCACCAACCATGGGTTGCTCACTTTACTAGTGGCCACCAAATTCCTTCAGCCCTTGAAGGAGGTCCACTTCACCCATGTCATTTATGGCTATCCCCATTGCCCAATTGGTTAGCAAGAACTAAACCAACCCAATTAGGTGGTTCACATGGGAAGAAGAGTATACTCCTCTCCAACCCTCCAAACTTCACACATACCTTCATTCTAATGCCATAGAGACTCTCAAGCAAACCTAGACCCCTTTGAGCATTCCATCACTTGCCACACTAAGTGCTCTCAAACCTAAGTGCCTCTCATACCCATCTACATCAATCCCTCATCAAATTCTAATTAAACTTGTCCACACCTTTTTTACATATTTATGAGCAAGAACAAATCGAGACTACCTTGATTTAATTACTGGAGTATTGAGTTCAAACAAACTCTTGTGTGTAGTGATGGAACTTGGCACGGGAGTGCAAGCAGGAGGCAGGGAACTTCAATAGCAGAGTTTCACCTCTTTAAGGAGAAGCTACCATGTTTGACTTTTCCATTCGTCTTGAGCTTTGGCTAAGTATAATTCTCAATCCATAGATATCCCCCCTAAGTGCTGGTCATTATTATAGTAAAATAGAGTCTCATGTAGATCCAACCATAGGGAGTGTCGCATTATCATTTTTGATCCCAATGGAGTTGATCTCACTTTGATTTTAGTTATAATTAGCTTGGATCAAATGGTGACTGATGAATGGTATTCATCTTTAATTGGAGGTGAAATATGAATCATGAGTCATTCATCTTGCATGATTATAATGGATAGCCATGACAATTTTGCATTAGATTTTTTTATTTAATTTGTTTTAAATTGCAAGATTAATCTAAGTAATTTGGTCTTTGATCAAATATCTTAGAATAAATTAGGGTATGCCACCATCGAGTCAGCAGCCATAGAGGATAGTTTAAGTAACCAATACCATGGCACCATGGGTAAAGCACTAACTCGTCATTGTGTAATTGATTAAATATGATCTCAAATGAATTTAATGTAACAATTATTAAGAAAACATAATTAATTTTAAAAATTTATTAAAATGTAAATGAGGGCTTGTTGGAAATTTTTTACCCAGGAGAATTTATTAAAAGTAAAAGCCTCATTTTTTATTAAATAGATAGAGACTAATTAGTGTTTAAAATTTTCTCTTAGTAATATAATAAAGCCATAATTACTTAATCAAATGACTTGAAAATTTGGGTTAATTCTATGGATGACCTCTGCCTCCCAAAATTATTTGATGTCAATTGGTTAGGCATACTAAGAGATTTATATTTTCATGTGATTAACTAATTTATTTTAAGGCATGTGGTCCGAACATTTGAGGAAGGTGGGGTTAGGTTTTTTGTTGGTTTGAAAGTGGTCTTGGATGCGCCATCTCCCTAGTTTAACAGGGGCACATACTCAAAAAAGTGTGTATAAAAATGCAAATCAAAATTAAATTACTTTTTAAGTTTATCATTTTAAAGTCCACAATTGTATGCATTCATGTTTGTATTTGTATGTATACTCATATATGTGAATCTATATTTTCCTTATTTTTCTTTAATCATGGAAATATAAATTTTTAGACATTTATATAAACACTTTAATAAATATTAGAATATAACATATGTACACAAGCATACATTAATACATGAGATTTTCAGAATGACATATGTAAATAAAATCCAATATTTTCTAACCCATAAAAGCATAGATTTCATAAAGTAATTATTAAAGTGAAGAAATAGGTTAGGTAGATGCCAAAAAAAAAATCACTCTAATCTTAATCTTGAGATGTTTTTCTAGTGATCTTAATGTTATTTAAGTTTGGTTCAAATCTAAAAATAATAGAAATCTTTTAACACTTCATCAAGAAAATTAAAAATTATAAAATCTATTTTTAGAATTATCTTAAGGTTAGGGTATACGAGAAGAATGGATGTACCTCAACTTGATCCCATGGTCTTACACTCTTTAGAACTCTAACTCCAAATTTAATCCAAAATCAAACCCATGATAAAAATCTTATCCAAATTGATAATCATGTAAAGAGTAACCACTCCTTTGGTTAATAAATTAAAATTTTGACCACATAGTGCGAATTAAATCCTAAAGCTTAGCTTCATCTTGCCACATTAACCTTTGAACACACACATTAGATTGATAGGTAACTAATCTTAGACTTGGGTGAGGTCAGTGTTTTATTGTGATGTATTGATTTTTTTTATTTTGGGATGCAATATTCTAGATTGTATGTTATGATTATTTATGCATAGCTTGGATGTTAGGATGATATTTATTAGACCAATGCTGCTTTATACAGGGAGTTGTTCTTAATAAAATGAAGATGTTGTAAGAAATAAAGGTAACACATTTTAGTTATAGGTTCTATAAATCCTTGAGAATAACCCATTAGGATAAGTGGGCTTGCTACTTGTTAGTGCTAAGCGATTGTATAAAATTTATCCTTGACGTATATATATATATGGTTGACTCGCTTAGAAGGATTAGTTAGGACTTTATTTTATAAATTTAAATGTAACTTTGTAATAAAATTAAGATTAGAGTCATAGAGTTTAGGATAAGTAATAGCTAAATGGCATAGACTTAAGAGGCCTTGTGATGTTTAGAAGAGGATGCAAGACTCAAGATCAAGAGAAGATGAAGAGCCCCATACATTCCTTTCTTTTGTTATAACACTTATAATAATCAGGGTTATATAATGGTTGGGCTTAGCAACCCACTTATTTTTTTTCAGGGTGTATAGCAAAACTTAGCTACACTGGCCTTTTCAATATTCTTTTAATTTTATTGATGGTATCTTATATTATTTATCAAATATAAAATGGCATGATTTTCTTTAGGTTCCTTAAAATATGATGATTGTTGTATGGCATGGATTTTAGTAGGCTCTTTAAGATTTACATTTTCTTCCCCAATCTAAAATTGATAATCATGTAAAGCGTAACCACTCAAATTGATAATCATGTAAAGAGTAACCACTCCTTTGGTTAATAAATTAAAATTTATAATCATACAAACCTCAAATCAAATTGATAATCATGTAAAGAGTAAAACCACTCCTTTGGTTAATAAATTAAAATTTTGACCACATAGTGCGAATTAAATCCTAAAGCTTAGCTTCATCTTGCCACATTAACCTTTGAACACACACATTAGATTGATAGGTAATTAATCTTAGACCTGGGTGAGGTTAGTGTTTTATTGTGATTTATTGAGTTTTAATTCTCATATGATATAACTAACAATTGATTTGACTTTGACATATGAAAATAAAATCCAATTTTTTCTAACCCACAAAAGCATAGCTTTCATAAAGTAATTATTAAAGTGAAGAAATAGGTTAGGTAGATGCCAAAAAAAAATCACTCTAATCTTAATCTTGAGATGTCTTTCTAGTGATCTTAATGTAATTTGAGTTTGGTTCAAATCTAAAAATAATAGAAATCTTTTAACACTTCATCAAGAAAATTAAAAATTATAAAATCTATTTTTAGAATTATCTTAAGGTTAGGGTATACGAGAAGAATGGATGTACCTCAACTTGATCCCATGGTCTTACACTCTTTAGAACTCTAACTCCAAATTTAATCCAAAATCAAACCCATGATAAAAATCTTATCCAAATTGATAATCATGTAAAGAGTAGCCACTCCTTTGGTTAATAAATTAAAATTTTGACCACATAGTGCGAATTAAATCCTAAAGCTTAGCTTCATCTTGCCACACTAACCTTTGAATACACACATTAGATTGATAGGTAACTAATCTTAGACTTGGGTGAGGTCAGTGTTTTATTGTGATGTATTGATTTTTTTAATTTGTGATGCAATATTCTAGATTGTATGTTATGATTATTTATGCATAGCTTGGATGTTAGGATGATATTTATTAGACCAATGTTGCTTTCTTTAGGGAGTTATGCTTAATAGAATGAAGATGTTGTAAGAAATAAAGGTAACACATTTTAGTTATAGGTTCTATAAATCCTTGAGAATAACCCATTAGGATAAGTGGGCTTGCTACTTGTTAGTGCTAAGCCTGATTGTATAAAATTTATCTGCTTGATGTATATATATGTTATGGTTGACTCTGCTTAGAAGGATTAGTTAGGACTTTATTTTATAAATTTAAATGTAACTTTATAATAAAATTAAGATTAGAGTCATAGAGTTTAGGATAAGTAATAGCTAAATGGCATAAACTTAAGAGGCCTTGTGATGTCTAGAGGATCTAAGACTCTAAAGATCAAGAGAAGATGAAGAGCCCCATAAATTCCTTTCTTTTGTTATAACACTTATAATAATCAGGGTTATATAATGGTTGGGCTTAGCAACCCACTTATTTTTTTTCAGGGTGTATAGCAAACTTAGCCTTTTCTTTTCAATATTCTTTTAATTTTATTGATGGTATCTTATATTATTTGTCAAATATAAAATGGCATGATTTTCCTTAGGTTCCTTAAAATATGATGATTATTGTATGGCTTGGATTTTAGTAGGGTCTTTAAGATTTACATTTTCTTCCCCAATCTAAAATCAATTTGAATTAAAATTAATACCACTCATAACCTTATTTTAAAGCCTGGGACTAATCAATGAAAAGATTTAGAATTCATAGGTCTGTGGTGGATATAGGATCATCCCATAATCATCTTATTTTTCTTTCCTTCAATATAAAAAATCTTCACTTTTGCACAATAAGAGGGAGTGTAGGACCATTGATAGCAACCTTTATGAGTGAATAACACCCTTCTCAAGGATTGGCCTATAACTGATTTCATTCTGCATATAGGCAAATTTTCCCAACTAAGTTTGAGTCAAATTTAAGAGTCTAAAATTTACAAAAAGTTGAAATTTTATTTCATTAGTTTAAGACATTATTTCATAATAGCCATGATCTAAATATAAGGAGTGAGTTTAAGCTCATAAATTTTGATTCTAAATAAACAACATCTTAGCCATCTTGCATTCATGTGACTTGGCCATATTATTTTAACTCATAGGAGGTGTTAGATGGCAGCCCTTCTTAGAGGTCGTAAGGTCAGAAGAGTTAGGATATATTTATTCTCTCTAGTGAAGATGAAACAACATAACTAGTTTTTCTCTCACAAAATTATGCTGAGCTCTTAGCTTGTACTAGAGCACCTTAGTTTTAAGTTTAGATACTGCTTGTTTCTCACTCATTATGAGTGTAAATCATTACTTATTAATCATTTTCCTAATCTTGTGTTGTAAGATAATAAGTACTAGTGGATAAATAAATTTTCAACTTCAATAACATAATTCTCTACTTCAGTAACATAAAGCATCACCATAAGATAGATTGGAGTGCTCATTGGGCCTTCTAGTATCATGTATGCTTCTTACATATCCTCCTTTGGACTTTGTTAAGAACTCTTCCTTAATTAAGCTTTTCCATTTGCTTCCAAATGTTACCAATCTTTGCTCTAAACTTTAAAATCTATATGGAAGTTAGTCAATATCTTTAATCAAGAGTTTTCTTAGAAGATCTATATCATCAAGAATGTAATTAACTATGGACAGTTTTTCTTATAAGGAACCTAAAATCCTAAATTAAAATAAACCCTAGCTTACTTCTTCTATGTAAGGCAAGAGAAAATTCTTTTATGTACATTGACCCATCTGCCTTAGAAGACTTTATTAGATGATTGAGTTCAGCATAGGGTGATATCTTTACCTTTTGAGGTAATATATCATTCCATGAAGTTGTACTTAATCATTTTTATAAGTACCCTCTAAGATCTACATGGTGTCTATAAAGTTTTAATTTGGAGTCTTTGTGGACACCGCATAGATTTTAGGGGGTACTTATTAAAGTGATCATGCATGCTGTTAAGGTATGATGTACCATCTCGAAAGATGGAAGCATCACCCTATAATGGACCTAATCATTGAATAAGGAATCCTAAGGTAGATGGATTTTTGTATATACCAGAGATCTTTCCCCTACTTTATATTGAAAGTAAAGTAGGGTTTATTTTATGCCAAGTTCTTTTGTTCCCTACGGAAGCAAGCTCCCATAGTTAATTACATCCTAGGAAATGGGAATTTTCTTAGAATACTCTTGATTAAAGTAGTCAATAATATCTCCAAAGACTTCAAATTAGACTATCAAAGGATTGGGCATTTTTGGAAATCAAGTGGGAAAGTTTAATTTTGAGAGAGTTATTTTGGATTCCAAGAAAAGATAAGTAGGGAGAACTCATGATTCTAGGAAGCCTAGTGAGCACTCTATTCTACCCTATAGTGAGGCTTTATATATTCGAAAGTGAGAGTTTACTTTTATTTGAGTTGAAGTTTTATTAGAATGCTAGGGCTTATAGTCCATCAACACAAGATTGTGGGAATACCTAAGAGGTGAGGATTTATACTCATAGCCCAAAGGAAATAATTGGCCACTGATCCTAAATCTAGGATGCTTTAGCACAAGCTAAGAGGAATATCTAAATCTAAGCAAAAAATAGGATATATTAGGTTCCCTCCTAAGAGAGGGTAAACCTATCTCGACTCTTCTGGACATACAACCGCCTAGAGTGGCTGCCAGCTAACACCTACTATAATTCAAAACCATGTAGGCCAGTTTTATGTATGTACAAGATAGTTAGGCTATTATTTAATTAGGAAGGATACTAGTCTTAAACTCACTCTCTAAGAGACTAGATCATGGCATGAAGACATGGCTTAGACTAATGAAAAATTTTACAAATTTTTATATCATTTTGATACATTCATTTGGGCAAAGGCTTGGGATAATTATGCCAAAATGCATGATGAATTATAGTTATGGGCTAAATCAGTGGGAGGAGGTGTTCTCCACTACAAGGGATTCTCTCACAGGTCAAGCATTCCCCTGTCATCAAAGAGTGGAGTCCCTTCATATTCAAGAGTGAAGCAAGATGCTATACATGATATTAGAGCATACATCATTCAACTAAAGGGTTGATAAATTTTTTAATTATCTTGATTAAAACCTAAGATTTAAAGTGGGGTTATGAGTTATTTTAAAATTTAGTTATGACTTATTTAATGGGGGTGGAAAATTTAATTTTACCCTAAAGAGCATACTACATCCAGGCCACACATTCAATCATCAAGCTTAAAAAACCTAAGAAAATCATGCAAATAATATTGCAAAATTTAAACATAATCAAACATTTCATGGATTATCGTGGAAAAATAAAGAAAGTACCGTACCAAAAAAATAAAAAAAATTTTTAGTGAGAGCTCTACTCTTGTACAACCCGGACTACAATAAAATTTTACAATTATAATTAAATTAAATGCTATGGGGATTTTCATTCCTCATCTTTTTTTCCTTTTGATTTGATTTTGCTCTAAGGCTTCATAGGGCCTCCCAGGACTTTCCTTCTAGCCACTGCTCATCCTAAGCCCCATATCACTAATCCTAATTCCTATTGCAAAATTACATATTTTTGGAAAAGACAAATATAACTACACCTGTAAAATAGATGTTAGCTAAACATCCATACAAACTCAAGCAATTATATTTCATAATTTGGACTTAGCACTTTGCGCATGGGTAACCAAGTCTCACCTGTCCAAATTTGAATTATGTAAATGGGTATAAGAAACCTACAAGAAAAAGGATTTACACTTATTTTTATTTCAACAACCCCATTAGCATAACCCCCTATAGAGAACATTATTAAGCTAATAATGGCCTAGCATCTAGTCTATGCATAAATAATCTTAACATCTAGTATAAAACATTACATCACAAAACAACAACACAACATCACAACATACATCATCTTAACTTAGAGCTAGAAGTGGTTACTTAGCATTCTAATGTGTGTGCTTAAGCTTAGTGTGATATGTCTTGCTAGGCTTTAGGATTATGATCATCTAAGTTTAAAATTATTTAAGTTAAACATGAGAGGTGGTTTCATTTCAAGTTATAAAGTGGATTAGTGAATTTTAATTTGTATTTTCTTTTTTTTAATTCAATACTTACTCAACATCTAATTGTTGTCAAGAGAGGAAAGAGGATTTAACCCCATTCATCACTATCCTTTGTTATTTTATAAAGGCATGTTATTATGATTTTGGTTTCTTTTAGCGAATGACTTATTAAATATTTTATGAATCCTAAATTTAGGTTAATCTAAAAGAATCCTATTCAAACATGAGAGGCATCTTAAGATTAATGAAATTGAATTATCATCACATGGATAATATAATATTATTCCTTTTCATCATTAATAGCATGCATATGATTTTGAACTTAACATACTTATACATGCAATATATTTTTGTCATACTTAAATGATTGTGAATGCATATATTTTGGCAAAAAGAGGGACTCCATTCTTTTGCTAAGTAAACATACACATGTATTAATGATTTAAGCAAGTACGTGAAATTATTTAAATTAGAGAAGTGGTAATCAAAGACGTCCTTAGGGCTACTTAAAGCCTTGTATTCGAGATGTCTAGACTATATACATGCTATCTTAAATACATATGAATGTATACACAACCATGAGAATAAAAATCATACAAAAGATTGTATGTTAATAAATTTATTTATTCATGTAAAGAAAAGCTTTACCCAAATTCTAATGTATGTAAACATGTGAATGAAACTAAGTAAGTATGTGTTATTGTTAAACCAGTGAAGTAAGGTAATCTAAGAACTCCTTGGGGCTACTTAAAACCTCATATTCGTGGGATGTCTACACTATATACTTACTAACATTCAAACACATGTAAACGTGCACATGAATCGTAGTAATAAAATAATACTTTAACATGTTTAAGCTATAAATAAATGTAAATCACATGTAATAGTCATAGCCACTATCAATTTAAATCTTCATCATTAATTTATAATTTTGAAAATAATTTTAGAATTTATTAGTAATAATAGGAACACAAATAATATGATTAATCCAATACATGCAACTTACACATAATTCAATTCAATTAATTCTTTTATTTGAAAACATGAATGCATTATATCAAATGACATACAAACTTATAAAGATTGGAAGGGAATAATTGAACATTATCATATAACACATTCAATCTCATTAATTCTTAAGGACAATCAACTTAAACAAAATCATTTAAGGTTAACCAAAGTTGTTATGAGATTGGATTTTGGAATTGAATTATTAGACATAAAGAGGAGAGCTAATATTTGTCGTTTTAACCCCATCTCACACTAGCGACTTAATGTGTTTAAGGAAAAGTAATCAAGTGAATTTTATGGATTAATTAAGTTCAAATCATTAAGCAAATGATTTAATTTTCCCTTTCCTATGTCTTTTTAATTTAATTAACTACTTAATTATGAGCCTCCAATGATATGCAAATGAGAAATTAAAATTTGCACTACTTCTAAAAGGACCTAATATAGTTAGGCTCATGCTTAAGAGTTAATTAGATTAAGGAAAGGACTAATTAAGTAGTTATATGGTTTTCCCACTCCCATGGGTTAACCATATATTCCTTAAGGGGTCTTTATGTTATTAAACACATAAAGAGGAACTCATGCATTCAATTTAAATTATCTAGAACAATTATCATTTCAATTTGATTTAAAATCATCATTAATTGCTTAATTAATCTTTAATTAATCCATGCATTAATTAATCCTCCAATGGGAATACACTTAAGAAAATAATTAGGAAAGAGTCCCTAATTATTTTTCCTCATCATTCCTACTATTAATAGTGATTAACCATCACTAACAATTAGAATTTTACTATTTATCTTTTTTAATAATTATTCAATTGATTAAAGAGGGTAATTAAGATTGAAATTACAAATTCCCAAAACTACATAGCCAATAAATCCCAAAAAACTTATGATAGGCAGAGACATCTCATAGAACTAACCCAACAAATTTAGGGTTAATTGGCCAAGTAATTAAGCTTTAATTAGGGTAAATAGCCTAAGTTTCAAACCCTAATTAAGCACTGTTCACTATTCAAACATTAGGGATATCATTTTTATTAAATTCTCCTTGTTTACCCTTTCCAAAAAGGGTTTACTCATAATTTTAGATTTTTCTATAATTAATTATAAATTTTTAAATTTCATGGTAATTAATTGCATTTTAATCACCTAATTAACTTCCTAACCCGTCGGCGATGCTTTCCACATTACGATACTTTTCACGTGGTGCCCTGGGATAGGATATTTTAAACATCCCCATTGGCGGCTAAGTTAGTGATGGCGAACGTGGTTTCCTCCCCACCATCCGATTAGACAGGAGATTAATCCTATGATTCCTATTAGATTAATTCAAAAAAATATAATGGATTATATCATGACCATCCATTCTAATCACACAGAGTGGACGACGGATGATCCTTTATCCCCCGAGTGTTGGAAAATGGACAACATCCACCTTCTGCTGCTCGATCCAAGTTTGTCAAAGCTTGTAAGACTTCAAGATTTACTCAAAAATGTGTGGGGAAGAGATCTAAGGAGATCCAATGGTGGAAATAGCATAAAATTGTACTTTTCTTCATAAAAGACCAACTCCAAATGGATTTTCTATGGTTGGCTGGAGTTTTACCTGGCCGGAGCTAGAGACCGGCGGTCCATCGATAGAGGTAGCTCATCTTGAAGAGACAAAGCCCTGTTAAAAAGCTCTTAAGTTGCCTCTCCACCGATAGCTCTGTGGACCAAACTCCATTGTGAAGCTTATTGGAGTTGGTCTATGAGTGCCTTCTGGTGATCGAATAGATTTTGAATCGGTTTTTTGACTGTCTGAGATTGAGAAAGGTGTGGGAAGATTTAATTTTAGTTTGGTGGAGTTTAAGTGAGGTTGGAGAGTCTGGGTGGATTGGTTTCGTTCAGCTTAGGTCCCACCGATGATAGGGAGCACGAGGGGATTGGGAGAAGCTGGTATGCTCGCAATAACTAAAGGTAATCTTTGTGTGGTTTGAATTGGCTGGGGAAGAGTATACCCTCCATTTAAGTGATCCATTGGTCAGGATGATTTTGACTTTTGGTAGTCATTCGGCCAGGGTAGGTAGCCACAGATGTTAGTGAGGATCTGAGGTGGAGGCTCTTGAGGGGTTGATGTCATTGCATGGGCTAGCAAGGTGTGTACCTCATCCTCTAAGTGTTCCAATTGGGATCCATGGGTGAACTCACCCTCTCTAGACCCATGGCCGAACCTAACAAACTTGGGTCAAGTGGGTTGGTGGTCCTACTATCCAAAATGACCTAAGGGTGGCAGTCATGGCTTTGGTGAGTAGGTGAGACCATCCAAATGGGGATTTTGTCTCATTTGGATGGGTTGGTCCAATGAGTTTTGACCCAAACTTGGTCCACCATGGGTTGGGTTCATTTAGGCGGACCCTTGGTGACCCAAGAATGGATCATACCAAGTTTGGTTGGGTTTGGACTTCGTTTGGACTTGGTATGGATGGGTTAAGAGGCCAAATTGGCTTTGCTAGATCCAATTTGTGCAATTGGTCAATCAAGGATGATCAACAATCATTGTGGAAGAGATTGGATGGGTTGATTTAATCCAATTTAGGTTGAATTGAAGTTTGGATCATATTGGTCCTTTAGGTAACTTTGGGTCAAGTGGACCAAATGAGTTAATTGAGTTGGATTAGATTGAATTGAGTTTGATGATTGGTTTAAGATTGATTGATGGCTTTACATGCAATTGATTTGGATGTAATTGAATTTTGGCTCATTTGGATGCTTTAGGTCAAATGAGCTAACTTTGGTTGATTGGATTGGTTTGGTTCAATTGGTTTGTTTATGAGTCTCGGAAGGGTTTGAAATAGAGTGTTGAATAGTTAGAGTGTATTTGTGAAAATTGATAGGATTTGCCTCAATGGAATGGGCTTTGGGTTGGATCCATAGGATGATGTTGGACTTGATTTAGGTTATGGGTTAAGTTAATTTGGCTTGGAGCTTGATGTAAAACAAAATCTAATTAAGGTTGGTTATATTGGCCTGGGGTTTGTTTTGGATAAGTGGATTAGCATGGGTCATGGTTTAGGCCATAGGATATGTAGGACCTATTTACCCTGGGGTGTGATCTAAGCTTGGGGTATGCCTTCTTAAGTCTCTAGGCTTGGGTTTAGTTCTTTAATCACTAGAAGTGTCCTATGAATAGGGAAATATAACTATCTCTCTATATATTGATGGTAAGTTTATACCACTCATAGGCGTACATTATCATTCATTGCATTGGATATTTTATTCATTTCTTCCTTGGACAAGTGTACCAACACCCTTATCTTTGGTTCTAGAACCTCTTATTTACCACTTGCAAAAGAGAGCTATTGGAGCCTTCTATTAGAAACCCAATAGGATAATTTATTAAATTTAAATGAAAGATAACTCATTCAAATTTCCAACTACATACATTGAAATCTTTGACTTTTTAAAGTTTTAGATTACTTCTTTTAAACCTACCACCATACTTAAATTTGGTGAGTCAGGATCGTATTCTACATTTCGTCAAACCCACTTTATAGTGGGGTCTAAAGAAATCCAAATCTCTCTAAATTTCTAAACCCTACTCATCATAAAATTGATAGACATTGGTTTAAAATTAAAATTTGCCATCCTAAGTAGTGAATGCCTTGCTTATTCTCTTAACAAGATTGAACTATCTTAAGACCAAGTTAGTATTACTCACAGCAATCACTAGATATCATGTCTTTGATAAACTCATTTTTTTTCTTTCTCTACTTATTTGGATTTGACCTTGGATCAAGCTTTCTTTACTAACCCTCCCATCATCAGGTTTGGACTAGGCTTGAGGACCTTAAATTCACTTGCAACAGTCTTTCCTTCATAATTATAAATCAGTAAGAGCTTTTCAATAAGAAACCCTTACTGTAATTCAATTTGAGGTTTGAGATTGAGTTCGTCCCTCTTAAGAGGAATGGTATAGAGGTTCTCACACCACTGTCATCTATTATCTCTACCACTAAAATAGCCAAAGTTGATATTAAGATAACCTTGGTCTCCAAAGAAAAGGAAGTACCTGAGCCAAAGATTATCCTATATACTTTTGAGATTGATTATGTATCCCATCATGTTCCTCTCACTAAAACTCAGAAGAATAATAGAAAATTAAAGAAGCAACATAAGAGGATGTTAGGGGGATTGAGTTTGCTTTCCACATGGCTAAGGATAGATCTCTATGTGAGACCTCTCCCCTTCTCAGGGGTAGTAAGTTTCATTCACTCTCAGTTGTAAAGGGTGACAATGACATTTTCCATATAGTAGTTGCACCCCCATGACCTTTAAAGTAAGAGAAAATGGCTAGGGAGATGCAAAAAACACTATGTTGTCTAAGGTTACTGCTCAAGAGTGTAAGGAGAGTATATTCATGATCTGAGTCAACATTAGTCAAAGACTTGAGGGAGATCATTCCTCAGGTTGTTTGAGATCATATTTGTCAAGAGAAGGTCACTGAGGTCAAGGTGGATATGCAGACAGATAGGAGGATAAGAAGTAGTTTGTTAGACAACCAGGGACCTTTGATCTTATGGACAAATATCTTGATCAGTGATCTAATAGTGCTTATCAATATGATAGCATTATCCCCACTTGGTGTGATAAAGGGAGGAAATCTTTAGTATAGATGCAGCTAGTATAATCCCTACTGCATCTCACAACTGGCCACCATCACCAATTCAAGTAGCACCATCAGATGTTTCTACCAAAAATTCAAAGCAGCCATCTAATAAGAAGTCCCCGTCCCGTTGGTAATTCAACTACAACCCATGGGCTTTTCTTCATCTTCACATTGATAGTGTGAGGTCAAGGTCTTCTATTTAGCCTCCCACTATGTCCATATAGAAGAAGATACAATGGTCTAAGAGTGTTGTTATCATTCAACCATCATTACCATGTGCAAAATAAGGTAAGAAGTACATTGTGAAGCCCGCAGTATCAGTGGAACCCCCAGCACCCATAGAGCCAGTATTAAGTACACTATTTGTACAAGAGGTTTAATGTGATTCCTAGAAGAAGATCAAATAGTAGTGGATAGCCATCCTGAGTATGTCCTTGTAGATGCTTAGAGGATAAACAACCATCATTTTATGGAAATCTTAGCAGAATATCGAGAAATAGACAAGGATAAAGTGAATGACAACTAGAAAGGTAGTGATGATAAGATGGTAAACTTTGATGCAGAAAAGGATGATCTGTTGGATGAAGTAGTTGAGGTGCTTATGATGGAGATAGGACATCTTCTCACAGTGAGCATCACCATAGTGCTAATGCACAAGGTGTAATAGTTGAAGAAGTCATGGTGTCAAACTCAACTTAGTAACTACTGCATCAACTCAAGCAGCTAGATTAGTCATATGGAGTGGTGGATGGAAACTAATATTAATAGTGTTGGCTCTTTAGGACCAAACACTTGTATCTCAGGTTGCACCTATGAAGATAGATAGGAAATAATTAGTGCATATAGTTGACGGGAACAAGAGACCAACTCTCTTAAAGGAAGACATAGGAAGTCTACATAAGAAGGGTACATATAATGTAGCTCTCTAAGAGTGGGATATCAAATAGATGGTAGAGTAAGTGGTGAAGAAGGCATTCGCTCAAACCCAAGGGGTCTCATCAATTCTAAAAGGTAGACCATACTCAAAGAATTTAATATAGTTCAATATCCCCAAAGGGTTCATACTACCTTCCTTCAATGTCTTTAATTGTAGAAAGAACCCTAAATAGAACATAACACACTTTAGGGTCAGTTATTCCAATGCTGGAGAAAATAATGCCTTATTATTTAGATAGTTTATGAGCAATATATTAAGGGTAGCATTCAATTGGTATACTGAATTGGCTAATGATTTAGTGAAGACCTTTACAAAATTAGAATAAGTTTTCATTAAGAGGTTTGTAGGAGTGCAACATAGGGTAATTATAGGTGACCTTATAGTGGAGATATAAAGACCCATTGAGCTAACTTAGTAAAATAAGATCATCATACAATATGATACAAATTGTACTATATGATTTACTTTAACAAATTTTACTTTTTTAAATTTTATTTTATTTTTATGTTCTCTCAAGTGCATGTGCTTGGTTGTCGTTAGACACTCATAATGTTAAATAGATGAGAAAAACTAAAATATAAATACAAGACATGACAATATAAATTTTAAACTTGAATCAAATATTCTGATAATAATCATTCGTTATTTGTGAACTTCATAAATCCTTGATCAAATATTTTGACAATCAACCATAGTTTGTTCTTTAGAGTGAAGTTAATCTTAATCTTACTATTTGATTTTGGTTTTTGCATTACAAATTTCATAGCCTACACACATAGTTGATCAGTAAAAAAATAATTTGTTCAACCATAAATATTTGTAATCATCAAAACTTAGAATTTTAAGTGAAAGCTCATGTGGATGACAAAGTTGTAAGATTAATCTTAGTGATTTGATCTTTGATGAAATGGTTGGGGATGAAATTGCATCCATCACCGTTGAGTTAGTAGCCATGAGGGATGGTTTAAATAACCAATCACATGGTATCGTAGGTAAAGCTGTTGGTTACTATAAAATCTAATTAATAAGGTTTAAAATGTATTTACATTAACAAGAACTTTGAAAAAAAATCAGAATTAATTATAAAAAAATCATAAAAATAAAAATGAGAGCTTATTAGAAAGCTTAAATAAAAGAAAATTTAATAATAATAAAGGCCCTAATTTTTATTAAGTAGATAGAGACTAATTAGGATTTAAAATTTGTTTCTTATGTTTGTAATTAATTACATAGCCAAATAACTTGAAACTTTAGGTGAGCATTCTATCAGATGACATTTTCCTCCCATAATTACTTCAAATCAACTTAATTAGGTGTATTAGGATATCTCTATTTTCAACCATAATTAGCCATTTTGACCATTAAATAAATATAATTAATTATAAAAATTATAAAATTTTATTGGGTGTCTAAATATCTTTACTATGCTTAATGGTGACGAGCCTCTAATCTTAATTATTTCTCAAAATCATTATTGAGGGCCTTTTTAATTAAATAATTTATGAATTTTTATAGGATTTAGAAAATTCATAACTAATTGCATAAATCTTTAAAATTGCAAATGAACTCTCTTTATGCTTAGCTAACATATAGTTAATTAATGAAATTATAATCTCTTATTGATTTCAGATATTTTAGAAGTAGTTGCTTAATAAAGGTTTTCCTTAATTAATTAATAAACCACAAGATATTAGCCCAAGTGCCTTGAAATTTTGGATGCTTATTTATTATGCTATTTTGCATGTTTACTAATTTTCTTATATATTTTGAACTTATAGATTGCAATTTATTAAATTTTAGGGTCCTTTGGAAATTAATTGAATTAAATAATTATTAAATCTAATTAATTCATAAAATTTACAATTCCACTTTTAAATTAAATTAATGACCAAAGGGCATGGAGTAATTTTTATTATTTTTTCTCTCCTCATATATGTTTAAGTCACCTAAATCCAAAATTTGATAAATAAGAAATTTAATTAAGTTTAAGTGATTTAGGATCATATGATTGGCCTTAAGATTAATGATTTTAGTAAGCTTTCTTATGGCACTTATTCTCCTTTCTCTCACTTCATTTATATGTTGGTTATATATCATGTGCATCTCATATTTTATAAAATGAATTTTCTAAGTTAACATTGCCTAATGTTATTATCATTAATAAATCTTAAATATAGTTTGCCTTTATATTCAAAACATGCATGCATATAAACTTTCAATTGCAATAGATTATAATAGCTACAATATATTAATCATATGCATTATCTACAACCTTTTAGGGTACATAGTTTGGACACCTAGGGGGGGACTACTCATTCGAAGGTGGACTTCGACACCTTATCTACCTAGTTTGACAATGTAATATACCTAAAAAAGTGTTAAGAAAAATGCATATGGAAATTAAATTACTTTCTAGGTTTATCATTTTAAAGTTCATAATTGCATGCATTCATCTTTGTATTTGTATGTATACTCATATGTGTGAATCAATATTTTCCTTTATACATAAAGATTCATAGAAATATATATCCTTAGAAATTTATATAAACCCTTTAATTAATATTTGAATAAAATATATGACACATGCATACATTAATATGTGAGATTTTTAAAATGACATGTGTAAATTAAATATGATATTTCTCTAACCCACAAAAGCATAAAATTCATAGAGTGATAATTAAAGGGATGAGATATGTTGGGTAAATACCATAAGGAAAAAGTTTAACTCTACACTTTAATCTTGAGAGATCTTCTTAATGTTCTAAATGTTATTTAAGTTTGACTCAAATCTAAAGATAATAAAAATCTTAACATTTCATCAATCAAATTAAAAGTTATAAAATCTACCTTTAGATTTAATATAAGGTTAGGGTATATTAGAAGAATGGATTCCACCTCAAGTGGATCTCATGGATTTCTTATTGTCTTCAAAAATCTAATTTCTAACTTAAGCAAAAATTGAACCTATGACAAAACCCATGTCCAAATTCATAATCATGTAAAGAGCAATCACCTAATGCAAATTAAATCTTAAATCCTTTCTTTGGCTGGCCACACTGACCTTTGCACACACATTAGATTGATAAGTCACCAATCTTAGAGTTAAGTTGGTTCGATGTTTTGTTGTGATGTAATATTCTAGACTGGATGTTAGAATTATTTGTGCATAATTTAAATGTTAAGATAATATTTATTAGACTAATGCTACTTTCCAGAGGGAGTTGTGCTCAATAGAAAAGATATGCTATAATAAATTGAAAGCTAACTTATTTTGCTTATACGTGCTATAAATCTCTAAGCATAACCCATTTTGATAGGTAGGCTTGGTACTCACTAGTGCTAAGCCCAATTGTGCGATATATAACTACTTAGTGTGCATATGTGTTATGACTGACCTCTATTTTGTAGGTTTAGTTGGAATTTATTTTAGAGTTTTAAATATAATTTTTTAATGTAGTTAGGATTAAAGTCATGAGGTTTAAGATGAGCAATAACTAGAAGGGAAAGACCTCGAAGGTCTTGTGATGTATTGAAAGTTTAGGACTCTGAAGATTAAGAGAACCTGAAGACCCCTATAGGTTATTTTATGTTTTCAATATTTATTATAATCTAGGTTGTATAAGTGTAGAGCTCAACAAATCACTTATTTTTCTTTTCCAAGGTGTGTAGCGGAACCCAACTGCATTAGCCTCTTCATTATTCTTCTAACATGATTGATTATTTTGTTTATTTATATTATTTTTGCAATAAAAATGACATGATTTTTCTAAATTTCTTAATGTTTAATGATTATTGTATGGCCTAAATTTGGATAGGCTCTATAAGATTTAAATTTTCTATCCCAATCTAGAATCAATTTAAAATAAAATTAATACCACTCATAATATCATTTTAACACCTAAGGTTAAATCAACTAAAAGATTTAGAAATCATAGATCTATGATTAATGTAAGAGCATCTCATAATCATCTTATTTTCCTCTTCTTAAAGATATGACATCTTCACTCATTGTATGATAAGAGGGAGTGAAGGGCAATTGATAACAACTCTCTTAAGTGATCAAAAATTAGCCCATAACTTGATTTCATCATGAATATAGGCATAATTTCCCACTCAAGCTTGAGTCAGGTTTTAGAGTCTAAATTTTATGAAGAAAAATGAAATTTTATTGCATTAGTCTAAGACATTATTTCAAACTAGCCATGATCTAGAATCTAAGGAGTGAGTTTATGCTCTTATGTTTTCTTCCTGAATAAATAATAGCCTAACCATCTTCCATTCATGAGACTTAACAACAAGACCGAAACTCATTGGTGGTGTTAGTTGGCAACCCTTCCATGTGGTTGTAAGTCCAGAAGAGCCAGGATAAGTTCCTTCTCTCTAGTTGGATTAAACCAACATATCCAAGTTTTCTTATCACTAAATTAAGTCAAGCTCTTAGCTTTTGCTAGAGCATTTTAGTTTTAGGTTAAGAGGTTATTTATTTCTCGCTCATAATGAGTGTAAGTCCTCACTTCTTAGATAATTTAATAATTGTGTATTGAGATATCATAAGTCCTAGCATTCTAATAAAATATCAACTTAAATAATCATAATTCTATACTATAAAAATATAAAGCTTGACTATAGGATAGACTAGAGTTCTCACTAGGCTTTATAAAATCATGAGTGTTTCTTACGTATCCTCCATTAGATTCTATTAAGAACTCCTCTTAATTGAGTTTTCTCATTTGTTTCCAAATGTTACCAATTTTTTGCTCTAAACTTTTAAATCCATTGGGATATTAGCCAACAACTTTAATCAAGATTTTTCTTAGGAGAACCATATCCCCTAAGATGTAAATAACTATAAGGCTTGCCCCTGTTGGGAACATATAAACCCAACTTAAAATAAGAAATCCTTACTTCATCTATGTAAGGTAGAGAAAAGATTGCTATTATATGTAGACCCATCAGCTTTAGAAGTTCTTATTATATGATTGAGTTCATCTTAGGGTAATATCTCTATCTTTTAAGGTAATATAGCATTCCTTAAAGTTGTACTTAATTATTTTAATAAATGCTCTAAGATCTATTTGGTGTCCTTCTCATCACATTTTTAAACACCATAATAACTATATTTTACTAAATTAATTATACAATATGATTGCATAATTATACAACAAAATTCAGACTATCCCAATGGTCATCTAAATAGAAGTGTTGATTGTGGTGTTTATTTTTAGATGGGGTGTAGGGGCAGGGGGACACCACACAGATCATCGGGGGTACTTATTGAAGTGATCAGATATGATATTGAGGTATGATATACTATCTTGAAAGATAGATACATACCTTCAATGGACCTAATAACCTAATAAAGACTCTTAAGACATGATGGGTCTTTGAATGTACCAGAGATTTTTCCCCTGCTTTACATGGATGAGTAAAGTAGGGTTTATATTAAACTGGGTTCTAAAGAACCCTATGTAGGCAAGCCTCCTTAGTTAATTAAATCTTAGGGAAGGTGAATTCCTTAGGAATCTCGATTAAAGTAGGTAATTATTGTCTCTAAAGATTTCAAGGTTAGGACTATCAAAGGATTGGTTAGATTTGGAAAATCAATCGAGATAGATCAAATGCAAAGACTTATTTTTGAAAGCCAAAGGGAATAGGTAGGGAATGCCCATAATACTAGGAAGCCTAGTGGGCATTCCAATCTATCTATGATTGGGCTTTATATATTTGAAGTTGAAGAGAATTATTTTATTAGAGTTGAAATTTTATTATATTTTTAGGGCTTATAATCCATCAATACAAGATTGTGAAAAAGCCTAAGAGATGAAGATTTACGCTTGTATCCCAAAGGAAATAGCTATCTCAGATCCTAAATCTAGGGAGCTTTAGCAAGAGCTAAAGTGCTACCTAAATCTAAGCAAAGATGGACATAAGGTTTACCTCCACAAGAGAGAATAAATCACCCAACTGTTGGGCTGATAACCACCTAGAGTGGTCGCCAACTAACTACTCCTATGATTTTAAAACTATGTAGGCAAGTCTTATGAATTTGTAAGATAGTTGGGCTATTATTTATTTAAAAGTGATTAAAGTCCTTAAACCCTCTCTTTAGAAGACTAAAGCATGTGTGGGTATGAATAATGACTTAATCTAATGCAAAAAAATTTTAAATTTTATTTCAATTTTGACACTTCATTTTGACAAAGGCTTTAGGATTTTTATATGCCTAAATGCATGGTGAAATGGATTATTGGTCAAATCAATGAGAAGAGGGTGTTCTCCACAACAAGGGATGCCCTCACAAGCCAAGCATTCCCCTACATTGAAGGATGGAGATCCCCCAATTTCAAGGAAGGAGAAATATGCATGAATGATGTGGGACATACAAGATTCAGCTAAGAGGTTGCTAAATCTTTTAATTATCTTATTTAATGCCCAGGCTTTATTGTGAGGTTATGAGTTATTTAGTTTTTAATTATGAGTGATTAATTGGGGTAGAGAAATGAATTTTTTTCTTAAGAGCCTAATAGCATCTAGGCCACACATTAAAACATCATTCATTTTAGAAACTATTGAAAAGATGCAATTTCTAATACACATTATAAACAAAATATCAATGAATTTTATAAGTTATCACAAAAGGATAAAAGGTCAGTGCAGTTGGGTACCACCATAAAACCTTAAAAGAAAGATGGGTAGCTGAGCTCTATCCTTATATAACCTAAAATATGAAAGAATAATTATAATTACAAATGAGTAAATTATATGGGGTCTTATTTCTTCATTCTTCTTGTCTTCATTCATTTCTTCTCTTGATTTGGATTTACTCTACTTCAAAACCATCACATGGCCTCCCAAGATAAAGCCTTCTAGCCGATGCTCATCCTTATCCCCCATAACACTAATCCTAATTCTAATGCAAAAATTACATTGAAAATAGGAAATATAAATCTAACTATACCTACAAAATAGAGGTTAGTTGAACATACATATAGTCCCAAGCAATTATATTTATAATTTGGACTTAGCACCCTGCAGATGGGTAACCAAGCCCACTGTTCTAACTTGGGTTATGCTTAGGGGTTTAAGCAACCTGCAAAGAGAGCAATGATATTTATTTTTTTAAGCACCCTTAAACATAATCCCTTATATAAAATATCATTAGGTTATTATCGGCCTAACATCCAGTTTATGAGACATTCACCCTAACATCTAGTCTAAAATAATACATCAAAAAATAAAACATACATCATACCATGCACCATCCTAACATAAAGTTGGAAGTGGTGACTTAGCTCTAATGTGTGTGTTAAGGCTTGTGTGGTATGTACTAACTAAGCATTAAAGTTATATTTTTCTAAGTGTAGAAGACTTCAATTTAACATAAAGGGTTGGTTTCACTTTAAGTTGTTTAGTTGATTTAAGGATTTTAATTTATGTTTTCTTTTATTTCATATGATTATACTTAGCAACTAAATGTTATGAACAAAAGAAAGAGGATTGCCCTCTTTCATCCCTACCTTAAGCCCTTTTCTAAAGCAAGATAATTTGGTTTGGTTCTTTAGTGAATGGCTTATTACACATTTTTAAATTAATCCTAAGTTTAGGTTCACTTTAAATGACCTCGTTCAATATGAAGGGCTTCTTAAGATTAATTTTGCTGAGTTACTATCACATGACACATGTTCAATCATTCCTTTCCATCACATGTAACATGCATATGAATTTAATCCTAAGTGTATCTATACATACAATATATTTTAACACACTTATATGATGAATGCATGCATATACTTGAAGTTTGTATTCTTTTATGTGATTAGATTATTCAATCAAATTGGTTTAAAGCTATATCTATATTCTTTACAAAAATTCATTAGGGTGAAATTAAACAGGTAGTGTCATTATTAACCAGGGAAGTGAGGTAATCAAATGACCTCCTTGGGGCTAACTAAACCCTTGTATTCCCAGGATGTCCAAACTATATACCCATTTGCATTCAAACACATGTAAATTTATATACATGAATATAAGAAGGAAAGCTCCAAATCACATGACCAACTAATTTATTCACTTAGTCAATTGTGAATGTATGTATTCTTGATAAAAGAAATAGGGTTTTAATTTCATAATTAAATACACACACATATGTATAAGAAACATAAGAAAGTACATGTCATTATTAACTAAGGAAGTGAGGTAATCAAATGGCCTCCTTGGGGCTACTTAAAGCCACATATTCCCGGGAGGTCCAGACTAAACACTCACTTTTCTTAAATACATATGGGTGTATATATAAATAAAGGAAGGAAAATCATGCAAAGATTGTATTTTTACTTGATTGAAACATTTATGCATATGGAGCAAAGTTCTAAACAAATTCTAATGTAGGAACACATGTAAATAAAATCAAATAAGTATGTGTCACTATTAACTAGGGAGGTGAGGTAATCAAATGACCTCTTTGGGGATACTTAAAGCCTCGTGTTCCTAGGATGTCTATATTATATACTTATTAACATTCAAATACATGTAAAACTACATATGAATTAAAGAAATGGGAACTTTACTTCATATGCCTAAGTTATAAGCACATGCAAACCTATATAGGTTCATAACTTATATCACTCTAACTAATATAATTGATTTATAAACTTTGAAAGTAAATTTGAATTTATTAGTGATAATAGCCACACATATTATAAATTAGTCCAACACATGCAAGCTTACATAAAGAAAACCATTTGATTCAATTAATTTTGAAAATATGAAAACATGATCTCAAATTGCATACACCATTTAATATGATTGGAAAGGAATAAAGGAGCATAAACACATGATTTCATTCAATCAAATAAATTCTTAAGGACGATCATATCAAATAAAATCACTAAAATAAACCAATGTTTCTTTAATGTCATTTTAAATTTCATGTTTTGATTTGACTTGAGGATGTGAAGGTTTGTTGATCCTAACCCATTCCCATATTAGTTAATTGATTTAATTTAATGAAATTGATTGATTTTATGAGTTAGGTTTGAATCCATTAATTATTTCCACATTACCTTAACATAATTACCCAACTAATTATGAGCCAACATGGTATGCACATGCATTAGAAATGAAATTAGCAATGATATTAAGAAAGGAATGGGGCCTACTAAAATTGGCTCACAATTAATAGTTAATTAAGCTAAGGAACTTAACTAATTACTTTCATGTTTTCCCCATACATGTGGTCTAATCATAATTTCATTAAACTTTTTTAGGCTATGCAACACCTAAAGGACTACCCAAGACTTAATCAATTTAGTTTTGATTATGATTATAATTTCAATTTAATTAATTAACTTAATTAATTAATTATGTTTTAATTAGTTTAACCAAGGGAATGAACTTAGGGAATTAGATTAGAGAGGAGGCCTCAATCCCATTCCATTAGTCCATTCATTATTGGATAGTGATTAATCACTTAATTAATATCTATTTTATTGTTCATATGATTAATTAATGATTAATTAACTTAGAGGGTAATTAAAGCTTAATTAGTTAATTTCCCTCATCAATTAAATAACAAATCCTAAGAAACTTATGGGAGGCAGAGGTCATCCTATTAAATTGACCCACAAAGTTTGGGATTAATTAATTAAGTAATAAAAGAGTAATTCAGCTAATTAATTTTATAATTAAATCTTAATTAAGCTCTAATTATTATTTAAAATTGATTTAAGATATTTTTAATAAATTCTCCTCTAAAATACCTTTAAAATGAGTATTTATCTGCATTTTTATAATTTTTCTATAATTAGTTATGATTTTAGGAACTTTCAGCCATTAAAACACATTAATTAAGCCTAATTAAACTTTAATCCCATCGATGACACATGGCACACTGACGCGGTGCATTTTTCACGTGCCATAGGATTGGTTATTTGAACTTATCCTAGTCAGCACTTGCATGGTGGTGGTGGAACGCACTTTCTCGTTGTTGTCCGATCTAAGATCGGACTGCCATGATTAATCTTATCATGCTAAAAGATTAAAATGGATAATTATATCAAATTTAATCACGATCGTCCATTCCAATTAGGCAGAATGGGCGGAGTGTGATCCTTTGTCTATTGATCGATCGAAGACGGACACTATCTGCCTTCCTTCTATCGATTCGAGCTCACCCAAGCTCAGATCAATCTCAAATCGATCCCACACCTTTGCAAAGAGGATTCTAATGGATCCAAGGCCAAGATTGTGTGAGATGCAAGTTTCCTTTGAAATCTCTCACTCATTTTCATACAAGGATCAATTTCAATGGCATACCTTGTCGGAGCTCAAGACCAGTGCTAAATTCAAGTAAGGAAGCTTTGTCTAGTGGAGATGAAACTCTACTAATCAGTAAGAGCTCCAATTTGAGGTAGTTTTCTCAAAAGGCAAACACATGAGATGTAGGTGGTCGATGTTGATCGAAGTCCACCCTCTGATAATTAGTAGGTGATTCATTCTTGCTCGACTTCCTCCAAGGATGGTGTGTGCAAAGTTAATTTCACTTTGGTCAAGCCTTGAGCAAATGGGATCGAATGGGAGGCTCCCCTATTTTGGCTAAAGAGATATGAGAGTGGAAAATGTGGGATGAGCTTGGGAGCTTGGGGAATGTCTCTGGTGGCTCATCTTGGGTAGCTAGGGCTATGAGGAGTGCAAGTGTGTGGGATTGAGTAGAAATGAGGGGGTGTATACCCCCTTCCCTTGGATTGGATGGCATAGGCTAGTTTGGCTTCTTATGGTTGCCTGGTCGTGGGTGGTGGCTAGGAATGACAGGAATTCTCCTTCGGTGGCTCAGTTTGACTGGCCAAGGCTTGAGAGGTGGCTGCCAAGGGGGATAGTGGGTGTCCATGGTGGTTTCAAATGTACCAATGGGGGAGGTGAGGTGATTTCACCTCCCCATGGGTCATGGCTGACCCAACCACCTTTGGCTCAAGTTTGGCAGTGCCCTAGGAGCCTAGGTGGACCAATGAGAGGGTGTCAAGTGGTCAAGGAATGGAAATGACTACTTACATGGGTGATTTTCCTCATGTGATGCCCTAGCCCAAGTGTTGGATGGTCATTTGGCATTGAATTTGATTTGGGTAGATTTGAAATGAGTCAAAAGTGGGTTTTCCAAAAATTTCATGTGATTTGGAATTCATTTGGTTAAGTTTGGCTCTATTTGACCCATTTGGATCAAATTAGGTCAAATTGGGTCAAACCCAGGGTTGGGTCAAGTTTATATGATCATTTGGAGTGTATTGGTGTCATTGGTTTGGTTCAATTTAGTTTAGTTTTGGTTTTAGCTCATTTAAGTTCATTTGGGTCAAATGGGTCAAGTTGACCAATTTGACCCAATTGGCCAAATTGGCTTGGTTTGGGTTTGGTTAAACATTTGGGATATTTTGGAGGTCTGGTTAAGTTTAATTTGGATTTAATTGGGCTTTAAATTGGTTTGACCCTTTAGGTCAAGTTGGGTTCAATAGGTCGTTTGGGTCTAGTGAGTCAATTAGGCTCAATTGAGGCTTTGGTCAAGTTCAATAATCAATTTGGAATAAAATTGAGCCATTGGTTACAATTAATATAATTTATATTTTGATTTGACCCATTTTGGCTATTTAGGTCAATTTGGGTCAATTTAGCTCAAGAGGGCCAATTGCGCTTGGTTTGGCTCAATTGAAGGTAAAGTCATTTTCAAATGTTGGTTTTGGGTTGATTTGAATCATTGATTTCAATGGATTTGGCTTAGGTTGCAATTTGGCTAGTTTGGGTTCATATGGGTTAAGGGATTGACTTAGTCAAAGGGCTAAGTTGATTTGGTTTAACTCAATTTATGATAATTGATCATCCTAGGGTGATCAACAATCATGTTATGAGGTTTTGGTTGGCTTGGTTCAATCTAATGTAGATAGGATTGGAATTTAGTTTATATTGGTCAAATTGGTCACTTTGGGTCAAGTGAGCCAATTGGGATTAGTTGGCTTGATTTTGGGTTACGTTTGATTTAGTTGAGTTTATATATAGATTTGGAATTGATATATAAATTCAATTGCAATTGGTTTGGGTTCAAATGAGTTTTCGTTCATTTGAATATTTCAAGTCAAATGTGTTTGGTTGGGTTTGACTTTGGTAGATTTTTATTTGGCTTGATGATTGTAGATTTCACTTATGATTGGGATGATGATTGATAGAGTGATTGATTTATGTGAAAATCAATTGGTTTTTGTTTGAATTTGAATGGAATTTGGCTAAGTTCATGGAGTTGATTTAAAGGGTTTAGATTTGGATTTGATTTGGTTTGGATTTGGTTTTGGTCATTTGATTATAGATTTGCTTTATATTTGGGAAGATGATTGAAGGAATAATTGATTTATAAGAAAATCAATTGAGTTTGAAGTAGCTTGAAGGTAAATTTAGTTAAGCTCATGAAGGTAGGGCATATGGCTTATATTTGGATTTGATTTAATTTGATTTAGTTTGATTTAGTTTTGATCATTTGAATGTAGATTTGATTTATATTTAGGAAGATGATTGAATATATAAATTGATTATGAGAAAATCAATTGATTTTAGATTGATTTGGATGGGATTTTGGCTAAGTTCATAAAATTGATTCAAAGGACTTAAGAAAGATTTTAAGTTTGGATTTGATTTGATTTGGATCTTGATTTGCATTTGGGATTGAGTTTGATAGAGTGATTGAAGGGTTGAATTATTATTTAATAAAATCAATTGAGTTTGGATTGATTTGAATTTGGCTAAGGCTAAGTCCATAAGATGAAATCATAGGGCTTAGGTTGATTTTGAGTTTGGATTTGATTTGAGTTTAAATCATTTGGCTTAGAATTTGGATTTGGATTTGTATTTGGTATTTGAATTGAATTTGATGTTTGGTTATAGCTTAAGAAGGTGAACATGAATTGGGTTTAGGCTATGGGATAGGTGGATTTCCCTAAGTCCTACTGCATAGCCTACTACTATGATTAACCCTTCTAATTATCTAAGCTTAGGTTAAGTGTCCACTTAATTGCTCTAAGTGTCATATGACTAAGGAAGCCTTAATATCTAGAAGACTCCTATGTCTAAGATGGAGAGGTTGAGAACCCACTCCAAAAGTGAGGTCAACATTGACTGAGTCAATCATATAGTTTGATGGGGGAATTATATAATACAATTAAGTAGTACTAATCATCCCAACATTAAGAATAATGGCTAATTCAATTGAGTCAATATTACCATTGTAAACATATTATACATTATAATCATCAATTATTCAGAATGATCTATTTTATAGTGAATAGTCTAATCAATCATCCCAGCCAATTTTTGTAATCTAAGATAGTCTAGTCATACATTACGATTAGGATTGTACAGTACTATTGTAGCAATTTTATTTTTCGCCCCAAAGTGAGAAATGAATAAGATTGAGAGGGCAATCTAGAACAAAGTAAAAATATGCATTAAAAGATAAAAAAAATTAAGAAATAATGAAAATAAAATAAAGAGGCACATAAAAGGATGGAAGTAAAAATGCGTAATGAAAGAAAATAAACTTAGAAGTGAAAGTGTAAGCATAAAATAAGTTAGAAAAGAAAGATAAAGATGTATGAATGAGAAAATAACAAAAGGCACACAAATAAAAAATATAGAGTCTTAAGCATTAAAAAATTATCATAATCTTACAAGTAGGTTCCTTATTAAATTGAGTACTAATGCTTATGGGTTGTTGATGATTTTACATCCTTCCAATACAAGCATTTTGATCAAATACCCTTAAATTAATTTAAGAGTTCACCCATCATGCTTTTCTTCAAATTCCTTGCTCATTAGAAAATATATCTTCACATAATAACAAATTAGTAGATCAAAATATCATTAATATAAATCAAGTTATATCACTTATTACAAATCATATAAGATCATAATCATCTTACTGGCTATTTCACAACTTCAAAAAGGTATTATTATCATCTAATTTACTACATTTAGAATAACCAAATACAAGTAATAATTTCATAACAATGAATGTAAAATCAATGTATCCTTCTTGATTGAAATCGTTAACCCTTGCTTAGATCTTAACACTTGGAGATGGGTCTCTTTTAAGTAACTCACAAGGATGATTCAACATGTATATCCAATCTCCTAATCTCCCCTAAGAAATCTTTTTTATTTCTACCCCATATTATCTATAAGTTACTTAAAAAGAGGACATAATTGATTCATAAAAAAAAATAGTAAGTATAATTTTTTTTTTGGCAACAAGATTTTCTTATAGAAATTTTAAGATCATTTTCTACCATGAAAGATTACTCCACAAGGTATCATCAAAGCTTCCAAAAATATTTTTTCCCTTTAATCAATAAGATGCATTAATACCAAATAATATGCAACATGAGTTTAGGCTGAGAACAAAAAGGACCTTTAAAATGGATAAAGAACTTTTTATACTAATGGTACTTGACACGAGTACTTTACATGTTATGAGTCTCCAAAATGGATTTTACTCTGCTCTTGAGTTTCAATCAATTTGCTTTCCATCATGTGCCAAGCACCTACTATCCAAGTACACTAATTCTCCATCAATTCCTGAGCAAAGGTATATCGACTAAATAGATTGAAGTTAGGATTTTGGGAACCTAGTCTTTCTTAAGTCCCATACACTTAGAAAGAGCTTTTAGAATTCATTCATATACTGAGATTAAATGTTAATAATGTACGTATAAATTATTAACATGTTCAAACATACCATAAGAGAAATAACTATTGGAATTTTTTTATGTTTGGACCACCATGCAGATCATGGGGGTATTCATTTGGGTAATCAATACATCATTAAGGGATATATATTATCTCAGAAGATAAATATATTACCCTATAATGGATTTGATTACTTAATAAGAACTCTTAAGGCTGATGCATCTTTAATGTTTGAGAGATTTTTATCTTGAATTATATGGAGAAGTATAATAGGGTTTATTCTCTATTGTAGGGTTCACAGCTCCCTATTAGGGCAAGCCCCTATAGTTAATTACATCTTAAGAATGAAGGATCTCTTCCTAAGAATACTCTAGATTAAAGAAATAGATTCTTTATTTTTATGATTTTAAAGCTTGTTTTAAAAGGATGATGATTTAGAAATTCAATAGGGAATGCTCTCAAAAGGGAAAAAGTTCTTTTGGAGACCAATTGGGATTAAGAAAGAAATGCCTATAGATAATGGGATGCCTAGTAGGAATTTCAACTAACTACTATTAGGCTTTACAATTTCTAAGATTAGATTTAGTAAAGTTCAAATTGACATTTATTAGAAGTCTAGAACTTAGATTCTAGCACAAGACTACATAAATGCCTAGGGTTGAACACTTATTTCTAAAAGGATGCTTCAAAACTTGTCTATAAGTAATATTGACATGAGTAAGCTTAACCTAGTTTAACTTTGGTAATTATAAGCTCTTTCTCTCACTTGAGAAATGAACCTATCCCTAACTCTTCTAGACATACCACTCTAGAAGGGCTGCTAGCTAACACCACCTAAGCAATTTTTAAATCCATGAGTTCAGTCTTCATGTTATGCAAGATGGTTAAGCTATTATATTTGAGGAATGAATCTATGAATCTAAACTTACTCCCCAACCCTAAGATCATATTAGGTATGATATGCACCTAACTAAAGCCACAAATTTCATTTTTTATCTTTTGACTCACAGTTTATTTAAGGCCATGGGTATGCAATTTATGCCTACAATGATATGTAATTAAAAGAGGTTATGGGATAAATTAAAATGAGATGGCACACTTTTCCCAAGAAGGGTGGTCATCCTTAAAGGTTAGATGCCCTCTTATGTGTAATGGGTGAACCCAATTCAAGAAGTATAAATAATATGCTATAATGTTTTGTAAAAGTTAATTATTTCTAGTTGCTTTTAACTTATGTATAGGGCTTTAATTTATGTGAGGTTATGAGTTCATTAATTTTTGTGTTCAAGTTGTTTAGATTTAAACTAGATAAAAATAATAATTTTTCTAAGAGATAAACATTCCAAGCATTTCATCATAGAAAGAAACCTACAAAAGCAGGTTGTTTCTAATGCACACTCAAAATAAGTCAAACTAATTTAATTAAAATAGGCTAATGCAGCCGAGTACCTCTATGCACCCTGGAAGATAAATAAAAATGGGTAGCCAAGCTCTACCTTTATATAGCCCAACCTAGAACTAAAAGTTTGATCTATAGGGGCCTTATTTCAAGATCATTGCCTTCTTTAGAGACCTCCATAGGCTTCATAGGGGACAACTCAGACCATGTACTGGTAGGGTCAGCTTCTGCTATTCTTAGACCTATAGATCTTAACATAATTCTAGGCTCAAATTATATTTAAAATTCTAAAAATAAAGTCCTAAATCTTACAAAATAGATGTTAGGAAATACAAACACTCTAGTAGTTATATTTATAAACATATGGGCTTAACATTAGTTGCTTGTCAAGACCACCTATCTTATTAGGCTATGCTTAGTGAGTTAAGCATACCTATAAGAAAATGACATTTATATATTATTTTTATTATAGTAGTTCCTTTTAGCACAGCCCCTTGCAAAAAGTAGTGTTATCTTAAAAAGAACATCTACTATCCAGAATGGTGGGCAAATAATCTTAGTCATCCAGTTTAAAATAGTACAACATAAAATAAAAAAAATTTATGTCAAATTATAGAATATCACAAAACATCTACTTAACCTAAGTTTAGGGCTCGTGACCCAATAATTTAGTGTGTAAAGAAATGGACTTGCATGGTTTAACTTTACTATGCATTTAAGTTCAAGTTTTGACTTATTTTTCAAAGTTTAGTTAAATTTGATTTGACATTTTTACTTTTCATAATTTTGCTTCAGAGATATGTGTCATTATTAAACCAAAAGTTCAAGTTATCAAGACATCCTTCAGACTAGTAACCCTATGACCTCATGTGTCTAGTCTATATATCAAATGTTTGAAAATTATAAAAAAAATTATTTTTATTCTTTTGATTTTTTTTATTCTTAAAATTTGTTCAATTTTCCATTAGGTGGTTTCAATTTAAGTGATTTAATTGATTTATCATTTCATTTTCTTTTTATATTTTTATGTTAAGGTGGAATTTAAGTTTTCAAGAATGAAGAATAAAATAAATTCTACTTTGGGTGGAATATATTATATTCAACATCAAAAATTCTAGTAAAATGAGATCTTTTTCTTAAAGTGAAGATTCATTCTAAGGGTCAAACTAAGATTTTATGTAACTTAGTTAACCTCTTTAGGATTCATTTGAGTGATTTATTTTAATTAGAGATTGATTTGATTAATATTTTAATTTTTATATTTTTTTTAAGGTTAGAATTTTTGCAATCTAACATTAGTAAGATTTGAAGATTTCATTGTTATTTCATTTCTTTTGATTTTATTAATATTTCATTAGTTTGGTCTATGATCTTTTGGTTTATAACATCTACATAAAATTTAAAGTGTTTCCTTTCATTTAATTAAATGTTCATTTGATTTGATCTTAGTTATTTATTTCATTAATGCTTCTGAATTGTGATGAGTTAACTTGATTTGATGACCTTAATTATTTTAAATTTTAATTACTTGATTTATTTGAATTTCACTTGATTTCATTTATTTATTTCATCAATGTTTATGTTTATCAATGTTTATTAGCTTGAATGAACTAACTTACTTAAGTTAATATCTTAATTCAAACTTGGATCTAATTTCATCATTTAAATGATCTATGCTTCAATTTCGTGATTATTCATTCATGTATTTATCAATTAGGTTTATTTGATTTTAATTTATTTCATTTATTCATTCCATTAATGTTATGTTGGTGAATTAACATAATTAATTTCAAGTGATGACCTCAATCATTTATTTCATTAATGTTTATGTATATGAATTTAGATAATTTAATTCAATAAGTTCCATTCAATCTTTGGGAACCCTTAATTTTTTCATTCAACGAATTTATTATCTTATGTTTTCTAATTTCTTATTCAAATTAAGCTTAATTTAATATTATATATTAAATTTTTATTACATATTCTAATTTATTAAGATAGAGTTTTGTTTACTAATCATAACATACGAAGCTATGAAATGAATTACTTTGGGCTTCCAACTTAAATCTAAGCCATTTCAAGTTATTTGATTAATTTGATTAATTACTTATAATTTTTAAGACTATGTTGTTTATTAACCCAAATGGATTCAAAGGATTTAATGAATTTCATATTTATGTATAAAATTTAGAGATTAATTAATTTTGAGTTTCGATTGATTAATTAATTCATTATGAATTTAATAAATTATTAACCTAAGATTTGGTTAGATTTTATATTCTTAATTATTTCATTAAACCCTAAGTGTATGATCAATCAAATTCCATGACTTCAAAAGGTTGGGAAATTTTCCTTAAGTGTTTTGATGATAATAGTAATATTTAAAATTAATTTAGAAAAATTTTACAATTTTTGTAATTTTTTTGATTTATTTTTTGATTTATCAATTAAATTATATTGACCTAGAGATTTGAAATTCAATAACTTTAAATACAAAGATTCCTTGCCAATTTCAATTTTCTAAAGTTTCATCCTAATCATATGTGTAATTTACGACTAATTATAATTTTAATTATTTCAATAAAACTAAATTAAGCTTAAATTAAAACGAATTAATTGCATTCTTCTCTAGAACATGCATCCATATAGAAGGTTTATTTAAAATTTTTGGAAATTTGATTTATTTATTATGATTTTTTGAAGTTTAAATTAAAAAATTGAATTTATTAATTCGACTAATTCTCAAATTAGGTCATTTTGAGGATTATGGGGTTTCAATAAGTTTTAATGATGTGTTTTGGTTCATTAAGATTTATTATGATGATTCAAGTTGATTTTATAAAACTTTTATAAATTCTATAATTTAATATTAATTTCTTTCATTAAATTAATGGCTTAAAAATTTTGTATTTTAAGATTTACTTGCTAATAAATCATGAAAAAGTAATCTAAAGTCGGTTTTAACCTTAATTTCAATTACCCAAAGTTTCAAATTAATTGGATTAATTATTTTGTTTAATTTAAGATTAGTTATTCTCATTTAAGCCCAAATTAACTTATAAATACTCATTAAAAATTGAGAATTTTAGATTTAATGAATTCTCCTTATTGAGATAAATCCATAGAACATTTATTTTTATTTTTCGACTGAGTATTTTATTTGCAAAGACTTTTTGAATTCTGGTGATTTCTAATCATTTTTAAATTAGGAAAAATTTCAAATGGTCGATGCCATGTGGCATTGACGCAACGTTGTTTGCCATGTCACGCAGTGCCATTGGATCAGCTCGATCCACATGAATCCAGCTCAAAAAAATAGCGGCCACGTGGGATGATTTTCGACTATCCATCTATCGTACATGAAACCTAAGCTAATATAGCTCATTTATGGCCACAAAGAAATGTGAGGTAAGGACTAGTTTAGTATTTCTGCTCTCCTTGGACCATAGGTAAATACAATGTAAAGTTAAACTAGATGTTGGAGAGTCCTCAATTCGACAAATAAAATTTTGTTTGCTAGAATAATAAAAAGTACTATCGAATGGATCTCATCCCTTAGAATAAGATTATTCTAATGAATAAAATCAAAAATTCATTTCATTTAGCAATAACTTAAGCCTCAATCAAATAGTGGTTATATTCATAAATAGAAACATTTAGACATTAGTTAATGAATCATGATAAGAATTTCCATATGCATATGTATCAAGAATGAAAGATTTTCTCATTATTCCCATTTTATTATTTTTTATTTTTTTATTATATTATCATATTGCATCATATTTGTCTTGTTCCTGTTCTTCTTTCTCAAAACTAAAAAAAAGGAATGAAAATAAAGTATTAATTCATTCGTGATAGTTATTTACTTAATTAGTGAATAGTAGCATACTCTAAATTAGAATCATGAGAATGTACTGCTTGATCATTTCAACCAACTCCAAGCCCTTATTATGATTCATTTTATGCGAAGTTTTATACAAAAATAACTTTTTTTGGAACCTTATATTGTTTCCAATAATTATCCTTTGCATACTTTACTGTTCCTAATTGCCCACTTTTTTTATTGTTCCCTAGTATAGTAATAAATACAATTGATCTTTTGCATCTGCTTCAAGATATGACGACTAAGAAAATAATCACAATCTTGGGGTAAACAACTTAAACTTATGTTTACTTCAAATTTCTTCTTTTGCATTGAGTTTGTAATTCAAAGATTTTTCAAAAATGATTTGTGGATTAAAGTGACTTTAATCATTTAATTGATTAAACTATAACTACATATACATGCATTAATGTGTATATTATCCATCGGTATGCATAACAAAATAACTCTTCCATTTGTTTTGGAAAGTTCACATTTCATATATTCTACCATATTACATTAAAAAGTATCGTTATGATGATCTAGTGTTGAAATAAATTGATGAGATTTGTTCCCATCATATTTATACAATCTTATTTCATTGGACATACAGAGATACAGAAGTCATTGCAATTGTAGGAAAGACTAAGCCCACTGAAGGAACAAAAATAGAGGGAATGATCAAATCTATCATAGATTGGGTATCTCGATTTCATATTTCTATTATAATTAGAAATTAGAATTAGAAATTATAATTATAAGTATACCTTATGATAAGTAATTTTAAATATGAAGTAAGTCTCTGTATCATACTAGTGAAACGGAATCCTTGAAATTCAATAGACCCACTATTTTCTTCTTTTTCTTCTTTTTCTTCTTGTGTGATAACTGAAATCAATGAATTTATTTCCATAAACTAAGTTTATAATTTTCTTTTCTATGAATTTTACCGATCAAGAAAAAATTAATATTTTTTATGCCAGTTATTCTTATCTAGTATACATCAAAATTGGATTTTATGTTATTCAACTATAGCACCCAAGTGGGGGTACATGGGTGAATTGGGTTTTTAAAAATAATTTCAAAATACTTAATTTTAATCTTTTGTAGAGACTTAGACCTTTAAAGATTATGCTTTAATAAAATATAGCAATAATCAACAATAATATAGAAAATTAAAGGGCAAAAAAAAAAATAAATAAAGAGAAAGCATTGGCCAAACTCTAAAAACCTTCCTACATCCATGCCTAGCCACCCAAGCTAGGAATTCAATAAATAAAAGTTGAGATTACAATAAATCTCTCATACTCACCTTCACGGGTAAGTACAACCCAACACCGTACTTTCCTTAACAGGCAAGTAGAACCCAACAACGTATTTTTCTTAATTAGCAAGTACAACCCAACAAGAAAATAAGGAGGAATATGAAAATATCTAACTCTCAATTTAAAAGTATTTTTCTATCACTACAATAATATTAAGGCAAGTGAAATCACAAGAAAAAATAGAGCTCACTTTAATTTGTATTTGAAATTGAATATAATGATTAAACATGAAAGATGTATATGTTGAAAGTGAATCTTTAAAATATTTGGAGAGAATATAAGAACTTGAATTTAAAGTGATTTAGTTGATGATCTAAAGTGTAGCACAATAGTGATTTGAAAACTAAACTAATCAATTGTTAATGGAGACTTTGAGTATTAGAAAGATCAAACGAATATGCAATATTAAAGCACATAAACTCAAATGAAGTCTCTTTTAAAAGAACTATCACTTATGCAAAAGGTGAGATAATTTAAAAGAAAAGAAAATTTGTTACTCATAAGAATTCTTATGAAATAATCAACACAAAATTAATCTCACTTAAGGATATGTACGAATAAAGAAGAGAGAGGAATTTGCAAACACATAACTTTATCCAAGTACAATCAATGTTTTTGGCCAACTAGAAAAAGGGTATGAAGAAATGTGTTAAGCAAAATGTAAATTGACCAAATAAAAAGATATCTTAAGCCAAGAAAAAGATCAAGATCTTACACAAGAATAATAATAAAGAAGAAAATAAAGAACCTTGAATAAGCTCTAGGCCAAGATTGTTTTCCACAAATCCTCCAAATTCTTTTGTGCAATATTCAAGGCATTCACTTGTATATTGGAAGATGGAAGGACGATGAAGAGATTAGCACTTGATTCACCAAGAAAGATCTCCAAAATTATTTTGCAAGAGTTAGGCCAAATGAGGAGAAAATTTCAAGAAGAATTAACCTAGTCTTAAGAACATTGTATATAAGAGAAGGAGTCAAGAGGGTTGGCCAAGAAGAAGAGAATAAGAGAAAAACTCTTTTCGAATTAATTAAATCTAGGCCAATTAAATTAAAGATCAATTAGCATGAGGGAATAATCGGCCAAGGAAAATGGGAGGGAAACTCAATTTGGAAAGTTGTTTGATTTGAATCAACCAATTTGAATTTTAAAAAGCATCATAAGGAGTTCAAGCAAGGCAAGGAAGAGGGAAAACTAAAATGGTAAGTGATTCAATTTAAATCAATCAAATTAATTAGATTGGCATGAAGAAGCATTTTCCAAGGACATATGGTGGGGGAATTGAAATGGAAAGAAGTCCAATTTGATTCAATTCATCTCATCAAAAGCTCTCCAAATCAATTAGGAAGTTAATTAACATGACGGTCAGTCAAGAGAGAGATAGCAAAAGGCGAATTTGAATTATTAGCAAACGTATCTTGACTCCATTAATTTTCTTAAGTAAAAAAGGGACAATAATTCAAATTTGATTAACTAAATTAAAAATGAGATAAGGTCGACCAAAGGAGGTTTCCATGATAGGATTCAATTAGGATTAAATGTAATATCATGGAATATTCAATCAATTAATCTTGATTGAATGAAAAAGGGAAGTTATGATACACAAGCTTTATTAAATAAAATCCAAGGGAAAATAAAAAATTTTGCCAAGCTTGTTTCCAAAAATAGATTAGATCTATTTTAATGCGTTTAATTCAAATTAAATGATGGTGAATCAGATCTTAGGAAAAATTAAATTAATATTTATCATGTGATTAATTTTAATTTAATTGATTATATGGTCGGCCAAGGATAATTTCCAAATATTAATATTTATAAAGGGAAAGAGAGAAATTCAATGGCTCATTTTAATTGAATTTGAATTAACTTAAATACATTAAAATTAGCTTAAGTAAAATAGCACATAGTCAGCCACAATCATTCCATAAAAAGCTAGGTTCAAAATTACACACGTAAGCAAGGGAATATTCAATTTGAATATAAAATAATTCAAATTAAAGATTCACATAAATGAAATTTTTTAATTTAAAAGAATGGAATAAATATGAAAATAATTTGAATTGCTCTTACATAATTTATTTTATAAATAAATAAGATAAAAATTAGGCCAAAAAGGTTTAGGATGCTAGATAGAATAGGAGAGAGAAAAATAATCCTTTGAATAATTTTAGGATAATTTAGATTTATGCATTGAACAAATGGATAATGAACATGATTAAGCATGGAAATAGTTTAATAAAATGTGAATTTAATTTAACAATATATATGGAACAAATTTAATATTATCCTAAAATGGATAATTTGAAGAATAATTATAATATATGAAATGTAGAATTTAGGAATAGGTCTAAAATAAATTAGTTTGAAATGAATAAATCATTTATATTATTTTAGTGAGCTTTCATTTGCCTTAATATAGTTATTGCTAGAAAAATTCCCACCCAGTTCATGTGATAGCTTTAGTATTCTAAATTAACTTAAGAATATAAAGCTAAAGAATTTTTTTGCACACTTGAATTTAACTTGATTAGTAATATTTAAAAATATATTTGTTATCATAGAAATCAATCTCATCTGATGTGGGACTCATGAAGTAAAATTTTTATTCATATACTAACTTTATTTTTTATTTATGTGATTTATGTTTTATATTTTTGATCCAAATATACAAAACATATATATGTATTAAGAAATAGAACAATTTATTTTTACTTAAAAGGATTCTGCTCTTCCTAGTGAAAACTGATACACTATGAAATTAGTATCATGTATTAGAATATTTCATAATGTATATGTTTCGGCTTTCATATACCGAATATATTAATCTACTATAATTTCTTTTCATTTTACATTGGAATTGAATTCATTCTGAATTGTGAATACATATGTATTCTTTCCATAATTGAACAAATGTTATTATTGGTATGAAACTAATAGATTCATACAAGCTACATCTTCTAATTGATATTTGGGCCAAAGAAACTATTTGAATTTAATGAAAATATTTCTATTTATATTAATATTTTATTCTCATTGAAAACTTTCCAACATTTTTTTATTTTCTTTTCATTGCAAAATCTTGGATTTCTCTCCACAACATTAAAATTCAATTAAACAATACTTTTTCTTCCTTTCTAATTTTATAGTGGGTTTGATAGAAACAATGGCGAAGTAGGAATACTTTGGTTTGGAAATTCATAATAAGGATTGCATAATTATGTCTCATAACAAAAAAATGGAATAATGAGACATGAAGAGGATGGCTATGTCATTACAGAATACTCCTCCTAATCAGAACTCATTCTAATCATAATGGTGGTTGATCTCTCTTTTTTTTTAGAAATATCGAAAAGATTTCTATTCCACATTGAAAAACAAGCACTCAAATTTGAGGTTAGTGGAAAAAGCCCTTCATTAGTTGAACTGATGACTTACGCCTTACAATGGCTCTACTTTTCCACTAAGTTAAAAGGGTCTTTTTCTTTTTTAATTTATGAATTAAGAATCTTCAACTTCCATTGTGATTCTATTGCATGTTCATATATAGAATAATGGAACAATCGGTTTGATTTATATAGGATGTATGTAGATTCATATTTTGGTAAAAGAAACTAAAAAAGAAATGGATTGAATTGTTTCAAAGCCAATCCTACTTGCTTTGTTGACTTTTTCATGAAAACATAATTCACTTGACTAATATATATATATATATACACATACCGATCTGACATATATTCAAGATCTTTTCATGAATCATGTGATGGGGGATTCCTAACCTAAACCGAATTATTTTAGAAAGATGTTTAAATCCTTTTTTACTTAGTGTGAGATAGAGATAGGCATAATTCATTTGAATGTTGAATGAAGCAATGAGTTCAAATTCATGAAAAGAAATGAGAGTTCAAATTCATCGGATCTAGTCATACATTTGATTCTAATTTTATATATTGTCAATGACAAAAAAAAACTACTCATATTACTTTCATAGTATGATAATAGTTAGGGTGGGTATGCCCTCATTATCTAGTGGTTCAGGACATCTCTCTTTTAAGGAGGAAATGATAATTTGACTTTCCCTGGGGGTAGTAAACTACAAAGGAAGTAGGTCATGGATTATTAATAAACCTAGAATTCATTTTTCCTGGGTCGATGCCCAAGTTATTAAAGGGGATGGACTATAAATTCATTGGTGAGATGTCTATGCTGGTTCAAATCTAGATTAGTCCAAGAATTCTCAATGAATAAGATCTAAAAAAATGATCTTAAAATTTTATCCTCAAGAAATAGAGATTTTGGATTTGTATAAATAAAGAAAAAGAGTACATTTTTTTCTTATCCATTCTTTTTATTTTCATTTGCAATATGGTAAATACAAGAAAATAACCATAGATTACTAGTAATCAATGCCACTCTCACTTAAGTCCATATCTATGCAAATAAGATATTCTTGTAGAATTCGTGTTTCTGTTGCAACACGATAAAGATAATGATCTTCTAAAATCATAAGACTATGTATGCTATGCATATGGCTGGGATTGTAATTCAACCGACCAAAGCACCACCTTGTCAATGAGGAAGCTATGGGTTTGAGCACTTTTAGTCCAGATCTGATGAATTGATCAACTCATCTCTCCCTTTTTCATGAAAGGGAAGAAGGGGAATGAAACATAATATCTGGGGAAATCTTTATTTCTTTTATTTCATTTTGCATTTTTCATCAAAAAAGTATGGAAATTTTGATTTATTCTAATATCACTGATTGGAAAGGGAGAAACATATGTAGATTTATAAAATTGTTACTTCTAACTAATTATTAGAGTAAAATAGATTATATTTAGTATTTGAAGAGCAACCATACTTGTCCTATTTTCTTTTCGATTGTTATTTTTGTGATAAATGAAATGGAATAAAGTTTCCATATTTTGACCAAGAATACAGACACAATTTGTCTTCATTAATTATAAACAAAAAATGAACTTCACATAATTATCTCAACATAGTACATTTTAGGTTTATATGACCTTAAATTCTAAACAAACTTTGTTTGTGCACATGCAATGACTAATTGAAAGCAATCTATCTTATTCTCATCCAAATTGCACACTACAATCTTTTATGTATGTGTTCTAGTTCCAATCCAAGAAGGAAAGAAAAAGGATACTAATAAAATACCAACCAAGTAACACCCTTTTTTGAAGGAATTTGTTGGAATAATCTAATTTTGATACTTCATCTATCCTTTTCTTATTTCCATCTCATTTCTACTACTATTTCCTTTTTGTATTTACATATTTTATGGCCTATAAAATATTGGACATATGATTATGATACCTCATAATTTTATGTATATTGTATGTAATTTGATATTTTATATATGATATAAGTAAAATATGTAAAGGAATAAGAATTTATAAATGGATAAGTGTATAAGAAAAGAATAGGTGATAGAAAAGGAAGAGTGGAAAAGTAGGAAATTGAATCCGAATGAGAGGTCCACTAGAGATCATAAATTTTTGAAGAAAAAATAAGAATTTTCTTTTGTCCCTTCCAAGTGAGAAATAAATAAAGAAATGGTTGATGTATTCAAGATAATAATGTATTTATAAGATACTATCATAATTCATCCTTCAGAACCATATCACATCCAGATTTGGTTCCAAAGGATGAACCGGATATGGATAACTCCATTAAAATTTTAGTCTTGAAAAAAAATCTATTTTTTGATTTATTTCATGACCAGAACAAAGTGGGAAACTAATTATGCCGTGAAGTTTTTGAATAATAAGAGAGATTTCCAAAAATGGTGGGTCTACTCACTCTTTCAATAACTGAGCTAGAACTGATGTTTCATAGGGGATTTGCCTTTTCAATTGATTCCTATCGGTTAGATCAAAGAAAATTCTTGAATGATGTATTCATCTCGAAAGATGAATCAAAAAATAAATCTCTATTGGTTTTACCTCCTCTTTTTTTATAAGGAGAACGAATCTTTTTTCTCAATGGATCAGAAAAAAGTCAGTCTGAATCTATTACAGGAATGAGTTTGTAGATCCCAAACTAAAAATAGTGGTATTTGCTAACAACAACATGATGGAGGCAGTCAATCAATATAGATTGATCCAAAATTAGATTCAAATCCAATATAGTAATTATCGGTATAAATGAAATGTATCAAATTGATTCATTTTAATGAATAGATCGATCACAACTTCAAATATGGAACTCAGAGGGATAGGATAGAAAATGATACTTTGAATCATATAATAATGAAATATATGATCTACCAACATTTATTGAATTCAAAAAGAGCCAAAATAAATGGTTTGATCTTCTTATTTCTCCAAAGGGTGATCTATGAATCAGGATCATGATGCATGCAGATACAAATGGTCTAATGGGAGTAAGAATTTCCAAGAACATTTGGAACATTTCATTTTTCAAAAGAAGAATCCCTTTCAAGTTGTGTAAGTAGTGTTCGATCGATTACATATTAATCAGTATTTGATTGGTCTGAGGCTATCAAGAAATAAGATTTATCTAACACTCTTCATTTCTTTTTGTCTGAGTCACTTCACTTTTATCCAAGTCACTTCCCTTTTTATTTTTGAGTATTAGGAATAACCTCATTCATAGATTTGAGATCCACATCTATGAATTGAAAGGTCCAAATGATCAACTCTATAATCAGTTGTTATAATTCATAGGTGTTCAAATCATTCATTTGATGAAATTGAAATCCTTCTTATTGGATAATCATGATACTTCCCAAAGACTGAAAGTCTTGATCAATGGAGGAACAATATTACCATTTTTTGGCTGACTATTTTCACATATATGATAAGTAAAAAAGGAAGCAAGAATTAAATTGAACAATGCAGTACCAATAAGTGCAGGGATATTGACTTCGATAATCTCCTGGTCTTCTTCTTTCATAATAATTTAGGATCTAATCCCATAGAGCTGATAAAGTGGACTCCTATCAATCCAAAAGTATGAATTGCATCTTGATAATATTAACAATATTACAAATAATAATATCAAATCAAATTATCATCGTGAATTGAATAGTCTAACATAGTATAACATATGCACACTAGGAGTGTAAATAATTATAATAATATACATATGAAATGGAAAAAATGTAATCCCAATCCTCAATTTTTATTTATAAAGTTTCTATTCCTCGAAAATCAAAGCCTAAAGATCTATGAATTAGCTCATGCTTTACCAATCGAGATAAATGAACTGCATCTTCTTCATCTCTCCGCATTTTTATATGTATGAATGTTTCACATTGATTATAAAATTTTTCATCTTAATGATATACCCTTTATTTCTTATTTTGCTTATTAACTATTCATAGGAAGATACTGACCTTTTGGATGTGAAATATTTTTCAAATCCAAAAGGTATCTTTGAATAAGATGGTGATTAATAGAGTAATTCTTGATCGTAATTTCTAGTATGAGTACTATGTCAAAGCTAAAACTTGTGATTAGTAGTCAAATATCGATTCTTTTTTGTTGATACAGTTATCTTCAAAGTTTTTTGGGATATTTTTTATGAAGTTTCGTTATAGTATTTATAATTTCCATTAGCATAGGTGGACAACCTGTCAAATTGACATCCACAGGAGTTAGCTTATCAACTCTACAAACAATACTATAAGAATCAGTACTTAACATCCCTCCTATAATAGTATAGGCTCCCATAGTAATTACATATTTTGGTTCAGGCATTTGCTCATATAATCTTACTAAAGAGGGAATCATTTTCATTGTTACTACTTCAACTATTAAAATGATCTTTGCTTGCCTTGGGATGATCTTGGAACCAACCCAAAATGATTAAAGTCGAATTGTGAGCCCATAAATAAAGCAAAATCAATGTAACAATAACTGGTACCATAGAGAAGCGGCCATAAACTATAAAGTTTTGACCAATTCGAGAGATCATTTCATGTAGTTAAAATAATTGAATTTGGAGTTGTTTGGTTAAGTAATGGAAACTCAATCAAATACATTACAGTTTCAATGTCATCCTTTCCTTTTCTTTCTTTTGATTATCTAAATATTCATATTCATACTCTTTTCACCATGCAATAAGCATGAAAATGAAAGCTTCTCTAAATACACACAATACATCAAAGGAGAAAAGATTCTAGTAGGGACTATGGGTAAATTTTATGACACCACATAAAGTTTAGGAATTTTTGATTTAAATGATCAAATGCGTCATTAAAGAGTAAATATATTATCTCAAAAGATAAACATGTTATCTTATAATGGATCTAATCATTTAATAAAATATTCCTAATGCTAATAGGTCTTTCATGTACAGTTTTTTCTCAACTACATGGGAAGTAAAGTAAAGTTTATTTTAACTAGGTCATGGTTCCCTATAGGAAAGCCCCATAGTTAATTACATCTCAAAAATAATGGTCCCTTCCTAAGAATACTCTCGATTAAATAAAAAAGACATTATTTCTAAGGAATTTCTTAGTTTGTTTTCAAAGAAATGATATTTAGAATTTTGATTGATCCAAAGTGGACAGAGTTTTTCTGGGAGGCCAAATGGGATGAAGTAAGAAATGTCCGTTGATCTTGGGATTCTTAATAGGCATTTCAACTATCCTTTCATTGGGCTTTAAATTTTAGGATTTAATTTAGATTTCAAAATTGACATTTTCTTGGAAATCTAGGACATAGATTCTAGCAACACAGGACTATAGAAATGCCTAAGTTGAAAACTTACTCCGAGGAGGATGCTTCAAAATGTAAGTTGATAAATGACTCTAATATAAGTTAGATGCTTGACCTATTTCATTTTGGGTATTATCAGTCATTCCTCTCAATTGAGGGAACTGACCTATCCTTGACTCTTCTAGACTAATAAACTACTTGGAAGGGCTGCCAGCTAACACCACCTATGTGCATTTTATATCCATGATGCTAGGTCTCTAGTATGCAAGATGGCTAAGATGTTGCCCTTTTAGAAAAAGAATCTAAGAACCTAGACTCACTCCCTAATCCCTAAGATCATGTTGGGTATGAAATACACTAACTTTTTAAGCTTTTTTAAATATTTTGACTCAAGATTCTTTTAAGATCTTGGGTATATATTTTTATGCCTAAATGCCAAGTAATTAAAATTGGTTTTAGGTCAAATCAATAAGAGAAGGTAGACTTCCCCATGAAGGTGGTCATCCTCATAGGTTAGATGCCCCTTATGTGCAATAAGTGAAGTGCCCAATTCAAGTGTTAAAGTAATATGATTGCATGGTTTTCAAAAGAGCTAATTACTTTTAATTAATTTTAAGTTATTCCTAGGGTTTTAATTTATATGAGATTTCAATTTTCTTTATTTTGTGTTTAAGTTGATTAGATTTAATTGGGTAGAAATTTTAATTTTTCCTATGAGCCTATGTCCAGGCATTCATCACAAAAAGCGCAACAAAAAAAGAAACCCAAAAAAGTAGGTTAATTCTATTGTGCACCCAAAATAAATTAAGTTAATTTACTTTAAAGAAAGGCTAATGCGATCGGGTACCACTGTACACCTCGAAGAATGAGAAAATGGATAGCTGAGCTTTGCCCTTATACAGCCCAGCCTAGAACTACAAGTTTATATATATGGGTCTTCTCTCTAGGATCATCTCCTTCTTCATGGACCTCCATTGGGCTTCACAGAGACCTCTGCCCATCTCCTTCTTCATGGACCACATAGATCCTAACCTAATTCTCAGCTCAATTTACATTTTAATTTAAAAATAAATCCCAAACCCTATAAGAAAAATGTTAGAAAAATACAAACAACACACAATAATTATATTTTATAAACATATGGGAGTAGCATTAGTTGCTTATCAAGTCCATTATTCTATTGGGCTATGCTAAGGGACTATTTAGCACTTGTAAGCAAACAATAATTTTGTAATTTATTTATGACAGCAGTCCCTTTTAGCATAGTCCCCAGCAGAAAATAATGTTAATTCTAAAAATAATGTCCTACCATTCATACTAACGGTAATAAATACTAGCTATACAGTCTAAAATAGTATACCATAAAATAATAACAAGGCATTCCACATCATAACATCACAAAATATCTTAGAAAATCATAGAATGACCTAACTTAAGTCTAGGGTCTGTGACCTAATGATCCAATGTGTGTGAAAAAAATAAGTTTGTGTGGCAAGCCTTTGTTATGCCTTTTTTTTTTTAATTCAAGTTTCAATTTGAATTTTGAAGTTTATTTTTTTGTACCTTCGGATGATTTCAACTCAAATGATTTAATCATTTGCAATTTTATTTCCATTTTTAGGTATATTTTATGTTAAAGTAAGATTAGATTTCAAGAATGAAGAATACAATAAGTTCCATTTTAAGTGGAACCCATTCTATTCAACATCCTAAGTCTTAATAAGATATGGTCCTCATCTTAAGATGAAGATTCATCCCAAAGGCTAACTAAGATACTTAAGTATCTTAATAAGTCCTTTTGGTTTCATTTAGATTACTTTGATTTGAATTAAGTTTCGATTTTCATTCTTTTTAAAATTTTATTCTTCTTTAAGTTTCTTTTGGATTTATTTAGTTTCATTCTTTCTGTTAATGTTCATATTTAATATTTATTTATTTTTAACTTATATTCATTATACTAACCCAAAATATTTAAGTTAATATATTTTTCACTCTTTCATTTTGTTCATTACTTTTGTTATGTCAAATTTAGGTAAACCATTATGTTTAATTTCATTTAACTTAATGTTTCATTAAGTTATATTCTTATGTTTCATTTAAGTTATATTCATTTTAATTTGTTCATTTAATTTGGGAATGATTTAGTTTAGTTATTATATTTAGGTGTATTCATCTTATTCATTCATTCAATTCAAATTAAATTTATTTATTCATTTTAATTGATGTTTATTAACTTAAGTAAATCTTACATTTGATTTTAAGTTTAATATAATTCAAATTATTATGTTTCAATTTTATATCCCATTTTCACCATTTTATTATCTTGAATTGATTATTCATTGGTTATAACCCATTTGTATCAATGATTCCTTCTTGTTTCAATTTATTCATTTCATGAAATTTTTTAATGCTTATTAATGAATTTAGACTAAGATGATTAATTCCAAGTTATTAGTTCATACATTATAGAATAGTTTAATTCATTTTAATTAATTTAAAGAGAGTAATGACTATGTTATTTGAAAAGTTCTTTTTATTAGTTAGCATAATGTGATTTCCTTTATCAATTATGACCTAAGGAGTTTAACAGTTATTTTCATGTGTATTAAACTTGCCCTATGTTTCTTTAGATCTTTATGTTATTTCATGTTCAATTTAACTTACCTTAAAGTTCAATTGTACTTAATCTTTCATATTTGCATTTGTGGCACTTTATTCCTTAATCAAAATGGTTCTAATGTATTTATATTAAGATGTCTTATAAAGTTCAAGGATTAATGAACTTTATATGGCAACTTATTAATGGATTTATCATGATTAATTGGTTATTAGTCTTTGGTTATAATTAAATTTCATATTATCCATAGCCCTTAACTTATGATTAAATAGGTTCCTTTGCTTTTAGATTGAATAGGTATTTTTTTAAGTGGCTGGATGTCAGTTATGATGTTTTAAGTTTGTATTATGGGTTTTGTAATTTCTGTAATTTTTTTGATTTATTAATTCCTTTAAATTGACCTAGAGACTTAGAAATTCAAGAATTCCTAATCGAGAGGTCAATTAGGTTTTAATTGTTCATGGCAAATGAGGTTCCTTGCTAATTTGGTTTTCCTAGAATTTTAGCTTAATCAGATGTATAGTTTTGGATTAATCAAGGTTTTAATTATTTCATTAAAATATAAATTAAACCTAATTTATTGAAGATCATTTTGGGGTTTTATTTTTCCTTGATTCCCCTCTTGAATATGAATCCATTTTTTCATAATTTTTGGGGTTTTGGTTGATTTATTTAAGTTCAAGTTGATTAATTGAATTAATTAATTCAATTAAAGGCTAAATTAAATGATTTTATGATTCATTAGGTTTTAGAGAGTTTCAATGATTTATTTATGTTCATTAGGATGTATTATGATGATTTAAAATGATTTGATCATTTTAATAATATATTTTATTTAATATTAATTTGTTTATAAAATTGGGGTTTAGAGTTTGAAATTTTAAATATTAAGATTTAGTATTCAATAAATTATGAAAATTTATCTAATGTGTACCTTAACATCAATTTTAACTCCCCAAAAATTTCAAATCATTTTGATCAATGATTTGGGATTAATTTAGGTTTGAAATTTTTTATTCAAACCCAAATTAAGGCCAAAATACCCACATAATTTGGGATTTAAATTTAGTGAATTCCTCCTCAATAAGAAGGATCCATAGAGCCCAAGTTTGTAATTTTTAGATTTATATTTAATTTTTTATGATTTTTTGAATTTTTTTGCAATTTTCCTCAATCTTTTAATTTAGAAAACCCCAACTTTCATGATCATGTCGGATCCATGTGGATTTGGCGTGCCTCTTTCAACACGAGTTGTGGCATTTGTCCATGCGGGATCCACGCCAAAATAGTGGTGTATGTGGGTTAATTCTAGTTCATTCCATTGAAGATCGATAGCTCAACCAATATGTAGTTTTCCATAAGGATTTTAATCAAACTATCGCCTAAATCAAAGTCATTTGTTCCTAATGAAGGAATGAATGGCGAGATTATTCCTCCTTTGATGGAATGAATTCCAAGAGCCATCGATTTGATCTAATCACCAGTGATCCAACCACCAAAATTACTCAGTTTTTATTCTAGAACCATCAATGAATGAAATCAAATTGATATATACAATTTGATCTTACTTGAGATCAAATTTCTTTCAAAAAGTCCCAAAATTGAATGCTAAAGAAGTGGCCTTAATGGAATACCTCAACTTGATCTCAATAGTGGAATCAACTCAAACACCTTTGGAATGATATGAAGAAGCTATAGAGGGAAGGAATTAGATTGTCTGCTCATGGATTGTCTTCTATACCAAATCACAAATGGTTTCCAGCGACATTTATGTTGATCTCACTTTTGGAGTGAGAAAAAATCTTTCTCATCTTAGATCTAGGAACCTTCTAGACACAAGGATTTCTTTAGTTCTAGGACACTTCTAGTGATTAAGTAAACACTAAACTTAAGCTTAGAGACTTAGAGTTATAACCCTAAGCTTAGTGTTTACCTTAGGACAAATAGGTTTCACCCTCCTAAGGACTGAACCAAAACTCATATAAAACTTAAGTTCATGTAGATGGAGCTAAACCAACCTCAAACCTATTCAATTAATCTTAATTGAATTGGTTTTTGAATCGAAGCTCCAAGCGAAATTAACCTGCACCTTAACCCAAGTTAATACACCATAATCCTATGACTCAATTCAAACCATTCAAAAACTAAATCCAATTTGATTTTTTTTCAATCACTTCAATTATTCATTAGATTTTTTTCAAGCCACTCTAACACTTACAATCAAGCTAATTGAGTCAAAGGAATATGACCAACCCAAGTTAGCCCATTTGACCCAAAGGATTTCAATTGAGCCAAAACCTAATTGAGCCCAAATTGATTGTAATCAAAGTCACCAATCAACCTCAAATTTATCATTGAACACATCCCAACATTCTATAATCCCAATTGGTCCAAGTTGGCTTGACCAAGTCACTTGACCCAAAGTAACCTAAAAGGGGTAATTAAACCAAACTCTAATTAAACTCCCATTGGATCAAATCAAGCCATCTAGTCCCTTCATTAATGATTATGGGTCATTATGGAACACTCCACTACAATCAATTGAACCTAATCAAGCCAATTAGATCCTTTGACCCAAGTTGACCCAATTTGACCTAAAGGGTCAAATTGAGCCAAACCCAACCAAACTTGGCATGACTCATCCTTGGGTCACCATGGGCCTGCCAAGTGGGCCCAACCCATGGTGAACCTGGTTTGGGTCAAACCCATTGAACCAAGCCACCCAAATGGGACAAAATCTTCATTTGGATGAGTTCTCCACCTCCTTACCCCATGGTAGCCACCTTTGGCTCTTTTTAGACAAGTGGACCACTAACCCAACCTAACCTAAAGCTATTGGGCTTAGCCTTTGCCCAATATAGTGTGAGTTCACCCATGGGCATCCATTAGTCCACCCAAGGGAGAGTGTACACCTCTTGCTGGCCCACTACACTCCCTCAGCCTCTCACCCTCAACCACCTCAGGAGGCCCTTGCCATCTCTAGCCACCTACCCCAGCCAGATGGTTGCCAAAGGTTGAACTAATCCCAACTCTTAGTTCAGCTAGGGAGGAGAGTTTACTCCTCCCCATCCATTCAAACTCAACACAACTTCCATAGAGCATTCCGCACAGTCCCAATCCTTCTTCTAAGCTCCTCATACACTCCACCGCTGGCGAGACCAGCTCCTGATCGTTCCCGAGAGCTCCATCCGTCTAAACTTCCTAAACCTCTACCAAACTTAAATTAACTCTTACAACACCTTCACCTCACTTCGACAAGCTAAAATGAATAGTTTCCTGAGTGATTCGACCACTAGAAGATGTCCCAAGACCAACTCCAGCAAGCTTTGCAGCTATGTTTGATCTACAGAGCAATCAATGGGGAGGCAGGTCATGATCTTCTTAACAGGGCTTCATCCCTTCAAGATGAAGCTACCTTTATCAGCAAACCACTGATCTATGGCTCTAGCGAGGTAAAAATATGACAACCGTAGGCTTGGCCTTTATGTGTTGATCTTTTATTTGAAGTGAATCATGTTTCATGAGATTTCCACTATAAGATCTCCTTAGATTCATTCTCTTATCATTTTGGAGTCAATTTTTCCATCGAACGTGCTCTAGCAAGCTCATATAGAGTGGAAGGTGGTTGGTGTCCATCTTTAGTGCGGGATAATGAATCACCGATCGTCCATTCTACATGATTAGAATGGACGACCATGATTAATCACATTAAAAATTTTAATTTAATCCTTTTGGAATCACAAGATTAATCTCGACTGTCCAATCCAAGATCGGACAGTTGGGACAAAAACGCATCCATCACCACTACCTTAGATGCCATGTCAAAAAATTTAATTAGTCAATGTAGTGGCACCATGTGGAAAGCAATGTCGCATCAATGTCCACATGGTGTCAACAGTTTAGCTTTAAAAATATAATTGAATAGTCAGAACTTCAAAAAATCAAAAATAATTATATAAAAAAAAGGCAAACAAAAAACCAATTTTGGAAAGGTTATACTGAGAAGAATTTAAGTAAAATAAAATCCTTAATTAATCAATAAAAGTGCTTAATTAAGATTTAAAGCTTAGGCTAATTACTTTATTTATGGTTGAAGTACTTGGCTAATTAATTCTAAATATAGTGGGATGATTCTATGGGATGTCTTCTACCTCCCATAATTTTCTTCGAATTATTTTCCATGTAATTTAAATAATTAGGAATTTCAATCCTAATTACCCTCTTTAATCAATTAAATAATTATTAAAATCAGAGAATAGTAAAAATTAAATAATTAATGAAAATTAATCAAGGTGGATAGTGAAATAATGAGGAGAAATAATTAGGACCCCTTTCCTAATCATTTTCTTGAAGTGTATTTCCTTAAGAAGGTTAATTAACATATTTAATAATTAGGGAATTGTTAAGAAAATTAATTAAGAAAGTAAAAAAAAATCAAAATTAATAATTGGTTCATGTAAGTCAAGCATCATCCATTAATTTTCCTTTATGTGTTTAATAGCATAATGTCATTAAATAAATTATGATTAGCCTATTGGTGTTGGAAAGCCATAAGAGTATTTAACTTTGATTCTTTTCATCTTTAATTCAATTAACTCTTAAGCATGAGCCTAATTACATTAGACTCCTTTAGGTGCATTGCCAATTTAATTTTCCTAAAAATATATCATTGAAGGCTCATGATTAAGTAGTTAATTAAATTAAAAAATTTTAAGAAAAGATAATTAACTTGATGTGCTTAATGGCTTGACCCCAATCAACTCATAAAATCTATTTAATTTATTTCTTTAAATATGTCAAATCACTAACAGGGGATGAGGTTAATCTTAAGTATCATTTCTCCTAGTTAATTTTAACCAACTTAAACATAAAAATCAAATCTTTTAAGAACTTTGGTTAGTCTTAAGGAATACTTATTTGGGTTGACAGTCATCAGGATTTAATGTAATTGAGTATGTTATGTGGCAATATCTAATTACTTCTTTTAAATTATTATAAAATATGCATGTTATTTATTTTAAATATTCATGTTTTCAAAAAGAAAAGAGAATTAAAAGAGTATGATTGCATTTAAGTTGCATGTGTTGGATAAATATTATTATATGGTGTGGCTATTATCACTAATAAATTTCAAATTACTTTTGAAATTATAAGTTAATAATAAATAAAAATGTGTAACGTTTAATTTGATGTTGGCTATAAATGCTTAATAAAGTTTCCATTTAGTTATAATTTAAAGAATTGTTTCATCTTCATAGTTCATGTGCATGATTACATACATTTGAGTTGGCAAGTATATAGTCTGGACATCCTGAAAACACAAGGCTTTAAGTAGCTCCAAGGAAGTCTTACATAATCTCACTTCCCTAGTTTAACAATGGCATGTACTTGTTTAATTTCATTCATGTGTATGCATGTGCTAGAATTTGGGATAAAACTTTGCTCCACATGAACAAAAGATTTGCTTTTATATAACTTTTACATGATTTTGATTTTTATACTTGTGTATATGCTTACATGTATTTAAGTTCGCAATTATATAGTCTAGACATCCCGGGAATACAAGGCTTTGAGTAGCTCCAAAGAGGTCTTAGATAATCTCACTTCCCTAGTTTAACAATGGCCTATACTTGCTTAAATCTCTAATACATGTTTGCATATGCTTATATAAATGAAATATTTCTTTTCAACCAATTTCATTCATTAATAATCATCAAGTGTGCAAAATATGAGTATATTTTATGTGCAAATATGTACATTAAATCAAATATTATGAACAATAAAAATGAAAAATTGTATATGCTATTGATGATGAAAAGAAGTAGTGAAATGTTATTCATGTAATGATGACTCAATTTTATTAATCTTAAGATGTCTTTCATGTCTGAATAAGACTCCTTAAGACTAATCGAAACTTAGGCTTAATAAAATATTCATAAATAATTCACTAAAGAAACCAAAGTCATCACAATATACTTTAGAAAGTAACTTAAGGTAGGGATGGAGGGGGTCAAACCCTTTTCTTCTCTTCATAATAATTAGATGTTAAGTAGCCATTGAATGAAACAAGAAGGTGCAAGCTAAAATTAATCAATCCATTAATTTAAATAATCCTAAAACTTTAGACAATCACATCTAAAGCCTAGTTAAGACACACCACACTAAGCCTTAGCATATACATTAGAATGCTAAGTCATCGATTCTAGCATTAACGTTGTATGTTATGATTATGTATTTTGTTTTATGATATAATATTTTTTTAGACTGGATGTTAGGATATTAGTAGTCTAATGATGTCTTATGCAGGGGATTATGCTAAAGGGGTAAATGTAATAATAAATAAAAATAAATGTCCTTGCTGATAGGTGTCGCTTATACCCCTAAGAATAATCTAATTAGGATAGGTGGGATTGGTTACCCAAGTACAGGGTGCTAACTCCAAATATGTGAAATTTAATTACTTGGCTTATATATTTGTTTAGCTAATGTCTATTTTATAGATGTAGTTAGACTTTAATTTTCATAAATATGTAATTTTTGTAATAAGGATTATGATTAGTGTTGTGGAGTTTGGGATGAGCAATGGCTAGAAGGCAAAGACTCAGGATGCCTTGTGAAGCCTGGAGCAAACTAATCCAAAGAAGGGAAGCATAACAAGAGATTGAAGACCCCTATAACATTTATTTTAATTGCAGTATTCAAGTGTAATTTGGGTTGTATAAGGGTAGAGCTCGGCTACCCAACTCTTTCTTTTTTTGGGGTGTATGGCAACCACATTGATCTTTTATTCTTTTATAAAATTCTAATGTTTGATTATTGTATTTAGTTTGTGCAATAGAAATAGCATGCTTTTCATAGGTTTATTAAAGTGTGATGACTTGATGTGTGGCCTAGATTCAATAGGCTCTTTAGGATAAAATTAAATTTTCTATCCTCACTAAATAACTCATAACTAAATTTTAGTACAACTAACAACTTCATTTTAAAGCCTAAGTTCTTAATAAAGATAATAAAATATTTAGAAATCCCTTAATTGAATTTTGTTTGTTATCACACCATGCATATCATATTGTGCCACTCTTGAATAGGGAGGATCTCCACTCTTGCACGATAGGGGATATGCTTGACCTTTGAGAGCAATCACTTATAGTGAAGAACATCTCTTCTAATTGATTTAGTCCATAACTTAATTTCATCATGTATATAGGCATAATTGCACTAAGCCTTGGTCCAAAATGAATGTGTCAAAATAATCCAAAATTTGTAAATTTTTAACTTTAATCTAAGGAATGCTTGCATACTAAACATTATCTAATCTCTTAGGGAGTGAGTTTAGGACTTTAGCTTCCTTCTTAATTAAATAATAACCTAGCTATCTTGCATCTACATAAGACTAGTCTACAAGATTTTAAAGGGTAAGAGGTGTTAGTTGGCACCACCTGTGGTTGTAAGTCTAGAAGAGTCGATGCATCTATTTTCTCTTATGGAGGTAAACCATTATATCCCATTTTTCTCGATTAGACTTAGGTCATGCTTCTAGCTTATATAAAGAATTTTAGATTTATGTTTTGAGGCTACTTATTTCCTTTGGGTAATAAATATAAGTCCTCACCTCTTATGCATTTTTACAACCTTGTGTTATTGAACTATAAGACCTAGCAATCTAGCAAGATTGCAACTTAAATAAAAGTAAACTCACTCTTTCAAAAATATAAAGCCTCATTATAGGGTAGATCAAAGTACCCACTAAGCTTTCTAGTATCTTGGGTGCTCTACTTGTCTTCTTATGAAATTCATAAATAATTCTTTATTTGAACATTCCCACTTAGTTTTGGATAAGTACCTAATCCTGTGATAGTCTAGCTTTGAAATCTTTGGAGATACTTATTGACTACTTTAATCGAGAGAGTTCTTAGGAAACTCTTATTTTCTAAGATGTAATTAACTATGGGAGCTTACTTCCATAGGAAACTAAAGAATCCAACATAAAATAAACCATACTCTATTTATCCAGGCAAAGTATGGGAAAGATTTCGGGTATATACATAGACCCATCTGCCTTAAAAGCCTTTATTAGATGATTATGTCTATTGTAGAGTGATATTTCTATCTTCTGAGATAGTACATCATACCTTAATGTTGCACCCAACCACTTCAATAAGCTCCCCCCAAGATTTGGATGGTGTCCCTATGGCACCAAATTAAAACACCACAATTGGTCATTTTCTAGCTTCCTGGTGGTGTGGGAATCACGACAAGGTCACAATCTTCTTCATTTTAGCTGGGGAAGGTAATTGAATGATCAATTTGGCTTGAGAGTATGTCTAAATGGTTTTTCCATTAGAGTTTGAGCCTCTTATCCCTTCTTTTCTTATTTCTGGCTAGCCATACCTAACTGAGGTCCTAAGAGGCTAGCTCTAGGCTTTTCAGCTGTTTATTAGATGTCCAAAGCTTTATGGAGGTGGAATACTAAGGGGCTAAAGGATTGGGCAAATTGGATTTGGCTTCATGCAATCTCTCTTTTCCATGGTATACTCCATCATTTTAGCTTGACTTAGACTTGATTATTTTGATTAAGATTGGTTGGCAATCTCTCTTAACCCATTCTAGGATGAGTTTAGATAAGTTTGAATAGGTTTAGTTTCAACTTAAATCCATTTGGTGATTAATCTTAGCATTAGATTTAATTTAGGTTTCAAATGCTTTAACCACTATTAATTAGTTTTAAATTTTGGTTTAAATCATCCTTGATTGTCTAATGGATGATTAAAATTTAATAAACCCATACCACATAAGGTTAGTCCAATTTCAAGTCAACTTGACCCATTTTGCCTTAAATAGGTTAACTTGGATTTGGATGAGTCAAATGACCAAATTTAACTCAATTAAATTATGTTCACACTCCATTTATGTTTAATCATATGTGTGATGATTTGGAGTGATTAATTATATTTAATTTCAAGATTTCAATTTTGACCCATTTGACCCAAATTGGGCCAAGTGGGTTAAGTTTGGGTTTATTTGGGTCATACATCAAACTAGCCAAATTGGACCAATTGATGTGTAGTTTATGTTCAATAATCATTTTCAAATAATCTTAGATAATTTATTTCGGTTTATTTGAGTTTGATTTGGGTTTGAACCCAACAAGACCCATTTAGGCCCATTTAGGTAAAATGACCTATTTAGCCTAATTAAGGCCACATTAGACTTGTATTCTTTAAAATTCATGTTTAAATATGTTCATATGATCATCAAAACCATTTAAACTGATTTTATTTGGTCAAATTTTGGTGGGATAATCTTTGAGTTTAGGGTATAATTTGGGTATAACTTTATTTTATTTAATTGATCTAATTTTGTTTTAATTTATTTGAATTTATTTTGATTTATTTTTAATTCCTTGGGTTTATGTGATTTTCTAGCTTAATTAGGGTAATTAGGTTTATTTTCCTAAATTAACTTAACTTAAGCTTAATTGGATTTATATTTTAATTAATAGGTGTTAGATTTGGAAGTCCACTTTTGTTAGAGGTTTGGGTTGAGTTTACCTAAAGCCATTAGGTTGTACTAAACTTAAGAAGGAATGCACCAGCCTACCATGTATAGTGCCCTATGTGCTTAACTAAGAGATTCCTAATCTAGGATTAGGTTACCTAATTACTAGTTTTGGAGAAAATCTTAATCTCATCCAAAATGAGGTTAACAAATAGACCCCAATATGTGTTGTGGACTATCTAGAATACCCTGCACATAATGGTGTTGATTGAACTAGTCAACACTACAAGGATAAGCTTGAAGAAGCTTTGCCTTTGGTTTTGAATTTGTACTTATATTTTGATTTGATTCTGAATGATAGGCATAAATATGCATAAATTTGTTTTAATTTGAATTGATTCATTCCTAAGGACTCAAGTTCACTAAATTCTAAGAAGTGTAAAGATGTCATTAAGAGTATATCTAAAGAAAGATCTAATCCTAACATAGTTATGGTAAGTAAAAAAATTTCTTCAAGAGACTTTCCTTGACTATCGAGATTTGAATTCTATAGATTTTCAATGCCTAAACTAGGAAGAAAGCCCAAGGACTTATATCTTCTTACATAAATTAGCTCGTGGGGTAGTTTTAATGACTAACCAACTTAAGGAAGGGATCTACAAGTAAATCCTAAAAATATATTTTTTTATAGAAAAGCCCACTATGGGACTTAATCTCATCTACTTAACTATTTAGAAGGAGCCTTCAATGACTTTATGTCTCCTTGAATAGTTATAATGAGGAAGAGGGTGTTAATGACTTATTCTAAACCCAAGATTTTGGTTTTTAGGAAAGGGGTCTTAATGACTTGTTCCTAACCCAGGTAGCCTATAGGGATGGGGTCTTCACTGACTTACTTCATTTCAACAATTCTTTCATTTGAAACTGGAATAGGGGTCATAATAACTTTAATCCTAGTCTAGTGAATATCAGCTAACAAGAAGGGGCTTTCAATAGCTTAATTCCAACATGAATAGCCTTCAATGACTTTATATTATAAGATTAACATCATCTTGTAAAATCAATCAAATAAAGCATAATTTTAATAAATGGTTTTAATTCTAACAGTTAAAATGTCAAGAAAAATATATAATCATACAATACAATATAAATTTTATAATAAAATTATTTTAAATTTGATAATTTTAAGTAATAGGCAACTTAATTATGGTGGCTAAATAATTACCAAAAGTGGTCATACAATACGATTAAGATAACATAGTATGATTTTCTTAATGGTTTAATTTTAAAATTTTATTTTATATTTTCTCAAGTGTGTGTACTTAATTATTTCCATCATTTACATGCCAAATGCATGAAGACAAAGTAAAAAATGCAAGACATGATAACACACTATTTAAACTTGACTTGAGTCTTCTAGCATCGAGTGCCTCATTTGCAATCTTTATGAGCTCTTTTTTTTATCAAACTTTTGAAAATCAATTATTATTCGTGCTCTCCTAGTGAATCATGATTAGGCTATTTAATTATAAATCTTACATTGAAAGTATGACACTATCTACATACAAAGCTAATTAGTAATAACAACTACTCAACCAGAAATATTTGTGATCATTAAAACTTAAAATATTTTTTGAAGGGCCATGTAGTTTATAATTAAGCTCTATTTAATCATAAATTAGCCATTAAAAATTAGGGTTGTTTTATCGTCTATTCATTTTACCCAATTTAGAGAGTATTTATATATATATTTTTTAAAATTTCTTTGTAATTAATTATAATTTTTAAAATTTAGCCATTTAAATTTAATTTTAAACCCTGTTAATATATTACACATGTTGTGGCTGACTCAACACGTGCTTTATACATGATGTGCTGGTAATTATCTAAAATGTGTCTCGCATTACATCTACATGGATGACGGCAAAGTTGGTTTTAATTTGGGTTGCTTGACTAAAGATTAAATTGCTCAAACCTAAAACGTAGTTCTCAATGGGAGGAATTAAAGTCAAGCAAGCAATAAAACCACAACCATCCATTATAATCAAATAGAATGGATGGTGTGTAATTTGTCTCCTACCACCCATGAGAGACAAAGATTGTCAGCCTTTCTCCATATAATCCAAGCTATTTGATATCAAATTTTCTTGTCTAACACATTTAAAATGTTCAATAATAAAACACAATTGGTTTTTATGGTTGGATCCTAATGAAATGCATATCCACTTCATAAATGATAATAATTTTATGGTACCTTACTAAAGCCAACATGTAGTGGATTTCATATTGAAGGTAACTTTTCCTTGAAGAGATGAAGCCCTGCTGTGAAAATCTCTTATTGCCTCCCTACTAACTGGTGTCAAGACCAACGCACCACTAAAAGTTGCTAGAGCATGGTCTTTTCTACCTTCTTGAGCTAGAATTGTGAGGGGTTTGATTCATTTGAGTTTAAAAGATGTTTGGGAAGGTGTGGGGTGTGTTAAGTTTTGAGTTAAACAATCAAAATGGGGTTGGTGCTTTGGAATGTTCTACTTTAATGTGGGTTAGTGGTGCCTTGGGCTTTAGTAAAACTGAGGTCTTAGAGCTTGGGGGATTATCTCTATGGTTATGGTGAGTGTCTTGAGTTCTTAAGGCTTTCTCAATTTAGAGTGTATTAAGCCTGTCATGTGAGCCAAGCATTTTTCTTGGTTCCACCATGGGGAGGTGGTGGCTCAATGGGCTAAGCACAAGGAGCTTCTTTATTAGCTAAAAAAGTTTAGAGGTGTAGGATGAAGTAGAAAGTCAATGGTGAGTGAACTATGGGTTATCCTATGTGATTTCACAAGACTTCAATTAGGTCAATGGATACTTTGGGATAGCTCTCGGTAGGCTTAGGAAGATAGGTTATTCTCAAAGAATAATGAAGGAACTGCTCAAGTCAAGGTAGGACTTGGACCTTGCTAATTTCAAACTTTATTCTCACTTGGACCCTCAGTTCACCTTGGGTAAGCTAAACTGATTTCACCTTGGGTTAAACCCACTTGGAAAAATCCTTGGGGAGCCAAAACGAAGTCATGCTAAGTTTTATTATGTTTAGATTTGATTTGATAAGGTTTTGCTCAATGTGGTTCTTTTAGTACAATTTGGGTCAACTTTGATCAAATAGCCAACTTAGCTAAATTGAGCCCAAGGGGTTATAATCAATTGTGTTGATTGATGATTCCAATGCTTTTGATTGACTTAATTTGGATTGGATTTGGTTTAATTTGATTTTGACCCTATAGGAGTCAAGTGTGTCAACTTGGGCTAAGTTGACCCATTGATTAAAATGAACCCTAATTAGGCATCAGCTTTATTTGATTAGGAGATCTAAGACATTGGAATGATCAATTTCAATGATTCAATTTGATTTTGATTTAGCCCATTAAGGCCCAATTGGGTTAAGTTGAGCTAAGGAAGCCAATTGACCAAATTGGGTTTCATTGGCTTCAATTAAGTGTGGTTAGTTTTAGAAGTTTTGGGGTCTACTAATTTGTGTTAATTTAATTTTGGTTTATATGTGGGTTAAGATGACATAAATGTTTTAAATAGGTCAAGTTAGGTTAGTTTTTTGGTATAATAAGATTGTATCTAGAATAAAGATTCATTTGGTTAAGATTGGTTTTTGCCTTGGAGTGCCTATCTATGTATGCTTTGGCAATAAAGGATTAGGTGAAGTATACAAGCCCAAGAGAGCTAACCTTAAGGTTCCAATTCTATTGGTCTTGGTCTTAGGTTTGTTGTCCCCTTAGCATTATGAGTGTCTTAAAACTCTAAATGAGGATATCCTATTCCTAAGATTAGATTCCTAAAGCTAATGGAGATGTGCTTGTTAACCTCACTAATGGTCATGTCAATAATAGATAAACAAAAAAGTCTCTAAAGATGAAATGCTCAAAATATACATGAATATCAATTATCTTAGAAGGTTAAAAAATCTTAGAAGTTACATGTATATTCAAGAATCTCATTTGCCTCAAAAAATACATTTACCTCAAAGTCCTTTGAAGGCATAATTCTTAGATGATATACAATTTTCACCCAAAATTATTGTGCTCTAACTTGGGACAGAAAGCCTTAAAATGCATAAGAAATATGTAATTTTATTTCAAAAATATGCTTCCACTATGGAAAAATCTTTGAAAGATTTATAGTCATACTCTTGATAGAGGAACACTATACCCTAAAGAATCTTATAAAGGAAGATTATGCATTTCTATATAGGATAGCAAAAATAAATTTATTATTATTATTATTATTATTATTATTATTATTATTATTATTATTATTATTTTAAGCTCAATACAAAAAGTAATAAAATTTTTGAATTTTGGTGTGATGGACATGCATGCAATGAGTGCAAAGGCAAATACTTATGCTTAGATGATTTTGGCTCGGGAACTCCCATTTGAATATCTTTAGATCCCAAAATTTATTTATTTTTTGCATTTTGAAGTCAATTTTGGCATTTTTTTTTTAAGCTCAGTAAAGCGTCTAAATAATGTCTAAAGAAAATTTGATAGTATTAGAGCCTAATTTTTATCAATTTTTGCCCTAATCATGTGTTGATTTTGTAAAAATTAAAATTTTGAGTAAAAATTATTTATTTTATTAATGACATCAAGCGGAAACCTTCATAGACTTCTAAGGGCAATCACACCTAATAATTTTCAGAGTTATAATTTTACATAAATTTAATATATTTTTGAATGACAAAAATTTGATGTCAAAATCTAAGATATAAATGATGTCTTATCTAAAAATTTGCATAGCAGATATAGATCTCAAGATAATATATGTGGTTTAAAACTTCAAAAATTAAATTCAAAAGTACTTGATCTCTAATTTTAACAAATTCATGGTCAAATTGATTTCCTCAAAAAGATGGCCTCATCGATACTAAAAGTGATTCAATTTGAATCCAAATAAGCTCAAATCAAACATATATAATTACAAGTTTTAAAGAATTAATTGAAGGATTAATTAATCTTTAAATGTGATATACATAGAGACAAATTAAGCAGCATGATGAAAGGAATCCAATAAACAGAAGAGGAATTAATTCTAAGGTAATTATAACATTTAAAAATTAAATGAATGATTTATGATCAAATGATTTAACATAGATCGTTTGATTTAGGGTTTTGGGATCTTAGTTGAACTTATAGTAATACCCCTTTGAAAACTTAATAAGTAGAACTCCATTCTCACTATTGGAGAAGGAGAAGCCTAGAGTTAAGCTTGAGAGCTTGAGGTGGACCAACACCGTGACCATCTTATTATCGTAGCCATCATAGACCACTACTAATAGTCGAAATAACCTAACTACTATCATATGACTATTGTGGTCTTATTCTTAGGCAGTTGTGGTATACCTTTTGTATGATAAAAGGACAAATTGTCCATCACAAACTTTGTTATCTCATCTCCAATTAGGGAGAAGAGTTGAATTTGATGACTTCAAATATATAATAAATTATTTGGTTGACTAAGCCTCCATGATTTTCTCTTTCTTTTTATTTTAATTTTCCACATAAAATTCTTGTTCTCTTTTTTTTTTTTTTTTTGTGTGCACTGATATAAGAATTAAGCATCTATTATTGTGACTTGTGGCACGAAAACGTTATCTTTTTATTTTAACAATTAGTAGGTATTCTTTGTCTTTGTTTTTTGGTTTTATTTTCACAAGGTAGGGTATTTTAAAACATCTTGAAAATATCATATATGTTCTCTTGTTTTCAAGACACTAATTATGATAACAAGAAAAAAACTAATAAACATCTAAACATTTTAAATGAAAGTGTAAATAAAAAAGACCTTAAACATAGATAGAATCTTATAAATATTAATATTAAAAATATGTAAAATTTATAAGATATAGATAAAACATTTCAAATTATATTATATCCTGAAACAAACAAAATTTAAAATAAAAAAGTTAAAAAGCTCTACCGTCATAACTAAGGGTCTGTTTGGAGCAGCTGTAGTTTTTTAAAAAATTGGTTGTAAAATTACTATGAAGAAAGCAGCCTGCTGTGTGTGTTACAAATATTTTTCTTTTTGAAAAATTCAAAAAATAACTTTCTTACAATCACCATACTCTAACAGCTCTAATTCTTAAAATAGGTTTTCCACCATAAAACATTTTAAAAAATAACCAAAAAATTGATAGCCAAACGAACATACTTTGCTTTCTAGTTGTTTTCTGAAAAGATAAACTAGTCAAAAAAGCTCTCAAAAGCACCCTAAATGGGAAGAAGGTCAAGCCAAGTGCCATTAGTACTAGGACGGGATAAGGTGCCATTGGAAGGCTAATAGTGCCATCAAGCAAAAGATAAGGATAGGGTTAGGGCTGATTATTTGATGGTGTCAATTAATTTAATTGATATAGATTTTCAAAATACTTTGAATATTATATACATTAAATTTATGACTTAGAATTTACTATTTTAAAAATAATCACAGTAAAATTTGTAAGTCAACACATTATTTAAAAGAACAAGAAAATGTATGATTTTAGATTTTGTTTTCTAAAAAATTGTTAAATATAAATTTAATATACATTGGATTATCCATTTGAATTTAAAAAATTAAAAATTTTATCAATTAACCTAATTTTAATTTTTTTATTAATTAAACTTATTACATATATTTTCAATATATGAGCACAAGAGTACTTATTTTAAAAATTATCAAAACAAATATCATAAGATTTGCATAAATACCGCACAATTATTGTACTTACATTATCTAGCACTTAAATTTTAAAATGTACATAAATAACACTTCAATCTTTATATTACATTAGAAATGCTACTATCGTACATTTTTATAGTGATTATACATTTTTAAGCATATAAAGGTGCTAAATATATAAGTATTAAATTTTAGATTTTTGACACATAAATACTTCAAAATTATATGAAATATAAGTAAATCTTTCAAAAATTTTGAAATATAAATAAGTCATTTGGAAAAAGGAAAAAAACTAGATAGAAATTTAACCTACCGTAAACTATCAAAATGCCACCTTTCATATAGGGTGCAAGTCTACAAGCTCACAAGTTGAGCTTCGAGCTGGAGTTCGACTTTGTAATCAAGCACATATATTTTACAAGCGTGTCCGTAAAGTTGTGTTGACTCCACTTGTTGGCTTATCGAGTTACTCGTTAATATAGAGTTTTTAACTTAAACCCCATAGAAAGACCCTGATCCATCTATTACACATTCATGCTTTTACTTGTGGGTCACGGTGTAGTATTCCTTCGAAGCCTCTCAAGTTGAAAGTTGAAACCCTAGTTTCTTCTCCTTTTGATGTAGCACTCTCCTCTTCTTACGATAGCAGCCACCAACAACGCACTCGTCATACATTACTCTTACTCTTAGGCTCTCTAAACCCAAGTGTTCGTCTCCTCTTCTCCTCTATTTGGACAGACACTTCCTCTCATTATCAGTTAGGATATTTTCCTCACCTCGACTATAAAAGGCAGGTAATATGATAATGTTTAGTTCACATAAGTTTTTATCTTCTCTATAATTCTTTTCACTCTGAGTAGTGACTATCGTTGTGTAATCTTGTGAATTCTGTGGAGATTGTTATTCTCACCTCTTCTTGTTATCATTGGACGCAACTTAATGTGAAAGTTAATACCTTACATAGATGTGAATCATGTGATGATATGGGCAAGGCTAGATATTCGATCTATAATGACAATAACTAGTCATTGCTTATTTTATCTATATCTTAAATTTGATATGCAGGTTGGAGGATGATTTATTTGCTTTAATAAGTGTTTCAATTGGATGATGAAAGTAAAATTTCAGTTTTTTATAAACTTTTTGTTTTGGTAAGAGTCTCAATTTCTTTGTTACCTTATTGATATGTAAGCTTCATACTACAAACATATTTGATTTCTTTAATGTACACTTTTGAAATTTACATATTCATAATGCATTTTATTGCTATTAGATGTTGATTTGTGGAGTGTTGTCGTTTACAAAATAGATTTGTTTGCTAAAAAATTTTTACTTTCATGTCTCGTGTTGTAGATATGTTTAGTTTGTTGGAAATTGATATTTTTAGTTCTAAAATCAAGCTCAGCTCAGGCTTGAAAAGCGAGCTCTAGCTTCTGTCGAGCTTGAGCAATCAGGCCAAGCTTAAGCTCACAAAGAGCTCGAGCCTTTAATTTATTTCATGAGTCAAGTTTGAACTCAAATTCGAATTCAAGTCACCTAAAAAAATAAATGAGATAGCTCAATAAATCTTTGACTCGATATTGCACTCCTACTTTTACCACGATTAGATAAAATCGCAGAAGGAATCGAAACATATTTTAAGCCTTGATATAGTAGTTTGATGAATAACGAAACATCATTTTTCAAGGGAAAATTTTAATTAATAATATATTTTAGTTCGGAAGCTAAATATTTAATTTTGGGGAGAGATGCCATAATATTTAGCACCCCATAAATCCTTCGGACAGTTGTGTTGGCGAAATAATCGTTGTGCCCACTTTGGCGTGCAGTTCACGTGCGAATGGGAACCCTGCTCGTGGTGGCGCCTTTAATACACCGGGTCCACTGTACCATGGTGAAGACTCAGTTTACGATTGGGTCCATGTAAGACCCATTATCTATAGTGAAGCCGCTCTTATTTTATATTTATTTAGATAAAGGAAAATGAAGCTATGGAGCAATGTTGGTGAGTTGGTCCCCCAATCCAGTCTTAGTGAAGAAAAAAAAGTGTAACTCTATGTTAAATCTGGTCAATCGTTTATTAAAGAGCTTTAATTTTGACGATTTATTTCTTAGTTTTAGTGAAGAATATAAATGAGCCATATTTGTCCCTTATGACAACTATTTGTTACTTTTTTATGCTGAAAATTTGATTTATAGCTAACATTGTGCCTTATTTTGATTAATATAATATTTAGGATAAGTTTATATCTTTTAATGTAAATGATTATAGGGTCTTATTAAGGCTAAATTCACCAACTCTTCTTTTACTTAGACCAATGTTCCAAATATTTACAACCATTATTAATTAGGTTTAGTTGATTAAGTCAAAATGCAACCCTAAACTAGTCTGAGGCTAGAAGTCACTAATGTGACAAAATTCATCTCAGACTTAGAGTTGTTCAAGGGATAGTTCAAGTTGTCCATTAAACTCACTAAGAATTGAAGGGAGAGTTCAACTTGTCCAAGAATTAAATTCATATAAGAGTTAAAAGTGATCAAAATTGAAATTTTTAAAAGGAGAATTCAACTAAGAATTGAAAATCTTCAAATGGTGTGTTCAGCATGTTTGAGAATTGAATTCATTTATATAAGATTTCAACTATTCTAAGACTTGAAATTCACTAATGATAATGGTTAACCCATCTAAGAATTTAAGCAGTCTGATCGGGTAAAATAGTGTATGAATGTATACTTATTGTTCAAGTAATATAATGATGAGTGGAGTATCGTTCTCATATTGATTTATTTAAAATTAAATGATTATCAAATTAAATGATTGTGTTAATATCATCTCTCTATTTGATTATAGGTCTCCCAAATATCACAAGCCTTTGTATACCTAGAAAGACTTGTTTGTTTCTTCTTTTATGTTCCTCTATAACTCTTCTATCTTGATAACACTTGATTTTAAGTTTATAATTGCCATATTACAAGTAAATTAAGCATGATAAAAATAAAATAACATAAGAAATCAATGTATAAGATACTTTCTTTTAAATACATTGATCATAGTAAATAATACAAGGTTCCATAAATTGAGCATTACACACTTAAACATTCATTGAGAAAGAGAGAATTATAAATCTAGATTATTGCTAATACAAGATAAATTAAGAATAAAGAAAAAAAAAGAATTAGGATGTGTTCCTCTAATTCTAACTTCTATCCTTAGCCTTTCGCAAGCATTCTTTTCTAATGGATCTATACTTCCTCCAAATTCATTCACACATATACTAACACTCACACATAGAAAATACTTACACATTCACATACTATATGATACCCACACTTGTTACAAAAGGGAGATGAAATCATTAAATAATATCCTTTTAGTTATCTCGCTTGTCCTTTCAAAATAACTCCACAAAGCACGCTTAAAACTTCCTAAACATGCTTTGAAATTGCTTTAAAATAGAATATATCAAGTCATAGTGACTCTACACTAGTTTTGTATTGTCACGACGTTGTATCTCTAATTTTTAGCTTTAAATCTCAAAATGGAACCTCAGCATTGTAATGTAATCTTTGTGGCATTGGGTTTGACATTGTAATGCAGGAAATTTGGTATCATGGCTCTATCTTTTTTTCTACATAGCTTTTTTTTCTTTTGATACTATTGCCTAAGTGATGCATTGTATTTTTGCATTTTTTTCTTTCTCCAATAAGGGATTTCCTATCATAAACACTTAACATTATTAAATATTTATAAAATAATATTGATTTAATTTGGAACTACATGCTAATTTTAATAAATTTCTTTCACGTATTAAGTACCACCAAACATAAATCTTTACTTGTCCTCAAGTAATTTTATATATTTTCATGAATCCTCAAGCTTATTTGATAATATAATTTTAAAATATTAAATAATAATTTCACTTGCATATTTGCATATTTCATTACTAAACTTGAAAATAACTAAGCTAAAATATCCTAAAATCTTACTTAAATTGATATTTCTACTGTGTTAAGTCTTTTCTATAGTCAATAATAACATGGTTGATTCTTATGAACATTAGTAAATTGATTGCCATAAATAATTACAATTTATTGTTTAAATAATCACAATATGATTTTGTCATTTGTATTCAATACTTTTAACTATTTTAATAAATTCATTAATTTTCTTAAATTATGAGAGAATTTCAAGTACTATTATTATATATATTTAGCCTCAAGTCTTATCTTCTCTTATCTTTATTTTTCTTTTCCTTTTTTTTATTTCTTCCGTTTTCTTTTTCTTTTTATTTTAAAGAAGATCACCTTATTGACCAAATATCTTTGAATTTTAAAGATTTCCATACTTTTTCATTCTCACTTTATATTTAAATTCAGTTTAAATGATTTATTAATTCTCACTATATATGTCAATCTATAATTGATACTAGTCATTATTATCTTATAAAAATAAGAATATTATCAAATTTATAATATAACAACCAACTAAATTCATAAATAGTTTTCTATGTGTGGTGTGCATATTAAAATTTTTAACTTCTTACAAATTACCTATTCTTATAAGATGTTTTAGTTATTAATAGTTTAAGTTATAATTCCTAGTTTAATTAATAGTGCTTTATTTATAGTCCTCAGTCTAATTATTCTGAGTTATCCTAATTTTAGACAAACCAAACTAATAAGTTCTTTGTGCGAGTAATTTTCCATTTAAAGCTTTTTAATTATTCTGAAGATTTTCATATTATATATATATATATATATATATATATATATATATATATATATGATTGGTAAAATTGATGATTCATTTAAAATGGCATACATAAGATAATTATGAAATTCTTTCAACTTTAATGTAAGTGTTTCTTCAACCAAAAATCTTTATAATTGTCCTAAAGATGATTTTCAAATATTATATCTTGCATACTTCCATCCACCAAATCAACCATTAAACATTCTCTACTAAAATCATCACGTAATTGTATTGATCTAAGAACATCCAAAGTGATTTTTTTTTTGAACTCTCATAGTTAGTTCCCCTTCATAGTTAATTATGCTAAAGATAATTTTTCAAAATATTGTATGCCATATACTCCCATCCTCCAAATCAACCTGAAGCATTATCCACTAAAATCATCAATGGAATACAATAATCTATGAATATTAAAATTATTTTTGATCATGGATTCTTATAGTCAATTCCCCTTTTTTAAACTTTAACAACTTTTCTTTAAATTTTTACAAGTTCTCTCTATTTTAGATTAAATGGCATAAGTTCTACACTATCTCAACTACACATAAAAAATAGACAGACAACATATAAACATATTATGTGATTTCAAACAACTTTTTTTAAATCGCCTAGCTATTAACCTAATAAACAATTATAAACTATAATTCTAAAACTCATTAGACTTGAACAAGATTAACATAAATAATAAGTTGAATTAAAAATAGGCTAAACAGATTAATATTAACTTAACTAAGATTTTGATAGAGCCAACAATGGTGCCAAAAACTTGATCACATAAAATGTTGTATGCAAGTATATGTACCATTCAAGTAATATAATAATGAGTAGAGTATCATTCTCATAAGGATTTGTTTAAAATTATATTAAGTTTTGTACCAATCTTATCTAACTAAGCAAAACTCATAAAAGTTAAATTAATTAAAAGTTATAAAATCGATATTTAAAAAGTTTTTTAATTAATTTTAAAATTTTACTCTAAATTTATAGTTCGTTATTTTTTTATGGATTTTATATTTGAAAGGTTATTTTATGTAGTTGTCATTTAGGGAAAATTATCTTCCCATCTATGTGTAAGTCAAAAAGACCTAATCATTTCAATTTTGTTAGGTATATCACAATACTAATTAAACTAAAATATTTCATTTTTTATTATCTCTTTATATGATTATAAATCTCCTAAATATGATATGTCAATGTATAGTTGTAAAGATTTGTTTATTTTTCCCTAATTGTTTCTTTATGACTCTTCCAATATCTCCATATCACACTTAATTTTAAGTTGATAATTTTCCAGAATACAACTAAATTAAACATGAGAAAAATATATATATAAAATAAAAGCACAAAATATTTTCTTAAGTTGCATAATACATTAACTGTAGTAAACAATGCAAGGTTCCACAAATTTAGAATATTACACACTTAAACACTCATTAAGGAAGAGAGAACTATAAATATAGAGTATTGCTAATACAAGATAAATCAAGAGTAATAAAAGAAGAAAATTGGGATATGCTTCTCTAATGTTGACTTGCTCCTATCACATGCCTTCTTACAAGCATCATCTTTTAATGGATTTCCACTTTCTTTGAATTCATACACACATACACACTTATACAAAAATACTTCTACACAAAATAGATGCTTACACACTCACACACTACAAGATACTCACAATTTCCAAAAAAGAGATAAAATTATAGAATAATACTGCTTTAGACTATCTCACATGTCCCTTCAAGATAACTCCTCAAATTGCACTTAGAACTCTCCAATCCGTCTCTAAAAATTCTTCAAACTAAATTTATCAGGTCGTGGCACTTTAGCATTAGTTTTGTATTGTTGCAGTTTATGCTCTTTGATTTCTAGCTTCAAATCTCTGGTTCTGACACCTTGACATTGCATCATAACACCGTGACACTAGGTCTAACATTGTAGAACTATAAATTTAGCAATGTGGAAAACTTCTCTATTTATGCATAGATATTTTTTCTTTTGATACTAATGCTTAGACACTATAAATTTATTGCACAGTGCTACAAATGTAGCATTGTGCTGTTGTACTAAATTTCTAGTTTTTTTTCCTTTTTCAATAAGAACTTTTCTATCATAAACATTTAAAATTATGAAAATAAATTATAAAAGAATATTACTTTTTCTTTAAAAAATGCAACTTTTTCACTAATTTTCTACTTATCATAGTCTAATTGAGAGTTCAATTCATTCAAAAATTGAAGTCATTCACAAGAAAGTTTAAGTTCTATCTTAAACTCACCCAGCATTGAAGTCACCTAAATATTTAAATATGCTTGTTAGTGAGGTCGAATCTTAGGAAGTCCAAAGGTTGGCTACACAAAGTATAATGAAATTAACAAAGGAAATCTTCTACTTAGTTAACCATAGCATTCTTCCCATGCATTTCTTGTAATTTCACTTTAGGACTTAGATTGGGATGTTAAATTTAGCTAGTGACTTCACAAGGGCCCATCTCATATTTAGTGTCTTAATGAAGTATTTAAGATTTCTTAAAGCCATAGCTAGTCTATTGTGATTACATGACAAGCCTTCATTAAGCTATATTCTATAATTTATGTATATTAATTAAACAATAGCTTTAACAATACAACTATAGCACTTGCCTCTATTATAAATATATGAAAACTTATTATCTTTAGTTTTATTTTCTAGTAATATGAATATAAAAGATTCAATCTTAATCATATCTCTCATTTCTTCTTAAGTTTATTGATAAGGACTTTGCATCAGCTATCGATAAATGCAAATTCAATCTACTCTAAGTGTTGTGAGCATGGAATGAGGCTTAGGATAAGAAACCAAGCATTGTAAATAGTAAATAATGAATAATTAGAACGAGAAGGATCAGTTAGAATAAAAATCATAACTTTATAACCTAAATATAATTCATCCATGAAATTTTATAAGTAATTAAGGAATATAGTGCAAATATGGGAACTCATATTTGGAATTTCACAAGTAAATAACAAAATATTTTATATCTCAAAAGTGCTAAAGTAATTTCATATGTACTTATAGAACTCATACTCAAAATTTAGAAATTAATTTGACAATTCATCATTAGAATTCAATAAGTACTTAAGGAACTCATCTATGTAATCCAACATGTTCTTCAAAAACTTAATTATTAGAAGTTGCAATACTTGAAGAACACAACTCCATGTTCAATAAATCATCCATGATGATGAACTTGAGAAAGCTACTACCTATATTAAATGCATCTCCATATTAAACATCTCTTACATTAAACTATCTATTATATTGAACTTATTTCTTATATTAAAGTCTAAGGTAGCGTTTAACTAGTTCAAAAACTATTGTTATTAAAGTGACAATTTAATTCATCTAGGATCAAATTGAAATTACATTAACAAGTTTAAAAATTAAAGTTGGCTATTAAAGAGTTTAGTTCATCCTAGAATTAAAATCACTTTAGAGTGATTTTAACTTTTCTAAGAATTAAAGTTATTAAATTGAGAGTTTAAATTATCTATGAAAAGTAGCGGAGCTTGAAATTTTTTTTGGGTGTGGGAGGCAAACTAACTTTTCAAAAATTTCCTCAACATTTTCACTTGAGCTTGAGATTGGCATTTGTAAGTTTCAAATTTTTTGTTAGAAATTATTAAAACAAAAAGATAAAATTTATAATGATAAAAAATTAACAATTTATAATGTGTGGTCTTCATATTGAAAGTGTTAAATTATTATATCATTAGTGATGATATCTAATATTTTTTTTCAAAATAAGTGATTAATGAATCATTCATCCATTGTTCTCTAATTCAATTTTGTAGCTCATTTTTTTAATAGTTAGAGTAAAAGAAATGCTCTTTGAAAACATATTATAACAACATGCAAAACTAATGTTAGCTATTAAAGTTCAAAAACAAAAAGGTATGATTTAGTCTTCTGTTTTCTTTGTATGGATCACTTTTTTCTTCAGTATCTTTTAATAAAAAAAAGTATGCATCAGATAACATATCCATAATATAATTTATAATTTATTATCAAAAAGTAGAAAAACTACTAAAGTAATATTTTTTGGATAGAAATGTTCCATCTTAAATAACTTATCTTTATTAAATGCAATAAATGAATTGTTTGGATTCAAAGATGCCAAAAATAAGATAAATTTTGTATTTTTCCTTTATAAAATGGTTATTCAAATCTTAAACTTTCATATCAATAATTATATAGAATATTTTAACTAAATAAGTTATATAAATTTGCTTTATCTTCAAATCTAAGATGGGGACATCCATGAGCCACCCACTTAACATTCGTTAAAGGAATAAATGTCCTTTATTGATCACAAAATACAAATACTTGTGAATTAAATCTTTTTACTTGTTATCTCTCATATCTTGTAATCTCATTTATAATATTCAAACAAAAGATATAGCATTCATAATATCTTGATCCTTTCTCTGGATTACTTATGACAATTGAATGATGGTTCCAAGAAATTCCTTAGAAAAAGACTAAAAGTGAACTCAAAAAGTTAGGATTGATTTAATTAAATGCTTGTCTCATCTCTTTGTTCAATTCTCATTCAATCATATATTATGATTTCTATTACATCAATTACTAAGGAGAACAATCAGTTAAATCTCACAGGAGACTTATAATATGAGCCAATTATTTTCATTACATTTGAAAATAATTTTTTAGTTTAATCCTTATTATATAAAAAGTTCATCATTTTCTAAAACTCTTAAGGTCTTATTTCATTATCTTTCTTTGAGTTCATTAGGATATTTGACAACAAAAATGTTAATAGGACCTAATCTTATGTCTTTCTTTAACACTAAAGCTTGACTTAATCTAACCAATTAGGATAGATAGTGAAACCCTAGGAAGAATCATAGTATGAAGTTCATTTACAAATCCTTTCTACAGGTTTGACTTTAGGCAACCCTAGAGTAGATCTCCCTCATTCATTTAGTTTAGCCACTCCTAATGGATGTATGGGTTAAATTTAAGTAGTTAATCAATGTCATTGATTCAGTTACTTATAATTGTTATTTAGAATTAATCATAAGATTTTGAAGATTGACTTGACCATCAAAAAAATTAATCTTTTAAATTTAACCCATGTTTGAGTTAAAGGTACCTACTTGCCCTTACCTTATTTAAGTCATTAATTAATTAATTACCCCCACATAGCTAAATTTACAAATCAGTATAAATATTTAATTTTGAGTTATTCTTATTCTTAGTATGGCCATGCACAAATTCATCATTACAACCACTTGATAAAGCCTACTCAATCTAAAGAGCAAGAAGGTCAAAACTAGCTCAATTTAGGTCAACCTTGGGCCCAAACTAAAGTTAAACACATTATAATTTCAACATTGATCCAATCAATTAGCACAATTGGATACAAGTAAACCCAATTGATCCAATTGGGATAATTTAACCAAAATAACCATAATTTCCCAGTCGATTAGAATAATTAAGCATTTGAACTATTCTAAATGTCTTAGAAATGGTCAAATCCTTATTAAGCCAATTTATCCCTTAGCTAAACCAAATGTCAAAATGAAAGCATTTATACCCATTAAGGTTAACACTTTTTAATGGTTGATTGAACCAAGCTAATTAAGATATCTAATCAATTTGTTCATATTAGCCAATGATTTTGTTGATAAATTCTTAATTCATATCATATGGATTTGATCAAATGGGCAAAGATGCTCCCTTTTTGGGGCAAAGTAAGAACACTCATATTCTTACCTATCAATTGCTTGAATCAATTTAAACCATTGATTTTAAATTTAGCCATGGATCTTAGAAATAATTCTTTAGCTCAACTTAAGTCACTTGGACCACTTTAAAAAAGCTAAATTGACTAAATGAACTTATGTGTGTTATTTAGTCCAAAGGAGGTAAAATGGATTTAACCACTAGGATTTATTGAAAATGTTTTAGAAATTTCTTTTTTTAGCCCTCACCTAATTTGATAAGCCATAGGCTTTAACTAGGATAAAATTCTTTTAAGGGTGAAGATAATGTACATTACATATTATGGGTCTATTTGGGGGTAGCTATTCATTTTGTAAAGAAGATTGCAAAGCTGTTGTGGGGAATGTAGCATTCAAAAAGCTACTATGAGTATTACAAAATTTTTAAAAAATAATTTAAACAATAACTTTCTAATAGCTACTAAATTTTAACAACTCTAGTTCTCAAAAATAGCTTTTTATCCCAAAAAACAAAATTAAAAATTAGCAAGAAAGCTGGTAGCCAAGCATAATTATGATTGTTTTCTAAAATACAAAGCATCTAGAAAGCTGTCCCAAATATATCCTTTGTCTTTTAAGATAAAGCCTTAGTTAGGCATAATTTTAATTGTACTTTGTGAGGCATACCAAGATAGGAAGAGACAACATACTGAAAAAAAATGTAAATCTAAAATTGAGTAGTTTTAGTTACATATAACTTTGTTATCTCATTTTCTTTTTCTGTGGGAATTCATCTTATATGGAAATTATAAGTCCTTCAACTTTTCAAACAATTCCTTAAAAATTATCTATCTATGAATTCCTAAAATTATAAGTCCTTCATCTTTTCAAGATAGTACATCATACCTCAATATCATACCCAATCACTTCAATAAGTACCCCCTAAGATCTATGTGGTGTCCACCAAGCATCCAAAATAAAATACCACAATAACAATATAACTATAGAGTGACATGAAACATTATAGTTTGCACAATCAATTAAAATAAAAGAGCTATTGTCATACTCTCACTACCTCATCCTAAATATCCAAAGGAGCAGAAAAAATTAAATGATGTAGATTCAACCCCCATATGCTAGTGACTACAAGGTTGTAAACTATAATAATACATAGGTATGTACAAATTGATGTTTTCCTAAGGACGATCTTATATGGCTTTGGCTTTCTAAGCTAAGCTAGAAAAGTTACTAACTCATCTTAAGACTTGTTACTTTGTTAATCAAAAAAATAATTATTGGCTTTAAGCTATTCAAGCATATTTAATAGTAATATAAGAATTTAATTATGATTAAATAACCTTATTATTAGATGGTTCTTCATTTAATAATAAGTCTTACTTACTCATAATATAAGTCAAGTCTAGGCTCTAGATCATCATAATCTAAACTAAAGTGCATTGCTATGTGCATCAATATGATAAATAGTAATAAATATAATTAACTACTAAATGAGGACTTGATGCTCAAATTTTGCTTGAATAACAAAAGATTCCAAATAGAATGGTACAAATATATAAGTGTTTAGGGTTTCAAGGTTGTAATGAATGGAGATCACCCATTCAAAGAAAAAGAAATAGGACTAAGTACAAGTGTATGTCTAGATGTTGTTTAGTATTGTTGGTTGGCTAAACCAAGAAAATACTTAGTAATATCTATTTGACTTAATCAAGTAAGACTAGCCAATAGTGGTTGGTCAATGAAAATTGAACCTAATCTGAAAGAATGTTCAAGTTCATTCAGTAGATCTAGTTGGGTTCCAAGAAAGCAAGCCATGCTATGAATGAATTTGGTCACTATGTGCATGAGCAACTCATGAAAACTTTTCAATCATACAAATATGATAGAGGTGGATATCGATAATGTTAACTGAATGTAATTTTTATGCATGGAAGTATTTCACTTAACTCAAAAGATTGGCTAGGGGTGAGAAAACTTAGTAAATAAAGGTTGTAGGTTATTAAAGAAGTTAATGCATGGTATGATGTTGTTTATGAGATTGGTTTAAAAAATTAATTAAACCTTAAAATGCTATGCAATTCTTAATTTATGAAATTTCGCAATAGGTATATCTACTTTAGAGAGAAATAGTCAACTTATGTGTATATGAATACATGTAAATGGAGTTGCTTGATATAATCAATCTCATAAAGATATCAAAGTTGAAATGAAATTAAACGGACTCAAAAATTTACTTTGTTAGTGTGTAAATATATGGTTGATGTCTAGATTACGGTAAATGCATATACAAGAAAATTTTAACATACACAAGTATTATGGGAATTTTTACTTCAAGTTATTTAAGATGCAATTGACTTAAAATGATATAAAATTGACCATAAGGGTTTTAGATAATTCATGTTCAAGAGTAATATCTAACTAGTGGATCCCCTCATTAATTTACCACCCTAAGAACCTTTCAATATATTGATGTTAGATATGCAATGTTATTAGACATTTTGATTCATAAAATTCATCATAGACTACGTTAGGTTTCTTATTTGGTATATCTAAATTAATTTAATTTCTAAATATTTTTGGTAATTACTAATCATTCATAGGTGATTTATCATGTATAAGTGAAATTTTGATTATCAAAGTAAATGAAGAAGATTTTATTTTATTTTATTTTAAAATGGACATATATTACTATAATTATTTAGAATTTTCTCAAATTTGAATAATAATAATTTATTTATTTCATGTAAAAAATTTCTCATTTTAACAAAAAAGGAATTCTTCAAACCATCATAAAAATTAGAGAAATTTTGCAAAAATTTTATATTATTATTTTAGAGATACATTAAATTATTCATAATAATTTTTTGAGTTTATTTTACTTTTTCTAAATTCTAGTGTTAATTAAATAGACTTGGAAATTTACAAATTTTTTTATTTTTGGATTTATAAAAATATAAAACTTTCACAATAGTATTAGATTGATAAATTAAGAACTCTATTGATTTTTTATAATTTTCTTTAATATATTTCTACTTTTTTCTAAGTTTCTTTTTTTAAGAAATAATTAATTTAATAAGAAAATTGAGAAATAAATTAACATAAATTAGAAAATTATAAAAAAAATTTCATAAGCATAGATTGTCATTCTTAACATTTTGCTAATTTTAAAGAACTTTTTGAGTCAACTTATTTTTAAAGTTTTTTTAAATAGCCAATCTAGTTACAATTATATAATTTATCTAATTGATGTTAGAAAATTTATGAATGTTTTCTAATTAGTTTATGTAATCATTTAAAATATTCCAAAATTTTCTATATATTTTTAAATTTTATTTTTTATTTTGTATTTTTGAACAATATTTTGATGTAGTGAAAATTACATAAATTTTTTATTTTGGTTTTTAAAAATTAAGGAATTTCTCATTAGCTTAAAGTGATGTTTTGAATAATTCTTTAAAGTTTCATAATTTTCTAAACATTTTTAATTTTTATGATTTTGAATAGCAGAATAGCGACTTTGAAAAACTATATCATCTTAATTCTAATTCAAATTAATTTCAAACTTTATAAGAAGTTCATTTCACTATTTTACTCCTTAGATTTGAATTTCATGATTTTTGGGAATGTTTAAGTGCTCCAAATAATTTAAATAGTGAAAAAATATAAATTTAAAATTAGCTTCAGGCTAATTATATGAGGTTTGATATTTTCTTTTGTTCTCCGCTTAGTGAAGTATTTACCCTAAAAATATCAAGTCTTAATACTCATTGTATTATCTAAAAAAAAATTTAAGAAAAGCTTGAAGATTTAAACAAGGTTATATTTGAGCCATTGGACTCACAAAGCTTATAAGTGCAAAATTCTCTTATCTAAGATCATATCAATATAAATCATGCACTAGGAAGCTCGAGTGGGAGAAGAAGAACCATACCTTATCTCACCAAGCCATCATATGAAGGTTGATTGACCAAGATTGAGAAAATAACTAGGGTAGGGAATCTAATTCTCACCTTAGAGAATTGGATTAAGCTTACATTTAAGCTTATGAAGCTTTATGAGGTTGAAATTAACTTCCTTGAATTCTTTCTCAATTTTCCTTCTTGTGGATTATTGTGAAGATAAAATTCTGAAGAGCCTTGGTTGTAGATTGATCTTGGGATCAATTGAGTCACTAAGGAGAAAAGGGAGTGATTCGATTTTTCATGTGGTGCTCAATGAATGGTGTCTAATCTCTTGATTGGTTGAATTGTTGGGGCTTTTTATGAACCCTAATAAACTTAAGCTCAACCCATGCTTGAGCTCAATTTACTAGTAGATAGTAGTTGGTTGTGACTAGATAAGACTAAAGGAGGTGGGGAAGGTTTTATGCAATAGATAAGTATTGGCTCAAGTGGCTTTAAAGTTTGATGCCATTAAGCGAGTTTACCACCTCCATTAACCATTTTATAGGTAGCTTAGGTGATTCACCAGTCCTCATAAATCCAATGTGAAAATGGGTTTCAACCTATTTGGGCTAAAAGTAGTAAAACAATTTGCTTATTTAGTAAGCTTGAGTGAAGATTTCCAAGGGATATTGTCTAATGGGTCGGCGTGGACCCAATAAGACTCATTTATTTGAGCCATTAGTTTAACCCGCATAAGTTGGCCAAATTAAGTTGAGATGAACTAGAAGACCGTTGCAAACATTCTCATCTAACCCCATGCCAAATTTTACAAAGAGATTTCACTAGTTGGTCAATTTCAATTCCAAAATGAGGTCATGCTCATTTAAGCTACATTAGGAAATTATGACCCATTTGATTTTGTTTACCTATGTAAAGTGGCCAAATCACTCATAGTTCAACTAAATAATTATTTAAAACATTGTTGGGTGCCATGATGTTAAAAATTTTATTTAATTATAAATGCTAGGTTTGTCTAATTGATGTACTTAGTGAATAATAAAAGTAATGGGCTATTTCCATTCTTATGACTTATTGGGCCTGTCACTAAGTGATAGGGCCAAGCAAGTTGTGAACAATGTGTGAGAGAAAAAGATAAATGCTTGGGCTTAAATTAGGTTAATTAATTTGGCATTATAACCTTTTCAATGTTATTAACCTAATTAGGTCAAATTGGATCAAAAAGAGTTAATGGGTTGGCTTTGATGAAATTGAGCTAACCATTAAACTAATATAGTGTTTATTTTATATATAAATGAGCTTCTTGGATTATTTGGTAAAGATCTCAATATTAAATTTTACTGAGTAAAAGTTTATCTTGGGTTTAACCTAAATTTTGCTTAAGGTAAACTTCATAATTTATGGCTAGTCCATGTTTATAATCACTTATTCTAATAATTTAAGAAATATTTTATAAATAAAATTGATCATTATGATTGATAGGGTTCATAAATGAAGATACCTATGAATTTGAGCGTAAGGTGAGGGTGGATAAGTTTTCATTGAATCATCCTTGGGTTAGATATTTTTTAAGTTAAGCAAGCGAGACCTTAACATTTTATGATCAATTATTACAGCAATTGAATAATGAAAATGAATTTAATTATTCAAATTTAACACTTGTATCCATTAAAGAAAGGTCAAATCCAAGCAATGGAAAGAAGTCTGCCCTTGGGTCAGTTAAAGTTAGACTTATGTCATAAGGAATAAATAACAAATATCCCTCATGCAGGGTTCCTCTTAAGGCTTACAAAAGTTAACCTAATGAGATGATTAGGTCTGTTGTGTTAGTTGCTTAGAAAATTTTTGTGTATAACTCTGTTGACATTTTTTATGTCCATAAGCATAACAACTCATTAGAACTTACCCAAAGAAGGTGAAGTCATATAATGATTTCATGAAAGATTAGTTTATATTTGGAATAGCTTAATTGGATATTTAAAATTTTTAAGAGATTGAAATGAGTTTCCTTCATTTTATGGTATGCATTTATCAAGTTATATTATAAACTTTATGGATCAATTTTAGATGTAGTCTCTCCAATAGAGCTATGTCACTATACCCTAATCCCTATAAATAGGTGGTAAGTGGTTAATCTTAGGATATAACTTATTATATGTAGTTCTCTACTTTTGGTAACAAAAATCTTATAGCTTTCCTTCTAACTCTTTCTTTCTCTTGCCCAATCTCTCTCATTTTAAGTCAATCTTATCAATACACTCTAGGTGTTGTCCATATAAAATATAGTAATATTATTAATAATCTTATCACTTAAATGTTATTTGATGATTTAGTCACACTAGTCATATGATAGGTCATTTGAAGTTGACTAGGCTAGAGCCTTATTTTTGATTGTATAATAATTCAGGAGATAACATAAGCCCTTTCTTCTTATCAAGTTCAATTCATTTAGTTTTTAACTCATTCTTATCTTAAAACCTAACATTGATTAGTTAGAAATTTTACTCTTAACCATAAATTGAGCTTATTAATACTACAACATAAGATGGCTGGACCCATTAGATTTAGCATGCTTATGAATAAGGCACTTGATCTTTCAGTTATCAATCAAACTTTATTCATATTATTAGTTTTTTATCATAGTTAACTTTAGGATATACCTAGCTCTAGTTTTATTCTAATCAATCTAGGTGGACATAATTAGTCATATAATATTGTAATATTTTTGAAATGAATCTATTTTATGCATGTGCATTATAATAAACATTTGATCCTTTAAGCGTGTTATGAGAGCTTAATTTTATGTTTTGGTCAAACTATTCCAATAACCTCTACAACTTGTACTCAATTAATGATTATAAAACAATTGTGCTAATTGGTTTGTCCAAATACATTCATAGAATTAATCATCAAAACACTAACTTAACTATCAGATCATGCTAGGACCTCTTTAAAACCTATCTGAGACCACATAAAAATAGTTAGATCAACTAAAATAAAATCATAAAATTGGATAGATTGATTAAGGATAACCTACTAATTTGTCAAAATAGATTTAAAATGAAATAATCAAGCCAAATAGCCTTATGGACTAATCCAATTGGAATCTTTGGCATATTTTTGCTCAATTAGACATTTTAAAATTTATTGGACAAAAATCATTATATTCATAAATTTGATTGAGCTTAGGGTTATGAAGTAATTTTAATTGGCCAATCATGTATTAATTATTTCTATTTAGTAATTAGTTCATAATTGGCTAAGCTATTCCTAATAGATTATCATTTAAATCCCCTAAGCCACATTGACTAATTCAATCAATTTAATCCAAGCCTACTCTTATATCCTATACCTATTTATTAACTATAGTTGCTTCATCCAAGTTGAACCTTGTTGAGCTCAATTTGGTTAATTATTTTAATTTATCTAAGGTTGCTCAATTGAACCATTTAGAGCAACATGATTAAATTGATTTAACTAGGTAATCTATTTGACAAAAGTAAACTCATCATATTTTGAATTAGCTTGATTAACCTAGCTTAGACCTAGCTCAATTGAATGACTTAAAATAATCCAATTAAATCAAAATGCTTAAACCAACCACCTTATGTAATTTTGCCCTATCCCATTTAAGCAGCTTAACCTATAATTGAAGTTTATTAACTTAGTTAATGCAAAGTAAACTTTTACTTAGCCCATTTAGGCCAATTGAACTAAATTAATCAAATTTTCTTAATTGGTATAAATTATTTTTTTCATTTAATTTTGTTGGTAGGTTGACACATAACTTGACTCTAGAATTAATTGAACCATTCTTAGTTAAGTAAAATTCAACTTTGGTCATCTTTGAATTTATATGAATCTATTAGAACTAATAAACTTCAAACCTTTAAATTAACTAACCCAATGAACCTTAGTGAATCTAATAGATGTCCATGAGGGAATCATACTAAAACCAACTCAATTGACCTTTAGAATTTGTAAATGGGGTTCCAACTTAACTTATCATACTTAATTACTAATTGAGGAAAATGATATATATATATATATATATATATATATATATATATATATATATATATATATATATATATATATATATATATATATATATATATATATATATATATATATATATATATAAATCAAAATTGGCAAGATTAATTTTCTAATTATCAAATTTTAATTTAAATTTATCTAACCATTTGGGATGAAATATTTTTAATATTTTTAACATTTATCTTGGTTAAACTAAATTAATATGATGACTGCTCTAAAACTTGCCACTTAATATTGAGAACTTAACCTCAACCAAATACCAAAATTGGATTAATGATTATTTAGTAAAAATTAAGTAAATTTTATGATTTTTGACTAATCTAAGGTGGGTAATATTGTAACCTACCACATATGTGTGCCATATGATCTTCACCATCCACTTGGTACAACCCAATCTAAGTGGAAGCATAACCATCTGTTTAATTATGGACTAAGCCTCAATTAAAGAAGGTTATGTGTAGGTAATAGGATCAAAGTGTCCAATCACTATAACAAGTTCTTTGAGTTAAGCTGAACTTTCTAAATAAATTCTTTGCGATTTATGGCCATAATGAGCTCTAGTCATCAAGATAGTTGGAAAACAAAGGTCAATGTTAGTCTTCTCAATAATCTAGCCCATTCCAACTATATCACACAATAGGTGGGTTTGTTCCTAGCCTTTATGAGATAAGTGAATGGTTTTCTAGGCTTTATAACCTATCTCTAACAAAAAATTTTATACTAACCTATAAGTTTGTGGTGTGTGTAATTATTGGGGCAACAATGAGTTGATTGACGACTAAACTTTGAAAGCTTTCATTCTATTAAAGCCAATTCCACTCAAATAATCAAACTTTGATTATTGAGGAGGGAGAAATCATTATTTTAATTTATCAAGTAAAGTTCAACCTAGAAATCCAAAATGGGATCATAAGGAGGCTAAAGACAAAATGTCACTAACAAGTTTTTTTAAAGGTAATTAAATTGCAATAGTTTTATCTTATCTAATTTAGTTTTTTTTCTTTTCTTCTTCTATACTTTAAATTGAATATAAATTTTATCATAGGCACATCAAGACAAGTAGACTCTAAAAAAATTAGTTTTTTTAATTTTTTCTTAAATTTTAAAATTTTAAAACTCTATTTTAGATTTATTAAGTACATAGAGGTCTTCTAAATCTATAAATCCTCTTAAGTATGTTATGTACAGCAAACCAAGCCTTTCATAATTTTGTTTCGGCTTGGTGAGCGCTATGTTGCAAGATTAATATTTCTTAAAAATCAATTCTATAATTTAAAATTCCATTCACATGTATTCCAATTTCATTAAGTCCTAAAAAAATAAAGAAACCTTTTTTTTACTATTTAACTTCAACAAAGTTTTTTAATGAATTTTAGGGATTATTTATTATATTTCATAAATAGAATATAATACAACTTGAATATAAATGCATTAAAATACAACAAATAATTTAGATAAATTATGGAGTGTTAATTCATAGAATTTGAACTTTTTAAATTTTTTTTGAAATTTTATTTGTTGTTTAATTCGTTTTGAATGTCCACATAGAAATGTTATGGTGTAAAATGATCATTCTATTCTTGAGGTATGCTTATGGCAAAGTAGCATTTATTATGGTCATTCAACATCAATTTGACTTTCGGTCATTTTTTAAAATTTATTTAAGGAAAATTTTCCATTTTTAATGATTAAAATGCAAATTATTTTGATATTTAATTACAGTGACAAAAAAATTGTTGCTCAAATCTTTAATTTGGGCTATTTTTTGCATTAAGGAAATATTATAAAAAAAATTTTAAAACTAAGTTTTTAAATTTTTTAAAAAATGAGATAACATAATTAATTTACTTAGAGTAAAAATCTTGTTTAAAATACATTATGCACACATAGGTGGTGTCTTAACCAAAACATATTAAGCCTTAATCAACCATAGTTAACAAATTTGTAGCATTATATATTGATTGATCATATGTCCTTGCAATTGGTACTTATATTTATAAATCTATCTAAAATCATTATTCATTTTTTTACACATATATGCCCTCTATTGATTTTGATGTCAACTCGGTGACATGCAACCAAAATTGATTAAATTAAATCTTACCTATTTTATGCACATAAATAAACTAGTTAATTAGTTATTATAAATAAGATAGCTAGAATAATATCATAATTTCTAGGATAGCATAATATGTTAAGGGAGTCAACTTTTAAGTCCATTTTACATTTATTATCACAGACCCTTGAGACATCCAATGATTATTTTTATCTAATTTATTTCATCACTAATATTATTATCACTTTAGTTCTATTTTAACATGACTCTTTGTTAATTGTGACAAATAAAAATTTTAGTTAAATTAGCATGTTTATTTATGTAAAAACTTTATTATTTTATAATTATTTTCATAAATTTATGTGTAGATGATAGCAAATATTTTATTAGAAAAAAATGTATGCAAAAAATGTAGAATCATGATGCAGCACCATGGTGATACTTTTACAGCAATGAGGTGCTACTGTTAAATGAAAAAGCTATGTAGAAATAAAGAAAATAACACCACTACTTCAGATTTGTAATGCTATGGAATCAGACTCTATGTTGAGGCACTACATTACAATGCTAAGGCGTCAAAATCAAGAATTTGAAGCCAAATATTAGAGAGCAGTGCCTAAGTGCTACAAAACCAATGTCGGGGAACTGCAGCATGACCAAAGAATTTTCAATAGTACTTGAAAGCAGTTGAAATAGTTTTGGAAGTGGTTTGAAGTGAGAATGAAGTAAAAAATTACTAGAGGAACTTAATGACTATAAATAAGGACTGTTAAGCAATGTTGGAAAGTTTTTTAGAGGTGAGTGAGTTTAGTGAGAGTATTTGAGAGTGCAGTAATAGCACTTGGAGATTGACACTCCAAGAGTTGTTAGCTTTCTCTCTGTGTGTGTGTGTGTGTGTGTGTGTGGAGTGTGTGAGGAAGATCATTGTTGACCTCATTTTTAGAATGAGCTCTCAACCCCTCCATCTTAGACATAGGACTTCTCTTAGACACTAAGAGTTTCCTTAGTCTTAAGACACTTCTAGTGATTAGGTGAACACATAACCTAACCCTAAAGACTTAGAAGAGTTAACCATAGGAATAGATTATGCCTTAGGGGTGTCTAGAAAATTTGCCTACCACATAGCTTGAACCAAATCCTCACTTCCTTCCTTCAAATCAAATTTCAAAATTCAAATCAAAATCCAAATCAAATCAACTTCCAACTTAAATCAATTCCAAATTGATGGATTTTCTCAAATCATGAATCAATTCCAAATGATTGAAACCAATGATTGAATTCTAAATTCCAAAAAAAAAATCTTTCTTAAGTCACTTTGATTCTATCTTATGGACTGAGCCTAAATCAAAACCAAATCAATTCAAATTTAAGAAATTTTCTTATAACCCATTTATATTCTCATTTATATTTACAAATATAAATGAAATATAAATTCAAATATCAAAATCAATTCAAAATCAAATCCAAATTCAACCAAAATTCTTAAGCCTTGAAGTCAAATTCAAACTTAACTTAACTCAAATTCAAATCAAGCCAAACCCTTGATTTTTCTTCATGATTCAATCAATCCTTCAATCATGAAACTAAATATAAACATAAACTTCAATCAATCCAAAATTAAAAAACAAATCCAAATTCCAAAATTCTAAGCCTTTAAAAATCGAACTTAACCAAATCAAATTCCAAACCCTTAATTTTTCTTCATGATTCAATCAATCCTTCAATCATGAATCCAAATATAAAACAAAATTCAATCATCAAACAAAAATTAAATTCAAAAAATCAAAACCAATTCAAACTCATTTTCACCCTTTGAACTTGAAATTATCAAATGAATCAAAACCCATTTGACTCCAAATCACTTGCAAATGGATTTATATTTCAATCATAAGTCCATATGTGAGTACAATCAAACTTGATTCAAGCCTTGATCAAGTCCATTGACCCACTTAGGCTCACTTGACCCAAAGTGACCTAAAGTACCCCTTTTGAGCCAAATTCTAATCCTACCCAAATTGGATTGAACTAAGTCCAACTAAGCCTCACATTGTGAACAACAATCATCATGAGATGATCAATCACTCAAATTGGGTCAAACCAAGTCAAACCTAAGGGTTGACCAAGTCAACACTTAGCCAAAATGAAATTTAAACTAGCCAAAATCCACCATAAGTCAATTGATTGAAACCATTGATCAAAACTCATTCATGATCAATGTTTGAACTTGACTAAGTCATTGAGCTAACCTAGCCTAATTGACACTTGACCTGACCCAACTTGACTTGAAAAGTCAAAAATGGGTCAATTTCTATTGAAATCAATGGGTCAATTTCATTCTAAATACCAATTAGACCCAACCTAGCTCCAGCTTGGACCATGAACCCAACTTTCTGACCTAAAAGGTCAAATTGAGCCAAAATCAATCCAAACCAAAATTGATTAGAAACAAAGATACCAAATCATTTCAAATGATCAACCAAACCTAAGCCAACCCATTACCTAACCCAATTAGGTCAAATGGGTCAAATTGGTCAACTTGACCCATTTGACCTAAATGAAATCAAATGAATGAAAACTAAATATAAACCAAATTGAACCAAACCAATGATGCCAACATATTTCAAATAGTCATGTGAACATGACCCAACCCTTTTGATCCAATTAGACATCTTGATTCCAAGTTGACCCATTTTAATCTCAACATGAGTCAAATGACTCAAATCAACTCCAAATTCTTTGAAATTTGGACCAACCTATTTTAAAACTATTCTAAATATGTCTGCCTAATGTGAAATCAAAGCCAAATGACCATTTTACCTTTAGGTCAAGGAGTAACCTATGGCCAATTCCACCTGGAATTTGGTCATATCCTTTTCATGGACACTTGGAACCCTCTTAGCAGACCAAGTGGACATTAGTGGGTGTGGTGCACATGACCTAATTCGTTTGGATCAGCCAAACTCAACCCAATGGCCAAATTGACCACCCACTTAGAAATTGAGCACATGGAATCACTCCTCCACTCAATTAAGCACATGGAAACTTCTCCACTACCTCCCTTTGCCAAAACTGAATCGCATGCCACCCTAAATAGCCTAACCAACCCACTCCATGAGGTGAATTTGATCAAAATGGCTTAGCACCTCTCTGCCATCTGATCTTGGCGGGGGAGATATACTCCCCCTCATTTCACTTCATTCCAACTCGCTCACACTCGATTTAGCTAAGGAAACTCAGAGCAAGCATTCTCAAGATTCTCCAAGGTCTCCAAGGCTCATTTGAATTCTCCTTTTCTCGATTTCCTTAAGCCAAAAATTGGGGAGCTTAAGAAAAATTTCACCTTGCTCAATACCCAATATCAAGCCAATTTCTCTTATAAGCACACCAAGCTTCCAAGCTTCCAAGGCATGGAGGTGGAGCTAAACCACAAGCCACAATTGATCAATCCACTTCATCCCAAAGCTTGAAACCTTCAACAGGCTCGCTTTCCACTAGATGAATCTACCACCAATGATTGAACGCTAAGGACAAGGTATGCTTTCAAATGAGCCTAATAGGGTAGTTTATGAAAGAAACTTTTACCCCATTGCATTTTGACCGCTTGGATGTCCTACTTTGAATGATGATGAGCTCAACTGAATCAAGCTCGATCATGCTCTAAAGAGTGGACGGATGTCCTTTCCCCGCAGATACATTCAAGGACGATCATGGACCGTACATCCATGAAATTTGGATGGACGTTCATGATTAATCTGTGCAGGATCCCTCGATTTATCCCTTAAGAACTGTAGGTTTAATCTAGACCGTCTGATCTTTGATTGGACGATCAAGGAGAATGCACGTAGTGTTATTGACTGATGCCACATTAGATGTGACTACTTAAATAGTGAATCATGTCACGCCAAATGGAAAGCATGCGCCGCATCAGTGGTCCACATGGCACCGATAGGATTACTTAATTAATTAGTGATTTAATTAAGTTTTAATCACTGAAACTTCAAAAAAAAAACATAACTAAATATAGAAAAATCAAAAACTACAAAATAAAACTTAATAATAATTATGAAGATAATTCAAAGGGTAATTCATTAAAATTATTTCCAATTAATTTTAAATAATGAATTTTCCTTAATTTGGGTTTTATTGAAGACTTAATAATCCTAATTACTCCTTAATTACTTCATTAATTGATTCCAAATTTCTCAGATGTATTTAGTGGGATGTCCTCTACCTCCTTTAATTTCTTGGAATTTATTGATGAGTTAATTAGGAAATCCTTAATCTCTTAATGTGAATTAATCCCTCGATTAAGTTAATTAGACTTGTTTTAAGTGAAGAGGAGGTTTTGGAATCAGTTTGTATTTTCCCAAGTCATCTAAACCCCTTTCCTTCCTTAAATTTAATTAAGGGATAATCTACTAATGACCTACTTAATTAATGAAAATCATATCAATCAACTTAACTATCTATTTGCAGATGCTTAGGTGTTCAATAACTTAAGTAACTTAAGAAAATCATATCTAATCATGAAAGTATTTAAATTAAATCATTTAGCTTAATTAATCATTAATTGTGAACCAAATGCATCATTGATTTTAATTCCTTATGATTTTATGTTATACATTGTCATTATTTGGTCATAATTATGTTAAAGTGGTGTAAAGTTAGGGGTAATTAATGGCAAAATCCTAAATATAAAACAACTACACATGTGGGAGATGGTTAGAACCTTTCAATTTCCTAAATTCAAATCAAACTCAAATAAAATTAAAAATCTCTTTAAAAAAATTTGATTTACTTTATTTCATTAGATTGTCTTTAGGAATTAATTTGGGTTAATGAATTTACATGCTTTCATTACTTTATTTCTTTCTTAACATGCTAAATGTGTATGTCATATGAAAATCATGCATTCATGCCTTTTAAAAATCAAATTAAAAATGAAATGTTCCTTTATGTCAAATTGCATGTTTTTGTTAAAGTAAGAATATGAATTGCTATTATCACTACTAAATCCAAAATTATTTTCAAAACATATAAATCAAACATCACAATTGAAAAGCATGCTACTTATAATTATGTATAGGCCTGCATGTGAATATAATATGAGGTGTGCATTGTGTGACTTTCCTTCCCTTCTCTTTTAGCATAGTTCTAAATAAGATTTTACAAAGTGAATAGTTCATTTGAAAAGAACACAACACTTGCCTTAATCCATTCCTATGTTATCACTTAAGAAGGATAGTCACACTTACACATGTATATTGCATAAACAAATCAAACAAACATACACCTTTTGTTTTTCTTGATTCTCTTTCCATGCATTTCTTTTTGTACATGCACATGTATTTAAGAAAAGTGATATATTAGTCTGGACACCCTGGGGTCGAGAGGCTTTATGTATCCCCAAGTAAGTCTTGTACCTTACACCCCTGGTGCTAACAATGCGTTGTACTCACTTATGTCTTTTATACTTGTAAATGTGCATATCAAAAAAAGGATCAAAAAATCACTCTTTTCTACTTAACAAAAATATGCATACATGAAACATTCAAAATTTTCCTTAAGCAATATTTCTTAGAATTTATCATGAAGGTGTGCTAAACATTTCCATTTGCATGTATAGATTTGCTTAGGATCCATCCATATGCATGCTGCACATGTTGGGAAAGAAATAAAGTGTTATGTGTTTTGTGATAGTAATTCACTTTACTTAATCTTAAAATGCCTTTCTTTTGAATAGGTTTGTTTAGGAAAATTCTAAACTTAGGATTAATTAAAATACATAATAAAGCATTCACTAAACAAAAAAATCAAATATGAATCTACCTTAGAAATTACTTAAGGTAGGGAGGAAAGAAGTTCTCTTTTCCTCACTCTTTACAACACTTAGTAATTAATTGTATGTTCATTCAAACCTAATCAAATCATAAAATAAAGTCAACCAAATCAACTACATCACTTAAATAAAATCACCCTCTAAATTGAACATTTTCATTCTTAGAAAACTTCAACCATAGAGCCTAGCTAAGCATACCACACAAAACTTAAATAGCACACACATTAGGCTAAGTCACCACTTCTAGCTTCAGGTTATGGCGGTGCCTAATTTGATATTTTTTTTATTTTATTATGTAATGTTTTAGTCTAGATGTTAGGGTGCAAGTGTGAAGACTAAATGGTAAGGCGATCTTAGTCTAACCATTATCTTCAGAGGGATTAAGGGTATGTAATAAAAATATATCTGCTTGTGTAGGTTCTTATACCCTTAAGCATAATCCAAAATAGGTCAAGTAGACTTGGTCACCCATGTGTGGGGTGCTAAGTCTAATTTATATATATACATGCTTGGGATTGTATGATTTGTTTAGTTAATCTCTATTTTGTAGGTTTTAGTTAGATTTCTTTTTCTCATTTTCATGTAATTTTGCAATTAGGATTTGGAATGATTGTTATGGGACATTAGAATGAACATTAGTTATATGACTATGTCTTATTTAACATGTAAAGCCTTTATAGTAACCACATTCCAACCAACCAAAAGAAGAAAGAAGAAAGAAGAAATGAAGAATGAAGAGTGAAGACCCCCATAATAATGAATTCCTTCTTGATTGTAATTTATTCATTTGTAATATGGGTTGTACAAGGGTAGAGCTCAGCTACCCAATTTGTTTTTGGGTTTGTACGGTGGAGCCCGACCACAAATGGCCTCTTATTCTTTTGTGCTGGCTTTATAAATTGATTGGTGTTTGTTTAGCTTGTCCATTAAGATGGCATCTTGTCTTAGTTTCTTCCTTTCCTTGTTATACGGCCTTGATGATGATTAGGCTCTTAGAAAAATAAATTTTCTATCCAACTAATCAATTCAAACTAAAAATAAAACAACTCATAACCTCACCTAAAGCCAAGGTTATAAAATAAGATAAAATAATTATCAACCCCTTAGTTGGATGTTTTATTTTCTTTCTCACATCATGCATAAAAAGCATATTATTTCACTCTTGATTAAAGGGCTTCCACCTTTGCCAAAAAATTTGGCTTGACCTTTGAGAGTCATGGTGGAAGCACACCTCCTTATCTTGCTGATTTTGGCCCATAATCTAATTTCTCATGCATAAGGCATATGAAACTTAAAGCCTATGTCAAATTGATTGTCCAAAATGAAAATAAAATATAACATAAACTTGCATTAGATTTAAGTAATTAAATCATGCTCTATAAGATCTAGTCTCTTAGAGAGTGTGTTTAAGGATTTAGTCTCTTTCTAAATAAATAATAGCCTAGTTATCTTGCAAAAGCATATGACTTGCCTACATGTATTTCAAATTGTATGACGAGTTAGTTGGCAACCAACCCTAGGTGATTGTAAGTCCAAATAGTTGGATAGTTTATCCTCTCTTGTGGAGGTAAACCAAATTTCCATTTTCGCCTTAGATTTAGGTCATGCTTTGGCCCTCGCTAAAGCTCTCTAGATTTAGAATCTAAGGTTTCTTCTCCCCTTTGTGCCTACAAGCTTAAATCCTCACCTCTTAGGCATTTTCATGATCTTATGTCATGGAATTATAAGCCCTAGATTTCTAATAATAATTCAACTCAAATAAATAAATCACTTCAATTTCAAAAATATAAAGCCCAATCATAGGATAGTTTGGGATGCTTACTAGACTTCCTAGTATCATAAACATCACCTACTTATTCCCCTTTTTATATTTGATAATAACTCCCTCCTCTTGATCAATCCCACTTGATCTTTCAAAAATAAACCAATTGATTGATAGTCCTATCTTTGAAATCTTTGGAGACAATGATCATTTACCTTAATCGAGAGTATTCCTAAAGAATCTTGTTCCTTATGATGTAATTAACTATGGGGCTTGCCTCCATAGGGAACTTAACGAACCCAATTTAAAATAAACCATGCTTTACTTTTTCATGTAAAGTAGGGAAAGAATCTCTGGTACATACGAAGACCCATAGTCCTTAGGAGTCCTTATTCAGGTGATTAGGTTCATTGTATGGTGGTGACTTCTATATTTCAAGATAGTACACATTTCCACAATGTCATACCTGATCTGCTTAATAAGAACATATACAGATCTGTATGGTGTCCCTACAAGATGTTATATTTCTAATTTCATTTATCCTTCCAAAGGATAGATGAAGGCAGGAATATTTTCACCACAAGCATACACAACAAAAGAAGAGAAATTATCTCACTCTCTTCTTTTACTCTTTCCCTTTTCTATGTATTTTCTTATTCTTCCTACATATTTATGTATTGTGTTTGTGTTTTACTTTCTAAATATTGAACTTAACAGTGTGAACGCTAAATTTATGTAAGAATTGAATGTTTATATTGTATTATAACATATTTTGTGGATTAATATAAAAAAATTATTTGTGCTTTCATAAAATGGTGTTTAGCTTTTCTCCATCCTTCATTTACTTGTGATCTAGCCAATCACAAAGTTAAAATCAAGTGTCAGCTAGATATATTGATGGAATACTAGAAGAATAAGTAGGAAAAAGGAAAATAAATGTACTAAATAATTATTAATATGCTAGATAGTTTGAGGTCGTTAAATAGTCATTAAATATATGATTATTTTTAGGATTTGTAATGATTTAAGGAGAAATACGTGTAAAGAAACTAATCAAAAAATTTTAGAACTATGTAGAAAACTTGGTAAAGAGATTTGTTTGGTTATACTTGTCTAGGGATAGAGAGTATAGCACTTTTGCTTCTTGTTGACACTACAAACTTTAATTTAATCTATTATATAGTTTAATATAATATATAGTCTAAAATATTCTATAAATTGAAAGTAGTCCTTTTAAAATTAAGAAAACACCTACATATTTTTTTATAAAAATCTTAAGAAATATAAAAATTAATCTATTTTTTTATTTTGTGACATAGTAGATAGTGTTTGCAAATAAGACGAGAGGGATGAAAGCATCCCAACATAATCATCGAAGATTCGGCACCTAGGCACTACCATTGCTCCCCCTAAGTTTATAGAATCTATAAGCTTTAACCACTCTCTCCAACACACTATTAGTGGTAATTGCTCAAGAGGAGAGCGGGAGCAGTTATAAACTGATTCCTTTAAGAAGGGAGGGGCCACTCCATTTAACCTTCTTCTAATTCTCTGGACTCTCTATATTTCTTAGCCACTCTCTTCTCTTCACCACCGGCTCTCCTTCTTGAGTGTGATAAGACTGAAACTAAGCCCTCACTGATTTTATGTAAAATATAAAATGAAAGTTTATTTTATGCATATGATTCCTTCCCCCACAAGAAATTTTGAAGACTTCCACCATTTATCTTGGATTTGATGAAATGACATTCCTCCCTCCTTCAATATAAGATTTAGAGTAAAGGAGAAGAGCATGATCATATTAATTATTAAATAATTAAGCATTATTAGTATGGAACTCTACCAAAATCAAGATTAACTAGAAACTTAATTCACTAAATCACAAATTTGAAATTTGAGTCCTCCGCCATTGAACGTGGTTCCGGCGTGAGAAGAAAATCCTCCCCCAATTATTCTTGGATCTGGAATAAGGAGAAGAGTGCTTGTTGCACTAAATAAACAAATTTTGAAATCAAACATTACTAAGCCATTATGCTGCCAAAATTTTTTGGGAATCAACAAATTATCAAGAAATTTGCCCTAGAATAGAGTCTCCTGACTTATAGTGCCACAACACTATTACCTAGCACCGAGCCACACTTAGAATTTAGACTGAGCTCTACTTTATGATGTCGTTAAGCTATTCTGTAGCACCAAGGTTCTAAATCAACACTATGGTGCTGAATCCTAGTGTTGCCTTCTCAGGTTATAAGGCCAACATGTCCACCCATAACGTCACAGAGCTATCGAGATAAAATTGAGACGCTCTATCAACACAGTGGAACTAAATCCTAACAATATAATGTTTCCTTATTTAGCACCTAAGTGCTGTCGTCTCTAATTTTAAAATCCAAATTCCACCATACAATACTACAATGCTAACTTTTCAACGTTGAGATGCTAACTTCTCAATTTCACTAATCTTAAGTTAAAAATTTTATTTAATTAAATTTGAACTTATAAATCTTAGAGGTTTCCAAGTAATAATTGAAATGATAAATAAATAATATAAAATATAAAGTTTATTATAATTAAAAATTATATTGGAAAGAAAAATGGGAAAATTACAAAAAAAGTGGGAAAAGAGTATCCTAGAAGTTGTAGTCCACCTCCTTTTCTTCTTCTAGCTCCGGTGAGGTGCTAACATAAGAGTGATAATGTGGTGCGATAAAAAAAGAACTCTACTCAGGCCAGCAATAGATTTACATTTTTCAAACATTTGACAATTGTTGAGTTGAACTCATTCATGTGTGAAAAGTTGCTACTACTTATGACTCATATGATAATCAAATTTCTTTTTTAATTTTGATTGCTGACATCTACTTTAGCCCACCATTTTTCAAAATTACTTCTCCTCTAACTTCTTGGAGTTTCTCATTTGAAGTCTTGGAGGATTTGGATCTAGACAGAGGAGCATGTGTACATTTTCCTACTTCCATTTTGATCCAAACCCTTTAATCATTCTTTCAAGGGCTATTTGTTTTGAAGTATTTACGGTGCAAAGTAAAATGAATGTAGGTAATTAAGATTTTTTAAGTATTTGGTTTTATCAAAAAGTAAGAGTAAAGTAAAATTATAAAGTATTATGATTTTGGGTAGTAGATAAATTGGACTACATTAGGAATTCACTCGGAATTGAACGAAATGCAAATTTCGCAGCAGAGTGATCCTTGATTTTGCACCAATTCTCACTTGTTGTCACTGCTCTCATGCACTATCTTTGCACTCCCCTTGCTGCCGCTTCTCAATGCGACCGCCTCCACTCCCTAGGCTAGCTACTTATGTTGCTCGCAATTTTAGAAATCATAATTATTACGATAGCCACAGTTTAGGAGAGTTGTTGTGTAACCATTTTAGGTGGGGAGTGTTGCCCAAGTTTCATTCAACTACCTCTCTCCATTGGAGATTGTCGAGCCATGACGTGACCTTTATTCTACCACTCTGCCATTGTAACACAGCCGACCGCATGAGCACTGTGACATCTCATCACCAAGATTTCAATATTCTCCATTGTTTGTGTGTTTTTCACCTCCAATAATTTTTTCATGCTTAGAAGTTACACATTGCTTCTTCTATTGATGCCTCTAATGGATGAATTATTTTTTTATTTGATTCGTACCATTACTTATTTGTTCATATTTAACTTGTAATGTAGTTAATTTATTAATCCAATCAAGAATGCATTTGATTGATGATCTATTAAATGGTTCTAATACTAATATTTGTTATAAAATTATAATGACTCTTATCCTAATAATGATATGAATGTTAATTACGACTAGGATTCACCTTAGATAGCATTTCAATTTGAGTTGTGGTTGTGGCAACATTGTTTGGAATTACAGTCAAATTGATTTTGATATTTCAATTAACATGTGGTTAGTAGCATATGACATTGTTTGGATTCACCTCATAGTAATATCATGTGGTGTGGTGTTCTAATTTGGAGTCGTGTATACACTACATAGATCTTAGGGGATACTTATTGAACTGATCGGGTATGACATTAAGGTATGATATACCATCTCAAAAGATAGAAATATCACTCTACAATGAACCTAATCACCTAATAAAGACTCCTAAAGCAGATGGGTTTTTGCATATACTAGAGATCATTCTTATACTTTACATGGAAAAGTATAGTAGGATTTATTTTATGCTGGGTTCTTTAATTCCCTCTGGAAGCAAGCTTCCATAGTCAATTACATCGTAGGAAATAGGGATTTCTTAATAAAATTCTTGATTAAAGTAGTCAATCAGCATCTCCAAACATTTAAAAGTTAGACTATCAAAGGATTGCATATTTTTGAAAAATCATGTGGGAATGTTTAATTTGGAAAGACTTATTTTTAGATCCCAAAGGAAGATAAGTAAGGAGTAGTCACAATACTAGGAAGTCTAGTGAGCACTCTAATCTACCCTATGGTGAGGCTTTATATATTTGAAAGAGAATTTATTTTAATTTACGTTAGAATCTTTATTATAATGTTTGGGCTTATAAGTCCATAAACACAAGATTATGGAAATGTCTAAGAGGTGAGGACTTATATTCATAGCTCGAAGAAAACAAATAGCCTCAAAACCTAATTCTAGGATGCCTTAGCACAAACTAAGAGCATGACCTAAGTCTTGATTATAGCCTAAGCTTTAAAGTAAGATTATGAGTTATTTTAAAGTTTAATTATGAGTTATTAATGGGGGGTAAAAAAATTAATTTTTTTTGTCCTAAAGAGCCTACGCATCTAGGCCACACATTCAAACATCAAGCTTAATAAACCTGAAGACCATGCAATTTTATTGTGCAAATTAAACACAACAATCAAACATTTATAGATTATCATGAAAGAATAAGAGGCGGTCTGCCCGTACCACTATCGAAAATAAAATTTGGGTAGTGATCTACCCTTATATAACATGGATTACAATTTTACAATTACAATTTAAGGAAAATGCTATGGGATCTTCATTCTTTACTCTCTTTCTTCCTTTTGATTTGATTTGCTCCAAGCTTCTGGGCATCCTAAGACTTTTCCTTCTAGCCACGCTCATCCTAAACCCCATAGCACTTATTCTAATTCTTATTTTAAAATTACATATTTAAAAAATAAAATCTAACTACATCTATAAGACAAATGTTAGCTGAATATTCCTATAAACCCAAGTAGTTATATTCCATAATTTGAACTTAGCACCCTACACATGGTTAACCAAACCCACCTATCCTAATATGGATTATGCAAAGGGGCACAAGCAACCTATAGAAAATAACATTTATATTTATTATTATAATGGCCCCTTTAGCACAATCTCTATGGAAAATAATATTAGGCTAACAATGGCCTAACATCCAGTCTACGCATAAATAATCTAGCATTCAGTCTAAAACATTATAGCACAAAAATAAATCATAGTATACACAGTCCTAACTTAGAGCTAGAAGTGGTAACTTAGTACTCTAATGTGTGTGTTTAGGCTGAGAGATGTATGTCTTAGCTAGGCTTTTGGTTATAATTTTCTAAGATTTAGAATGTTCAAGTTACACATGAGGGTAATTTCACTTGAAGTTGTTAAGAGGGTTTGCAAATTTTAATATGTATTTTATTTTGTTTCATTTGATATTCTCTTAACATCTAAGTATTGTAAAGAAAAGAAAAAGGCTTAACCCCTTTCATCCCTATCCTAAGTTATTTTCTAAAGGCATGTTATTATGACTTGGTTTCATTTAGTGAAAGGTTTATTAGGTATTTTTTTATTAATCCTATGTTTGGAATAATCTTAATGGATTTTATTCAACATGAAAGGCATCTTAAGATTAATGAAATTGAATTGGCATCACATAGATGATGTCACACCATTCCTTTTCATCATTAATAACATGCATATGATTTTGAACTTAGAATACTTATATATGCAATGTATTTTGGCACACTTAAATGATTATGAATGCATATACTTTTGGTAGAAAAGAGAGATTTTTATTATTTAGTTAAATACACATGCACGTGTATTAAAGATTTAAGCAAGTACGTGTCATTGTTTAAACTAGAGAAGTGAGATAATCTAAGACCTCCTTGGGGCTACTTAAAGTCTCATATTCCTAGGATGTCCATACTATATACTTGTTATTTTAAATACATATGAATGTATACACAACTATGAGAATGAGAATCATGCAAAAGATTGCATGTTACTAAATTTATTTATTCATACAAAGTAATGTTCTATCCAAATTATAGTACATGTACACATAAGAATGAAATCAAGTAAGTACGTGTCATTATTTAAACCTAGGAAGAGAGATAATCAATGACAACTATGGGGCCACTTAAAGCCTTGTATTCTTGTGATATTTAGACTATATACTTACTAACATTCAAGCAAATGTAAACATACACATGAATCATGAAAATAAAATAACACTTTAACATATTTAAGCTATAAATAAATGTAAATCATAAAAAATATTCATAGTCAACACCAATTCAAATCTTCATTTATAATTTTGGAATTAGTTTTAAAATTTATTAGTGATAATAGCCAATCATATAATAGAATTAATCCAACACAAACTTACACATAATTAAATTCAATTAATTCTTTTCTTTGAAAACATGAATGGATGATATCAAATGACATATAAAATTTATAATGATTAAGAAGGAATAATCAAACACTTCCACATAATCCATTCAACTACATTAATTCTTAAGGACAATCATATTTAAATAAAATTATTTGAAATCAACCAAAGCTTCTTATGGAATTTGATGTTTATGTTCGAATTATTAAACTCAAAGAGGAGAGATAACATTTGCTATTTTTCTCCATCCCATTTGAGTGGTTTAATATTTTTAAGGAAAGGTAATTAAATGAATATTATGGATTGATTATGTTCAAATCTTTAAGCGAATAATTTATTTTCCCTTTCCTAAGTCTCTTAAATTTAATTAGTCATTTAATCATGTGCCTCCAATGATATTCAAATGAGAAATTAAAATTGCAATGCACTTAGGGACCTAATGTAATGAGACTCATAATTAAATATTAATTAGATTAAAGGAGGCTCTAATTAAGAACTTATATGATTTTCCCACACCGATGGGTTAAACATATGTCTCTTAAGGGTCTTTATGTTATTGAACACATAAAGAGGAACCCACAAATTCAATTTAGATTATCTAATCTAATTATCATTTCAATTTGACTTTAATTTTAATCATTAATTACATAATATAATTCTTAATCTTTTCACATTAATGGTGGTTAAATATCATTAATGATTGTAATTTTACTATTTGGCATTTTTAATAATTATTAAATTGATTAAGAAGGGTGATTAAGATTAACATATCAAATTCTCCTAATTTCTTAGCCAATTAATCTCAATAAAATTATGGGAGGTAAAGAGCATCACAAAGAATTAACACATCCAATTTGAGATCAATTGGCCAAGTAATTAGGGCTTAATTAAGGTAACTATAAAAACATCAAACCCTAATCAAGCATTGTTCACTATTCACACATTAGGGATTTTGATTTTAATAACTTTTCCTCTATTTACCCTTTCTAAAATTGGTTTATTTGTATTTTTAGGATTTTTCTATAATTAGTTATGAATTTTCAAAGTTTTGAGTGATTAATCACCTTTTAAATACTTAATTAATCCCCTAGCCCATCGATGCCATGCAAGAGCTAACATGGCATCGCTTTTCACATGGTGCCACGGGATAAGCTACTTAAATCATCCCCCATGGTGACTGAGTCAGCAAAGGCGGATGCGTTTTTGTCCTCGCCATCTAATCTCAGATCAGATGGTGGGGATTAATCCAATGATATCTAAATGATTAAATCAAGATTTCTAGCAGATTAAATCATGGTAGTCCATTCTAATAATGCAGAACTGATGTCAGATGATCCTTCATCCCCTTAGTGCCAGAAGATAGACAATGTTCGCCTTCCATCACTTGATTTGAGCTCATCAGAGCTCGTGAGGTATTCAGATCGACTCCAAAACATTCTCAAGAGATATTTAAGGAGATCCTTTGATGAAAATCACATGAAATCACAAAATCTTTCACAAAACCAACTCTTATTGGATTTTCTATGATTTTACTACCTCAGAGCTCAAGACCGGTGGTCCAATTCGGTAGCTTTGTTTGAAGAGATGAAGCCCTATTCAGAAGCTCATAAGGTTTTCCATGTCCAATAGCTCCGTGCACCAAACTCCATCATAATAATCACGAGTTGGTCTAGGGGGTCTCGATGCCTCGATCGAGATTCATTTGAACTTGTCGAGCTTGGGGAAGGTGTGGGAAGTTAATTGAAGTTTGGTGAGGTTTTAGTAAGGTTGGACAAATAGGGCTCGGTTAATTTGGATTTGATCTCATTGGTGATAGGGAGCATGAGAGGGATCGGGGATGCTCACAAACTCAAAAAGCTCTCTGGTATCAATTGGATGGGAGGAGTATACCCTCTTCCCAATTGATCCGATAGTTAGGATCAATTAGCTTTGGTAATCTTGGTGGCGGTTGGTGTATGGGTTGATCTTGAGGGTCTTGAGTGGTACGGGTTGTGGTGGTGTGTACCTCCTCCCCCAAGTGTGCTAATGGAAGAGATGGGTTAACTCACCCTCTCTTGACCCATGGCTGAACCTTTTTAGCTTTAGGTCAGGTGAGTCAATAGTCCATGTGTCCAAAATGGGATAAAGGTGGCTGCTAAGGGTTGATGGGTAAATATGACCATCCAAATGAGGATTTTATCTCATTTGGATGGGTTTATCCAATGGGTTTTGGCCTAAACCAAGTCAAACATAAGTTAAGTTCATTTTGGTTGACCCATGGTGACCCAAGGATGGGTAATACCAAGTTTGGTTATGTTTAGACTTGGTTTGGATGGGTTTGGCTCAATTTGACCCATATGGGTCAATTTGGGTTCATGGGTTAGGTTGACCAATTGGTCAAACTGGATCAAATTGATGGTTTGGGTAAGTTCAAATGACTTTTTTGAGTGTTCTAGTTTAATTTGAAGTGGATTTGGTTTTGACTCATATGAGTTCATATGGGTCAAATGGGCTAAGTTGACCTATTTAGTTAAATTGGCCAAATTAGCTTGGGTGGAGGGTTAGTTTAGTTTCAAAAAATGATTTGAGAATGATTGTAAGTGTTGATTCGAATTGATTTGGATTTTGAGATTTAGCTCAATTTGAAATTTGGGTCAATGGGTAATTGGTTGATCAAATTTGGTTTAATTGAAGCTTGGATCATGTTCAACAATCAATTTGTGATTGATTAGAGGCATTGGTTTCAATCAATTGGATTTGAGAAGACTCAATTTGACCCTTTAGGTCAAATTGAGTTAACTTGGGTTAAGGGGACAAATGGGCTTTAGCTTAATTGGTGGTGGTCATATTCAATACTCAATTTATGATTGATTGGATGTTTTAATTTCAATCAATTAAGTTTAGAATGAAGTTTGGTTCAATTTTGTTCATATAAGTTAATTGGGTCAACTTGGGTCAAGTGATCAAATTAGCTTGGTTTGACCTAATTGATTGTAATTGACAATCAATGGTGATCAAAAATCATTGTATAAGGGATTGGATGGGTTCAACCCAATTTGGGTTGGATTGAGGTCAAATTAGTCCTTTAGTCACTTTGGGTCAAGTGAACCAAATGAGTCAATTGAGTTTAATTAGGTTGAATTAGGTTGGGCTGAGTTTCATGATTGATTTAGGATTGATTGATAGATTTGATTGTAATTGATTTGGGTTTAATTGAATTTTGGCTCATTTGAACCCTTTGGGTCAACTGGGTCAATTTGGGTTGATTGAATTGATTTGGCTCAATTGGTTTGATTATAGGCATTAGAATGGTTTGAAATAGAGGTTTGAATAGTTGGAGTGCTTTTGTGAAGTTCAATTTGATGGGCTTCTATCATAGGATCAGGGATGATTGTAGAATTGATTTAGGTTAAGGGTTAGGTTAATTTGGCTTGGAGCTTGGATATGAAACAAAATTCAATTAAGCTTGATTGTGTTGGCTTGGGGTTGGTTTTGGATAAGTGGACAAACATGGGTCATGGTTTAGGCCATAGGATAGGTACAACCTATTTACCTTAGGGTATGATCTAAGCTCGGGATATGCCTTATTAAGTTTCTAAGCTAGGGTTTAGTGTTCCCTTAATCACTATAAGTGTCATATGACTAGGGAAATCTAAGTGTCTAAAAGACTCCTAAGCTCAGGATAGGAAGGATGAATCCTCACTCTAAAAGTGAGGTCAACATGTGGTTAGCAGTTGTGTAACTTTCACCTTGATATTGTACTCTATCCTAAGTTTGTTTTTAGTAAGTTTGAAATTAAAATAGGTGAAATCATGCAATATGATGAAGTCTATTTTTGTTGAGCTACCTAAAATTGAAGCACAATATGATTTTGGAGATATTTCTTAGTCTACTATGAGATTTGACAATCCAAATAAAAATTAAAATCTAAATTTAAATAAATTGCACACATCATTTCATTTCTAATGGTTCTAAATAAAAATTGCTTCTATTTTCTCACATCATTTTATTTCTAATGCATCAAAACTTCAAAATTTTTATTGATTAACATTATAGTGTTTGAACATTAGAACATATAAAATATAAAATGAAGTATCTCATATTTATATTTTCCACACATTTCCTCATTTTAGATATTCCAACGATATACTTCGACATCTCATAATTATTATACTTAGACATCTCATAATTTTAAATATGTCCACCAGTATTATACTTATATTTTTTTTCTTGCAAAATTTTTCATAAAAGTTACCTAATTAGAGTGTGTACTCATGTGTATTTTTAAAGAAGACTGAATAATTACAAGAAAAAATGATTTTGTTGATATGGTTGGAGGCGATAGTCTAATCTTGAATGAAATATACAACATCGACATACATATCCGATTATATCTTGGTATGGCTCGATTTGATATGGTGAGAATGAAGAAAGCATATTTCTTCAAATTATCCAATTTGTTGCACAAAAGAAAATTACTTGTTGACACATTCTTTGTACGTGTCGACGAGCAAGTTATTATGTCACTACATACAGTTGGACATAGTGTCTGTAATCGAGTTATTCATTTCAACTTTCAAAGATCTACAGAAATTATCAGTAGATACTCGAATAAAATAATACGTCATAAAAAAGGTTCTTCAAGAATTGATTAGACAATCATCTCTCCAAATACCACAAAAGATAGAATCAAATAGTCAATTTATGCCTTTTTTAATGTACAACCAAACCATATATTTCTAATTACATTTTTTATCTTTGTGATATTTATCTTAATTTGATTATTTTTAAGAAAATAGGATCGTAATGGTGCTATAGACGAAACACACAGTAGAGCCAAAGTACCAAAAGAGTATGAATCTGCATTTGAAAGAAGAAAGCCTTACCCAAGTCAAGATGTATTAGTAGCAGTGAATTTTGACTTAAAGTTCACATATGTCCTAGCTAGTTGGGTGGGTTCAATGCATGATGCAACTGTTCTTAGGAATGCATTAGAACGGTCTGATGGTATATATGTTCTAGAAGGTATAGAAAACATACTTTTTAGAGTTTAATAATTAGTGCAATACTCTTATTATTTGCTTACTTTAAAAATTGGAAGCAAGTATTATCTATTGGATGGGGGTGTACTCCACAAAAAAGGGTTTTATATCTCCATATTGTGCTATGAGGCACCACTTAAAAGAGTTTATTTCTAGCAAACCAAGAAATAGCAATGACTTATTCAATCTATGACATTCATCGCTATGCACAATAGTGGAGTGTTCATTTGGTTCTTTAAAGAATCATTTCATAATTATAAAGTATGAGCCTTACTTTCTCTAGAAACTCAAGTTGATATTGTGCCTTCCTGTTGCATATTACATAATTGGATTATAATTGAAGGTGGAGATGATATCATTCTTTCAGGAGATGAGTGGGCTAGAAAGAGCTAAGTTAGAAGAAGATATAAACTTCTATGAGATGAGTCACGTGAGTGGTTGGGAGAAAGAGGCCATATTGCTCTAGCTATGTGGAATAGGATAGAGAATGTTAGATATTAGACATATCAAAATACCTACACCTCTAAAACATAACTTATTTTTTGGGCAACATTATAATTTTTTCAAAATTAATTAGCTTGTTGAATGTCATTTTTTGATGATTACTATTATGTTTAGCTGTATTTCTTTTGCATATAAATGTTCACTTCATTATGAAAATATGTCATTTATACACAATTGCATATTTAGACATTTGTTTTGATTACAATTGCACACTTTTATTGATGAAAACATTACATATTTTTGTGGCATGTTACTTGCTTTTGGTAGGAGTGATCGATACACAATAATTAATAGGTTCTTCTGCTATAAAAAGCAAAAAGTGAAAAAAATTTATATGGAGTTTAAAACCTGAGTGGGTTAGTGGGCTTCTACAAATTATGGCTAAGTAGGAAGATGCAAATATGCGAAGTGCTCAAGGGTTTAAGGATGTTGTAAACTAAGGTGCTCCTCAAAAGTTGAAGGATAGATTTAGAATTAATGTTATAGGTGAGCAATGCAAAAATCAAATATGTCATCAAAGAAGTTTATGGAACCATATTCATTAGTTGAAGAAAAAATTTGGAGTGTCTTCGGATGAAAGTAAGAAATTTATTTTGATGGGAGGAATATGCATCTCACATCCAGGTGATGTTTGTACTCATGTATTTGATTTGTAAAATAAAACTAAGCATTCTTCTATCTATTACAAGCTTCTCCCAAAGATGCTACTTTCCTAAATAGTGTGGCTCAAGTAGCCAACACTATCTAAAGTTCAATAAGAGCTTTAGAGGAAAGAAAATTGTCTACTAAACTTATGTCTGAGTTATTTTATATTTTAGGAATTTTTGAAGAGGAGATTCACACTATCTATGATATGTTATCAAAAAACACAATGATGATCTACTCATTCCTCCCTAAACCAACAAAGGTGAAGACTCGATGGATGCGCAAGGAGCTTAACAAGTAATTTCAAGCTATAGACCTAGGGCATTATGCTGAATGTAGCATACTTTTCATATGTTTTTTCTTATCTAATGTGTTCACTACATGAATACTAGATAAGTTCACTATAATATATTTAGCAGTGCATGAAACACCTTTTACATAATGTGTTGATCTGTACTCTACAAGAAGTTTGATGCAAAGACTTTAGTCTTATTTTTATAAACTAGCATTGTAGTTTTTGGGTGTTCTACTTATGCTATCTTCAGCCTTGAAATTATTTCATACACATTTTTTTAATTATGTTAAAATTTATAGATAGGGATCTTTAGATGATCTTTAGTCGTTGGTATGATCTATTCAAGATTTTGATTAGTCATAGTCATAGTAAATGCAAACTGTCATTGCAGGAGGTTCGAATAAAATCATCTTTGGTGCTACTAATTTTGAAAGGAGTAAGATGGTTGCTTCGACGGAAATCGTTCTATTAATCAACAAGCACAATTATGTGTTCTTTCATTTGTTTCTATCAGATTACAATAATTTTTTAAGAGGTTTACTTATGAAGTATTTAAATGTCTGTATCAGTTTGGTTGAAATATAAAACTTGATTCATTTTTAAATATATATGTGGATGTGGTTTTAGCAATAACTTTGGCATTTTTATATTGGTTCATACCATGTTGTAAAGCTCTTAACTCATACTTTCTACATATGTGAAGTTTTCTAAAAAGTAATTACTTTATAAAAAATAAATTTTGTAATTGTGGTTTCAACTATCAATGATATTATAAGCTGCTTAGTTTTAGGTGGAAAGTTGCTTTCAGAGTCATTTGTCTAGTAATTTTTTAACACATCATAGATCCTATGATCTCTACTCTTTAATCTAGAGGGTTGAGGTAAGCTTGCAATGATGCATTTGGTGTTTGTCTGAGTATATTATTATTTCTATTGTATTATGTGTGCATCATGATGCATTCATTACTCCTACTTTGTAAATCAATTAACCTATTGCGCTAATAAAATAGTTTACCCCCTTACCTTTTGGGTGATTCTATTATTCGGTTGATGGAAGACTAATTCATTTTGCCTTGCAAATTTATTTTTGGTTTTTTATTTAAATATAATCAATATCTAATTATAATTATGTATAAAATGTGAACAAGTGCATTTTACCATTCATATTTATCCCTTGTAATAAATTTTATCCACTTATTACTCCCATGTTCATTTCTGATGAGTAAAAATTGATTTTCTCAGCAAATGATAGATTGTGGAGAACTTTCAATCAAAATCTAGTGCCTACCTTAGCCATTTGCTAATCTGACTTTTTTAATGTATTTCCTGAAAATATGTTTTCTTTCTTATGTTTGCTTCAAATAGGAAGATATCTGTTTGGGATCTCTTTTCATAAATCATTTTTCTATTTGTCCACTCATATCAAGGCCTTAGTGTGTCTCTGTATTAGAATTTTTATATATATATATATATATATATATATATATATATATATATATATATATATATATATATATATATATATAGTGATATTTATTATTTTAAATTTTTTTGAAATTGTTTTATCTTGAGTTGGATGTATATAAATTATCACAACGATTTAAGATGATTTCATGAGGAGTATACAGACATTAAAATGTCTTGGAATCAAATATTTGTGTTATTAATGATAATTATGATATACACGTGTATCACGAGGCTTTCATTGATGAAGGCTAGGTAAAATTAGCCTTTTAGAGCAATTCTAATATAATATAGATGTTATGCTTCTCTCATGCTTTTGATGAGGTAATTTATAAAATTCAATCTGCAAATAATTTTTGTGTTGTAAGTTACAATCAATGTTGTAGTTGAGTTTTAAGATTGTATAGAGTGGTTAATTGAAAATAAAATTGTGTGGGAAAGTCATTCTCTTGTCATGAGAAAAGTTTCATCTCTTTCTCTCCTTGTACCTAGAAAATATTCAGATTTTATTTATTTATAACACTAATAGTTAATGTCTTAGAATATTTTCATTTATTTTTTTATTACATAATTAAAATATTAGGAAGCTGACAAAATAAAAAATGCAAGTCAAAATTTTGTTGTGAATCTTGATATTTTATTGAATTTAGAAAATGATGATTATAGCATAGGGTTGTAAATAGTTGAGTCGAGCTTAACTTGATTAGTTTTAGGTAGCTTGAATTTTAACACCACTCAAGATTACATATTGAGCTAGGAGCTTACATTTATTTTTATTCTAACATGCATCTAATCATAAAGCAGGTTTTTATTTCAAAATAAATATATAGTAATTTTTTTTAAACCAAGTAGTAAATTTTTATTTATACTTTATTTATATTTTAATATATATTTAATTTTTAATTTAATAATTTAATTAGTGAAAAAATTATGCAATTACTTTACATACAACAAAAGTATTGATCTGGTATTAACTTTACTTTTATATACAAAAATAAAAAAAATAGTTCTCATGTATTTACTTTACACAACTTAATAGCTATAAAGTATTCTAAATTCACTATATTTATTTTACACTACATTCTTTTTCACCAAACCAAATAGCCCCTTAGTCAGGGGATCCCTTTGTATAAGGAATTTTTCATCTATGTCCCCCAATGCCAGCCGCAACATGTAAAGAATAAATAAAAGAATGTTGGGCATACTCCTAGGGTAATATAACCCTTAAGCATATTACAAATTGAATTATAATTAACTTCCCTCATCTATAGTAAAGCCCTTCTGACTTGCATAATTCAAAACAGCTCTATTCTTAGTTACCTCACTGATGTTACTAGTGGAATCAACTTGGTGGAAATAAAATAAAGCCAAGCTTTAGTTGTTAGGATGATAATAGAAAAATTGATAATCATTTTCTCCCAGTGTTTCCACTAAACATTTACATTTCTAATAATGAGGAAACTAAGAATTTTATTAAAATCGGGGTGATTATTGTAGTTGGAAAGATAATTTTATAAATTGTAATATACATTAATAGCAGCACTATCAAAACATACCCATTTCCTTTGTACAAAAACTTTATTATCTTGGCATTCCTTTGTATTAGCAAAAAACTCTCGCACCATAAGAAATGATGCAAGCTGGATTATTTTAGGCGAGCTACTCCCAGCCTCGCTCATTGATGATCATGTCCACACTCCTACCAGATTAAGCTCCTCTGAATGAGGTTTGTGGATAAAAGCATATTTATACCTCTCTTCACATCTACATTTACAAATCAGTGAGCACCGCTCATGGATACCCTCTTCTTGCCCTTCTCAATATGCTTGATCAGCATATTTGCTATCCTAAAGCTGAGCAAAAGAAGAAAAATATTATAAGAATTTCAAAGAGAACAAAGGTTTTAGAATAAAAATTTTGGCAGCCAAGGGGGGTCCTATATATAGACAGGACCTAGTGTCGTAGCACTGCTTTTGCATCGCCAAGGCCCTAGCCTCTCAATTTCTAAGATGTGAGACTAGTGCCACGGTGCTCAACATGTGACGTTTGGGTGTTAGTGAGCTGGTTAAATGGTTATTATGTCAGGCAAAAAGATGTATTGATGATATTTATTATTATTAATTTCGTATCCAATAGAATTCGTAAAGTGCATCAAATATTGATGGAACACCATGGCTCTCTGACATAGCATCACACTGCTCAAAAGTTCTATCCTTTTTGTAAAATGCATCAACCACCTTGTCGGCACTTTCAATGGCTATTTTATTAGTGCCTCGGTGCTACTTTGGTAACACCTAAGTGCTATTCAACTAGTCAAGTTGCTTTCTATAATTTTTTATTGCACTTAAGCACTGCAGTGTTGGGTTTATATAATTAAAGCACAAACCTCTCTGGTTTTGAGACCTATGTTTCAGCTTGATAGGGCTGGGGTGTTGTCTTCCCAGCACCGAGGCACTGAACACTAGGAACCGAAGTGCTAACTTTCCAATGCCGAGGCACTAAAGTGCAAACTTCCCAACGTCGGGGCACTAACCCCTTAAAATTATGGTGCTAACTCTCTGGCACCGCGGTACTGTCTACAAGAAATAAAATCAAAAATCTATTTATTCATTATACAAACATCGTAAATAATTCTAGCATTCCAAAGGGATGTAAGTCCAATCTATTTATTCTAAAAATTTGAAAGATCTTGGTAGTCTTACTATACCTTACCTTATAGAAGATTAATTCTTTTTGGAAAGTATTGTGTGAACTTGGAGCTAATATAAAATTGATTCCATTTCCTATTTTTAAGAAATTAGGATTAGAGGAAGTTTAACCCACTAGTATTACTCTACAATTAGCTTATAGATCTTTAACGTATTCTAAGGGGATAATACATGATGTGTTGGTTAAAGTGGATAAATCTATATTCCCTGAAGAGTTTATTATGTTAGACATAGACGAAGATAAAGAGATTCCTATTCCTATTAAAGTAACTAAATATGTTAAATTCAAGAGAGAATCATATTATGATTATTTAAGCATTAAGTGATGACTATTTATAATAGTTAATTAACTAAAATTTGAAAAGATCAACTATGTTAATATTAAGCACATAAATGACTTAACTGAAATGAAATATTAATTTGAGTACGAATTAATGATTTGAGTTTGGGAGTGTTTAATAAGTGAAAACATTTAGTTAAATTAACATATATGTTTAAGAAAAAAATTATTATTTATGATTTATTATCATAATTTTAAGTATTTATGATAGAAAATCCCATATTAGAGAAAGAAAAATTACAGACAATATCGAGGTACAGCACCTAGGCACTACATTTACAATGCCTAGGTGCTAGTATCAGAAGAAAAAGATGTGTAGAAACATAGAAGACAACGTTGTGGTGCTACATTTACAGCACCAAGGCACCAGACCTAGCACCGTAGCACTACATTGTAGAGATGAGGTGCCAAAATAAAAAATTTAAAGCCAAAAATCATAGAGCACAGCTCTTAGGCACTACAGCTCGACCAAAGAAGTTTTAGAAAGCCATTTGGGTAGTTTATGAAGTAGTTTCAATGGGGAGCAGGGAAATAACTATCTAGTGACTTATAAGCTATAAGTAAGGACTGGTAAGAGTTTTTAGAGTTTCTTGGCAAGAATGACTCTATGTAAGAATCAGAGTGTAATGATAGCACTTGGAGAGTGACACTCATTGTATCCGTGTTTTGTTTATGTAGAGTTTAGCAGTGGGCTTTCTTAAGGATTTGCAATCACTTAAAGGAAAATATGGGTAAGGCAACAAATCAAAATTTATTTGGCACTAGGCAGAAAATTGAGTAAAGGGATTTATTTGGTTATACTTGTCTAGACATAAAGGATATATTATTTTTGCTCCAAGTTGACCCTACAAGCTTAAAACTAATTCTACTACTTAGTTTAATATAATACATAACCTAGAGATTCTATAAATTCAGAGAATTACTTTTTAAATTAAGAAAACACATATATTTTTTGTAAGAAGATAAAAATATAGAAATTAGTTTTTTTAATTTCTTTGCAAAGTAGTAGATAGTTATTTGACTTAAGCATTTTATATTTTATTGAATGAAAATCCAATTTTAAATGATTAGTACTCAACTTAATATAAATTATTATCAAATTTTGCTCTAATCCTTGCAAGAATGATACTCTACTCATTCTATATTACTTGATTAGTCATATACACTTGTGTATAGGGTAAAATGAACTAATCACACTTGTATTAAATTTTGGTGAATTAATAATTATTATTTGAAAGGTCTTTTATGTAGAGAGATGTTCGTCTAAATTGATTATAGGGATTCACCCCTTGTTTTATGGACTTACTCAACTCAAAGCATAGATTATCCTATTAGGATTATAATTTATAAACCATTTCGTAATGCTATCTTAGTTCTTTAAGATATATGTACACTTTCCTTAGCATGAGTCATTTTAAGATGTATTTGAGTATATATAATCTTAAATATTCATTCCCTCTAGGAAATTTATCAATTTAAACCTCTATTTAATTATAATTTATTGCTAATGATGACATCATGTTAATATATTATATGGGCAAAGATTAGGTTTATTAGGCCTACTATAATATATATCTTTTCTCATCACTACTTATAAAATCTCTTATAAAAGAGAAATACTCTACTATCACCACTTTTTACATATCAATTAAAAATGAAATTTAGTGATTCTACTAAAGAATATTCCCTCTCTTCATATGTACAACAAATTTGTACACCAAATATAAATCTTTTAGATATAAATTTTTTTTTTTAATTTTAATCTTAACTTCAAACTATTGATCTATGAGTGATTCTTGCCATATATAGTAATTTACTTCACTATGAGTGATTCTTGCTATATGTAGTAATTTACTTCACTACTTTTTCATTCATGCTCTTAGTATTTGAATTCATGCAATCACTATGGATTTATTGATGCTGTATATTGAATCTAAAATATTTGGGAATCATGCCCAACAAATTTTGAGTGAATAAATGAGAGAGAATGAGAGAAGAGAGTGATACAATAAATAAAGTAAAATATTGAAATATAAAGAGAGAAGCACTTTTATTTTATTTCTTTAATAAGCCTTAGTGCAATAATTTCTTAGCATCATATCAATCCTTAACTCTCAATTTATAGGTATAGGCCGATACCTTGTTTTCTATATAATATGATATATTTATAGATTATAAATAAAAAAATTCTATAGATATTGTTATAACTTGATAAGGTACACTTCTCAATTTGGGGAGTACTGGTCACAGAGCATGGACAACCAATCAAGTAAACTCATGTTGGTGTTGAACAACCAAAATAATGACCAAATGTTAATCTTTGACAAGGTGAAATCATAATTATTAAAGCTAACTTGACCAAGTAATCCATATTTAACTAATTATACACTTGAGTTTGGCATTTCTTGTATTCATATATATAGTTGTAGACTGAGTTTGAACTTTACCACCAAAATAAAAAGTGGCTGAAAAAATTATTTAGATAAAATTAAAAAAAATTTCTAGTATTTTTTAAAAAATAAACTCGTTGATAACGATCAACCTATTAATCCCACTATTAATCTAAAGATTAATCTAAATTCTAAAGAAAGGTGAATCGATGTTAGCTAAGCTATCATCTCCTAAAAAATTGAACCTATCCCTCTTATTTCTAAAAGAATTATGGATGAAGAGGCTCAACTATCTACTAAACATTCAAATATAGAAGAGCTAGTACCTAACGTTGACAAGAGACATGCTAAGGGTCTAGCGAAGACTATGACTTCTACTTTCTCTTGTATAAACTTTTTCTTAAAGTTTTTTGAAAAACATTCTTTAAGTTATCTAGTTAAAGTTCTTCCTTCAATACCTTCTAATAAACAGCACAATATTCTACTGAAGTAAAACCACCAAGTCCAATTAGTGGAAAATAAGGTGTTAAGGAGGGAGTAACATATTTTGGAATATTCCAACTTCTTGTTAACTCTATGAGACTAAAAAATCTTATCTAATGTTTTGAGTGAAGGGTTTTATTTTATATTAATAGTTGTAAATATAAAAGAGGTAAGAAGTAGTTTTAAGATTGGAAATATAAATGTTGATGATAATAACAAAGCTAAAAAAATATAGCCAACCTACGCTCAAAAAGTTAGCCTAACGAGAAAAATGACTCAGTATGACAACTAATAAATGGTAAGATTTACTAATATTTATTTTTGAATATTACAAGTAAGATTATCAAACTAATCAATCTAAGGTAGACGGGATCAAAGTATTATAGGTTTGAAGGTAATAATAATGTTTTGCATAATTTATCAAAGGAGCTTACAAATAAAATTAAATATCTAAACTTAATCATTATTATTATTTAATTCTATTTTATAAAAATAATTTTTTAATTATAATTCATGCATGCAACAATTTTTTTCTTTTTTCAAATTTTCATTGATTCTATATAAGATATTTCATTTTTCATCATTTTTATTAATGTACATGGATTTAAATCAACAAGTATTTGATTTTGATGCTTAATGTAATTCAAGTGATGTTTTCTTGTTTGAAATCATTTAATTAATTTATCAAATGGTTGTTTGAATTCAAATGATATTCATATTCTACCTTTGGTAATTCTGCAAAATTTAAATTTAATAAATTTATACTTTAAATTCTATACTATATTGAATTAAGTTTAGACTTGAAAAAGTAAATTTGGATCTAAAATCATTTTTATTATAATGTTTGTTTATATAAGTTTGTACTTCATTGATTTGGAATATTAAACCTAGTCTTCAAGAAAAATAAATTGATACACATATAAATAGTTATTTCGTGTTGAATCTTTGATTCCTTTTACTTTCATTTTTATATGAGAGTCTTGCTAGGTTTGTATTAAAACTTATTTCTGCTCTTATGAAAATTTTAGTTTATAGTAGTTAAATTATTATACACTAAAATTATTATTTCTAAACTCATGACTAAATAAACTATTAGTTGCTGAAAGTTAACTCTACTTTATTGTACTTGATCTTATTATTGTTATCAATTAAATTTTGCACTTATTGTTGTGAAAATTAAAATATTTACTTGTTAAAATAAAATATATTTGCTAAAATAAATCATTTGTTAGTGCTAATATATGGGTTTGGGTAGAAAAATAAAAATAAATCTTGTTCATAATTAGCATATGTTATAATGTTTTCAAATTAATTTTATTATTTGTTAAAATTGATTTCTTGTCATCACAAGAAGTAAAACATACATTCAAAAATTATCTATTTATTGCTTAATCACTTAAAGTTATTGATACGTCCTCAGAAAATTAATCTGATCAAGCACGAATCTCAAGGCATTTTCAGAAATGCTTTGATCTAATCACCGATTTAAAGAAGCTTACAAATCGACCGCCTCGAAGGAGACGAACGTATAACATCAAGCATACCGATCCGGTCAATCTAATCGATCAAGCTATCGGAGCATGAAAATGGATCTTGATCCGCCAAATGGTCACCAAATCATATTTATAGTCGATCGAGCGTCAAGACAATCCAACGAATCTAAGATCACCCAATTCGACATCATTAAGGCACCCATCATCAAAATACACCGCTCGATCGAGGGGATCGACGCCGTCCGATGGGAGTGGTTGGAGTTTTCCACGAATTTACAAGGCCACTCCCAAAATCTATAAATAGAGCTTCATTCTCACCTTAGAGGGACCGAATCGATTTGAAGACCGTAGCTCGAGAACCTCCAATGACCTTGACGCATCTATCTAGTACCACCGCCACACCACAAGATCGAGAGTCGCCTTAGATCGCCTCAGAGGACTAGAAAAGACCGTTGCCGCTTTCTCCTCAAGATCAAGAGGTTGCTCTAAGATCCGCTCGCCGCTTTTGGGAAACTTCTCCTCGGGTTGGAGTTAACCGATATTGTATTTTTTCTACACTCGAACACCTTCTTCTCTCCAACTAACGAAGCAAGGACTCAGATCTTTGAACACATAGTGAAAGTTCTACGATCGCAAGGCCCCGTGGTTTTTTCCTTAACGGTTTTCCACGATAACCCCTCAGGTTCATATCCCCGCCAGGTTGATAATTTTGGGCTACGAATAAGATCTCGTGATCTACCGAATAAAATTCTCAAAGACGCAAGCGCTCATGTGGGAAAAAGCCCCCATTGCTATATCTACATGGTGAGGGTCCGCCCCTCTTTGGAAGATCGCTCAAAGGATGGAGGATTCCCGAACGAAATTCTTCCCTAGAGGACCGAAAACGCTTCCAACACGCTGGAAGAGCGTTCCGACTCCTCAAAGATAATCCAGATTTTCTTCCCGAGAATGACTACCCGAATGCCGATCAACAAGTAGAACCCTTGGCACCACATCCGTGATGTCGAACTCGATACGCCGACTCACCCCACACGAATGGCTCACGACGACCGGTGAAGAGTTCCCAAGAAACAACGAATGATCCATTCTCCGCCTCAATGACTTTTGTGTCGTATTCCCGACTCTCAAAGGACGTGCTGCATTGCTCTATTTGCGCCATGTCCGGGTCCGTCCGATCATTTGGAGAGATCGCCATTTTTGTAGAACAGCCTCGGCAACAAGAGAATCATCATTCATCACATCTCCTAATGTAACGATGGAGAGTCCTCAAAGAATACTTCCGTGAGGTTCTCCTCTCAAGCCCGAAAGATACCGTGAGTAGATCCGTAACTTTGAGGGCGTGCTTCTGAGGACTCCTGTGATACTTCTATTCATCATTAATGCGGAGACACCCATTCCTATCGACTCCACCAATAGAGGCACAAATCTCACGACGGTTATCGCTCATCAATGCTTGAACCACCAAGCAAAGAAGCGAAGAAGGTTCCCAAAGGTGATGTTCAAACATCTCGTAAAAAAGAAGAGAGGCAAAGAACCTCCCCCAAAACCTCCTCAGACCTCATGACTTAATCGAGAGGAAATATGCTCAACACGCCATGCGAACATCCTACCGCTATTGAAGAGGATGGCCGTCACCTTTAAAGCCCTGGAATTGGAAATCAAGAGAAATTCGCCACTTTCACCGCAAAGTGCCACCAACTCAAGGAGGAGATTGAAAGACTAACGCCGTGGGTATCTAGGCCGCTTTATACAAAACCAACCCGCCCAAAGAAATGCCGGGGGGCAACCAGAGAACCGCCAAGCTGCCGAGAGATAGAAACAATTGAGAGGGCCGCTGTTATCTAGCCAAATATTCATTGCCGCCTTCAAGAGCCGTGAGTCAAGAAGTCTCGGGACCACCATTCTATCACCTTTGATGATTTATATCTAGAGGGCTTTGCATCCCACATCAAGATCCCTTGTCATCAAGCAGGTCTGATCCATGCTTCAATATTAAAAGGATATTGATCGACAATGGGAGTTCGTTGATGTTCTTTTACCCACTTTCCTTAGCATGGGTATAAAGAGAGAAGCTTCAACCCGGCCGTCCAATCGTATGGATTTGATAATCGACCCAGATTAGTGGAAGGGACAATCGCCTTCCCGTAACTCTTGGAGAATTTCCCGACACGCAACCCACTTGATACAATTTATTGTAGTCAAGTCCGAGCACAATGCAATATTTGGGAGACCTCTCCCTATATTCGCAATCACATCTGTGCTCACCTCAAGATGAAATTCCGACACCGGCATGGCATGGTAAGTGGAATCAACAGCAAAGCATAAGCGCTATATCAAGCAAACATTTACGCCAAGAACCCTCAACATCGAAAACTTCACCTAGATGAGGATGCCAAAGGGCTTCTCCAATTGAAGATGTAATTTGTCTTCCTATCTCTAAGTTGATCCATCGCGAAAGGTGAAGGTGGGATCGTTGTCGTCACATCGTAAATCGTAATAGATTTTCTCGCGTAAAAATCAAGATATCTTTGCCCGAGCGATCCGATATTCGCATTGACCCTAAGTCATTACGCACTCCTCAAAGTTGACTCAACCTACAAGCCGGTACGTAAGAAAAGAACCTTCGCTTCAACGACAGTCATAGAACAAGAAATCACCAAACTTCGGAAGTCAAGTTCATTCGAGAGTCTACTACCCCACCGGTTGGCTAACGTAGTGTTAGTCATAAAGGCCAACGCTCGGAGAATGTGCATCGACTACACCGATCTTGATCGCATGCCCAAAAGATAGCTTCCCCTTCGTCGTGACGACCAACTAGTTGATGCGACATCGTGACATCGATGTCGAAGCTTCATGGATGCCTATTCGCTACAACAACCCAGATAGTCAAAAGGTCCTGTGGACTTCCCACCTCTTCCATAACATCGCCGAGTAACGCCTGATAAACAACCGGATAAGTTGGCAATCCTCTATAGCCCTACAACTTTCTCCATAACAGTTAACATCATCGAAAACGCCCATACACAACCTCGATAGGTCAAAATCCTCGCCGATTCAATTCGAGATCTTCCTGTTAACATCGCCGAGTAACGCCTCGATAAACAACCTTGATAAGTTGGCAATCCTCTATAGACGCCAACTTTCCATAACAGTTAACATCAGTAAACACCGATACACAACCCGTGATAGGTCAAAAGGTCCTTAGTGGACTTCCCAGACTTCTTCCATACAAGTTAACATGAAGCCTCGATAAACAACCTTGATAAGTTGGCAATCCTCTAGACCGCCTACAACTTTCTCCATAACAAAGTTAACATCATCGGTAAACGCCCGATACACAACCTCGATAGTCAAAATCCTCACGATTCAATTCGAGATCTTCCTATATAGTTAACATCGCCAGTAACGCCTCGATAAACAACTCGATAAGTTGGCAATCCTCTATAGACTTCCTACAACTTTCTCCAACAAAGTTAACATCATCGAGTAAACGCCCATACACAACCTAGATAGATCGAGAGGTCAGAGAACCTCATAAATATTTCATAAGTTTATCGTCGAGTAACGCCTCGATAAACAACCTTGATAAGTTGGCAATCCTCTATAGACTACAACTTTCTCCATACAAAGTTAACATCATCGAGTAAACGCCCGATAAACAACCTCGATAGGTCAAAATCCTACGGATTCAACTCGATTCTTCCATACAGTTAACGCCATCGAAGTCACGCTCGATAAACAACTCGATAGGTCAAAATCCTTAGATCAACTCTCTTTCCATACAAAGTTAACGCCATGTCACGCTCATAAAACAACCTCGGAGTCAAAATCTTCGGATAATTCAACCTCTTCCACAGTGTTAACGCCATCGAGCACACTCGATAAACAACTGGATAGTCAAAGATCTCACTAACCACCGCCGCCATCACCGCCGCATCACCGACAATCTCGGTTATCTCCGCAACCTTCATCATCATCGCCACTGTACTGTCGCCGCCTTGTCACACCACAACCTCAGAAGCCACCGGCCGCCATCGGTAGTAACATTTTGATAAACAACCTTGATAAGTTGGCAATCCTCTATACCGCACAACTTTTCCATATGTTAACGCCATCGGCAACACTCGACAAACAACCTGATAGGTAAAAACTTTATACCTACTCCATATAGTTAACGCCATCGAGTAAACACTTTAAACAACCTCGACGTCAAAGATCTCGCCAATTAATTAATTTCTTCCACAGTTAACGCCATCGAAGTCACACTCACAAACTGATAGTCAAAGATCCTCACGGCTACCACCGCTAATTGCCGCCGGCTCACTGCTGACCGCCGCTGGCATTTCGCCGGCTATCACCATTATCGCGGCCATCGCCTGATTATCGACGCGGCCACCGTTAATACCTGCCGTTTGCTATCGCTGCTATCGCTGAAATCTTTATCGACGCTATCGCACTGTCGCTTGCTTCAGAGTCTACACCTGGCTGCCAACTACATTGTTACCACTATTCGCTTACCACACCTCGTAATCTCGCCGGCACCACCATCATCGCCTTATCTCGCCACTACTGACGCTGCCACCATCATCGATTACTGCCGCTGACCACTATGGTGCCACCATCGTCGTGCCATCGCCAACCCCGCTATCGTCTTCATCGCCTCCAAACCCGGACGGTCTGTCAAGGCCAGTTGACGCCTCTTTCGAGATGAAAATTATTCCAAGGAGAGTGCCCAAACTCCCACCAGGGGGAGGGCTATGCACTCTGGCTTGGTGGAGATGAAGAGGTAGAGGTTGATCCAAAAAGAGTGCCCAAACTCCCACCAGGGGGAGGGCTATGCACTCTAAGAGGAGAAGAGGAGATCCAAAAAGAGTGCCCAAACTCCCACCGTGGGAGGGCTATGCACTCTAAGAGATGAGAAAAAATGTGTCTTTCCCTTAGCCCTGGGGTTTTATAGACCCCTTCTAGGGGCAAAAGCTTAAAAAACCGCTCAAACCGTCAAAACCGCTTCGCCGTCTGGGCCCCAGCCAGCCTCATAGGCCATGCCCAAGTCATACTTCTGCCAGCCATCTAGGTCAGCTGGTCCATGGTTTAACCGCCGTCATGGTCAACTGGCTGGCTCATGAATAACGGCTGGCCAGATCACCATGCTGCGGCGACGCTTCGCCAGCATGGTCAGAATCCGCGACGCGCGAACCGCCATTTATTCACTGCTCGCAAATTCGCTGACCAGGTTGACCTCATAGGCGCTTAACCCCGACCAAATTGCCAAATTCACCGTCTCCATCACTGCTGAGCTCCCGATCAGTTCGTTGATATGCTACAGAGCGTATGGCTGGCATGTCTTGCTGGCTACAAGGCAAGGCTACGGGCCATGCACATCGCTCAAGGCACCCGGAAGCTCGCTCGCTCCCGGATCGATCCGTAATCTCAAAATCTCGCACGCGCAAGATACCAATACATTTGCCCCGCAATGCCTTCCATAGTCATAATCTTGTGCTCTATGAAGATCTGTTTCAAAATGCTAGCTAATTCTCAAATTTCATTGAAGAATTTGCTATTTTCAAGATACATTTTTGAAATCGAGATAATGTCACCCAAAAATAAAATCGATACGCCCTCGTAAAATTAACTGATCAAGCACGAATCTCAAGGCATTTTCGTAAATGCTTCGATCTAATCACCGATTTCAGCTAAATAAACGTTCGGCGAGACTAACATAAGAACATCAAGCATACCGACTGAATCGAATCGGGATCAAGCTATCGAGCATGAAATGGATCCCCGATGCCAAATGGTCAAATCGACATATTTATAGTCGATCGAGCTCGTCAAGACTAATCCAACGAATCCAAGATCACCCAATTCGACATCATTAAGGCACCTGATCATCAAAATACACCGTCGATCGGGGGATCGCAGACGGGCCCGGATGGGAGTGGTTGGAGTTTTCCACGAATTTACAAGGCCCGCCACTCCCAAAATCTATAACAGCTTCATTCTCACCTTAGGGGACCGAATCGATTTGAAGACCAGAGCTCGAGAACCTCCACCTCGACGCCGACCCATCTAGCACCACCGCCACCACCAAGAAGTGCTCAAGATGAGCTCGCCTCTGGGAGATCGCCTCAGGACTAGAAAAGACCGCTTGCCGCCTCTTTCTCAAGATCAAGAGGTTGCTCCCGTAAGATCCGCCGCTTTTGGGAAACTTCTCCCTTGGGTTGGAGTTAACCGATATTGTATTTTTCTACACCTAATATTGTTTCATCAGAACACCTTCTTCTCCAACTAACGAGAAGCAAGGACTGATCTTTGAACACATCACGAAAGTTCTACTGGGAAAAGGTTTTTCCCTTAACGTTTTCCACGATAACCCTGTTCATATCCCCTGTTGGATAATTTTGGGCTACGACAAAGATCTCGATCTACCTAATAAAATTCTCTAGCACGCAGCTTATATTCATCATAAGCATTAATTTGGAAATTCATTTCTTTTATACAAAATTGACCTTCCTATTTTCCATCTTGATTTTGAGTTTAATGATGATCATTTAGAATTTGAAATATTTCCATTTTGGGTCTGAGAGTAACAAAACTTATTATATCATTTTTTCCAACATTAGAAGTTACTGTTGTTCTCCTTTTCCCTTGCAATTTTTAGTTTAATTTATACTCGCCTAGTTGTAGGATTGTAAAAATATTATTATTTAAATTGTATTTACCCCATTATAAAAGAGTTTAGTGTTGTAGCCATGAGATTTGGGTTAGTAAATTCTTGGACGATGTGGCTAGATGTGGAAATATGCTATTTATAAGGTTTGGCCAAACCACATAAAATTATGTTTATATTTTTTTTCATTCTTGTATTTTTGGTTATTATGACATCTCTAATAATTAATATACTAATCAAAAATATTTTCTATCAACTTTAAATTTAATATTTTATTTTTTAATAAATTTTAAATCACCCAGTTCACCACACTCTTATTGTTCTCCATAAAGAGAAAAAACAAGACCATTGAAGAATTAAGAGTCTATAATTGTGTTTTAAGTCATTTCTTGTTTGTACCATGTATATGCTTTATGTGAAATAACAAAGCACATACATAAGACCTTTAGTTAGAATTAAGTGACTTTAAATTAACTAAGTACAACAAATTGATTTTTGATATTCATGTTGTATGATGGAATAATCATACTATATTATATGCATGAATTTTGATAATTCTGATAGATAAATTTGTGTTAATTATTAAAGAAGTTAAAATCAATAATTTATGTGCTAAATTATATTGTTCGATGATAACGTTGCTATCTGATATCTTTTAAGTATAATTATAAACTGTCATACACTTCACACCATAAATAGGTTAATTTTAAAATTATACTAATTGTACTGTATGATATGCACTAATAGTTTGCAAAGAGGTTTTGAGATTTTAGAGAAATCTTTGATAAATCTTATGTAAAATTTGGCATGTCCCAAAAAACTTCTAATTCCTTTAACATTAGTTAGTAGTGGAAGTTTTTCTATAATCTATACTTTGGTCTTATCTACTTCTATTCCATTTTCTAAAATTTTTGTGACTTAGTATTATTCCTTCTTTACCATGAAATGACATTTTTCTCGATTAAGCACTAAGTTTCTCTCTTCGTATCTTCTAAGATTAATTTCTAAATTTTATAAACAATGTTCAAACCTAAGACCAATATAGAAAAATCATCCATAAAAACTTCAATACAGTTTTCGATCAAGTCAGAAAATATTACCATTATATAATATTGTAAGGTTGGAGGTGCTTTACATAAATCGAAGGGCATTCTTCTAAAAGAGAATGTACCATAAGGACAAGTAAATGTTGTTTTGTACTAATCTTTAGTAACTATAGCGATTTGGTTGTATCTATAATACGCATCTAAAAATTAATAATATGAATGACCTAAAAACCTATCTAGCATTTGATCAATAAAAGGTAATCGAAAATGATCTTTTCTTATGACTCTGCATAATTTTCTATAGTCAATATAAATTCTCCAACCTATGATTGTTCTAGTGGGAATGATTTTATTATTTTCATTAGTTACATTAGTCATCCCACCCTTTAGGTACACAATGGAATGGACTAAGTGTTGTTTAATATAGGTATATAATTCATGTATATAACCACATTAGAATTTCCTTTCTAGCTTCTTTCATGATAGATTAAGTCTCCTTTGGCTCATGAAAATTTTACTAATTTCATCCATTAATATTCTATAAATACATATCGAAGAACTAATTATCCTAATATCTATTATTGTCCATCCAATAGCTCTTGTATGTTCTTCTAGTACTTAAATCAACTTATCTTCCTGATCTTCATCTAATTTTGATGAAATGATTATTGGTATAGTTGACCACTTTCCCAGGAAGCATATTTCAAATGACTAGGTAATGGTTTCAGTTCTAATTATAGAGCTTCTACTATATATGGTTTAAGACTCTTGCTTCTTATAGATATTTCTAAGGGTTTAAAATTTTCCTTAAAGTGATTGTTTTCATAATATTCTATTCTAATTTTCTATATTTTTTTCCAAAATTTTTATTTATTATCTATGAATCCAATTCTTTATCTATTTTATTTTCACTTAACCCTATCCTATAACATTCTCCATTTCTAGAATCAAGAAATTTAAAAAAATTAAATACATTGAATTAAACTTCTTGATACTATACTCTTATGATTAATTCTTCTTTTCGAACGTCAACCATAATTCTCCCTATATCTAAGAAAGGTCTCCCTAAGATGAGAAGTCTATCCTTATCTGTTTCTATATCTAATACAATAAAACTAGTTAAGAAGATGCATTTGTCTACTTTTATGAAAACATTTTCAATAATACATGTAGAATAAGTTAAAGATCTATTAGCTAAATGTAAAGTCATGCTAGTGGGCATTAAATTTATACTTGCTCCTAGAACACATAAACCTCTCACAAAATAATTATTTTTTTATAGAGCAAGGTATTATAAAATTTCTTAGAGCCTTAAGATTTTCATGTAATATTCTATGGATGATGGCGCTATATTCTTTAGTTAAAGCAACTATTTCATTTTCTTCTAATTTACTTTTTTATATATTATATCTTTCATAAATTTTGCATAAGAAGGTATTTCTTCTGAAACTTCTGCAAATAGTATATTTATGAATAATTTCTTGAAAACATCCAAAAATTACAAAAATTGATTATTTAAATTTTATTTTTGCAGACTTTGGGGAAATGGAGGTGGTGGTCTTTCTCTCATTTTTCTAAAGGCTTCTCTCTCTCTGCTTTTTTTTCTTCTCTTTTATCTCTTTCTTCTCTCTATCATTTTCTTTTTCTTCAACCTTTTCTTCATTCTCCATATTTTTATCTTCTAATCATATTTTTGTTAATTTCTTTCCACTCCTTAGCTTTAAAGCCTTATATTATTATTTTCCCTTTTCTTTAGGACTTATTTTAGTGTTGCTAGGAAAAACTACCTTGAGGTCTATTTGCAAGATTATTGGCCAATTGTCTTAATTGTATTTCTAGATTTTTGATTGAAGCTGCTCGACTTTGTAACTGAGTCCCGATTTGCAACACTAATTCATCTAAAGCAGGTTTTTTATTTTTTGGATGATAACCTAGTATAATTATAGGTTTATAATTTTGATTTTAATTACTATAAATCAGCTTATTCCAATTTCCTAGATTTTCATTTTGAGTATTATTTGCATTATTATTCCATGAAAAGTTAGGGTGATTCTTCCAACATGGATTAAATAAATTTAAGAAAGGGCCATTACATCTATTAGTAACATAATTTAACATTTCTTTTTTTTATTATGTTGTTCTTCATAGAAAACTTATATCTACATGATTTATAGGATTCATATTTTGATTAACCCTAAACTATCTATTTTCTTTGATAAGAAAACTACTTGTCATGTTAACATTACAATCACATATGTATTTCACACTAGTTACCTTTTTATGCTTCAATCTATCTAATGGCCAATGAAAATTATTTGTAGTCATTTCATCGATTAAAATAAATGCTTCGTTGAAAGTTTTAGATATGAGACTACCACTTGTTGATGCATATAATAGTACTAAGTGAGGCTACTAAGTGAATGCAAAATAATTGAATAATCAACCAATCGTAATGAATGGTGAGGAAATTTTATTAATAAATCTTTATATCTCCCTCAAATCTCATATATTGAATCATTATTCAATTGAATAAAAGATGTAATATCATTCCATAGCTTAACAATTTTAGATTGTGGAAAATATCTAGAAATTTTTGAAATCATTCTAAGTTGTTATTAATCCTTATGGCAATAAATTTAGCCACATTTTAGCCTTGTAATGAGATAAAAATAGTCTAAGTTTAATAATTAACTCCATTATGTTTAAATGTTCTAGATATTTCTAAAAAAGTTAGCTATATGCATGTTAGAATCTTCTATAAGTGAACCTCCAAATCAAGAATTTTGTACCATTTAAGTTATGGAAGGCTTTAATTTAAAGTTATTAGCTTGAATTACTAGTTTTTTTATTCTTTGTTGTACTCCATGTACTAAAGGTGTAGCATAATCTCTAAAAGGTCAAGCATGTTCTCCTTCTCCTGATTTATTTTACATTGCTAATTCTCTAATTTTACTCCTATGTTATTTTCTAAATTTCATGCATAGTTATTCTATTTCTAGATTCAACAATAATATATCCATACTTTTATCACTACACATACACAAAAATTACAACACAAATTTTACACTATAAAAGTAAACACAAAAAATGCTTAACTTCAGAGCAATAGCACAAATACAATTGAATTAAAAATTACGCAGATTGACTAATATCAACTCAATCACTTTAATCCCCAATAATGATGCAATTGTATTTACCTAAAAATGCTTAACTTTAGAACTTAACCTAGCTAAAATAGTATGTGCAAGTGCATGAGTACTATCAAGTAATACAATGATGAATAGAGTATCGTTCCTACGAGGATGGAGTGAGTTAATTACTAGTTCATACTAACTTAGCTTTTATTCAACTAAGTAAAAACCAATATATGTTTTAATTTTAGAAAAAATATTTTATCATTTTTATATAAAATAAAGATGTTGTTCTTATGATTAAAGTTAGTACTTTAAATTTATGCAATTTTGGTGTTGTCTAAACTAAAATATATTTTATCACACTTAGCACCACAATACTATATATGTGCCTAGGCACTGGCTCGATTTTCTACTTAGGAATGCCATTTCAATTTGTAGTTTCAGTAAGGAACATATATATTAAATTATCTAAGTCTAGATCAATATAACTTAACCAATATCTTTAACCACTTTTCCATCTAGTCCTGATTAAATTTTGAAAGGTTGCATTTTCTTTATTTCTATTGATTACAGATCTTAAAATTGAATGTATCTTTGATGCTTATTTAGTACATTTGTGTATTTCTCCCTATTGTTCCTATATTACTCATTCAATGTCCTTAGATCAAAACTAGTTTTAACATTACAATTATAAAATCAAAACACAATTTATAATGAAAGTAGGAACACTTTTCTTATATCATTTCACAAACGTAGTTTTGTAAAAGGTAATCTTCAAAACATGCACAAATTCTAAGAAAATTTCTTTAGCTACTCATAGTGCAAGTGAGAAAATCTTTTACTAAACCAAGGATAACCAAAGAAAAAGGGAAAGAGAGAACCGAGTAATTTCATCTAATCCACTCTTTATTGTCGTCTCCCTACTTTTCAATGGAGAACCAAAAAACTTCAGTCTGCAAACTCCATCTTGGATCATCTTTACCTTCTCTTCCATAATAACTCACACTAAACATTAAGTAAAACACTCTACAAACTCACATAGCACTCATAAAATAGACAACATTGCACTTGATGCGTCACTCTCTACGTGCAGTCTCTCACACACATTAAGAAAATACAATAGAAAAAAATCTCTTTCTGCAAAGAATTGACCCTATTTATAGCCTAGGTGGGTTTGGGTGGTTACTCCCATAGATCTGGTATAAAAATCATCCAAACTTCATAAAAAAATTGTACAGACTGGTCTTATCCGTTCATTATGCCATGATGTTACGTGCATGGCGCTTAGGAGCTGTGTGTAGCACTGCAACACTAGCTCCTCTATTTTATAGCACTATCTTGATTCAGTGATTTTACAGCACTATGGAGCTCAAATTGCAGTGCTTTGACACTATAGGATCTTTTTTGGTGTCATCTAGTTGAAATTTGTCTAAGTCCTTGGCTCTACAATATTACTGTGGAGCGCCTTAGATCCTCTATCTCTTAGTGCTTGGTCCTCAAGCACTGCAGTGCCGCCTTTGGAGAGCCTAGGCACTATCTTCTCTATAATTTGTCCAAAAGTATGCCAAATAAAGCACCACAGCACTGCTTTTGCAAAGCCTAGGCGTTGGGCCAAATTTCTAGTTATTCTTTTGAATTTTGAAAATTTTCTATTTCAACACAAAATCAACTATAAATAGCATATTTTTATAGAATTTAAACAACTAATTAGCACAAAATATATTAAAGTTCTAATTTGATTGCTACTAAACATGCATCATACTATATAATGATGTATACAATTAAGTAAGTAGCAAGAATATACAAGGTAATTTAAATGTAAGCTGGCACAACATATCATAGTAAGCAATTGGATTGTCCAAGATAAATCAATACATACATGCTTTTAAGAAAACCATGTAATTGAACTAATCATAATATACATTCATTTAATCATGTTGTATGATCAACCCAACTTTTTAATAATAACATGTTTACAGTTTTAAATTAATCTCACTTAATATAAATACTATTGTTTTATATGTATAATGTAAGAGTGTTGCTGCCACATGTGGATTTGAGAAAAAAAAGAGTTCAAACCCTAAACTCTTGTATATTAATTTCTAGTCCTTTGTCAAATAGTTTATTGGTGAGATTATACACTTTAGTTCCTCTCCCGCCAAATCATTACTTTTTTTTATTGAACAATCAAATTCTATAAAAATAGCATTAGATTTGACATTGTAATGGACCATTTGATCTCATGGTGAAGCTTTTATATTGGTTTGACTAGTCAACGAGCCTAAGTAGTGGTCACCTTACGTAGAGTAGAAGAGGGTGTAGAGTTTCTTTATACTAGTGAAGAAGAGAGGCTTCTTTGCTTTATAAGGAGCAAAAGGAAATGAAAGTGAAGCTCTCAGTTAAAGAATGTTGAGAGTGGACATAGGCTTATTGGCTAAACCATCATAAAATTTTAGTTTGTACACTCTTTTCTCTTTGCACTTTATTTATTAAAATTTGGGACCCTCTTTACTTGTTATGTGGACATATTGTGCTTTATTACTTTCATATTTTGTGAAGATGAATGAATATAGTTTAAATCTTCATAAATTTTGATGGTTTCTTTTATGTTAAAATTAGATTAAAGTGATAAAATAACTAAATAATATTTTTCTATTGTAATTGTTCATATTTTTTTATTATTGATCTCATCAATTTTAAAAACAAAAATTTTATTGTTGATTTAACTTCTTTTAATAAATTATAAAATATTTTGCTTACCTTCATCTTCTATAATTGTTAGAGGTTTCCTTTATTTTATCAAAATTTTAAAATAAAAATAAAATAACCAAATATTTTACACATAAATTTAACACCATCCCCTCTTTCTTGGGTGTGTTCGATACAATTGGTGTTGGAGTATATTATTTATTGATAGGTTTCACCACCTTAAATTGGCCCATACATGGCATAGTCAGAAAATAGAAACACCTTGGAAAGGAATTTTATTATATAACCCTATAATATTTAATAACATATATTTTTATTTCGGGAAGGTTTGCATGGATACATTCATTCAATCAATTAATTTTTGGATGTGGAATCTTGTACAAGTAGGTTGCACACCACTACATAAATTACAAAATAGAAAGACTATCAATATCAAATTTAATGAGTGGATCTGAGTGGAGCTTTTTACCATTATACACAAGTGCAAGTGTCGAACCAAGTAATATAAAATGAGTAGAGTATCATTCCTATGAGGATTAGAGCAAAATTAAATATTAATGTATATTAAGTTAAGCACTAATCTTTTAAACTTATTTTTATCTAACAAAATATAAAATTCTTAATTAAAATGACTATCTACTAGTTTGCAAGATATTAAAAAACATAATATTTTTATATATTTTTATAATTTTATAGAAAATATAGGTGTTTTACTTAATTTTAAAATAAGTACTCCGAATTTATGGTGACTTTTAGACTATATATTATATTAAACTCTATAGTGGATTAATTTAAAGCTTATAGTGTCAATCAAGAGCAAAAATGTTATATTCTCTATCTCTAGACAAGTATAACCAAACCAATTTCGTCACGCAGTTTTCTGTTTATTGCTAAGTAAATTATGATTGGTTGTTTTACCCCTATTTCTTTTTAAGTGATTGCAAATCCTAAAAATAATCATATATTTAATGTCTATTTTGCTACCTCAACCTATCTTGCACATTAATAATTATTTAGTACATTTGTTAGCCTTTTTTTACTTATTTTTTCTAGGATTCTATCAATATCTCTAGATCACACTTATTTTTAACATTACAATTGGATAGATTATAAGTATATGAAGCATGCAAAAAAGTAAAATACATTTTCATTCAAAGCACAAATAATGTTTTATATTAATTCATAAATTATAATTTAATGCAACACACACACACACATCTAAATCTCTCATAATCTGAGTTCACACTCTTAATTCAATATTCTAGTAAGTAAAGCACAAACATAATACATAAATATGTGTAGAAAATACTAATAAATATAAGAAAAGGAAAGAGTTCACCAATGAATTCTCTTCCTTCGTTATGTATCATTCTCCTTGATCTTCGATTGCAATCTCCTTCACACACACTCTATACATAAATACACACACACACACACACACACACACCGCACACAACACTTAGAGTGTCACTCTATAAGTATTTTCACTAGACTCTCACATACTCATACTAGACTCTCACTTGCCAAGAAAAGTAAATAAAAAAAAAAAAAGTGATCCTTTTGCCACTGAAATATCACATTTATATTGCCAAGACATAGCCTTGGTCAAGTTCCCTGATGCTCCTACCATAACCACCTAAGAAAATTCTTGAAACCATCATGAAATCTAGTTGAGCCATAGCGCCTTGGCATTGGTTCTATAGTGCCAAGGTGTTGTGCTTTCTAATTTTTTACTTCAAATTTCTAATTATAGCACCTCAACAGTATAATGTAGCAATTTGATGGTGGGTCTGGCACCTCGGCACTGCAAATCTGGCATAATGTCGCTATTTTCTCTATTTCTACACAATTTTTTCTTCTTCATTTTCTAGATTTTTTGTATTTTTTATATTTCTGCATTTTTTTGTATTTTTTGCATTTTTTTCTTCAATAAAAGATTCCCTGTCATAAATACTTAAATTTATATAAATAAATCATATGATAATATAATTTTTACTTTAAAACACATGTTAATTTGACTAAACCTTTTCACTTATCAAATACCTCCAAACTCAAATCATTACTTGTCCTCAAGCAATCATATGTATTTTCATAAATCCTTAAATTTATTTTCTAGTAAAATATTTAAATTTTAAAATCATTAAATAATAAGTTTATTTGAAGAATAAACTTTCAAGAACTATTATTAAATATAAAAAATTAATTTAACTACAATAGCCTAAATTCTTACTCAAATTAATATTTCATCTGAGTTAAGTCATTTTAGTGCTTAATATTAACATAGTTGATTCTTTTAAATTTTAGTTAATTGACTATTATAAATTGTTATCACTTAATATTTAACTAAAACATAACATGATTTTCTCTTGAATTTAACACATTTAGTCACTTTAATAACTTCATTGACTTGATTTGATATGTGAGAGAATTTCTAAGTATTATTATTGTATGATACTCAATTCAAGTGTTTCTTCTCATCCCCTTTTTCTTTTTCTTTTTTTATTATTATTTTTTTTCTTTTTTATTATTATTTTTTCTCTTTTTTGTTGTCATGAAAGTTCACTTTATTGACTTTGTAACCCATATGTGTTATTAATAGATATACTTTTCTATTCTCCTTATATATCTAACACAATTCAAATGAATTATTAATTTTCACTAATAGGCTAATCTTCAATTAATATTAATCAAAATTATGTTATTGAAATACAAGTGACTTCTATTTATTTCAAGCTAATTATTACAATTCAATAAGAATCTCTTATATGTGGTGTGTGTATGAAATTTCTTAACTCATTTGAAATTATTAATTTTTATAAGAAATATTAGTTATTAATAGTTTAAGTTATAATTCATTAATTTATAATTTTAATGCAAGTTCTATTTTTAAATTAAAATATTATTTAATTGATTTTAATTCCAAAGTGTTGCTTTTTAAATGAAATTTGAAGTTTTAGGAAATAACGCACAATTATGAAGAACAACTAATACTTCTAAACTTTACTATTAAAACAAAATAAATATAATAATTTAAATACTACATTACATTAATTCTACATAATAAAAAAACTTCAACTTTGTTTACTCATAAACTTCAATAATAAGAAAACTATCTCTCCCACTCCCCCAAACTCATAAACGATTATAATAAAATAAAGAAACACACATAAAACAAAAGACAGAAACTTCTCAATCTTTAATCTTCTTCTTATGACTCTTACTCATCTACTTTCTCAGTTTTCTTTTTTAACAAATATTTAGTATTATAGGGACTTTCAACGATAAAAAAAAAACTTTTCAATAATATTACACTTTCACACTAGATGCTATAATAACTTGCAACTACAAATCACAGCACTACACACCAAACTACCCTAACATTGGGTTGTCTCCTAAGCATCACTCAGTTTATAGTCTTCAACCTAATTATACCAAGTTTTTCTACTATTAGATGAACCAATCTAATAGATATTTTATGTTAGCAAGCATCCAATCCATAGTTTTTCTAATAATTCTCAAAATTTTCATCCACTCTTTCTCTTTAACATCATCAAAATTTCTAAAAATTAGGGTTATAAAAGATGATGATTCACCTAAGAAGGCATACTTTAAATTATTAGGTAATGATTTTAACTCCCAATCTAATTCCTTTAAGATAGATGACTTAAGATTACTAACAAATAGTTATAAGAACTCAAATTTTTCTTCAAACTCGCTAAGGTTTAATCTAAGAAATAGATCATCCTCATTCTCTTTCTCATCCTTAATTATGACTTATTCAAATGAATTTCCAATCACTGATATCTCCAAATCTTCAATTACACTTTCTTCTTTAACGTTGGGGGATTTACTGTCTAAATATTTTTGGACTCTTTGAGGGAAAGGTAGATGTGGCCTCTTTCTCATTGTCCTGAAGGCCACTCTGTTAGCTTCTTTATTCTCATTAATTCTATTTTTTGTTATCTTTTTCTCCAAAATGTCTATTAAACTCTGAATTTCACTTTCAATTTTATCCTCACCAATCTTTACCTCCTCTAGTTATTTCTTCACTTCTAAATTCTATCACATTATCTTGCTCTTTATCCATCTCTTTTGGATTAATTTATGTATCACAAGATGGACTATCCTGAGCTCTATTTACAAGATTATTAGCTAATTATTTTAGTTGGATTTCTAAATTTCTAATATAAGTATTTTGAATTTATAAATTGATTCTATTTAGTAATATGTCTTCAAGTTCATTTTGGGAGGATATTCTAATGGAATTATAGGTGCATAATTTTGAGCATTATTAAAATACATATAATTCAAATTTTCTATATTCTCAATTTTATTAAAGTTTAAAGTATTATTATTCCATGATAAGTTAGAATGATTCATCATTATTTAAATAGATATAATTCATCAATTTTCTAAATTATATCACATTATCTTTTTTTCTATAATAATTTTCTTGCAAAGTCATTTAGTTTCTAAATTCAATGGCAATAATCCTATAATTTTATCTCTAAGATTGCAGAGTTTAAAAATCACAATTTTGGTTTAAAACTACAGCAACAATACACTAAATAAACACAATGACATTTCACACATAATATATAACATGCATACTCATAACCAAAATGTTGAATTAAAAATAATTTAATGAGACTAATACTAACTTAATACAAATTACTATTTTACTCCAAACAATGACAACGATGCAAAAAATTTGATCGGTACTTTTTACCCTTATACGTAAGTGCACGTGTCAAATCAATAATAGAAAATGAGTAGAGTACCATTTCCATGAGAATTAAAGTAAAATTAGATTTTAATTTATATTAAGTTAAGTACTACTCTTTTAAAGTTATTTTACCAAACAAATTATAAAATGCTTAATTAAGATGACTATCTACTAGTTTACAAGATATTAAAAAGATGAACTTATATTTTATTATAATTTTATTAAAAAAATAGATGTTTTACTTAATTTTAAAATAGGTACTCTAGATTTACAAAATCTTTTAGACTATGTATTATATTAAACTATATAGTGGATTAATTTAAAGCTTGTAGTGTCAACCAAGAGCAAATATACAATACTCTTTATCTCTAGACAAGTGTAACCAAATATACTAATTTTCTATAGTGCCAAGTAAATTTTGATTAGTTGCTTTAATATCTTTAAGTGATCAAATCCAAAATAATCATATATTTAATGGCTATTTAGCTACTCGATCTATCTAGCACATTAATGATTATTTAGAAAAATTATTAAGCTTTTTTCTACTTGTTCTTCTAGGATTCTATTGATATCTTCTAGATCACACATATTTTTAACATTATGATTGACCATATTCAAGTAAATGAAGTATGAAAGAAGCTAAAGACATTTACATTAAAAGCACAAATAATTTTATAATATTAATTTGCAAAATATAGTCTAATACAATACACACATCTAAATCTCACATGAATTCAAAGTTCTCACTCTTAGTTAAATATTCTATAAAGTAAAACACAAACACAATACATAAATGTGTGTAGAAAATACTAACAAATACAAGAAAAAGAAAAGAGTAAAAGGAAAAAGTGCATCGATGAATTCTCTCCCTTCATTATGTACCCTTCTCCTTGATCTCATGATTGAAATCTTCTTCACACACTCTACACACAAACACATACACACACAATGCAACACAGAATAATTGGAGTGTTACTCTCCAAGTGCTATCACTACAATTTCACATACTAATACTAGACTCTCATTTTCTAAGAAAAGTGAAAAAGAAAAAAATTGAAAAAAGATCCTTTTATCTTGGAAATGTCCCATTTATATAGCCTAGATAGAACCCTGGTCAAGTTCCCTGATGCTCCTATCATAGCCACCACAAAAACAGCTCAAAACCACTACAAAACAATCATGACACTACTCTAGCTGGGTCATAGCACCTCAACGTTAGCTCTGTAATGCCTAGGCATTGTGCTCTCTGAGTTTTAGCATTAAATTTCTAATTTTGATGCTTCAACACTATAAAGTAGTTCCTTGACACTAGGTCTTGCACCTTGATCCTAGGTTTGGCGCTTTGACAATACAAATCAAGCACTGTGACACTATCTTCTCTATTTTTGAACAGCTTTTTCTTTTACATTTTGTGAATTATTTTGCATATTTGTATTTCTTCTTTTTCAACAAGAGATTTTCTATCAGAAACACTTAAATTTATAAAACTAAATAGTGAAATAATAAAGTTTTTACTTAAAACATATGGTAATTGAATTAAACTTTTTCACTTATCAAGATCACTAAAGAGAGAGAGTTCGCAAAACTAAATTATAAATGCTTAAATTATTTACTGCAATCTAAATCTTACATTAACCCCATGAGCCTTCATACTTAACTCTAGGGTTTTTATGACCATAAATATTCTAGGTAAGTTGCTAATGCATTCAGGTATCACAAGTAAGCAGCCCATTAGTTGATGCTTTCAAAAGAGCATCACATATAGTTTGATCAAGAGGTTGATCAAGTTAGAGTTTGAGAAGACCACCTTCAGGAGTACTGATCTAAGAAAACCCAAAGTCGACTCAAGTTACGATGTTTTAGAGTTTGTGTTTTTTCTTATAGCCTGAGTTTATTTTTTATATGTAATATTTGTACATGACATGTGAATGTAAAAAAAAATAACCAAGCATACACACTTGAGTGAGTAGGGATGTGATGTTTAAAAATGTGTGAGGACACCATGTAGAACTTAGGGGGTACTTATTAAAATGATTGAGTATGGCATCAAGAAATAATATACTACTTTGAAAGGTAGAGATATCACTCTACAATGGACTCAATCATCAAATAAGAACACTTAAGACTAATGGGTCTATGTGTACTAGAGATTTTTTTTCTCTACCTTGCACGGATGAAGTAAGGTAGGGTTTAGCTTAAGCTGGGTTCTTAAGTTCCCAATAGGGGAAAGCCATTACATCTTAGGTGATATTAATCTTTTGAAAAAACTCTCGATTAAAGTGATCAGCTAACATCCCTTTAGATTTTAAAGTTTAAAGAAAAGGATTGGAAATTTTAAAAGCAAATGGAAAAACTCAATTAAGAAGAGTTTTAATAGAGTCCAAAGAAAGATAAGTAAGGAATTCTGTGATACTATGAAGCCTAATAAGAACCCTAGTCTACCATATGGTGAGGCTTTATATTTTTGAGATGAAGAATTATTATTGTCTAAATTGATATTTTATTAGAATGTTAGGACTTATAATCTTGCAACATAAGATTGTGGACATGCTTAAGGAGTAAGGATTTACACACATAACAAGGTGTTGACCTCACTTTTACTGAGGATTACACCTATTACTGCTTAGACCTAAGATCCAATCTAGGAAATAAGGTCTCCCTTCAATTAATATTAGGGCACAACTAATGGTTAGGTGGAAACTCAAATAAACCAAAAGTCCCATAGAAGTCAACCCTAGTACTAAACACATTACACTAGTGGACCCCACATAGCCTAATTAACTTAAATCCTCATATACTACACTCAATTAATCTTAAGTTAATTTTAACACCAATTATAATCACTCAATCATAAAATAAAACCTAATTATCCTCAAATTGTTCACATGCCCACTTATAGGACCAAATCTCAAGCAACCAAGCCTAAATGGCTAAGTCGTGATCAAGCAAGCCTAAATGGAACTTATAGGACAAAATCTTGACCAAGCTTAAGTCATGTCAAGTTTGGTTAACCCAACACTTCATGATCATCCTAAGCACAAAACTAAGAATATCTCATACCAAATTGCAACCTAATTTGGCCAATGTGCAACTTAACCCAAGTTGACTCAATTGGATCCTTTAAGACCAAAACACAAGTTCAACTTTTTAGCAAAAAATTAAGACAAACCATTTATTCTAAACAATCCAAATACATTATTAAACATGACCCAACCTTTAATTTAACTCAATTTAGCCAACTAACCCAATTTGACCAAATGAAGTATTTGACCCTAGATGACCCAATTAAGCTAAAACTTAATCCAAAACATACCTGACCAAGCAAACACCTATAACCAATCTTAACTTAATTATTGAACCCAATTTAGTCAAATTTACCAAGTTGGCTCATTTAGTCTAATTTGACCTTATCCAAGCTCAATCCAACCTAAATTCAATCAAACCAGTGGCTACAATCATCTCCAAATTGATGATCAAGCATATCTCAACCCTCAAATTAACCTAATTTAGCCAAATTAACCAAGTTGGTTCATTTAACCTAATTTAACCAAAAGGGTCAAATTGAACTGAAACACAACTCAATCCAAATTAGATCAAATCAAAGGAAACAATCATCTTCAAATACATTATTGAACATGCCCCAACCTTCAATTTCTCTCAATTTAGCCAATTTAAACAAATTGGCTAACTTAACCCATATGACCCATATGAACCCATATGAGCCAAATTATAATCCACTTCAAATTAAATCAAACTAATTATACGACCACTTGTTTTTTACCATTTGAACAAAACTCAATAGCTCATTGGGCCCAAAATGGCCAATTAGTCACTTAACTCAATTGAACCCAAAATGACTCAGAAGAGTCCAAATAAGCCAAACCCAATCAAACCAAGTCCAACTAAACTTAGCATAACTCATCCTTAGACTCTTCCACACTTGCTCAAGTAGATCTAACTCTTGGTGAACCCACTTCAGCCCAAACCAAGTGAATTAAGAGTTCCAAATATGATAATCAAAGAATAATAAAGTCCAACCTCTCCCTTGGCCAAGGTTGCACCCTTAGCATGCCTTAAGCTCACCCCAGCTAAGCAAAGTTGACATAAAGTTGATTTGCTCAACCCTTGACCAACAAAAACATGTCCACATAGTGTCAAAACTTGGTTCAACCACCTTGGCTTTTCCCTCTCACCCTAATACACTCGACATTCCTAACCATTAAGGCTAGTCCAATTCAATAGTCCAAGCCCTTTCCCCACCTGTCCCACTACATTGATGGCTGGCCAAGGCTTTGGGTGGTTCACTTGAGGAGGAGGATATACTAGCTCCCATTGATTCAAAATTAACACACACCTCACTTGGTTCCAAAGAGAACTTCAAGCCTTCCCTAGAGTTATTTATGCACTCCATCACCAGTGAGACCAATGCTCTGGTTCTCCCATCCACCCCTAATACCTAATAAAGTCAAACCTCACCCTTTGGTCAAGGTAGCACTTTTAGCATGCCTTGAGCTCACCCATGCCGACCAATCCTAACCCAAAGTTATTTGGTACAACCATTGACTAAGGAGAAGTCACCCTCATCATGGTCGACTCTTTGTTCACCTACCATGGCTTGTCCCCTTCACTACTACCCACCAATCTTGGTTAGCTACTCTAGGGACTCTACCTTATTAGTCCCAAGCTAATTTAATCCACCCTCGCTATCTGTCTACCTTAATAAAATTGAACCAACTCATTTGACTAGATCACATGTGGAGGGGGATATAATTATCCTCACTCGATTCAAACATAACAAACACCTTCAATCAACCTCCAAAGAAAGTCTCAAGCCTTTGGTAGAGCTCTATATGTGTTCTATCACTAGTGAGACTAACCATTGGGTCTCCCATACATCCTTCATAACTAACCTCACCAAAGCTTCACCCCACCCTAATTCATTCTTTCCACACCTTCATTACACTCTAGTGAACACAAATAAATTTAGAAACACTTTATTTGAGCACCAAAGATAAGTGTTATGAGAGATGATATAGTTTTGAGAGCCACTAGTGAGGAAGGAAGAGAGGTCTTCAACAGTAGGGCGTTACTTCCTCAAGGGAAAGATACCTTGATTAATTACACTATTAGTCTTTAGCTCTAGTGAGGTATGCTTTCTCAAACCTTAGAAGGCTATTCAGTTGTTGGTCTTTTATGAAAGAAATGTGTATGTCATGTGAATCAAGCCATAGAGTTCATAGAATCCCCCCTCCTAATGGTTTTTTGGAATCATTTCCCACAAGAATCCACCATGGTTGACTCATATCAAGTGATGAGAGTTGAACGATCCTTGTCTCTCACTAGAGCTTAAGATAAATTACTAATCATCCACCCTATACAATTAGGGATTGATGAATGTGATAATTTTATTACAATTTTTTTATTTATTCCCAATTAATTGTAGGATTAATCAAAGATGTTTGATCTTTAATCGAACAACTCGAGATGAAACTATGATCATCATCACCCCATCAGTTACCACTGTGGTGTTTAATTTTGTGTCATAGGAACACCACGCAAATCATAGGGGGGCATTTATTGAAGTGATCGGATGCGACATTAAAGTATAATGCACCATCTTAGGAGATGAAAATATCACTCTACAATGGACCTAATCACCTAATAAGGACTCCTAAGGCAAATAGGCCTACATATATCCCAAAGATATTTTCCATACTTTACATGGATAAGTTTTGTGCCTGGTTCTTTGATTCCCTATGGAAGCAAGCTTCTATAATTAATTACGTCTTAGGAAATAAGAATTTCCTAAGAATACTCTCGATTAAAGTAGTTAATGAGTTCTTCAAAGATTTTAAGGCTAGACTATCAAAAAATTAGTTGTTATTAGAGATCAAATAGGATTGCTCGAATGTGATGACTTATTTATGGGTTCCATAGAAGAATAAGTAGGAAGCACCTATGATATTAGGAATCCTAGTAAGTGCACCAATCTACCATGTAATGAGCCTTTTATTTTTGAAAGTGAGAATTTACTTTTTTTTAATTGGAATTTTATTAGAATGGTAAGGCTTATAGTCCAACAACACAAGATTATTGAAATACCTGAGAGGTGAGGACTTATGCTCAAAGCCCAAAGGAAATAAGTAGCTTTAGAACCTATATCTAAAATGCTTTAGCACAAGATAGAAGCATGACCTAATTCTAATCAGGAAAATAGGACATAACGGTTAACCATCATAAAAGAGAATAGACACATCTCGACTCTTCTAGACTTACAATTACCTGGAGTGGCTACTAGCTAACACCTTCTACGCTTTAAAACCTTGTAGGCCAGTCTTATGCTGATGCAAGATAGCTAGGCTATTATTTAATTAGGAAGAAAGATAGAATATTAAACTCACTCTTTAGGAGACTAGATCATGGTTAGTATGAAAACATGACATAGACTAATGCCAAACTTTATAACTTTATAAACCATTTTGACACATTCATTTTGGGCCAAGGCTTGGGAAAATTATGCTTACATGCATAATGAAATTTAATCATGGGCTAAATCAATTAGAGGAGGTGTTCTCCACTACAAGAGATTGCCCTCAAAGGTCAAGCATATCCCTTTATTGTGCAAGAGTGAAGACACTCCTTATTCAAGGGTAGCACAATATGAAATGTATGGTGTGATAACATACAATATTCAGCTAAGGGATTTATAAATCTTTTACTTACCTTCATTAACAGCCAAGGCTTTAAAATAAGGTTATCAGTTGTATTAAAATTTAATTATGAATTATTAGAGAGGATATAAAATTTAACTTTATCCTATTTAGTCTACCGGATCCAGGCCACACATCAAATCATCACTCTTTAAGAAACTTATGAAAAGCATGCCATTTCTATTATGCAATATAAAGATAATAATCAAAGATTTGGATTCTTATAAAAGAATAAAAGGCTGATGCGGATGGGTACCACCGTACACCGCCAAAAAAAGAGAAAAAGTTGGAGGCCGAGCTCTACCCTTATATAACTCAAATTATAATTAAATTTTTACAAATGAAATGAATGCTATGGTGGTCTTTAATCTTTATTTTTCTTTCTTTTCATTGGATTAGTTTGCTCTTCTTGCCTCCAAGACTTTACCTTCTAGCCATTGCTCATCCTAAACCCCATAGCACTAATCATAATCTTATTACAAAAATTACATATTTTTGAAAAATGAAACCTAACTGCACCTGCAAAATAGACATTAGCTAAACAAACATATAAGATAAGTAATTGTATTTCACATATTTGGACTTAACACCCTGCACTTGGATAAACAAGCCCACCTATTCTAATTAGAGTATTCTTAGGGGCATAAGCAACACCTGCAAGCAAGAACATTTATATTTTCTTATTATTATGGTGGCCCCTTTAGCATAATCCCCTATAGAAGGCATCATTAGGCTATTAGACTTAACATCTAGTCACACACATAAATAATCCAAACATCCAGCCTAAAATCATTCCATCATAAAATAAAACACAACACTATAACATACATTATCCTAACCTAAGACTAGAATTTGTGATTTAGCAATCTAATGTGTGTGCTAAGATTTAGTGTGGTGTGTCTTGACTAAGCTTTAAAAGTGTAATTATCTAAAGTTAAGAATTATTCAAGTTAAACATTAAGGAATATTTCACTTCAAATATTAGAATAAATTGATTAATTATAATTTATACTTTCTTATTTCATTTAATGTCTACTCAACATCTAATTTTTATGAAGACAAGAAAGGGGGTTAACCCCCTTCATCCCTACCATAAGTTATTTTCTAATGGGCATATTATTATGACTTTGGATTCTTTAGTGAACGTTTTATAAAATCTTTTATTAAACTTAAAATTGTTTTATGGAATCTTATTCAAACATAAAATGCATCTTAGGATTAATAAAATTGAATCATTATTACATGAATAATATTCTGCTACTTCTTTCCATCATGAATAGCATACAGACTTCTTCATTTTCATTATTCATGATATTTAATTATATATATATATATATATTTGTACATGCAATATATATTTATATTTTTGCACACTTGATGTAATTAAAGCATGAATTTAATAGAAAATAAAGATTTCATTTCATAATTACATATAGTATAGGAGATTTAAGCAAGTACATGCCAATATTAAACCAAGGAAGTGAGATTATTTAAAACCTCCTTGGGACTACTTCAAGGCTTATATTTTTGGGATGTCCAAACTATATACTTGCTAACTTAAATACATGTAAACATATACACAAGCATAGAAATGAAAATCATGCAAAGGTATATAAAAGTAAATCATTTATTCATGTAAAGAAAAGTTCTACCCCAAGTTCTAGCATATGCATACACATAAATGAAATTAAGCAAGTACATGTTATTGTTAAACCAGGGCAATGACATTATCTAAGACCTTCTTAGGGATATAAAGCCTCTGTTCTGGATGTCACTATATACTTGTCAACTCAAACATATGTAAGCATGAACAAAGACAAAATAATCTTTTATCATCTTTAAATTATAACTAAATGTAAACTTTATTAAACATTTATAAACATTTGCTTAAATTTTACATTATTAGCTTATAGTTTTGAAAAAATTTGAGATTTATTAGTGATAATTGCCACATATATAATATTTATCCACACATGCAACTTAAATACAACCATATACTTTTGATTCTTAATATATATATATATATATATATATATATATATATATATATATATATATATATATATATATGAACATGTGAAACAAAAAGGCATGCACATTTATATTGATTGATGTAATTAAGCATTACAACATAACACATTCAATTACATTAAGTCCTAGGGACAATCAAGCCAAATAAATATTCCTTAAGACTAACCAAAGTTCTTATAAGATTTGATTTTGATATTTACGTTGTTAAAACCTAAAGAGTAGAGATGATTCTTAGTATTTACCCCATCCCATGTTGGTGATTAGATATATTAAAGAAAATAATTAAATGAGTTTTATGGATTGATTAGGTTTAAGTCATTAAGCACATCAACTTAATTACCCTTCCTTACACTTCTTTAATTTAATTAACTACTTTATCATGTGCCCCCAACGATATGCTTTTGGGAAAGTAAAATTTGCAATGCACTTAAGGGAATTTAATGTAATTAGGTTCATGCTTAAGAGTTAATTAGATTAAGAAAGGAAAGAATCTAAGTTAAGTACTCTTATGATTTTCCCATACCAATGGGTTAATCATAATTTCTTTTATGACTTTATGCTATTAAAACATAAAGGGAAATTAATGGATTATATTTGAATCATCCAACCAATCATTAATTTTGTTTGATTTCTATTTTATCAATAATTTTTTTAATTAATCTCAAATTATTACACATGTTAATTAACCCTCTTAAGGAATACATGGAAAATAATTAGAAAGGGGTCACTTCTCACTATTCTCATTGTTCACAATGCTTAATTATCATTAATTATTTAATTTTTACCATTTATCAAATATAATAATTATTTAATTAATTCATGAGAGTAATTAGGCTTGAAATTCCAAATTCTTAAATTGCTTTAATTTGAAAACATTATGAGGTAGGGGACATCTCATGGAATCTTCCAACAAAATAAATTAATTAGCCAATTAACTTGGCCTTAATTAAGGTAATTAGCCTAATCTTCAAACCTTAATTAAGTACTGTGCACTAAACATAAATTAAGGATTTTATTTCTCTTAAATTGTCCTCTATCAGCCCTTTCCAAAATGACTTTATTTGTACTTTTAGATTATTAAATAATTAGGTATGATTTTTTGAAGTTATGGCCTTTTAATTACTTTTGTAAACCTTAATTAATCTTTTTAAATGTTCACCATGCTACTTAACATGGTATTTCCATGTGGCAGGTATTAGTTACTTAAATTGTTTGACATGATAGCTTACTTAATTATTTTAATTTTTACATTTATATATCAATGATTATGGCCAATATTAATCATGTTATTTCAAAGAGGTTAGCTCAAAATTTCTAATGTGATTAATCATGACTGTTCATTCTAATCACACTTGACGGATTGTCGGTGAGCCATCATCCCACTAGTGATAAAAGATGGACATCATCCACCTTCTATCACTCAATCTAAGCTCACTGATGTGTGTTCAATGTTGAAATCAAATCCAAAATGATCTAATGAATCTAGAGTTCTATGGAGATCATTAAAATATGATTCACTTCAAAAAGGCCAACACTTAGGGGCCAAAGCTACTTGCCAAATTTTTTATCTCATTTTGAAGTTATAGACTTGTCTTGAAAAGATGAAGCCTTTTAGAAGATCATGAGCTACCTCATCAAATGGTTCAAACATCACCGCAAAGCTCATCAAAGTTGGTCTTGAGATGTCTTTGGTGGTCAAATCGCTCGGTAAATGATTTGTTTTAATTTGCTGAAGTGAGGTGAAGTTGTGGGAAGAGTTAATTTGGGTTAGGTGGAGGTTTAGAAAACTTGGATGGATGGAGCTCTCGGGTTCAATCAAGAGTTGGTCTCATTAGCAAAGGAGTGCATGAGGAACTCAGGAGAAGGTGTGGGACTATGCAGAATGCTCTAGAGAAGGTGTGTGCCCAATTTGAATCCATGGGGAGTAGTATACTCTCCTCCTCACCCATTGGGATTGGTTCAGCCTTTGGTAGTTGTCCAACCTGGTGTGGGAGATGACAAGCGACACGAGGTGGCTGGGAGTGTAGTGGGGGCATGAGGTGTATGCTTCCCTTAGATGGACCAATGGATTATCATGGGTAAACACCCTCTCTTTAAAGGCTAAGCCCAACAACTTTAAGTTAGGCTAGTCTGGTCTTGTTGTCCAAGAAGATCCAAAGGTGCCATAGGGGTATAGGGGTGGAGAACCACCCAAATGAAAATTTTATTTCATTTGGGTGGCTTGGTTTTAATGGGTTTAACCAAACCGGGTTAACCATGGGTTATGCCCACTTGAGCAGCCCATGGTGACCAAAGATGAGTCATGCCAAGTTTAGTTGGGTTTGGGCTTGGTTTAGTTGGGTTTGGCTCAATTTGACCCATATTGGTCAAATGGGTTCAATTGGGCTATGTTGACCAAATTTAGTCAAAATAATGATTTGGGTGAGTTCAATTGGTCATTTGGAGTGAATGAGTGAAATTGGTTTGATTCAATTTGGGTCAAATGGGTAATGTTGGCCAATTTGACCAAATTGGCCTAATTGGCTTGAACATATGTTAATTCTATGTTTAATTGATCATTGGTGATTGAATGAAATAGTTAATTTTAATTAATTTGGATTGTGGAGTGAATTGGTTCAATTTGACCCTTTAGGTCAAATTGGGCTAAGTGGGCTAATTAGGTTAGGTTGACCAATTTGGATCCAATTGAAGGTTGGATTATGTTTAATATTGAATTAGTGATTAGTTGGAAGCATTGGTTTTAATAAATTTGGTTTAAGATTTGATTTGCTTCAATTTGATCCTTTAGGCCAAATTAGGTCAAATTGGGTCAAAGGGTCCCATTGACTTGATTAGGTTTAATTGATTGCAGTGGAGTCTTCAAAAATGACTTACAATCATTAATGAAGAGTTGGGTGGCTTGGTTTGATCTAATAGGAGTTTAATTAAAGTTTGGTTCAATTGCCCCTTTTATGTCACTTTAGGTCAAGTGACTTGGTCAATCCATCTTAGGCCAATTAGGGTTTTGGATGGCTGGGGTGTGTTCAATGGTAAATTTGAAGTTGATTGGTGGCTCTGATTGCAATTTATTTGGGCTCAATTAGATTTTGTGTCATTTGAACCTTTTAGGTCAAATAGGCTAACTTTGGTTGGTCATCTTCCTTCGGTCCAAAAGGTTTGATTACAAGTGTTGAAGTGGCTTGAAATGATCTAATGAATAATTGGACTGATTAAGAAAATTAAATTTAGTTTGCTTAAATGGGTTTGAATTGAGTTATAGGATCATGATGGAGTTATCTTGGATTAAGGTCCACAATTTGACTTGGAGCTTGGATTAGAAAATCAAATTCAATTAAGATTAATTGAATAGGTTTGAGGTTGGTTTAGCTCCATCTATGTGAGCTTAAGTTTGGATGAGTGAATAGGTATGAGTCTCGGTTTAGGCCATAGGATAGGTGGAACCTATTTGTCTCTTGGTGGACTCTAAGCTTAGGTTTATGCCTTTTAAGTCTCTAAGTTTAAGTTTTATTTTCCCCTTAATAATTAGAAGTGTCCTAGCTCTAAGAAAATCTAAGTTTCTAAAAGGTTCCAAGATCTAATAAGGGGAGGATTAATCCTCACTCCAAAAGTGAGGTCAACATCCACATAATTTGGTTTAAATAACCATTCCTATGGCGTCATGCGTAAAGCGCAGCCTCGTTAGCATCCCACTATGCAAATCATTTAATAGGTTTAAAAATAAGCTTAATTAACCAAAACTATACAAAATCAAAATTAATTATAGAAAAATTTAAAAAAATGCAAATAAAAGCTTATTGAAAGCTTGAATGGAGGAGAACAAACAATAAAAATAAAACCCACAATTTTTATTAAGTGTGTATAGGCTAACTAGGATTTAAATATTTTCATTAATATTAAAATTAAGCCCTAATTATTTGGTGAAATAACTTGAATTTTTTGTGAATATCCTATGGAATGACCTCTGTCTCTCATCATTATTCCAAGCAAATTGGATAACTATATTAGGGAATACATCTTTACAAACCCTAATTATCTATTTTTGTGATTTATTAATTAAAAAAATATGAAAAATCATGAAAATTATTTTAGAAGCTTAAAATTGCTGGGAAAGACTAATGATAATACGAGAAAATGATTAGGACCTTTAGTCCAAATTAATTACCAAAATCTTCATTAAGGGGCATTTTATTAACTAAATAATCCATTAATTGACCTAGGACGTGGATAATTCATAACTAATTAGACAAATCTCTAAAATTGCAATCAACCCACTTTGTGCTCACCTAATAGAAAGGTTTCTAATGAAAATAAAATTCCCAATTGGTTTAAATTATTTTGAGTGTAATTTATGATTTTAGTTTTTTTTTTCCTTTTTATTTAATTAAGCATTAAATATAAGGCCATTTTCATTATATTTTTAAGGTATTTTTTGTTTATTTTTTTATGTTATGTAATTTGTTTCTCAATTTTTGGGCTTATGTTTACTATTTAATTAAATTTTTGGGGCTTTTTGGGCTTAATTGGCTTAAATGATTTTTAAACTTTCTTTATATCATAAAAATCACTAATTGCACATTTAAATCACTTAATGAATAGAGATGGACATGGGATATCTTTAAAGTGTTCCTTCTTTAATAAGGTCAAATAACTTTAATATGAAAATGCTAATTAAAATAAAGAGCTTAATTAGGTTTAAATGGTACTATACTTATGTGATTAACCTTGAGAACTAATGGCTTAAGTGGATTATTTTGTGATATGCATTCATCTTCTCCATCAATTTGCAAGTTTGTGTTTGATTCCTATTCATTTGCATCCATGTTTAAAATGATAACTATTAAGTTCAAGGTATATTAATTTTACCCATTAATTCTACTATTATTAGTAAATTTCAAAATATTTTCTTTTATACAAATTGAAGTATATTTGTGAGTTTTGAAATTCATAGAGTTAATCAAGATGTATTAGTCATACACATCATCAATACAAGTTTAAGTTATATAGTCTGGACACCGAAGGTCTTAGAGTGATCGGCCATCAATACAAGGATTAAGTTAGGATGGGGCTTTATTATGGATTGATATTTTTTATGTTTCCATGTATTATTTTAGACTGAATGTTAAGATTATTTGTACATAGTGTAGATAGTAGGATCATATTTATTAGACTAATGTTATTTTTTAATGTGGTTTATGATTAATAAAATAGGGGATCTCTATAAAAAGAAAAAAATTATTTGTTTTTTTCTTACAGATGCTACTTTTCCCTTAAGTATAGACTGTTAAAATAGGTGGGCTTTATTTTTTTTAATGCTAAGTGTTGACTTCATGAGCCTCACATCTTATGAGATTGATTTCGATGATAAAAAAATATCTGTTCAAATGTTACTAATTAGTTAAATTCAAGTGTTTCAGAAAAATTCTTCAACTCCAGATTCTTCACTTAATTCGGAAAGCTAAAGCTAATGGATGTAAGATGGTTGGGAATTTTCTAGGAATCACAATATTAAGGCAAATGAAGAGCTCAATAAAACAAAATAAAAGATTCATTCATTTCAAAATAATTCATTTTAAAATTATTCATATTTTCTAAATTTCATATTTGCAATTATTCCTTTTTGGATAATATGAAGTAAATGCATAAGTTAAATTCCATTTAATATGTTGTCAAAAAAATTGAGACACCACATAGAGTTTAGGAACTTCTTATTTAAATGATCAAATGTATCATTAAGGAATAAACATATTATCTTGAAAGATAAATATATTTTCCTATATTGGATTTGATCATTTTATAAGAGACTCCTAAGGATAATGGGTCCTTCATGTACCAGAGAGTTTTCCCTTGAACTACCTAGAAAGTAGAATAGGGTTTATTTTAAATTGGTTCATGGTTTCTTATAAGGGCAAGCCCCTATAGCTAATTACATCTCAAGAAGGGGTCTCTTCCTAAGAATACTCTCAATTAAAAAAATAAGTAATTATTTTTATGGGTTTTTAAGATAGTTTTCAAAGGAATGATCTTTGGAATTTCAGTTGGGAATGGTCCAAAGTGGAGAGAGTTCGTTTTGGAAGCCAAATGGGATGAAGTAAAAATGATTGTTGATACTAGGATGCCAATAGGCACTTCAACTATCCTATCATTGGGCTTTAAATTTTAGAATTTAATTTTGCTTTTCAGTTTGACATTTTCTTAGAAGTCTAGGACTTAGATTCTAGCAACACAAGACTATATAAATTCCTAGGATTGAAGACTTACTCGGAGGAAAATGTTTCAAAGCTTAAGTCTACAAGTGCTTCTACCACATGTTAGATGCTCAACCTAATTTTAAATTGGGAATTATCGACTAGTCCTCTCACATGAGGAAACTAACCTATCCCTCATTCTTCTAGTCTTACAACTTTCCTGGAGGGACTGCTAGCTAACACCACCTAAGTGCATTTTAAATTCATGATGCCAAGTTTTATGTATGCAAGATGATGGCTATTATCTTTAGGAAAGGAATCTAAGAATCTTAGACTCACTCTCTAATCCCTAAGATTATGTAGGGTATGAGATGCACTAACTAATGCATATTTTTTAGATTTTTATACATTTTGACTCGATGATCATTTTAGGTCATGGGTATACAATTTATGCCCACATAGCATGTAATTAGAAGAAGGTCATGGGCCAAATCCATAAAAGACAGGCAAACTTCCCTAAGAAGGTGGTCATCCTCATAGATTAGATACCCCTTATGTGTAATGGGTGAAGTGCCCATTTTAAGAGTTAGAGCAATATGATTGTATTTCTTTTGAGAGCTAATTTATTTGTAATTGATTTTAAGTTATTCACTAGGGCTTTAATTTATGTGAGATTTTGAATTTCATCATTTTTAATGTTTGAGTTGATTAGATTTAATTAGGTAGAAATTTTAATTTTTCTATGAGTCTATGCCGCATTAAAGCACAACATAGAAAGAAACATACGAAAAATAGGTTTATTCTATTACGCACCCAAAATAAATTAAGCCAATTTAATTTAAATGAAAGGCCAATGTGGTCAGGTACCACTATACACCCCAGAAGAAAGAAAAATGGAAAGATGAGCTCTGTCCTTATATAGCCCATAGAACTACAAGTTTAAATCTATGGTTCTTCTTTCCAGATTCTTCTTCGGGACCTCCATGGAGGACCTTGCACCATCTCCTAGAGCTAATCCTAAACTTCAGATCCTAACCTAATTCTAAGCTCAAATGTACATTTTAAATTCAAAAATAAATCCTAAGCCCTATAAAATAAATGTCAAAAAAATACAAAAGATACAACATTTATATTTTACAAACATACAGGCTTAGCAATAGTTGTTTGTCAGGCCCACCTGTTCTATGGGATATGCTTAAGGACTCAAATACACTTGCTAGAAATTAGCAATTTGATTTATTTATGATAGCAATCCTTTCTAGCATAGCCCCCTATAGATGACAATGTTAGTTCTAAAAGAATGTCCTATCATCTAGTCTAACGAGCAAATAATCTTAGACATATAATCTAAAATAATACACTGCAAAGACATGTGGAACACATCACATTACAACATAGAGTTTCATAAAAAGCATTCATAGAATGACCTAACCAATGTCTAGGATCTATAACCTAATAAGCTAGTGTCAGAGGGAATTGGCTTGTGTAGCAAGAATTTGCTAGGCCTTTTTAGTTCATGTTTCAATTTGGATCTTTGAATATGTTTGAATTTTACCTTTGGATGTTTTCAATTCAAATATTTTAATGATTTATTTTATCTTCATTTTCACTTTCACTTTTATTTTATTAAAGTAAAGTTTACGTTTTAAGATTGAAGAGTATAATAGATTCTATTTTGGCTCGAACCCATTATATTCAACATCTTAATCCCTGGTGGAATGAAACCTTCAACATAAGATGAAGATTCATCCCAAAGGTCCTTAAGTATTTTAATTAATCATTTTAGCTTCATTTAGATGATTTGGGCTTGAATTCAATTTGGATTTTAGATTAATATTTTAATTCTTGTCTTTAGAATTTAATTCTTTTGATTAGATTTAATTCTCATTCTTAGTTTAGTTTATTTTTAACATCATTTGATTTGCATTATTTCATTTGATTTGATTTATTTAATTTGTTTCATTAATGTTATAGTTTTAGTTATATTTAGGTTTGTTGAATTATGTTCATTTCATTTAGTTTGATTTATGTTAACCTAAGACACTTAGGTTAATGCTTGAATTCATTCTTAAGTTACATTGATTGTAGATTAGGATTTCATTAAGTTATTTGATTATGAGCTCATTGGGTTAAGGTTTAATTAATCTTAATATTAATTATTAGTTTCATTAACCCATAAGTATGTAAGTGGTCATTTTCCTTAATTTAGGATGTCGAAGAATTATCCTAAATATTTTTTTTATGTTGGGGAGGATTATTTCAAGTTACTTTATGAAAATTTGTAATTTTGTGAATTTTTTAATTTAATATTTGATTTATATTGACCTAAAGATTTGGAAATTCAACAATTCCCAATCCAAAGGTCAATTGGGTTTGAAATGTTTATGAAAAGTGGGGTTTCATGTCAATTTCATATTTTTAAAGTTTCACTTTGATCAGATTCATAATTAAGGTATAATAATGGTTTTAATTAATTCATTAAAACCTAAATAAAGTTTAAGTTGACGAGAATTGGTGGTTTTATTTTTCTTTGATTCCTCTCTGAAAGTTGCTTCTAAGAGGGTTCATTCATAATTTAAAAATTTGGTTGATTTATTATGATTTATTTAAGTTTTGGTTAATTATTTGAATTATTTAATTTAATTAATTACCTAATCAAGTTAATTTTTGATTTATTAAGTATGAATGGGTTTCATTAGTGTATTGAAGTTCATTAAGGTTTGTTATGTTGATTTAAAGTGATTTGATAAATTTTGATTATTAATTTTATATTATATTATATTATTTCATTTAAATTGAAGTTTAGGATTCAAAATTTAATATTTCTTGAAATACATTGAGATAATTCATCAAAAAAATTTCTTAAGGTGTGTTTTAACCTCAATTTCAATTCCCAAAGTTTTATTTTAATTGGATTACTGTGTGATTAATTAAGGTTTGATTGGTTTCATTCAAACCCAATGCCCATAATTTGGGATTTTAATTTTAATTGTAATTGATTCCTCTCATCAAGAGGAATCCATAGAGCCCAAGTTTCCATTTTTGGATTTATATTTTATTTTCTGCATTTTTTAATAATTTTTTAATTATTTAAAATGGAATTTACCATTTTAAAATGAACGAGCTGACATGGTGCCATTTCCACTTGGCGCAGTGTCATGTGGGGCACACAGATCCCGCATGACAATCATGACAACGTGGTCTCCTTAAGGGATTTAATCAGATTATCCTGCTAGATCTCAGCAGCCCATTCCAAATAAAAGGAACAGACGTTGGAGATTACTCCCCATTCATCTCCGGCAAGAGACTAACGTCATCTATCAAATTTGATAGATTTTTAGCGATCTAATGCTATTTTTGTTGAGATTTCAATTGCAAAATAATCATGGATAAATTTGTAATCAATATAAATAGTTTGATCCTCACGGGGATCAATTTTATTTCACAAAAGACCAAATCTGAATGCTCAATAGGTTGGTGGTGAGGCATACCTCAATTCCATCAATCTCTAGTCGTGGGATTGACTCGAACACCTTTGCCTCGACATGACAAAGTTGTGGACATCATTTAGTAGCTTACCTCCTTGCCAAACACCTTGGAGACTAACTTATGGCCATTTTTCATAGGGTTTCTTCCCGCCTGTGGCAAAGGGTCATGATGGGATTTGTTTGATGTCACCTCGACCTCTAGAGCGTGTTGAAACATTCAAATTGAGGTAAGATTCTCTCCCTAGCATTTTTCTATTAAAGGCTACTCGGTGGCTGCCGGATTAGGTCAAATTTTCACGTGTCAATTGCGAGGGGCCAGATGAATGATCCAATTCTTCTTCTCCTTCCATTGTGAGTGATTTGTTATGAAAAGAGTGAAAAAGAGTCTCTTTCCATACATGAAAAAAATTTTGGCTTTCTAGCCATATATCGCATGAGGGTTGTCCAAAGGGTGGATTTAATCTTGGTGAGCATCTTGGGATAAATAATTGGAGGAACCTTCCTTCCTCCTTTGGGCTTGGATTCTCTTCCCCTTTTTCATATGCTCCTCTTCTTCCTCTTCTCCATGGAAGAAAGTAATTTTTTCTTGAATTTTTTTGGAGGCCTTCAATTAATTGGAATGAAGCCAATTTTGTTGAAGCCAAGAGGTGGAGTACGAAAGGGATGATGAATTAGGCAAATTAGATTTGGCTTCATGCAATCCCATTTTTCCATAGCATAATCCATCATTTTTGCTTAACTTAGACTTGATTAATTTGCTTAAGCTTGGCTGGTCAATTCATTCCCAAGCTTTGGAATCATCCTCTAAGAGGTGGGCAAATGTCACTTGGATAAAATCCAAAGAATTTGGATGAAAGGAAGGAGTGGAATCCAACAAGCATCTTTACTTGGCCAAAACCTCCACTCATTTTCTTTTGGTTTTAATTATGGTTTAAATCATCCTTTATTGTCTATTAGATGATTAAGAATTGACTTAACCCATGCCACAAGAGGGTTTAGTCCAATTCCAAGTCAACTTGGCCCATTTTGCCTTGTATGGGTTAAGTTGGATTTGGTTGATTCAAATGACCAAATTTAACTCAATTAAATTATGTCCACACTCTAATTATATTTAATCACTTGTGTGAGATTATTTGGAGTGATTAATTTCATTTAATTTTAAGTGGATTTCAATTTAAACCCATTTGACCCAAAGTGGGCTTAATGGGTTAAGCCTGGGTTTCAATTGGGTCAAATGACCAATTGGACCAAATTGGACCTAATGATTGGTTGGATTGTGTTTTATTATCATTTCCAAATGATTTTGAGGAATTAAATTGAATTGATTTCAATTTGATTTAGGTTTGAACCTAATAGGACCCATTGAGGTTCATTTAGACTAAGTAGTCTAATTATCCTAAGTAAGGCCTAAATTGATTTAAGTTTTTTTAGATTCAAGATTAAACATAATTATTTGATCATTTGGAACATTTGGAATGATTTCATTTGGTCAACTTTTGATGGGTTGACCTTTGACTTGGTGGGACCCACCTAAGTCAAACCTATGTCAAATAGGTTGACTATATTTGACTTTGATTTGGTTTTGGATTCATTCATTTTGATTCATTTGAATTTGATTTGAATTATTTGGATTTATTTTGATTTAATCCAAATTTGAAATTTGGGTTGAGTCCATCTTAAGTCTATTAGGTTAGATCAAACCGGAATGTGCACTACACTAGATGTAGTGTCCTAAGTAGTTAATTAGGATACTCTAATCTAAGAATATGGGTCCTAATTATTGATTTTAGAATTAATGTTAACCTCATCCAAAAATAAGGTCAACATATGTGTTTAATCAATATAAATTAAGTGTGAACTTCATTAAATCATTTGCATGCTTAATCATATTTTTTCATATATTTATTATAAGAAAATTATATTATTCTTGAATTATCTTGTTATTTTATTTTCTCTCTCCTATCATCCTTATCATCGTTATATTATTTTGGCCAAATTTTTCATATAATTTTGCTTAATAAATCATGTGAGATTTATCCAAAATATTTCCAAAAATAACTCCCTTTTTTTTCATACTTTAAGAATCCGTTAATTTAAATTTTTATTATTGGAATTATTTTGAATTTAATTTGCATAATTCATGTCATATCCGTGAAATTAAATCTAATATTTTATGGAATGTTTTTAACGTCTCAAGCATGATTTAATTTAATTATTTGTAGTTTAATTAAATTATGTTAAATCTTTTTAAATTTAAATTCAAAATAGCATTAAATTAATAACCTTTTCTTATTCATTAAATCCATGTAAGGAAACTTGGTGGACTAGCTTATATTAATTAAAATTTAACTTAATTTTCATATTATTTAATACTTAATTAATACATAAAATAATCAATTTGGATTCAAGTTAACTCATTGCATTAAATTAAGAATATCCTATTTATGGAAACTAGCTTGGCCGAAAATCCCATTACATCTCTTGAAATCATTTAATTTAATTTAATTCACATTTTTTCTTATTTATTTATATCTCATTTAAATCGTTATGTTTGCATTATGTCATGCATCTAATCTATGTTAATCCTTGTATTAAAAAAATCCTCTTTAGTCAACCATCCTATATGGTTTCAATTATTCTTTTTGAATTTGTCTTGTTTAAGTAAACTTCAAAATTATTGGATTTTAATTATTGCATATCTCCTCTATTTCTCTATCTCTTTTCTCTTCTCCTATGAGTCATCCTTGGCCAAAATTTTCATTGGATTCCCTCTCTTGCTCTAGTCGTAAGCCACCTTAATTTCTTTTCGTTTTGATTTATGTCCAATATGCTAAGAAGCCTTACAATTTATTTTCCTTGCCTTGGCCGATCTAATTAATTGAATCATGAGCATATTGAATTCAAATTCAACTTATTGCTAAATCAACATCTCTCCAATATTCTCATGACTTGGTCGATCCTAGCCTCCTCTCTTTTTTATTTAAGTGATTTGTTGAATCTTGAAAATGGTTCTCTTGTTATCTTCTATCTACTTTTACTTCTTCTCCATTATTGGCTGACCTTTGCTACATATTTTATTTTGGAGATCTTTTGTGATTCAAGTGTTACAACTCCTCATCATTCTTCTTTTTTCCTTGGACAAAAAAATTATCTTGATGTCTACTTGGAAAACTTGAAGGATTAGTGGAATATGCTCTTGGCCGAGAGCATCAAGAAGGTTTTCTTATAGTTCTTAAGGTGCTAAACTTCTAATCTTACCTTGTTTATTCCTTGGACAAAAGTTTCATAAGTTTATTTAATTTATTTTGGGATTAATCTCACTGTATAATCTTATTTTCTTGATTGGCTGAAAGTTACACAAGGTGAGTTAATTTATTTAGTGCTTACTCTCTTCATAAGACTTTGATTCCCAACTTGGCCAAGAGTTATTACTCAAGTTTTACTTGTGCTTAACATCATATTCTTTTAAGCTCTTGAGTTGGCTGAATATAACAAATTTATTTGAATTAAATTAGTCCTTATAGTTCACTTCTTTTCATTTCATTCTCATATATCTTTAAGTGATATTCATTTTATGTTGTTGTTTCATTACTTAATTCAAATTTGCATATCACATTTGTTGTGATTCATCATGAAATTCTTTATTGTATTGTATTTTAAGTTATCAATTCAAATCTTTTTTTGTTTTCAAGCTTTCATAAAATTTATTTTTAGTCAAACTTCTTTGAAGATTTGCTTGCATTGATTATTTAATTGAAAGTGTTATATCAATTTCAATCTTAAGTAAAGTGAGCTCTCTTTCATTAATTTCACTTGCCCTTATTTATTATTGGATTGTGAGTGCAAAAATCTTTTAAATTGAGAGTTAGATATTTTAAATTCTTTGCTTATCTCTTATTTGTTTGTGTTGGGGTTGTACTTTCTTGTTGTAGGATAGTTCATGGGTTGTGCTTATCTATGTAGAAAAGTATGGTATTGGGTTATACTTGCTCATGAAAGAGAATATAGAAAATTTGTTGAAATCTCAACTTTGAATTAGTGAATTCTTAGCTTGGGTTACAAGACATGGATGTAGGCCAATTTTTGGGGTTTGGCCTAACCACATAAATGCCTTTATCCTCTTTTTACTTTTCATGCACTTTTATTTTTTTTTATTGTTAATTAATTATTGTGGATCTAAAGTTAACTTACTTATAATTAACTTCTTTATAAAGTATTTAAATTAAGTTTTAATTTGAAAATAATTTTAAAACCTAATTCAACCTCACTCTAGGTTCCATAACTACATATCACTATGTATAAGTTTGTATCATAATTGCTTGGTGTGAATGTGTACTATAGTCATCCCTTATTTTGCAAGTTTCATTAAGACTTTATTTCATAATTTTATATGTAATTTTTAAAAAATTAGAATGATGACCAAAGCCATGGGGTTTAGAATATGTAGAGGGTAGAAAGCATAAACTTAGGAGGCCCTCTGATGCTTAAAGGATCTAAGACTTCTTTAATTTAATCTCTCTAAGCTTCTTTAATTTATTATAATATTTATAGTAATCTGGGTTGTATAAGGTTTAAGTTTGGTGGCCCACTTTTTTTGTGGTGTATAGAGAAACCCAATCACACCAATCTTTCTTAATTTTTCTTTTAATTTGATCTTATTTGATGTGTTTACTTTGTTTGTGCACTAGAAATTGCAAGCTTTTTCTAAGTTTCTTAAAATGTGATGATTGTTGTATGGCCTAAATTTTGGTAGGCAATTTATGATTTAAACTTTCTACCACAACTTAAGACTAACTCAAATTAAAACTAATACAACTCATAACCTCACCTTAATGCCTAGAGAGATTAATTACCTAAAAGATTCAAAAATAACTAGGTTTTTTATGGATGTATAACATTCATGCAAAGGCATTCTCTTTTCCTTTAACATAAGGGATATTCACTCATTACATGATAAGGGGGAGTATAAGATTGTTGATAGAAATCCCCTTGAGTGAAGTACACCCTCCTTGTTGATTTGGTTCATAACTTACTTTTGTCATGCATATAAGCATACTTTCCCACCAATGCTTGAGTCAAATTTAAGAGTCTTAAATCTATAAAAAGATAAAATTTTTATTGCATTAGCTTAGGATAATACGCATACTAATCATGATCTAGTATCATAAGTAATGAGTTTAACCTCTTAATTTTTCATTCTTAATAAATAATAGCCTAGCAATCTTGCATTCATAAAACTTGGATACATGGTTTTAACTCATAAGAGGTGGTAGTTTGTAGCACTTTAAGGTGGTTGTAAGTTTGAAAGAGTCATAAAAGATTCATCTCTCTAATGGAATTGAACCAACATATCATAATTTCTCTTTCACTAAATTAAGCCAAACTCTTTGCTTGTGCTAGAGCACCTTAGATCTAAAATTGAATAAATGGAGTGTAATTTTAGCTATAGGTTGTGACATTGGGTGATCAAACATAAAAAAGAGTGAACATTTTAGATATCTCAGATCTATTGTTCAAAATGATGGTAAAATAGATAGGGATGTTAGTAGTAGAATTCAAGTTGGATGGTTGAAGTGGAGGAATGCATCTGACATGTTGTATGATATAAAAGTACTACTTAATTTTAAAGGAAATTTTTATAAGATGGTGGTAAGACTAGCAATGATTTATGGCGTAGAATGTTGGCCAATAAAAGACAAGCACAAAATTAAGTTAGGCATTATAGAGATGAGGATGATCAAGTAGATTAGTGCTTTACTCTTAGACATAAAATGTAAAATGAATATATACATTATAAGGTTGGAGTAGTTCTATTGATAGATATGATTAAAGTGAGTTACCTTAGATGGTTTGGCCACATAAAATGTCAACCATATGATGACCTAGTTAGAAGAATAAATGCATTAAATAGCCTTGTGTTAAGAAAGTAAGAGCTAGACTTAAAAAGACTTGGTTAAACTAAATAAAAAATGACCTTAATTTATTAAATTTAAATGATAATTTGACACTTAATAGGACACAATGAAGAAAAAATATTCATGTAGTCGACCCCACATAGTTGGATAAAGGCTTGTTATTGTTGTTGTTGGATATGGGAAAAATAGGCTACCTCATATTTTAAGACTAAGGTGCTCTATCACAAGCTAATAGTTTGTCTTTTCTAGTGAGAGGAAATTTGGGACATGTTGGTTCACTTCCATTAGAGAAAATGAACCTATTTCAACTATTTTGAACTTACAACTACCTTGAAGGGCTACTAGCTAACACCTCCTATAAGTTGAAATCATGCTTCCAAATCTTATGGATACAAGATGGCTTGGCAATTATTTATTAAGATTGGAAACAGAAGACCCTAAACTCACTCATTAGGATTCTAGATCGTAATTACTATGAGTATTGTCCCAAGCTAATGTTAATAAGAATTTTATATTTTTATAGATTTTAGACTCTTAAATTTGACTCAATATTGGGTGGCAACTATGCCTATATGCATGATGAAATTGAGTTATGGGACAAATCAACATGGAGTTTTCTTCACTTAAGGGGGTTATTGTCACTGGCCTTGCACAATCCCTTATCGTGAAATGAGTAAAGATCCCATGAAAAAGGTAGAGAGTCAAAATATTTGCATGATTGTCATACATCCATCACAAATTGAGTTATTTTTAAATCTTTATCTTGAGGCTTTAAAGTGAGGTTATGAGTTATATTAATTTTAATTTGAGTTAGTCTTAAGTTGGGGTAGCAAAATTTAAATCTTAAAGAGCCTACTGAAATCTAGGAAATACAATAATCATCACATTTTAAAAATTCAAGGAAAATCATAAAACTTTTTGTGTAAACAAAGTAAGGACACTAAACAAGATCATATTAAAAGAATAGAGGCTAGTGCGATCGAGTTCTGTTATACAACCCAAAAGGAAAAAGTGGGCTACCAAGCTCACCAGCCTGGATTACCATAAATTAAAGAAGCTTATGGGGATCTTCATCTTCTTTGATCTTCTAAGTATTGGATCCTCTAGGCATCATAGGGCCTCTTAATTTTATTCCTTTTAACCATTGCTCATCCTAAACCCAATAGCACAAATCTTAATTCTAATATAAAAAAATTACATGAAACATTCTAAAATAAAGTCCTAATCAAACCTACAAAATAAAGGATAGCTATTACACATATACACAATAAATAGTTATGATTCACACAATTGGACTTAACACTAGCAAGAACTAAGCCCACATATCTTAACAAGCTATGCTTAAAGTGGCAAGATACACCTATGAGCAAGAGCATTTTATTTTAATTTTTATTGCAGTAGCCCTTTTTATTATTAAGCATAACCAACAAAAATATCATTAGTATAATATATAATGTCCAATCATTTCTAACTAGTGCATAAATAATCTTAACATCCAATCTAAAAGAGTACACCACAAAATAAGAAAACAAGTATATCATAATCAAATCTTAGCTAATCAAGTTTAGGATTAGTGGGCTATTAATCTAATGTATGCCCAAGGGTTAGAGTAGTGAACCTAAGAACCCAGCTTAAATGAACCCTACTTTACTTCATTCATGTAAAGTAGGGAAAAAAATCTTTCACACACATAGGCCCATCAGCCTTAATAATCTTTATTAGATGATTAAGTCCATCATATGGTGATATATCTATCTTTTAAGATAGTATATCATTTCTTAATGGTGTGCTTGATCATTTCAATAAGTACCCTCTAAGATATGTGTAACTCATCATCATATTTTTAAACACCATGATGGTTGAATCACATGGGCCATAAAATAAACAAAAAATAGATGGAGAAATGCCATAAATATAAGAAATTCTACTATATCATATAATAAAGTACATATAGGGGTAAAAGTACAACAATCTCTCCCTCCCACTCTCTTTATCTCTATGAGAAAAAGTCATAAGAAAAAAGAAAAATTTCATTGCTTCCTCAAAAAGCCTACCATTTATAGGACTAGGAGTGACTACATAAGTATACATTAGCTATATTTGTTACTTATGAAGAGACTCACCCACAATCTTGAGAGTGGGCAGTGATGTGTTCCTAATTATGGTCCCAATATTAGTTGGGTAACTTATTTGATGTGAGTGTTTGGTTGTATAGTCGCCTGTATGTAGGTGAGTATTCATGTATGAGATAAGTCACTTAATTCTAGTCACTTGACTAACACGTTCTTTCTTCATGCTTTCCCATTTAGATTGACTCCTCATGGAAGACTAGATCACTTATTTGAATTCTTCTTTTCAATGTCGAATGCTCCTATGGCAATCCCTTAATATTTTTGAGTACTCATTAAGTCCATGTGTGATTTATGGATATATATTTAGCTCTCAAATTTTACTACTATTTATAGAGGCAACTTATGAAAAGGACTAAAGACTAAAAGTAGCAATTAATTATTAGCATTTAAATCTAGAATTTTGATAAAAAAATCTTTCTATTTTATGTCACATCACCTTTGATTTGATCATCTATTTTGGAGTTTTATTCATGCTTTATGCTATAAAAAGGATTGAAGCTCCATCTCATTTTCTTTTCCTTGGTTATATATATATATATATATATATATATATATATAACCACTATTGAGGCGAGTTCTTAAGTGTCAGTGGAGAGACCACAATCTTATATGTTTTTATTGTTATAACTTAGCATGTTGAGTTTCCACAAGTCTATAGAATAGGATAATGGCCAATCGTCAACTCCCATGGTCATTCCTTTGGAACCTCTATGTAGCTCTGAGATGAGTATTCATCTTATAGTAGGTGACATACTTGCACATCATTTAAATGATAAGGAAGTTCATTTTCTCTAATTGGCTTCTTTTCTTATAGATGACACTTTTGATTATATCTTATTGGAATTCTTCTATCTGTAATTGTTGATGTTACTTCTCGTTGTATTGGGGTAACTTTAGTAGAAGAGATTTATATTATGTCCATCTTTAGATGGATCCACCAAGTGATAATTTGGCATTTTAAGTTCTTTTGGGAGTAGATATTCCTCCACCAGAGAAGGATTTAGCAACTCTAGCTCTTTCAACCACCAAAGTGATTAGCTTTACTTTAGCAAATATTAGAAGAAAGTGGTGTGTCAAAGAGAGATCTTCTTGAAAGTGGTGTGTCAAAGAGGGATGAGTCCTACATCCTAGGAGATGGCCATCATAAGGTACTCAGCCATTTTCTCTTCTTTCGAGTTTATTTCATGGCATGGGAGAGTAACTCTCTTTGAAGAATGTACAAGCTTGATGGGACAAGTAGTGGTCAACGGGAAAAGAAGGTGGGTAGCTATGAAAGCGAGTTGTAAATATAGCTAAGGGACAGAGATGTCTAATTGATCTCACTTTATCATTATAATAAGTTAAGCAGATCTTCTCTCTTTATCGCTAGTGTTAACTTTATGTTTGACTATCTATCTAATAAAGGAGCCCTTGTTGTTGAGTGGAACTTAAATCTAATAGTTAGGCAACTCAAAAAATAGTATAATAAAAATTGAAATGCCAAGTGCATGTAAACTTTTTATTGTAGAAATAAATAAAAATATTTATCTTAATGAAAGGATGTTATATTTATATTAATGAAATAAATGTTACTTTTACTCTTTCAGTCCATTTGAAGTTCAATTAATTCTATGTAGTTTTGAGTGAACTCATTGAAAGTTTTTTCATGAAGTGCAATGATTTCTTCATTAAATGCTTGATGTGATGTCCACATTTTTGAAAACTTTTTATATTGTTGATAAATTACCTCAGTTGTTATGAGGTGGGACTTTATTGCCTTGTTTCATTTATCTTAAACAAGTAGTTTTCTTCTTGTGTGAGTTTTCTCTTTTCATGCAAATCATTTTTACTTTTAGTGAATTCTTTTCTAATAATGATCATGGTGGCCATGAAGAAAGCATCTACCAATTTTGTGGTGACTATATTGAACATTCATTTGTCCTTAGTGCATCTTCCATGGGAAATGTTATGGTAACTCCAACTACTCAGCATAAGTAGCTTGTAGATCAGTGAGTAAATACTTTAAAGGAGGATGATGTATATGTCCCCTTTGATTATTTCTAGTGTGGCCTCTGATTCCCCCTCTATGGTGAGTTGATAGTGGTTTTGAACTTCTATGAAGTGTTCTCTACTATGTGTTGCCAAACTCGATAGTGAGTCTCATGACTTTCATTTTATTCTTGAAGTAAGAAGGATTGATTTAAAGCTTGACACTTTTTTGCCATGTCTTTTCAATTAAGGGTCATAAGGACAGGACTATATAATTATTATAGTCCATTTAAAAGTTGTTGATATGCTGAAAAAGTTAGGAATTGGTGCTCCAACCTTTGTTTAATTAAGTGCTCAATAGGATGAGAAATGCCAACAATGCCCACTCCCTTTTATTGCTAACAAGGTAGTGGTTCTAGAGACGAATGCCTAGAAAGCTGAGATTCTAAAGAAGCTATTGAGCAAGATGCTCAACATCAAACTTTTTTCAAGTTCAGTAGAGTTCATGAGAACATCTATGGTAAGCACTTGTTATTATAAAGATTTATTAATTTTTACTTTTTCATGTGTTAATCTTCATTGTCTTTTGGGTGATGATGTCTCTACTCCCAAACTTTAGTGATCCCAAAATTATCAAGTTTGAGCAATACGGGGAAGATGAAGGTGAGCCTGTACTTGGTGAGTCTATTTTTGAGAAGTCAATCAAGAATAGGGTGCAGTATAATCAAATTTTATTCTCTAGAAGTCTAAGAAGAGGCTTATGAGTGTTGGTGCTTGTGCTTCACCAAGGAAGAAGAGAAAAAAGGGAAAGGACCTAGTAGATGATCCACATTACTTTTATCCCAAAAAAAGTATACTTATAAATGGCTGACCCGATGAGTTAAGCTCTTAGGTTGGGTCATCTTTTTTTTTTTTTTTGACAAGTTGGAACATTACCTCATGAGCTTTTACTAGAAACTTCATTATGCATCCATGATTGCTTAAGTAATGGCATGACAGAAGACCTGGGAGCTCAACAAAGAGTTTGCATTCAAAATAAAGGCCCTTGTAGCCACAAAGTTGGATGTCAACTCTATGATTAACTAATAATGAAAGATCAAGTTCAAGCTAACCAAGCATTTAGAAGAGGCAAAGTGGCAAGAGGAGGAGAAGGATTGAGCAATTATGGAACTAACTTTTCTCTTTAACATGAATAAAGATCTATAGGTAAAACTTTCTTGTTGCACCAATGAGTTTTAGTGAAAGGATGCTAAGTTGTCAAGCTTCTTCAACTCTAACGCATACAAGAGATTGTTATAATAAAAGTTTAAAGAAACTATTAAGTTGATCATCCATTTTGGTGAAACATGGCCAACTAAATGCCAAATTTTTGAAATTCGATAATGTGCTCATTCTGTTAGAGTCATACTCTAAGAATCTTTCTTGGTTCTATAATTTTTTTTCTTTAATTCCTCTTAATCAAATGAGTACTCATATATTTACTTTTTGTATAAGTTGTCACTCACTTTTGGATTCAAACATTCTCCCTAATGATAAGAAGTTTGTCTATATTATTACTTTACTTATAAATATACTCATTTCATGAATGTGTTGTGGAATGAATATACCTACTAAGTATAATCATTTAATGTATTGATTAAAATAATCATTCAAGTTGAATGTTCTCATTGAGTGAACATACTCACTAAATGCACTCATTGAATGAAGATTATTTTAAATAATCACTTCACATTACTAGGGGAATACTAAGTCACCAATCATAGGGTGTTAGGCAATGATTTTAGTTTCCAATCATACAAAGTGTTGGTCTTAGATTTTAGTCATCAACTATATGAAAGTGTTGGTCTTTATTCATAGTTGACAACTACATGGAATGTTGATCTTATACTTTAGTCACCAACCATGTAGAGTGTTTGACTTTTATTCAAAGTTGACAATCACACAGAGTGTTGGTCTTACACTTTAATTGCTAACCATATGGGTGTTAGCCTTTATTCATAGTCACCAATCGCACTGATTGTTGGTCTTACACTTTAGTCACCAATTGCATGGTGTGTTGGTCTTTTACTTATTTTCTATTATTTTGAAGTGCTTAAAGTGGGTGAGTGTAGGTGGTTAAGATTTAACTTCAACAATCTATTAAATCAATCCTCATGTATTCAAGCCAAAAATAGCTCATTGAATGACTAGAGTCAGTACACAGCTCCTCAAATTTTAACTCGAATTACTATGGCTTATCGAGTGACCTGAGTCAACACATACCTCTTCAAGTCTTCTTATACTTAAATTGAGAGTAACTCATGGAATAAGTTAGCCAATGTAGCTCACTAAATGCATTGGGCCAAATATAGCTCGCAGAGTGACATAGGCCTACATAGCTTGCCAAGTCATTTAGGCCAATGTAGCTTACCAAGATGTTCTGCCCAAAGTAGCTCATAAAGTTAATCAGGCCAGTCATGCATCATTTAGCAGCTTAGGCCAAAGTTGTTCACTGAGTAATTTGAGCCAAATGTAGCTCATCAAGTTACTTGGGCCAATGTTGTCTGCCAAGACATTTGAATGTGTATGATAAGCTGATTAAATATGTCTAGGATAATAAGTAGCTTACTAAGCATTCTTATACCATGTTAAACTTTAGTTTTCATAGTTTGAATTATGAGCATTAGATTTTTAAGAGTATCAAAATAAGTGAGTGAGAATAAGAAGATGTTTTAATTTATTTTAATCAACAAAGTGTTTCAATAAATGATTATTTAAAAAAACAATAGTTCAATAAAGAGAAAAAAATGATAATTTGGTAAAGAGAGAAACTAGTACAAGAATAGGACTTCTCTTATGGGTAAAACCTCTTCAAGTACCTTACATTCCAAGTCTATGGCAAGCCATGTCAGAGTGTGTTTGTAGTTGGTTGGCTCCTAGTCCAACTTACTTCTTGATAATGTAAGGATCATCCCATGTATGGGTGAGTTTTCTAATACATTATACAACCTACAACATCTACTTTCTTCAACACCAAGTCTTCACACTTGAAATATATTTCTTTGATGTTCTGGTTGTAGTACTTGGCTATTCACCTCTTACTTTTCTCTAATAAGAGTGATACTTAATCTAAAGCACTCAAATAGGTCAAGTGTAGTTTTCATGGTTTTGTGTTTGACCTTCCACATTTGATGGTTTCTTGATCTAACCTAGTAGTCACCATAACCTTGATTATGCAATTCATACTCGACTGGAAGCATAACTTCCATCCCATGTGATAAGGCTAAAGGCATTTGTCTAATAGTCGATGAAGGGTCATCCTATGGGCTCAGAGTATTGTGGGTAAGGAATCCACCCACTTAGCTCTAGTGCCTTCCATTTTTTTCTACAATAAGTCGAAGATCTGCTTATTCACTACTTCCACTTGGCCATTAGTTTGCGACTTATATATTGAAGCATATTTGGGGTGGACTCCTTTTGAGTTACATAATTCTTTTACTTGTGTATTGATAAATTATGGACCATTTTCTATTTTGATTAGAATGAGTAGTTAATATAAATAATGTCAATACGTATAAAATTTTAAATTATCTTAGTTTTTATTTTAATGAGTGGCTCGGCTTCAATTCACTTACTGAAGTAGTTGATCATGATGAGTATGAATCTTTTGTTAGTGAATGGTAGAAGACATATCACGTCATTCCCTATAATGCAAAGGACCAAATACTTTTAATGGGTTATAAAGGTTCTAGGTTATAGCAGTTGTTGCTACAAAGGTGCAAACATCTAAATTGCTTACATATTTTACAAAATCCTTAGCATCCTTTCTTAATGTTGGCCAAAAATATCTTTGTTGCAAAATTCAATGTGTGCGTGTTCTTCACCTTAAAAAACATGTTGTTGACTACCTTACTATGTTCATTTTCTTTGACACACTTTATGTTTAATAAATCAACTAATCTCCAACATAACTCATCGTTAGATACAACGAGGATTTAATATTAATTATGCATGGGACCTTAGTGTTTACTTTGAGCTCCTAGTCTAAAAGTACTTCTTAATATGATTGATCCAATTATGTGAGCTTTCACAATCAATTTTCATAAACTTGCTTTTTCTATACTTGGTTGGCAAGTTGAAGGATAAACTATTCTTAGAGTCCATCTACTTTTGATAGAAGGTCAATGAGTTGACTCTTGTCTCTTGGGACTCATTCAATCTTCAAGTATTATAGTATTTTAATCTCTACTTCAACCTTAAGTAAGTATTTTTGTAGCTACTCATCCTTTGCTCCATACTCACCATTAATTTGATTCACCATAAGTTTTGAGTTAGAGTGAACTATAATATTCATGGTGATTAGCCCTTGAGTGAATCACAATCTAATAAATAATACTTCATACTCATATTGATTATTGGTTACTTAAAATTTGAACTTCACAAATTAAGTCACAATGATTCTTGCTAGGTACTTAAGCACAATACCTGCTTTCATTCTTTCTCTATAAGATCCATTCATATAAAGATGCCATAAAAAGTTCTAAGTTGATAGGAACAATATGCAAGTTGTTGAAATCTACAAGAAAATCAAAGAGTGGTTGTAATTTAATCATCATCCGGGGTGAGTATGATATATTGAATTCACTCAAATCCATTGATCACTTCAGTAACCTCCTTAAATGATCAGGCTTGCAAGTATTTACTTGAGCAGGTGGTCAATATATGTGATGACTTGAATTAAATGTTCTTTGAAATATGGTCAATGTCGTTTGGTAGATATGAAGAATATGGTGTAATTTTTTTCATTATTGGATAATGCAATTTGGCACCCCTCAATGAATTGCTCACATAATAAAATGGTCATTCTTCCCCACTTCTTCTCTGATCTAGACCAAGCTTACGGAATCTCCTCAACTCCCAAATATAATAGTAGTATATTGTCATCATTTGGACTTTGCAATAAAGGTGATGAGGTGAGTAGGCTTTTGAGGTCATTTAAATCTTTCTCATATTCTAATGTCCACTAGAACTTTTTTGTGCTACTCATACTTTAAAGAATGAGCAATGTTTGTTTATTTTAAAAATGAATCTAGTCAAACTAGAGACTTGCCCATTTGATATACCTCTTTGGTTGATCTCGATGATAGCATATTGAGTATAGCTTTAACTTTTTCTAGATTTATTTTTGTGGATTTAGGAGTGATCAAGAATCCTAATAACATTGTCTGACCTATTACTAAATAAAATTTCAAAGGGTTGATGTGTATAATATACTATTTTAAAAATAGAAAAGGTCTCCTTCAAATCTATAATATGTTGTTTAGGTGACTACTTTTAACTAGCATGTCATCCACATACGCTTCTACTATAATTCTCCCTTTTTACTCTTTGAACACTCAATCTATCAACCTTGGTAAGTATCTCCTACATTCTTCAGCCTAAGAGCATCACTCTATAATAGCATATCCATTCTCTTGTGATGAAGGTTATTTTCTCTAAATTAATGAGATATATTCGGAACTGATGGTACCTTGAGAAGGCTTCAAGAAAGCTCATCATGTAACCTACTATCAAATCAATAAGTGCATCTATTCTAGGACCCCTTTGATACAAGTTAAGTTCAAATTAATGAACTATACACACATTCTCCACTTAATTATTTGAATTTTGAATTATGACTACATTAAATATCCCCTCTAAGTACTAGACTTCCCTGATGAAGTTGGCTTCAAGTAGCTTGGCAATTTCTTCTTTAATCAATTCTACAAGTAAAACCATTATTTTTCTTACCTTTTGCTTAATCAACCGAGCATCTTTTATATGTTGAGCATGTGACAAGTAATGTTGATATTAATATCAAAATCTCGGCCAACATCTAGGCTAATATATTTATGCTTCTTGGAGGGATTATAAAGGCTTTCTTGACCTTACTGCTAAAGGTTGTGCTAACTTTGAGCACTCATGTCGGATTGAATGGTTGGCACTATCTCAATTTCTTCTATTACTTCCACCCTTGTGTATGTGACTTCTAATTATATCACTTCTTCCACTCTATATAAGTAGCCTACTACTTATAAGTAGTAGGCCTTGAATTTACATAAGTTTTTTGTGACTATTATTTCTTATTTTCTTGTTGAGAACCTCACCACCACATGATAGGTTGATATTATTGCTCTAAATTTTTAGTAATGGTTTCCAAAAAAGCATTATATGTGGTGAGTGCATCCACAACAACAACAATAATCATAACTAAAAATTATTTCTCTCGTCCTCCCCAAGTTGTTGGGAGAGTGATAATTCTTTCTATTTCTCTCCTTTCTATGTAAAATCTATTGAAGAGACCTTCTATTTCATGGAGGTGGGCATTCTTTATTTGATGAGATTGAGAGAACTTGGGTATTTGAGGTGAGAAAAGAAGATATGTTGGATAACATGCGCTCCCACCAAGGATTGCTAAGGTTTGGCCACCAAGCTCTCAAACCACAAGAATAACTCTAATAATTTATAATTTCTAAAAGATCCTTTCATTATAGTAAGATGAATATTTATAGCCATTACAAACATCTTTCAAAAGAAAAGAATTCAAAACATGGAGGGAAAGGTAGGTGGCCACATTAATGTGAAGCATTAAGTTGCCTTATTATTTTATGTCATCCACCCATTTCACATGCTATTATTTTATGTGGATTCAACCACCTCACATGTCATGCTTTGAATTTTTAAATTCAAAATTTTAAACTTGGATTTTCTAGAAAAAAAATTAAAAATTACATAAATAGAAGAAGATGAAATCATAAAATTGGCCTTAGCAAGCTAATGGGCTAAGCCTTTTTCTTTCTTGAATTTTCTTGGGTTTTAGCTTGAGATCTTGTAAATGGACATTGAGCTCTAATTTTGGATCCACATGATATTCTACATCAACTCTCCTAGGCTCAATTGAACTCTGCTTCGTAGAGTTGAAATCTAAGAAGTCTTCTACTAATTATGGGATTAGAGTCTCCAAATCAGTACTAGTCAATCATGTGTCTTCAGCTGGTGGCTTATTCTTCCAATGAACTAGAAAATGATGTTCAAAAGCTAGATTAATGGGTGCTTCCTCGGTGATAATATAGCCAACTTCAAAGAAAGAGGATTTTGTAAGTATGGTGCTATATCTCCTACTAAAGAGTTAGATTGAACAAGTGGAGGTTTACTAATTCCTTCATATGATAGAATATCTTCAATATTAATAATTGGATGAAAGAGCATATCAGAAAATCAAGGTGATAAGCATTAGTTCTAATTTTCTTAAGAATTTTAAATGGACCACAAGCTCATGCATATAGTTTTTTATATTTAGTGGTTCGATAGTGCTCAGGCCAAATGAGAATCAATACATAAGCACCTTCTTTATATTCTTTCATTAAACGATTATGATTTGCCTTAGAAGCATAATTTTCATTAATCATAATAATTTGCTTTCTTATATCTTCATGGAGGCTATGAAAATCTTTAGCAAATGAGAATGCTGCATCAGAAAATACATGAGATGGTAGGTTTGCTATATCTATTGGTCATCTTGGGTTTTGACCATAGACTATCTCAAAGGGTGATTTTTTTGTAGTTCTAGAAATAGTACTATTATAGGCAAATTCTAAGTTGGTAAATGTAAATCCCAATTTCCTAAACTTTTACCTACCAAGCATTTAAGAAATTTTCCTAAGGTATGATTGACTACCATCCATCGGGAGGCAAAAAAGTGAAAAATTTTAATTTGGTACCTAATAATTTTCATAATATTTTCTAAAAATATGAGACAAACTTAACATCTCTATCAGAAATAATGGTTAAAGGGAGACCATGGAGTCATACTATTCTCTTAAAAAAATAATTTGGCTATATAAGAGGCATCATTTATTTTTGAACAAGATAAAAAATGAGTCATTTTTAGAACCTATCCACTAAAAAAAAATGTTATCCTGTCCTCGAGTTGTCCTAGGTAATCCTAGAATAAAATACATTGATAGGTCTTCCCGAGGCCTATAAGGAACAGGTAAGGCAATGTATTGTCCAAACTTTTATTTGATAGTTTTACCCTGTTTACAAATTAAGCATTAAGACACTAATTTTTGAACATCTCATTTTAATGAAGGCCAATAAAATCTATTTTCTAATAAACATATGGTCTTATCCTTTCCAAAATGACCATACACCTCCAAAGATGTAGTTCGATAAAGGAATTCTCTAAGAGAAGATCGAGGAATGCATAATTATTTTCCTTTATATAAATATTTATTTGTTATCAAGAATGTTTCTTGTAAAGCTACTGGTTTATCTAGGTGTTCAAGATAAATTAGGTGAAAGTCAGGGCAAATAATATAATCATCTTTAATTCTATCAAATATTGGGATTCTCAATTCTAAAGAGAGAAGCATTAGGTTTACCCTGGATAAAGCATCAGCAGGTTTATTCTTAATTTCAGGCTTATGCTTTAGAACAAAAGAGTAGTCTTGTAAAAATTCAACCCATTTTGCATGCCTATGACTTAATTTTTGTCATGATGATCAGAATTAAGTATGAATTCTCTATGTAAGAGATAGTGTCTCCAATGCCTTAATGATTGAATTACAACAAAAACTCCCTAACATAAGTGGAATATCGTTCTTTGGCTTCATTTAACTTTTCACTAAAGAATACGATAGGATGATTCTTTTGACTAAAAATTCCACCTATCTCAATTCCTGAAGTGTCACTTCAAAGGCTTTAAACAAATCAGGGAGCCTAAGGATTAGTGCAGAAGAGATAAGAACTTTAATTTGCTCTAAGGCCTTTTGTGCATTAAGAGTCTAACAAAATTTATCTAATTTTAGTATATCAGTTATCGGAGCAATAATGGTATCAAAATTCTTGATAAATCTCTAATAAAAAGTGGCTATGGCTAAACCATGAAATCGTATAACTTCAATAAAACTTTTAGGTGATGGCCAATCTAAGATTGCTTTTACTTTAGAAGGATCAGGTTTTAGTCCAACAATGGATATAATAAAGCCTAAAAAGATTACATCAGCTTGCAAAAAGAAACACTTTTTTTAAATTAATGTATAATTTCTCTTGTCTAAGTATTTTAAAGACTTTTTGTAGGTGTTGTAGATGCTCATTTTCACTTAGACTAAAAATTAGAATATCATCAAAATACACCACCAAAAATTTACCTATATATGGCTTAAGGATAGTATTCATTAATCTCATAAATGTGCTATGAGCATTTGAAAGTCCAAAGGGCTTGATAAGCCGTTCATAAAGTCCATCAGGAGTCTTAAAAACTATCTTCTACTCATCTACTATTCTAATATGAATTTGATGATATTCACTTTTTAGATCAATCTTTGAAAAAAAATTTGCTCCTGAGATTAAATCTAACATATCATCTAATCGGGGAATAAGAAACTTATACTTGATAGTAATTTTATTTATTGCCTAACTATCAACACATATTCATCATATTCCATCTTTCTTTGGAGTTAATAAAGCTGGGACTGCACAAGGTCTAAGACTCTCTTGAATAAAACCCTTTTTTTAATAATTCCTCTTGTCTTTTAATCTTAACATGCTTGGTAGGGTTCATCCTATAATGTTGAAGATTAGGAAGTTGAGAACTCAGGTAAGAACTCAATAGCATGTTGAATGTTTTTAGAGGAGGTAGCTCATCAAGATGCTCATTAGTTGCAATATCTTTAAAATCAAAAAGAAGGGAAGAGAACACAACAAGTATGTGAGTCTCATTAGAGCTTGGTATGACTTCTTTTACATATAATAAGTGAAGGAGAAATTGATTAGAAAACTTCTTTCATAAGGCTCCAAAACCTATTATTTCTATCTTTGCGGTCAAAGAAGGAAGAATAGATATTTTAAAGCAAGAATCAGAAATGGTAGTATTAACCCCAATAGTAGGATTTTCTATGATAATTAATTGATGTTTGGCATTTTTCTTCATTAGAGGCCTAGGTTGCAAGTCATAAGTTGTTTTGTGGTACTATGGAGGGTATTTTTCCTATTGGCTTTATTGGTAGGAGTTTAATAGTCTTATTATTATGTTTAAAAATGTACATATTTTTCCTACCATAGTGAATAACATTCATATCATACAGCCAAGGTCTAAGAGAATATGAGCAATGTCCATAGGGAGAACATCACACCAAATTTGATCATCATAGCTTCCTATTTTAATTGAAACTAAACATCGATGGGTGATGGGAAGAGATGTATAATTTACCCAGCTAACATGAAAGGTTTATGGTGAGGTTCATGGTTGTATGTGTGCATTGAAATGACATTCATAGCACTTCCTCCATCTATAACTAACCTACATCTCTTTTCATTACACAAACATACATGTTAAAATGTTCTTTCTCCTCCAATACTTCTACCTCATTTTTAATTACAAGATGACATCTCATCACATTAACAGGGTCATTAATTTCAATTCTTCATCATATAATGGGGTGTCATCATAAACTTCTTCTAGATTATCATCTATTGGGTTTTCAACTTCTTCTAAAAATAAGATTTGAGCTTTACATTGATTTTGCACATGACCCCTTTTATGACATTTAAAATATATTACTTCCTTAATGCTCTCAGAGCTCCCTTCAATTAAAGTTTTAGGCAAAATGGTTGAGCCACTTGGATGTGCGGGTCTAATAGATCTATGATATGAAATGTAAGGTACTTGACTTTTAGTTTTAGAGATAGAAGTATGATTTTTTTTGTTCAACCAATAAGGCATAATGAAATGCTCCCTCTAAAGATTATGGTTTAAATGATTTAACTTCATTTATAATGTCAGTCCTAAGTCTAATAACAAATTTATTGGCCAATTGCCAATTATTATTAGCACAGTCAGTTCTAGAAACTAGATCATTAAAAGTATTCAAGTATTCAATTACAAGATGATTACTTTATCTTAAAGTTAATAATTGACTATGTAGCTTCTTATCATGATGCCTAGGATAGTATTTTGATCTTAATATTTCCTTCATTTCTATCCAAGTGTGGTTTGTCCTTCCTAATCTTTATTTTTTTCCTAAAGTATTTGTCCAATAAATTTTAGCATGTCCTATCAATTTCATTTTAGCAAAAGTAACCCTTTGGTAATCATCCATTTTATACCAATCAAAGAATTCATCCATTTGAACTAACCAATCGAGAAATTTATTTGGGTCATGTATACCATCATAAGTTGGAACTTCTACTTTAATTCTTCAAGAAGGATCATTAGAATTTTCTATAGTCTTAAAATAATTTTCTCCCCTTCCAACATTTCTAGCAATTGATGGTCTTCTAAGTTTTTGGTTTTCTCTATAGTTTGGATATGAATCTTCTTCGTCTATCCCTATAGGCACAGTTTAAACAGGTATTGTAGGAGGAGTTAGCACTCTATTATTTTGTAGATGAGCTAAAAGAGTTTGCATTTTTTCTCTAAGTTCTTGCATTTGATTCTTACTTTCGTCTAATATTTGTTAAGTTTTTTAATTCATTGTCATGGATCCTAAGATCTAAGGCATCAACTAATCTAATCAAATTAATTTGGTCTTGAGAGATAGATTTTGGTGCCATGAGATTTTTTTTAAAAAGAAAAAAAAAAGATATATGAAAAGGGATCAAAGAAAAAATGAAATAAAATAAATAAGTATAATGTAATTGTGCAATCAAAGTAAAATTTTAGGCTAAGAGAACTTCCAGGTGAGGAGGGGGGTACAAGACCACTTAAATCCCAAGCTCTCCTTAGATAGTTTAGGTCTTTTTGACAAAGTTCTATTTAGCTTCCAAAATCACTAAGTTTTACACACTTATATTATCATGCATGCAATTTTTTTTTATGCAATGAAAAAAATGCTCAAATTTATTAAGCCACTTTTTTTAAAGAAAGAAAGTTATCATAAGTTAATCAAAGAAACTTCTAAAATTAATCATAAATAATAACAAAGATAATAAAGAAAGTAATTAAATTTTAATTTGCACTAATAGTGAGGTTGTTTTTAGGGTGAAGCACTACCACACTAAGCTTCTCTTAATTTTTTTTAGGGGTGCATAAGTTCACACAATCAAAAAATTATTAAAATATATAATAGAGCTTACTAATTAAAATTTTATACTATCACCATAAACTTGCAAGCAATATATATCTTCTCAAGCTACTAATATGTATTTAAACTATCATATAAAAGAAAATTAATTAACCTCACAAGTCTAAGAAAAACTCACCAATTTGAAGATAAGTCCACCACTTGAGATCCTCTCTTTGTTGAAGCTAACTTTGACAAAATTTTCTCCTTCCAGGCTTTGCTCTGATACCAAATTCGATGGAGGTGGGCATTCTTTCTTTTGATGAGATTGAGATAACTTGGGTATTTGAGGTGAGAAAAGAAGATATGTTGGATAACTAGCGCTCCCACCAAGGATTGCCAAGGTTTGGCCACCAAGCTCTCAAACCACAAGAATAACTTGAATAATTTGTAATTTTAAAAGATCTTTCTATTATAGCAATGGACTATTTATATCCATTACAAACATCTTTCAAAAGAAAAAAATTCAAAACATGGAGGGAAAGGTGGGTGACCACATTAATGTGAAGCATTAAGTTGCCTTATTATTTTATGTCATCCACCCATTTCACATGCTATTATTTTATGTGGATTCAACCACCTCATATGTCATGCTTTGAATTTTTAAATTCAAAATTTCAAACTTGGAGTTTCTAGAAGAAAATTAAAAATTACATAAATAGAAAAAGATGAAATCATAAAATGGGCCTTAGTAGGCTAATGTGCTAAGTTTTTTTCTCTTGAATTTTCTTGGGTTTTAGCTTGAGATCTTGTAAATGGACCTTGAGCTCTAATTTTTGGATCCACATGATATTCTACATCACTGTTATGGTAAGTTTTGAATTTGTTAAGCTCATCTTATCGAGCACAAACTTAAAGATGATATTATCTAAACCTCCGATGTCGATTAGAATACTAAACTATCTATTAATTAATGATAAATGTCATGATGACTAACATGTCTTTATAGGGATTGCCAACTAGTTGGTTTTTTTTTTTTTTTTTTTTTTTTGAGAAATTTGCTAGGATAGTCATTATACTCAGCACCCACACCATGGCCACCAAGTTAACTTCTTTTATTCATAATTGCTTTAGACTTACTCTCTTGGATAACTCTTTATCTTCACAAAAAATGGTTGGCATCACTCTTACAATATGAATTACATGAGCTGGGGAGTACCATTACTTGGCTCAATGACTTCTTTTCCTAGTCTCTTCATGAACTTTTTCAACTACCCTACTTATATAAGTTCCTCCATCAAGGTTTTCAAATGTTGACATTCCTTAGTGTTGTGCTCATGGTCATGATGATTAGCATAATACCTAGATCGATCACAAATTCTTTCAACTTTCAAAAGTGGTGGTCAATTAAATTATTTTTAATTTTAAAGGCATCCACAAGCTCAGCCATTAACACACTCAAAGTTGAGGTTTTAGTCATTTTAAATACTTAACATGTTTATGGTGAGTTAGTAAATTTCTAAATTCATGGCACCTCATCCCATCAAACATATTGCCTTCTTGTCTTTGGACTCAGAATCTATCCTTTAAGAGTCGCTCCAAAGGTGACCTCTTCACCAAGTCCATTCAATGAGTTATTATTTGTGATTGGGTGACCTCATTGTGTTCTTTTGTATTATTATGGCTATTTATCAACTCTAGTAGCTCTACAAATATTTTTGGCTGTTGAAATCCAAGTGAATCTAAATATACCATTTTTTAAGGCCCTAAGTGAGTGCAGCTTATGCAACTATAGACTTTAAATCCTTTACTTCTAACATTTCTCTTGAAAGTTAATAATAAACTTTCGAAAGGACCTCCTAGCTCATCTCTCATTTGTAGATAAGACTATGAACACTTTAATGGTCTTAGCAAATTATGTGAGAAATAATTTATTATATTTGGAGGGACTCCTACTGGTATATGTGAGAACCATCTAAGGACCAACTTCTTGAAAGTCATGCAGATCTAGTAAGTACATTGTAGATTCAAAATATGCTATGTCGTCGGTAGGGTAGTTACAACATTTATTTGATTCCATGTTTGAAATCATAAACTTCGGTAGGATGCAAGCCTCTTTGATCTTCTTAGAGAAGGCGTTAATGGGAGTAGAATTCACTTCTTCTACTTTGGTGACTTCTTCCTCAATCACCTTGAAGGAGTCATTGCCATTGCTCAACATCTTGGATAATTAATTCCCTTCTATGCTATTGAGTTAAATAAGTCACTGAACTAGAGGACCTTTCAAATTTTCATCCTTAACTCACTCCATAGCAATTTGGACTATGCAAGTGACTCTGTATCCATATACTTTAGATCTTGTTGTGTAATAAATTATTGTGTTTTCACCACCATGTCTGTCATGTTGCCCCATGTTGATGGCCCTTCTTTGTTGGACACCTAACTTCTTGTCCTCAACATCATCCAAGCTCACCACATCTATAAAGATGTTGAATCAAAATTTGTTTGTGAAAAGATATGAAACCTTTTATTAAGCACATGAAGAGTAAGGATAAATTAGATGGGACAAAAAAATATAGATTAAAAATATTAAAAATATAAGAAATTCTATTATATCAGATAATAAAAGTACAAGTAGAAATTAGAGTGCAAAATTCTCTCCCTCTTTCTTTCTTCAATAAAAAATTCCTAGGGGAAAGAAAATAAAAGTCCATGCCTCCTCAAAAATCTCACCTTTTATAGGACTAACAGCTACATAAGTAAAGTACACATTAGCTATGTCAGTTACATAAGAATGGACTTGCCCATGATCTAGAGAGTGGGCAAATGACATGTGTTGAGTGTGAAGTTCCCAAGTGTGGTCCTAGTGTTAGTGGGGCAAGTTATCTTATGTGAGGATTTGGCTTCATAGCCTGTATGTGGGTGATTCTTCAAATACGAGACAAGTAACTTGATGCTAGTCGCTTGACTAAGATAGTAATCCTTCATGCTCACCCACTAGTGACTCCTTATGGGTGAGTGGATAATTTGTTTAAATTAAATATCTCATTATTGGGCACTCTTATGGCGATCCCTTATTATTTCTGAGTACTCGCTGAATCCATGTGCATTACATGGGTATATACTCCAAGTTATGGACATTATAGCAGATGCAGTAAGGTGAATAGAGACTTTAGCTACTAGAAACCAACCTCACACCTGGAAAAGACAATTGATGAACCCGCGAATATGTGTGAGGCACTAGTTAGACTTATAGGACAGACTAAATTCAAAAGAGTATATAGGAAGTGTCTTTCTTATGGTCATTTCATTCTGTCCCAGCTTATGAAAGGTCAAGTCGATACCATAGGTATTGCCATGCGAAGGGCTCGATTTATGGATTTTGTGAAAAATCCATTTCTTGTGGTATAACACTCTACCCTATTTTTTCTTCTATTAGGTCTTTACTCATTATAATCCAATTGTCGAGACAAGTTAATCTAGTGTTTCAACATTGCACAAAAAAGTGCTCTGAGGGCATGGAATGTATCATATTTGGTCAGAATCTTGATAGTAATGTTTATTTATCTTTCTTGATCTCGCCATTCTACTCATCGATAGAAAAAATGGAGATTAAAAAAATAGTCTCAACCATCTTGCTTCATATTGTCGAGATCCCACTAAACTATAACCTAGATGTCCAGTGATAATAGGTATGTCTTCCTGTAGTCACTAATCCCAAACTTGACCTAAGTTTTCTAGACTCCGTGGAAACCATGGAAAGAAAACATGCATTCAAGACTTACAACTACTCAACTAAGAATGAGAGCTTTAGTTTCTTCTCATCGAGATAGAAGCAATTAAAAGAGAGAGTTTTGTCATTTGTGGAACAATTCGAAAATAAAATCTAAGATTTGAAAAGAATATAGATTTAGAAGATTTCATAAGATATTCCAAGAGGCTTGGTATTCATCCCCTCATTGAAATCAAAGATTTAGAAAACCTTCAGCAAGTCATCAAACCCAAGGGACCTCAGTTTTGGATGATCAGAATTGATGAGTGGGTGTGGGGTAGGGGTTCAAATCTCTCGGTTGTTAGGATGCCTTGCATACATCCTTTCACACTTTCACATCATGACAATGATATCTTGTCTCATTGTGACCTTATCTTGTATTCTTAATACTAAAAAACTTGTGAAGCATGCACCACAATCACCTGCCATGTAAATTGAATGAACTGACAAGTACAACTAGCTTGAGCTGGTTTTCCACCTTGGCCATTTTAAGCAAAGTCTAAAGGAGTTACCGATTTGCTCGGATGTCCACATGTATCTCTTATCAAAGAAATTTTAAGAATGGCTAATGGTGCTTACTCACTTTAAACACAAAGACTAAGGAAGGCAACTCACTTAAATATGTCACTTATAATTTGTGGTCATCATTGGTGATATCATGTTGAGTTTGGCCTTCACTTTATTGAGATGTATTTTAATTTCTTTTGGGTTAGGGTGGTATTTCAAGAATTTAAAATATTCTACACTAATTGTGCATTTTTAGTTGGTTGAGATGCATATTATACTTCTTTAGAGTGATAAAAGTCTCTTTGAGATCTAGTTTGTATATCTTAGGCAATTTAATTTTCACTAATAAGTCATCTACATAAATCTCTTTATTCTCTTACTTCTTATCCTTGAACAATTGGTTCATCATTCTTTAAAGTGTTGTTCCCACATTCTTCAATTCAAATGATGCTACTTTATAACAATATAGCCCTTTCCTTGCAATAAAAGTGGATTTCCTGTGGTAAGTTTGGTGCATCTTAATTTGATTGAAACTAAAAAAAAGGTGTTGAAAAGCTTATGACTAGATAGTTAACTGTGATAAAAATTAATGCACATCAATGAATATTCATCCTTCTAGCAAGTCAAATTCAAATTAGTAATGTCCACACATAATTTTCATTATTTCTTTGATTTATGTGTCATTAGTACTTCAGAATCCATTTGGTATATTGGACTTGTCTGGTGAAGTCAATTTTTAGCATCTTATTCATAATCTCATTGATCGATATGAGAAGGGTGACCATCTTTCTCATCTTTTGCTTTATTGGCTTGACATCTTTCTCCACATTAAATTGATAAAAAAATTATATTCACATCTATCTTAGGCATCCCCACTATCTTTCATTCAAAAAACATTTATGTCATCTCTTAAAGCTTGAACGAGTGATGTGTTATCCTTTGGACTATATGTGGAGCTAATCCTCAAGATTCACTTGGAGTCAATTTCTTGTACCTCCCCAACTATTTTTGTGAGCTCAAGCTCTCTTTTTGTTACCTAGGACTATACTTTATTTATTCTCCTCGCGCCACCCATTAGTCTAAAGTAATAGGCTTATTACATGAGATCACCGCTTCATTATGACTTCTTATCCTCAAGTTGAAAAAATTATAGCCATGTGATAAGTGGAAACCACTACATTGAAAGTATTCATTAGGGGCAGCCCAAAGATGGCATATAAGTGGCCAGAGCATCCACTATGATGAATTTGGTCATAGTCATATACTGTTCTTTACCTTCCCCCAAGTCTCATAAAAATCATGCCTTTAGTTTCTCATTGCTCTCCTAAAAATTTGTAGAGTGGTATGTTAGTGAGTATGAGTTTTGAACTTGCTAAATACAAATTTAAAATTTATGTTAACTCAAGTTGTAGGCCTATCCTCTTCACACACCAAACTAGCACTACTTCGGCAAATGGTGCTTGAGCCATGAAAGCCATGTTAACCTCTACTAACCTTAGTTTTTTAGGCTCTCTTACCATGATGACTTGATGCTATCTCCTCCCTATATTGCAAGCACCACTTCTCCAATGTGAATCAGCTTAGAGGCAATGGCTTATTCCATTATCCTTCCAATGGCTCCTTGCTTGGACACTGCTCAAACTCTTTTAACTTGTTGTCCTTGACAAGTTCTTCTAATAGAATCCCGATGTGCTCACACATTTCCCATGTTATGGACATGGTTTTAATAGCACACATAGAGCCTAAAAGGATCACGTGCTATTCCATTGGCCTTCATCAATGTTAGGCATTTAAAATGATTTATATTTTATATGGCCTCTGCTAGCCCAACCATTAATACTTGTAGGGGTGTAACTACGGGATGATGTGGCTAGTACTCACATTGATATGGTGAGTTATCTATGAGATCTCCTGATGCATAAATGGTGGTCTTTCTCTAAGTGTAGGCCTCAGCAAGGCAAGCACCTCTACTATTGAAGTATAGATGAATGTATGGTGTGATTGACCTTTTCTTTATCATCCACACTTGCAATTTTCTCCTAGATGCTAAGTGACTAGGGATGTCTATTTAGATGGCACCTCTTTGTGACTCGCATAGAAAGATTGAACAACTTCATAGTTGTTAACAAATTCTAGTAACTTCACCAATGTTCTTAACTATTGAAGGTTGGGGGCATATTTGAACATCTCTCTTTGGAAATGAGTCATGAACTTCCTCAGGGCTCTTTGGGCTATTAGAACATGTACAGTAGAGATCGAGAGTACTTGGGTAGTCTTTACATGTTGGAGATGTAAGTTATAAATATTCTCTTAAACTCAGCAAATGAAGTAATGATGCTCACGAGCATGCATGAAAACCATCTCAATGTTGATTTCTTGAAAAGATATAAAAAGAAGACACATCTGCACATCATAAAGATCGAGCAGCGAAGTGGTTGACTTAAAGTAGGTGATGTGATGTACAGGGTCTATTCTTTCTCTATAAGACTCTAAGTTGGGATTTTGAACTTTGGTGGTGATTGAGCTTCAGCCATCTTGCTTAAACAGCATTAGCCAACAATTTATTAAGTTATCATCTTGAGGCAAGTGTCATCCATGCTCAACGTCAAGGTTGATAACCTTTGTTGATGTTTGACTTATAAGATCAGTGAATCAACGTGCCTTTTAACTCATGCCCTCAAGGGGGTTTCCTTTTGTGCTTACTCCATTGCTCCTTCAATTAGGTGAGTTATATATTCTTTCATGTCCTTCATGTCTTGGCGAGTAGCAAAATGTTGTGTGGTCTACTCCATAATAATCAAATTATCTCTTATGGGTTGTCCTACTTCTTAAAGAGTTTGACTTCTAATTTGTGGCATCATCTTCACTCACCTAACTTAATAGATGTTAGATGTCATTTTTTATGGTTGACTCCAAATATTACTTTCAAGTCCTACTAAGATGTTAGAGTTATAAAGAGGAAGAGAATATATGACCTTGATATATCACTAAAAATGAAAAGTATAATAGTAAATCGGATATAAGAGAATAAAAGCTCAAACTAATCCCAAAAGGCCTCAAAAAGTATGATAGCTAAATAGTCTTATAAAGTCACTATAAGAAGTATGAGACCTAAAAAGTTCTATAAAGTTACAAAATTTCTCAAATATGCCTCCGAACTCTTTATTTATAGAATTGGAGGGCTACTTATAATGCTACAAGAATCTCATAAAATGATAAAGAAAATACATAGATCCTCAAAGACTAATCTAATGCAGATATGTGTACAACAATCTGGTGTAGCTCAAGTGAGGCTTCTAGATGATGTGGCCACTTGTTTGAGTATACTCTCGCGAATCTTAATATGAGGCAGGTTTGCAGCCTAAGTCCTTATCAAGTCGTGTGTATGTGTGTATATGATCTTTTTGCTTAAATGATGAATCCGCATCGATTTCCACATATCACACCAAAATCCAATTCTTTGATGCATTCACATAGATTTGCTTATCCAGCACTAACCGCAAAACAATATTCTTGTGTAAATTAACGAAAACTTTATCTGCTATGATATCGTATAAATAGAAAGGAGGATATCTAGAGTGGGTACAAGATTCTGTGAGGATATCCTATAAACATAAAGGAGGATAAACACATTTCCTAAGAATTTCAAAAGAAATTTTTAAATATAAATCAGTCAAAATGAAAGAAATAAAGATTTTGAAAATCAGATCGGACACTCAATCACAACAAAGAATTTATTTTGATATGGTTTAAATAATATAATAATAATATTTTTATTAATTTAATATAATAAATTTCATAATTTAAAATAATTGATATTTGAATATTTTGAATATAATTACATAACAAAATTATTAATATAATATTTTAATTATTTTTTTCTATTTTTAATATAAATTTATTATTTCAAACAATCCAATTAGAACTACAATATCAAAATTAATATGGTACAATGGTTCAACTACATGTAATAGTTAGTTATGGTCGGTTTTGTACAAAAATAGTTTTAAGCTTAGGCCAAATTGTCTAAAAATACAATTCTTTAACCATATGTTACACAGAATCATTCAGAATTATATTAATAATGTGTATTTATTTGACCCCAAAAAAAAATGGTCAACGGTCAAATATTCAAAAACGCCATTCAAAATCTCATAAATTGGAGCGCCAACTGTAAGGCTTCCCATTCCAAAGAGCAGTTAGCCGCCCAAAGTAATGCGCTATGGTGGTTCGTGTCCCCCTTCAAACCTACATGAGGAACGAAGAACCAGAAATTGGGATCTCAACTTCTCCTTTGATGGGCATAATTAATGAGCTTATCAAACTTTTAAAGTACTCTGCAGGAGACCAAATCATCGAATTTGACCAATAAATGTCCTCCCCGGCAACTCAAACTCCAAGTCCCAACTCGCAGAGCTCTCCCAGCGACTGTTAATTTTCGAGAAGATTAATTCGCATTACAGTTTAATATTTTTTCTATTAGAACAAAAATGAGATCATCGAAGAATTGACAATATGGCACAGTCTACAAATTCTCGTGAATACAATATTATAATATGAACTTTGACGTGCTGTTCAGATTCACTGCAAAAGAAACGTTCATTGAACTCACTCCTTTCTATGCTCGCTCACTAAATTCAATTATTTTTAGCCACTCGTTTCAATTTTTAAACTCTCTTCATTCTAAGGTCATCTGAACTCATTGTTTTCTAATTTTTTTTATGACAAACCAAAATATTATTTAAATCATTATTTGAGCACGTGTGGGTGCTTTGATCACTTCTCTTCACTGAGTTCCTATGCCGACATCAAAAGTGAATTATTATATTTAATTTTATAAACTTTTTGCCATGCTGAGAATAACTTGTGCTGTGGATTGCATTCGATTTGTTTAGTATTTCTCTATTAAATAATGAAAAGACTGTTGATTGAGAAGAGTCATTTTCATTAAACGGTTGTTATGTAAATCTGTTGATTGGTGGCGGCAACAGGCGGTGCCGACGGCGACGGCGATGTCTGCCGGCTGGCTGTGTCGGCTTCGACGACGATGACCGCTAGCTAGTGCGACGCAAGCAGAATGGCGGCCATAACACTCTATTTATCCCCAGATTTGAAATTCGCTCAAATCAAACGAATTCTAAATACATCAAATGTGATATTTGTATTTTATTCTAAATACATTATATTATCTTAAAAATTTTACTTTGTATCGTATCAAATATCAAAAAAAAGTTAAAATCTCTCCATTTATTTTAATTTATACCCAAAATTAGGCAACCAAACAGCTCCTTAGTTAAGTGGCAACTCCCACTGAAAACCTAATAAATTATATGAATCATGCCAAGTTTTCAAATCAGTCAGTGTTTAACATAAAATCAAATCAAACCAATTTACTAAACTATGAACCAAAATACAACCCATCCTTACGATAGCTTTCGTTCATTCTGATTTTAAATGATTTTAATGAATTGATAAATTTGACAGTTTTATTTTAAGTTGATGAATATTATTAAATTTTATCATACAAACGGTTCGACCATCTAGTGATAAAGGTGTTCAAGAATAAGGAAAAGAAAATTGTAGCTTTGAAGACTTTGCACGAAGGCATCTGTCGTTTAAAAAAAAATCAGACATTTGGATATAAAGTTATGAATGATCAAAAGACTCATGGATTAAGGCGTTAATTAAAAATCTTTTAAAAAAAACTAGATATTTGGATATAAAGTCGATAATTAAAAATTCATGATCATTTTTTTGCTGTAATTTTATTGTACCATTAATCACACTGCAACATAAAATAGCTTATAGTCATTTGTAATTATAACTTTTTTACATTATGATTACGCATTTAATTTAGTTAATTTGGATTGAAAATTTTTCAACTTTAAATAAAGTTAAATATGGTTTAAGCAAATGTTAAGCCTACTTAAAGCTAAACTAAATTAAATTAAGTAAAACTAAGCTAAAGTGATCAATTTAATCAATTTGATTTGAATTTTTTGAATTAATATTTTTTTGTACAATCTAAACACAATTAAATCGATTTCTCAATCATTCATAGTTTCCTCTTCCCAACTCAACTTCATCGCTCACTATTGCCTCTAGACTGAGAACAAGTTACAATCGATTAGATCTATAATGAGGGATACAACAAAGAGTTAGAGAGATCTAAGATTTATATACTTGACCAAACAATGCTTGTAAGAATTTCATTTGATTAGAGAGGCTATAGTAATGGGTGAAAGATAAGTAGATTAATGAAGATCATTATGGACTAAATAAGAGTTATTAATAAGTTGTATTAAATATAAAGTATATTGAGTGTGATTATAAATAAAATTGTCGTAAAGTTAATTGAACCTAAAAGGGGTTTTTTACTTGTACCATACATAGATAAATAATAACTTTAAATTTTTATTAATATAACCAACACAAAAAAAAACACAATAAGTCCCTACAATTCATATGTTGAATTCACAGTTGCCAATAGATCACGCCTAGATCTTACTCATAAAACTTGTTAAGAAAATCAAAAAGAAAAAAAAAAACCTAAAATGAGAAAGACATATTTGGAAGCACTATTGTCTTGTTATTGTTTGAAAGCAAAAGCTTTGTGACAATGATTAGGTTGGGGTCTCTCTCTAAGGTTTACCCTCTAACCCCTTCTGATAAGTAGGATTGAAAAGTAGGGTTGAAATATACCTTAATAAAAAAAAAGGTATAATAGAGGCCATTGTATAAACTATGTGATTAAAATTACAATAAAGACATACATTGTTTAGGCATAAAAAATATTAACATTCAAAATTGTACTTGATGCTTGGATCTTACTAGTTCAAATTATTCTAGTTGAATTAAGTTTGTCATGCTCAATTAAGGTCACTTAAATTTGATTAAGTCAATACCCCTTACATGAACCTCTTGCTAATTCTAGAGATGATTCATGCAATTACATTTTATGAAATTCAATTATATTAAGATACTTATAGCTCTCTTATATGTCCAACCCTAGCTTAACTTTGCTTGAAATCGTATTGTGTCCTGTAGTCTTAGCTGAATAGGATCAAACTCTAGGATGACTCTAGGATTCGATTAGAATTACAAAGAAGAGACTATTGTTTATTCAATCCTAGATTTTTAATTAAATTCTTAAAAGTTTTTACAATAGATAACCTTAATTTAGGACACACCCTTACTTTAATTAATTGGTCTTCATAGACTCAATTTGTGTTCAACTTTTTCTCATTAGTTCCATCACATACATGCATATTATAATTGGTTATTGGATTCTTTGAGGTTAACCTATGGGCCTAGGTTTGACATATGGTCAACTAGTCCTGATTATCCATAAACCCTATAGATTTAATTAGTAATTTTAAACTAATTGATCCAACTAAGTGGCCAAATTGCTTTTATAAAATTTTAATATCAAATCATAATTGAATTGACTTTCTTTCACTATTAGACCATATAATGACCATTTGAACTCTTTTAAAGCCTATTAAGTCTCAATTTGGTCACTCTAAATCAAATCTTATGATTAAATAATTTGATCTTAGCCACCCCTTTTAATAGGGTCCCATAATGTAGAAATGACTTTATTGAACTAAATCTGCTTTTGTAGTAGCTCGACTAAGATCTCTAAGCCAATTCAGTTAATTTAACCTATTTGACTCTATTGGTTCAAAAACATCAGATTTAAAATATTAATTAAACCAAAGGGTCCAAACTAATTAAAAAGTAATTTATAATGATTTAGCCTATAAATGACCCTTATGTTAGCCATTAGAACATCTTTGGATCATTTGAACTCTTATTAAGTACATTAGGCCTCAATTAGGTCAGTTGAAGTCAAATCTTATGATTGAACAATTTGATCGTAGCCGTTGAGTCAAACATATTTTTATAATATCTCAGTCGAATCATTTAACCCAATTTAGTTGATTTAACGTATTTGATTCTATAGGTTCAAAATCATCAAATTTTTCTTATAAATTAAACCTATGCTCCAAATAAAATATAATAAGTAGTTTACGATGATTTAGCCATACATGGCTCTTATGTTAGTCAATTAGTTCAATTAGTCCATGTAAATTTATTAGAATCTCTTAGGCCAATTTGATTAAATTGAATCAAACTAACTCTTAAAACTAATTCCAATTAAGTAATGACTAGCTTAAAATGGTGTATGTAAGTGCATAGCTCATTCAAGTAATAAAATGATAATAGAGTATTATTCCCACAAGGATCTTACATAAAATTTACAATTAAGTTAACTACTAATCTCTTGCTCACTCAATTTTTATCCAATTGAGTCAAATTTAGAGGAATTTAAAAAGGCTTTAAAATTATGAATGTTATTTTTGGAAAATAGAAATTTTCTTAATTCCTAGAAAACATACTTTGAATTTATGAAAATATTAGCTAATTTTAAGTACTATGCTAATGTGAATTTAAAAAATTATAGTTGTCAATCAAGAGCTTAAATATCATACCGTCTATGTCTACATCAATATATTCTAATCACTATAATTAATTAGTTATATTCTTATAATCTAATTAAAATAAGTTATTGCATTAGATTCGTCACCCTTATATGATTGTAGATCCTAAAAATCATATGTTTATATATGTTGCGTGCTAGAAAACCAGTTGAGGTAGAGTAAAAGTTTACGCCTTAGCTTCTTTGAGGAGTCCAGCACACACACAGGTATTTAAAGAGCGAACAATAAAACTCCAGAATTTTTACGTGGAAAACCTCAAAAAGAGGGAAAACCACTGACCTAGCCCAAGAAAAGCTTCTACTATGTATCGTGAGTACAAGATCTTCCGACACGGATTACAGAAGTATATGAGAAATGGACAACAGTTGCTAGTAATAGACAATGTTGACAACGAAATTGACGACGATGTTGACGACGAAGTGGACGATAATGTTGACGACGATGTGGATGACGATGTTGACGCTGATGACCGACGATAGTGGTCGGTGATGATGACCGGCAACAATGGTCGATGACGCGGCGATCACGGTGGAGGCCGATGGCGGCTGGCTCGACGACCGCCGAGGGCACGACAGGCTTGGAGGATCTTTAGAGCTCTCTCCTCTTTCTTGCTTGTCACCCTTCTCCTTCACTTGGCCTCCCCTCATATGAATGAGGGGTTATTTATAGATCGGAAGTGGCGTCTCAGAATATACATGCAAAACCCGCACTACCACTTCCTGGACGGCTCAAAATGATCCCCTTGATCATATGATGTATTTGTGCATTTGAATGCTCAAATGAAGTCGAATTGTAAGATCTTTGGCTTGTTGGAACCGGCCACGAGATGCTCGATTTGACTATAAACACTTCATATTTGAGAGCTATTTAGGGATTTAACTGATATCCCAAAGTTTCCAAGGGTATTTTAAGAGCTTGATCTCGACCAGTTTCAACTTCGGATCAGCTTGCTTTTAACATCAAGATTCATGTTTCGACTAATAGTATTTTAAGTGTCATATCAATATATATTCAAAAAATCTATTTGGTTTTTTCAAATTGTTTCACTAGGACTCTTCCAATATCTCTAGATTACACTTAATTTTAACATTGCAATTGGCCAGATCATAATTAAATGAAACATGAAGAAAAGAAAAATAACTAAACGTAAATCATAATTGATTTTCTTATATATTACTCACATTAATAATAGTACTCAACAATCAACACCAATTCAAAACACTAATACTTTAGTTGCTCATTATATATAAGGAAATGAACATCGGTTTGCCACAGATGAATGAGACCATTCTGAGAAATATCACAAATAAAACGAAAGAGTAAACCGAGTAGTCTTCAAAGTTTTAGCTTAATTTGACATTTTACTCCTCAGTAATGGGATTCACTTCTAATGGATCTTCCCTTCCTCATTCTTCAACACCAACAACATGAACAGAAACACTAGACTACACACAGCACTTAAAGTCTCATTTTTTAAGTGTTACACTCACACTCACTATACTTATACTTCACATAATACCTTTTTTTTTCTTTGTAATTCCATTCCTTTTCATAACCTTGAGTCTCCCTAATAGTTGTCTTCAAGTCTTACTAAGCAACTGCACTGAACTACCCTAAAAATTGCATGAACCACTTGTTAAAACTATAAGAATTAAATTCATCGAGCCATCACGCATAGGCATTAAGTGTAGTGCTGCAACAATGATTCTTCAGTGTTAAGGCACTATCCTCTCTGCTTAGACTTTGATTTAAGGCATTTTAGCATTCCAAAATTACTTTTATGACACCAAGACTCTCTTCTCTTTATCTTGGGTTCTTATGTCTTGAAATTACTTCGCAACACCAACTTTAAAGTACCGAGGCACTAGACTCTCTATCTTTAGACTAAATTTTTGAAGGAATGTTGTACCATAGTGCTGGCTTATGGGGCCTAGACTGTATGATTTCTATCTTCGATCAAAATAAAAGCTTTTTAGGGCTATTTTAAGCTTCACAATGTTATAAATGTAGTTCCTATCCACCAAGCTCTCTATTTGGTCGTTCAAATTGCTTCCGTGGCAACATCATGGTGTTAGCTTCCTAAAGCCTACTAGTATTTTCTTTGTCTTTGTTGCTCCTTATACCCATTAGTATATTGTGATGCTGATCTTGAAATTTAATATTTTCTCCTTTCCACTTTAGTTAGAAATTTCAGTCAAAATAATAAAAATAAGATGAAAATAACACATTCTAACATTATTTAGGCATAAAATACACATTTAAACACATTAACTTCACTAATATCTTTATGCTTATCAACTAACTATACTTGACTTGAACTTAGTTAGTTATTTGTTTGGGCTAATTTATCCAATTATTTTAATTAACCTAAATTTATCTAATAGAATCTCTTAAAACAAATCGACTAAATTAATCAAATCTTTCTTTTGACTTGAGTGGATCCACCATACACCAACTTGATCCAATTGGCGTAGATTTGTTAAATTAGATCAATAAACCAAAGTACACAAATTAGACCTAAATTGTCTAATTGAGCCAAATCAATGCTACACCTAAATTAACTCAACAAAATGCCTAATATGCATGCCTTGGACCTCTTATTAGACTACTACTAGACAAAAGAGATGTTTACTGATGTACTTCGTTCAGTTACGTATTGCTACAGAATTTTTATTTTTAAAATTAAATTATATATTAAAGCACTTTTCCGGAACTAATGATAGAACTTCCTTCAACTAATTATTCTATTAAACATTCCAATCATCCACCTAACTAGAATTAGGCCAAGTGGTATCTAAATGATGATATTAATTATGGGTTAAGATAAAATGTTTAAGAGATTTAACAATCATACCTCACCATTTTTTGACTACTCTGAATTAAATAAAGTTTTCAGAGTAATCCTTAGCTATCCAAAATTGTCGATGAGCTATAACTACTAAATAGCTCAAAATTAGTTAACAACTTTGATCTTCCAACACATCTCAAGGCAAAACTATCAAGATTTAAGCATACCAAAATCACATGCTTCATCTCACTATTATGAAATTTTTAGAAATTTAGGCATGGCTTCGTGAGTACATATATTTATTTATTCATTTCTTTTTGCATGAACTAGACATGTATATATATAGAATTTCAATGGTATTGTTTGTGATTTAATAATTATATTTTTATTTAATTTTAGATTTTTCAATGTGATTTATTTGAAATTTTCCATAATAAAATTAAAAAGTTGATATAATTATCAAAATAAAAAATAATAACTTTTTTGTTATTTAAAATATTAATGATGAAATAATAACATTTTGATAATTCATTAAAGGCTTTACCAAGGTTATAACAGATGTGATAGCTTAATCGTTTTTACTTAATTATGTTTTTAACTATTTTATTCGAAAAAAGTTAAACATTTAAGGATGAGTTGGCGGAGATTAGTTGAAAACTTGAGTTTGAAACTTTGAACGGATAGAAAGAGCACTATTTTGTCCGGCCGGCATAAAGAAAAAAATAAGCTCAGGAGGGGCACTTCCTTTCAACCAAAGCCAAACAGATTCATTTATGCGAGATATATGACAAGTCGAAAAATATAAGAAAAAGAAAAGCAAAAAATCTACATAAGTTTAAAAGCGTCGGTTATCATCCCTCTCGCTGGACCACTATCAACCTCAGCTTCTTATCAAATCATTCAAGCGCTTCCAAAACACCTTTTACAGCTCCTGCTGGTCTCCACCCTCCTCGGGACCGCAGGCATCATTGGCTTTGACGTCGCTATCGAAGACTGCGTATATTTCACTTCCTCTTCGTCCCGGCGAAGCACCGCCGTCATAATCCAAGGATGATGTAGTACACCAGCGTGATGGGAAGAGCAATCAGCATCCCGAAGATAACCCTACGAATTCCAATGAATAAAGAAGATGAATTTCTTTACTTATAGGATTGATTTATCATTTTATGATTTAATTGTTAGATGACTTACGCCGTGCTTAAGATGGCTGGATGGACGTTGTACTCCTTGGCAAATACGAATGGGACGATGCCTTGCGGTAGGGCCGCCTGATCAGAAACCGACGGTCAGAAATCAACGCTAGAGCCCACCTCCCATACCGTCACAATTAGTCTAGAAGCGAAAGAGGACAAGCAGGTTTCCATGCCTGTGGCACAGTGGCTATGCTCGCAAGCGCAGGTCACCAACAGCCGCACCTGGATAGCGAGGGGCCACGCGTCAGCGCTCCTCCGCTCCCCGGGACGGCTGTGTGCGTGTGTTAATGATGAGAGAGAGAGGGATCGAATGCACAGGCACCTGGACGATGGCGACGCGGAGAAGATCTCCGCGGAGGCCGACGGCGATGGAGGCGGCGCTCATCACTGCCGGACCGGTGAGGAATCGTACAGCCATCGCGAAGGCCGCCACAGCGTTCCCACATGCGATGATCTTCGGCTGCAGCGCCATAAACAATCCTGCAGCCAGCATCGGCCAATCAATTTTAAGTAAAAATCGGGGACCCACATCTCGAGAAAAAAAATTTAATCTTCCGATTGTAATAAAAAAAATTAAATCAATGTATTCAGTAATGACGTTTATTCTGGTATAAAGCACTTTAAGCCAAAATAATAATAAACATTCTGAAAGCTAATTTGATTGTTAAAATTAAAATTTATATGAAAAAAAAATGTTCAATCGAAAAGCTTTGGAAAACGATAAGGTTTGTTAACCTCTTTTTCTAATTGATATATTTTGAAAAAAATATATTTACCTAAATTTGGTAATTTCTCTAAAGTTTTCTTCAAATAATAAAGTTAATTTCATAGTAAATATATATAAATATAAATTAAAATTAAATTTTGAGAAGATATCAGAAAAAAAAATTAAAGATAGAATTTAATGTATAAAATATAAGTTTATAATTTTTTTTAAAGGATTCATATATATATATATATATATATTTATTTTTAATATCACATCAAAAATATAATTATTATTTATTTTTTAAAAATATAAAAAATATTAAATAATTAAATATTTAATTGTTGATATTAAATATGTGAATACATAAGAATTATGTGGTATCTATCTTTTTAATATTTCATTTTAATTATCATCCAGCTCTTCATCGATGTGGGACCACCTGGAAGAAACACGAGTAGCATCGAAGACTTGTCTGCGCTTTTCGTGGCGCAGCGCCTTCAGGGGCCCACCATTTAACGGATTGTCAACTATTTTTAAAAAAATTACTAATAACAGGTTAATTAAAGTAAACAGGGTGCACCTAAGCTGAACATAGCCATCCCAAGTCCGGCATTAGATAGTATCGATATGGACTCCTCGATAATCTTGGGCATATGGACGTCCCACCTATGTAAGAGATTTGAAATAATTATCGTTAACTGCTACCCTAAATGTGATTAGAATGAAAAAATTATTTCAGAGCAGACCGGAAAGCCACGAGGGACCAGATTAGGCCGATGAGACTGGAGTAGGTGTTAGGGTTGCGAATGAGCTTGCGCCACACCATTATGAGAATGAGGCGGCTCATCACGCTTGCCGGCGGCATCTGCGCCTCCTTACCTCTGCCGACACAAGCCATGCCCTTCGGGTGAAGCTCTGATGTCGAGCTCGATCCAAGCTTCGACAATCCGACAGCTGCAACACCCTTCCCGTCTTCGCCTTCCTCTATGCTCCTCCCGCCGCCGAAACAGAACTCGCTGTCCCCTGGAATTGCGACTCCATCATTTCGAATTGGGGAATTAGTAAAGAGTAAAGATATCGTTAACAACTAATTGTTGAAAAGAATGGTTTGATTAATTTTTACTGTTTCAATCGAAAAGTCCGCTTAAGAAAGAAGCGAGGAATACTTTGCACCTTTGTTCTCGTCGTTGGATGGAAGGTCAGCCGGAACGATCATTCGAATCTCCTTCGCGCCGAGGTCCGATCGGCCATCCGCGCCAGAGAAATCCCCTCCGCCAAACACAGGGAGTCCGCCGACCTCCGACATCGGAGACGCGCTCGAGCTCCATACGAACATGTGAAGCTCCTTCGCGTCGTGGTTCGCCGTGCGCTGGGTGGGGACAGCCGTCGAAGCCGGCAACTTTTTCGGGATGACGGAACATCCAGCAGCAATCTCAGGGTTTGGCGCAGGGTAATGCCCAAATCTCGGTGATCCTCCCTGTTGATGCTGGTGCTCCTCAAAGTTGGATGGCCGAGGTGTGGGTCCCCTGGATGAGTGCACTGAGCAGAGATCGCCTGGACCAAAGTTTGATTGCCTTAGTGGCGGCGGCGGAACGCCGCCGCACATGTCAAAAAAATCAGAATGGTTAAAGTTGGATCCTCTTGGCGTAGGATTCCTTGATGAGCTCAGCGAATAGATTTCGGCTCCCGTGAGATTCGATGGCCGGGGCGTCATCAGCGAGATAGAACGCCTTGAAGATGTGGACTTCCTCACAGTTACATGGATCTTGCCATCGCCTCCCACCTCTGTTTCTGCCTGGAGCAAATCCCGTCCGCCGTCGAGGGAAGTGACGTCCGAGTCCACCCGGAACGAGACGATCGACGCTGCTATGTCAGGGAACTGGTCGGCAATAAGTATCCGCGCGGCGCGGTACTCGAACAGGAAGAGCATGATGGTATACCAGATGATGCACTGGAGAACGACGATCTGGACCATGAGTGATCTAGAGTACGGCCCGTACATAGCGATGAGCAGAGGGATTCCCATGACCAGAGTGTTGGGAAGCGTGGAGAGAGAGAATAGAGTGATGGACCAATCAAGGGAGCCACGCGTGGTGAGGCGAGCCCAAACGGCGAGTGCGGTGAGGACGATGACCTTTTGGAGAGTGTCGGCGGCGACAAATCGAAAGTTCATGGCATAGGGGTCGTTCGTGGATATGAAGTGGAAAGAAAGGAGTGGAACTGCGAAGATGGCCACAAAGCGATTGATGCCGGAGCACTGCTCCGGCGAGAAGATCCTCCACCACCGGACCGAGCCGTAGGCGAGAATCATTGCGACGTAGAGCGGCACTACGGCCGTGAGGACGGAGTAGAGGTCTCTCAAGGTGATCATTTCGCCTGGAATGTTGTCGGCGGCAGTAGTTGCATGCGGCTTTATTTAAAAAAAGAATAGGAGATAGGAGAAGTGGCAGTTCCGACGGGGAAGTTGAGTGTAGTGAAATATATAAATTGATTTCCTTTCGGGGTAATGCTGGGAAGTGGGCTGGGAAATTACTAATGGCGTCCACCTCTCTCTGATACGTAATTTATGAAGTGGTGCAGAGGAGCAGATATACTCTGGTGCTGCTGCTCTGTAGGGGCTGTCCAGTGGACTGCTGGTCTGTCTTTAATTTCATAGATAAATGTTGGATATCATATATATATATAGATATATATATATATATATATATATTAAAGGTTTAATTAAGATTAATTTATTTTATTTTTATATTTATATTTATTAATGTTATTTTTAAAATATATTTATTTTATTTTTTATTTTTAAAAATAAATCATATTAATTTAGACATTACTTAAAATAATTTTTTAGTACTTTGTATTTTCAAATATACTAATCTCAATAAAAATATTTAATTTCAAAATATGATATAAATAAAAAATATAAATAATAAAATAAAAATGATCTCAAATGGCTCCTATAAATTTATTTAGTAGAACTCATGACGTAATTATCCATTGCATTCATTTTAGAGAAGATTATTTGACTTTGAATGAAACACTTCTTCGGAGATTCTTCCATCTTTCAAAATATTCACTGCACTACGGTTCCTCACTTTCATCGAGCTGAAAGTTGTTCTCTAATCTTTCAATCTTCACATATTTCTCATCATTTGGTTGTAATTGATCTCTATTATTGATCTTCGATAACTTTCTACCATTAAGCTAAAACTGAATATCTACTATGTATTCATCATTGTGGTTGCATTGAGAGAAAGTGCATGTTTATTACATTGTGTGTTCTTTATTATATGTTGGGTTATAAAGGAGTCAAATTTGAACAAGGTTAATCATTGTTTAACTCGACTAGCCAAAATTTTCTATTTGTGCTTGGATAATTGACTTATTAAGTCAAACGTTAGTTAGTCAACATAAATTCTCACATGCTTGAAAAGGTTCAATTTGACTTCTAAAAGCTTTACTTCCAAAATGATGAGAAGAATAAGAACTTCTAACAAATTGATTAACAAGATTCTTAATATTCCATATTTATGATTACACATTAAAAGAGAAAGAAGAAAAATATATTCACCTATAAATATTTGTATAATTATTTGACCGTTTATCATCACTAGACAAATATCACTCCATCATCATATGACATCAATCGCCTAACTGCTATTTTCCAACTTACATTGCTTAATTATTGCCACTCAATCACTATTTCCTAATTGTCACCAACTTCTAAATTTATTGGTATCTATTGCGTGCTAGAAAACCAATTGCGGTAGAGTAAAAGTTTAGGCCTTTGTCTTGTTGTGAAATCCAGCACACACACAGGTATTTAAAGAGCGGATAAGATAACTCCAGAAATTTTCATGTGGAAAACCTCGAAAAGAGGGAAAAAAAAAAACCTAGCCCACTAAAAAATTTCCACTATGTATGAGTACAAAATCTTCCGATAATGGGATTACGAATTGTATGAGAAGGGAATAACGTATATAGCGTTCAATGTGCAATTCTAGTGGTAGCAGATGATCGAACAACGAGGAACATCGTGATGAAGGTCGTCGATGGAGGAGAGGAGGTTGGCGAGATCGGCGATGGATGGCGAGGTGGTGGTTCGCGTCAGTGGTAACGATTGTGCTTGGAGGATCTTCAAGCTTTAGCTCTCTCTCTCTCATGCTTGATTCCCCATGTGAGGAATGAGGAGCTATTTATAGATTGAGGAATGGCGTCCCAGAAATACATACCGTACACCACTCCACTTCATCTGACGGTCAAATGATCATTTGATCATTTTCAAATATTTGAATGCTCAAATGAAGTCAAAATTTTGAGATCTTGGGCTTGTTAGATCGGCTCGTCGAGGCGATTTATTGCACTTCATGTTTGAGAGCTTTTGGGGGTTTAACGATATCCCAAAGTTTTTGATATTTAAAGTTCTTGATTTCGACCCGGTTTCAACTTGATTTGCTTTTAACGTCAAGATTCGGCTTATTAGTAAATTTTTTTGTCATATAGTTTCCTCTATTTTGGATGACATTATCTCAATCATCCAAAAATATATATATACTTGAAAATATCAAATTCTTCAATGAAATTTGAGAGTCCTTTAACCAATTTGAAGAAAGATCTTCATGGGAGCACAAAATTATGAATAGAAGCATGCGGATGTGTAGGTATGCATGACGAGATTTCGAGATTCTGAGTCATTATGGAGCCCCGGCGCCCGCGCGGCCTTGGTAGCATGGCTTCAGCGCATAATCATGCTACCCGTGGTAGCTCCTGGTCGGGCGTGTCGGTGGGGACGGGTCCGACAGTGCCTGGGTCTGCCGATGGTAGAGCGTACGCAGGCGCTGGCGGTTGCTGGCGCGTGTCGGCGGTTGCATTTGAGATGCGGTCGTAAGCCGGCCCAAACGGGTTTTTGATTCGAGCTATTTTGTGATTTTGCGATTTTGGGTAGTTGTTTACCCTTTTGCCCTTATAAGGGGTCTATAAAAACCCCCCTAGGGCCAAGGGAGGAGGCACACTTCTTCAACGCTCTAGTGCTTCTCTTCTTCTTGAGTGAGGGTCGTTCGAAGACGATCAAGGCCCGTAGTTCATACCGCAAGGCTCCAGTTTTCCCTTGAAAGAGGTGTCAACTGACCTCGTCGGACCGACCGGGTTTGGAGGCAATCAAGACAGTTCATACGAGGCTCCGTTTTCCTCGAAGAGGTGCCAACCGACCTGTCCGAAGAGGTTTGGAGGCGATCAATACCCGTAGTTCATATGGCAAGGCTCCAGTTTTCCCTCGAAAGGGGTGTCAACTAACCTCGTCGGACCGACCGGGTTTGGATGCGATCAAGACTCGTAGTGAGAAATTGGATATCTTCAAACTTCGATGGATGGTTCAATGGCTGATAATTGCCAAGATGGCGGTGAAGCGATAATTAGGAGCCGTCATTTGAACGACTCAGAAAGTTTGACAGGTAATTTCAGAGCATCATTGGGGAGGAATAGTTTCTCTGTCTCTCTCCCCCTTTTCTTTTGATCTCATATGTATGCATGTCATTTTCGCCGGATCGTGGGTGAAAATTCTAGCCCAAGTGAGTAGCAAGTCGAGAAAAGGGTATGCCCAAGTATTGTGAGTGAGTAGTCTTCACAAAATTTTAAGATTTTTATTTTGTCATTTTTCCCCTCTTTACTTATTCATTATGTATTTTCACAGGTGATGGCGGAGGATAACCCATACCCCAGCGATATACCCTCCCTTATCACATCAGATAGTTTAATGGTGTTCCGTAAGAAATTTCATTTCCCTAATGAGTTGGTGGCTATTATTGCCAAGAGGTCTGATCGAGCTGGTTCACCTCCATCGGGATACTTCACTATTTTTGAGATGATTCTTCATGCTGGACTGCGATTCCCTTTAGCTCCCGAGCTGATTAAGATCTTCAAAACATGTGGTGTAGCTTTCGGGCTTTAGTGGTCATCGTCGATTTTGCTATCTTCTTTAGAGAGCGTGGTGTTACTTTGAACATCACATACTTGTGCCAAATGTGTAGATTCACATGTGATGCTCAATGACGTGTTTCTTATCAGGCTATAAAGAATTGGATAGAATTTTTAGCACGGGATCCATCTAAAAATTGGTTTAATGGATTCTTCTTTGTGAAAAATGAGTGGGGCCTTCCTCAGAGATGGGGAAGATTGAATGACTTTCCAGATCCATTACTAATTGAAGAGAATGAGATCTTGAAAAATCTTAATGTTCTTGATGTAGAAAGCTTACAGCATGAGTTGCGTCATATTGACAAATATATAGTTGAAGATAGAATGTTCAAGGTTGGCCTTTCTATCTAGAGATCTCATTCTTTTTCACCAAAGAGGTCAAGTAAAGGTGATGAAGGGTCTTCTCATATTCATAGGGTTCTTTCAAGAAGCCCATCACGAAATCAGGGTGGTGGCAATGTTTCTTCCCTAAAGAAAAAGAAGACGTGCTGAAGTGACTACGTCGGTCTAAGAAGATGTTGCTCCGGTTGGCATCGAGAGTTTAGCTACTTCAACTCATGATGGGGAGTTCATTTCTCAAGCGCACATTCAAGAGGTGTTAAATCACATATGCATTGAATCGAGCAAATTGAATGCGTTATCTTCCCTTCTTTCTTCTTTTCTTCTTTTCCTCCTTCCTTTCTTTGTGTAATATTTGTGATGATTTTTTCTTTATAGGTAACTCAAACATTAGGATGGCTCATTTAGGTGTCTCTTTAGGCAGTGGAATATTGAATTTGTGAAGGTAAAATATTAAGGAGTAGTAAAGCGAAAGATGAGTGCTAAGGCCAAAGAAGTGATAACTTTGGAGGATCAGCTAACTAGGTGCAGAACTGAGCTAGCGAACGTGTCGACTTCTCTTTCTCTCTAGCATCAGGAGGTGGAGCGCACTCGTGATGAGCTGATTGAGTTGAGGACTCAGAGAAAGAGAAAAGACTCAAGGCACTTCTTGGAGAAGAGGCTAGGGAAGAAAGCATTACAGGATCGTCTTTCTGAGAAAGAACATATAATGTTAGAAGCGGAAGCAAATGAAATCTCTTTGAAGGCAGTGGAAGACTTTAAGAGCTCTCTGGCTTATCGCGGTATAATTGAGGACCATATTCAGGAAGCTCGTAATCATAATCTTGAGGTTGAAGTGAAGGACTTGGAGCACCAATGTTTAGAGGAGGACTTCATCCGAGGGTTCCTAAAAGGAATCTGCTTAGTGCATCGCAAGACCGGAGCTAGTGTTGAGGATCTATCTCCCAACCAAGTGTCTAAAGACTCTTCGTCAGATTCAGGAGATGAAGGAGTTGAGAGTGAGTCCAAGGGAGCATCTCCTAATGGTGAGGAGGACATTGATATCACCAACTGATATAATGTAGCATCACTTAAGGATGCATTTTTTTTTTAATATGTATTGTTATTAGTGTGTATTAGAATCTTGATTCTTTCTTATATCATCATGTTAATGTTATCATCATTTTTTTAGATGATATGCTTTTGTTTTATTTTTACATATTCGGGGTAATTGGTCGGAATATTATTCAATGACGCTAACCTGTATGAATGAGATTGAATTGAATCCACTGAGGATTATTGACCTATCCGAGGTTGTTTGTCAAAGCGTTACTTGATGACGTTAACCTTTATGGAAGAGGTCGAATTGAATCCACCGGATTATTAACCTATCGAGGTTGTTTGTCAAAGCATTACGATGGCGTTAACCTGTATGGAAGAGGTCGCGGGATGTCCACCAAGGACCTTTTGACCTATCATAGGTATTAGCCAAAGTGTTACTTAACTTCTTACCTGTATGGAAGAGGTCCGATCAAGTCCCCTTGGTATTGATTATGCCTTGATTGAGATACAATGTGAGTTGCATATTTCTTAAGTGGGAGGATTAAATGAAGAAGAAACAAGCTTGTAAGAAAAAAACTATAAATTCATTACTCTGATAAGTTCGGTGATACAATCATAAGATGATTTTAACACGGATATGAGTTTCAAGAGGAAATGACGACAATAACAATAAGTCTTTATCCTATTAAGTGGGGTTACATGAGAGAAATGACAAAGCGAGACAAAATAAATATTTATGCGGTAGGAATTCGATAATATTTTGGAGATTCTCTGTTCCAAGTTCAAGGTAAAGTTTTTCCCTCTGGATCCTTGAGCTTGAATGTTCCAGGCTTTACCACAGCTATAACCACATATGGGTCATCCCAAAGAGGTGATAGTTTATTGTGTTGAGGGCCTTTGCGGCTTGAGACTTGGACCAAGTCACCGACAGATATGGGATGAGATTTTACTCTTCTGTTGAAGTGACGAGCTACCCTTTGGTGATAGGAAGTAGTCCGAAGTAGGGCCATATCACGAGTTTTGGGGAGTAGGTCCTGGTGGTGTCAGAGTTTTTCTTCATTACCATTATGATTGAATAATTGAACTCTTGGACTTGGAACCCTGATATCTACTGGTATAATAGCTTCTATGCCGAAACACAAGTTATATAGTGTCTCACCAGTTGAGGTGCGTGATATAGTGCGGTAGGCCCAAAGAACATTAGAAATCTCATCAACCCATTGCCCCCCGACCTTCTCAAATGTGTTTTTAGTCCTTTGAGTATAGTCTTGGTACCGCTGCGTTAGTTTGAGGATATGCTTCTGAGTATGCGTTGAATGTGAAGATCTTTGCAAAAGGACGTAAAGACTTTTCCAGTAAATTGGGTTCCATTGTCAGTGATAATCTTTGCAGGAAGACTGAATCGACATACTATATTTTTCCAAATAAATTGTTAAACATTTGCCTCCGTAATTTTAGCGAGTCGTTCAGCTTCAACCCATTTAGTGAAGTAGTCGATGGCTAAAATGATAAACTTTCATTGCCCTGATGCTATTGAAAAAGGTCCCATGATATCGATCCCCACTGAGCAAAAGGCCACGGGCTTTGAAGGGATGAGAGCTCTGTATGCGGCATGTGAGAGAGGTTTGAGTGCAACTGACAACTTGCACATTTTTTTGTGAACTCCAAGGCGTCTTGTTTCATTGTAGGCCAGTTGAACCATTGCCTTATAATTTTAAGGGCTAGCGCCCTTCCTCCTAGGTGTTCTCCACATATCCCTGAGTGAACCTCTCTTAATGTGTAATCGGTCTCTGAAGGTGAGAGGCATTTAAGGTACGGTCAGAAAGCTATAGTTCACCTCAGATAATAGTAAAGTTTGAAGCTTGTCTTGAGGCGAGTTCAGTTGGGTCTTTGAGAAGGGTTCCTTCTTGTAGAAAAGACAGGATGGGGTCCATCCATGAATGTTCCTTTATCTCATTAATTGCTTGAATTACCCATGATCCTTGGGTACTAAGAAAATATATTTCTTTAACATGCCTTCTCTTAAATAGATCCCTAGTAGCTGATGAAGCATGCTTGACGAGAGCGTCAGCTCGAGTATTCTTCTCTCGTAGTATGTGAATGATTTGATGTGTCTTGAAATGGGCAAGAAGAGACTTCATCAAGTGGAGATATTATGCCAGTTGAGGATTATGAGTACTAAAGTTTCCCTCAACTTGGGAGGCGATAAGTTGAGAGTGATCGGATGTAAGTCTTGAGCGCATGATCAACTCAACCTGAGAGCCTCATATTCAGTCATATTATTAATTGCAAGAAATTTTAGGCGAAGTCCATACTCTAAGGTATTCTGCTGGGGGGAAATAAGTAAGATTCCCGCACCAGCACTAGTACTTCTTGAAGCTCCATCAACATAGAGGGTCCATTGAGGAGACGAAAGGCATGTAGCAGATAGCTCCTCTGGAGTTGGGGCAGTGCATTCCACTATAAAGTCTGCGAGTACTTGAGACTTTATAGCAGGGCGAGGTAGAAAATTTATATCAAACTCTCCCATTCTACGGATGATTAACCTCCCGGATGCTTGGTTTTTTGTAGGATGGTCCTAAATGGTAAATGAGTGTAAATGCCGATGGTGAGCTTGAAAGTATGGACGTAATTTTGCGAGAAAACTAAAAGCGAGCCACCTTATCGACAAGTGGATAATGACTTTCTATATTAGAGAATTTTTGACATAATAAATTGGTCATTGTATCCCACTTTCTTCTCGCTAAAACTGAGCTTATCGCATGGAAGAAAGCGAGATATAAGTATAACATCTCTCTCCTTGAATAGGAAAGTAGGGGTGAAGATACTCCTTAGTTGCTCAAAAGCGGACATTCATCAGTCCATTGAAAATTATTATTTTTAGCTCCCTTGAATATTTTAAAGAGTGATAAGTATTTATCCCTAGAACGGGAAGCGGGATAACACAGTATTTCGTCCATTCAAATGTTGAACTTCTTTGATATTTTTTGAAGGAGTCATATCTTTGAGGGCTTTGATTTTCTCGGGGTTGGCTTCTATCCCATGGTGGGTTACCATGAATCCAAGAAATTTTCCTGACGTAACCCTAAAAGCATACTTGGTTAGATTAAGTCGCATGTTGTAACATCGAAGAAGATTAAAGCATATTTCTAGGTTAGAAATATGTTGTGATTCTTCTAATCTTTTCACTAACATGTCATCCACATATACCTCCATTGTGCGACCGAATAGGTCTTTAAAAATCTTATTCATAAGTCGTTGATAGGTAGCACCAGCATTTTTTAACCCAAACGGCATAACTTGGTAACAATATAAACCTTTATATGTTTGAAATACTGTAGCTTCATCATCCATTGGGTCCATTTTTATTTGGTTGTAACTAGTAAGCATCCAGCGAGGCATTTGATGTCGGCGTAGCATCAAGATCAATTCGAGGAAGAGGAGGAAAACTATCTTTTGGGCTTGTTAAGGTCAGTGTAATCAATACACATTCTCCATGTTCCATTTATTTTCTTAACCATGATAACATTTGCTAGCCATGTAAGGTAATATACCTCTCATATGAATCTTGCTTCTATGAGCTTGTTAACTTCTTGTTCAATAGCCTGGAGACGATCAGGTGCAAAACTCCGTTTCTTTTGGATGATTGATTTGAATGTTGGATCAATCTTGAGGGAGTGCATGATTACATTGGGGTGCGACCCGATATCTGTCGGACTCAAGCAAAGATGTCTTGATTTACCAAGAAGTCTGTATTTTTTCTTTGTTAGATGAGAGCAAGATCTTACTTACCTTGTTGGTAGTGGTTGGTCATCGATAATGTAGAGAGCAAGTCTTCTGAGCTTTTAGGGTACTTCTTCATCTCGAAAATTAAAATATTGATCTTTGAAGGTCGAAGGCGTGGTTGAGCTTGTCTGAGATAACATGATTGTGCTATCTGTTGATTTCCACAGACCACTCCAACTCCAATAGGGGTTGGAAATTTCATCTTAAGATGAGATACTGAAGTGACTGCACCGAAAATTGATTGGAGGGGCCTTCCAAAGATAGCGTTATATGCTGAATCTGACTTGACCACCATGAATTGGATTAAATGAGCCACTTACCGAGAAAATTCACCAAAGATAATAGGAAGGGTGATTGTCCTTTCTACTGCAGGCGTATCAAACCCACAATGGTCTGCTGGCGGGTTGGAGCTTTTCCTAAGCCCATGTTAAGAAATGTGGGTAAAATAAGACATCAAGAACTCCCATTGTCAATCAAAATTCTCTTAACATTATAGCATGGGTTCCGATCCCTTGATGATGAGTGGATCTTGATGAGGAACATGTACTCTAAGTCAGAGTCATTAAAAGTGATGGAATGATCGATCGAGACTTCTTTAACTCCGGCTCTTGAGATGGTAATGAGAACTTGATTAGATAGTATTGGTCCTCCTTGTTTTTAATTTCTCCAGCGTTTGATGATTATTTTGTTATTTACGTGATGATTGTCTCACGGTTGCCCCTTGGAGGTATGTTTGTTTGAGTCGATTGATTCACAAATCGGCGTAGATATCTTCTTGAATGAGCCTCTCAATTTCTTCTTTGAGTTGTTTGCATGCCTCAGTAGTATGTCCATGACTTCGATGGAAGTGATAATATTGCTCTTGATTTCCTGAATTTGGTTTCAATGGATGCGACCACTTGATATTTTTTTCATCTCGAATAGCCATTAGGAGGTTAACATGAGATGTATTTAGCGGCGTGTATTCCTTTTCAGGCTGTGGTTCACATTGTTGATATGGTGGAGGAGATCCCGCTGTTGCTTCTTTTGATAGGGTCGGTCCGCATTCCACCTACGTTTTCGTAGATTGCTCAAATTATTTGCGATGGGCGTGTAGCCTCATCGTAGAGATTTGTGCTTCCACGATGAACCAAGTTGGCATATGAGCGGGGCAGTGTCATTAGTGACAGTAAAAGGCCACGGGAGTCCTCAAGGAAAACTCCTCTTAATAGTTGATTCACTCGGGTATTTGCGAGCTTCTAAGGAGAACCTCTAAAAGTATTCCTTAAGTGATTCACCCTCATTTTGATGAATGCCAGAGAGATGGGAGGAATCTTTAATGATCCTCGGTTTTATGATGCTACAAAATCTTGGTGAGTTCGTCAAAGGTATGGATGGATTCCCTTGGAAGGGAGCAGAACCAAGTGTGAGCTTGTCCCTTGAGGGTGACTGGAAAGACCTAACAAAGTAGTGTGTCAGGAGCTTGTTGGATATGCATGATAGTTCTGTAATGGTCGATGTGTTCATGTGGGTCAGTCGCCCCATCATAGGAATCAATGTTCGAAAGCTTGAAACCCACAGGAATAGAATGTTGAAGAATAGCTTCCACTAAAGGTGAGAATTTCTCATAGCCGCGGAGAGGGGGGAGATGATTTCTATCTTGAAGGTGAAATTTGTCTTGCATTAAGCGTCATAATTCTTCATGTATAACATGACGAGTGGGGTCAACAAGACGAGAATGTGTCAAGCTAAACAAGACGAGAATGTGTCAAGGAGATCAGCATCACGGTCTCTACGCGGAGGAACTTCAACGTCAAGGAGATTAGCATTTTGACCTCCCATAGATCGATCTTGGGGAGGTGTTTTTCCGTGGTAGTAGCATTGTGTTCTTCGAAAGTCGATCATCTTATTTTGAGACTCTTCCATTCGGCACGATCTTCTAAAGAGATTTAGCGCCTTCGATAGTCGCTATCGAGGAAGTGAGGTTGGTCCTTGGTTCAAGGATTAGTTTGAGTGAGTTGGGCGGGAGGCTCCGTTATTCAGTGTTGCGCTATTGGCCATATGAGGGTGTTCAGAATTGTGATTGAAAGGTCTATTCCCACAGACGACGCCAAGCATGCGTGCTAGAAAACCGATTGCGGTAGAGTAAAGTTTTACCTTGTTGTGAAATCCGCACATATACAGGTATTTAAAGAGTGGACAAGAAAACTCCAGAAATTTTCACGTGGAAAATCTTGAAAAAAGGGAAAAAACTACGGGGCCTAGCCCACTAAAAAGTTTCCACTATGTATCTATTTCAGAGTACAAAATCTTTGATACGGATTACGAGAAATGAGAAGGAACAACGGTATGTAGTCGCGTTGGTAACAATTGCTAGTGGTAGCGGTGACAATGAGGAACGGCCATGCAATGAAGTCATGATGGAGAGCGGCAGAGGTTGGCGAGAATCGTGGCCGGCGGTGGTTGACGACAGTGGTGGCACGATTGTGCTTGGAGGATCTTCAAGCTTTAGGGTTTTCTCCTCTCTCTTGCTTGGGCTCCCCTCATATGAGGAATGAGAGGCTATTTATAGATTGGAGGAGTGGTGTCACTGTAAATACATGCAAAACCCGTATCACTCCACTTCATCGAACGACTCCAAATGATCCCTTTGATCATTTGATGTATTTCAAATATTTGAATGCTCAAATGAAGTTGGAATTTTAAGATCTTGGGCTTGTTAGATCCGGCTTCGAGGCCTTCGATTTATAAACACATGTTTGAGAGCTTTTGGGGTTTAATTGATATCCCAAAATATATTTTAAGTTCTTGATTTTACCAGTTTATTTGGATCGGTTTGCTTTTAACGTCAAGACGTCTTCAAGTATAATTTTTGTCATATATCTATCCATTAATATCATTTTCTTGACCATCATTATCACTCTTCATTGCTTCACTCTTGCATTCTCTACAATATTTATAAGAGGCTGAGATAAATATCTAAATTTTGTAATATCATTTTCTTCAATTAAAGAGAAAAGTAGAGTTTTATAATCCAAATAAAGTTAATTGTTTATTTTAAGCTAGGCCTCATATATTTTTTTTCTTTTCTAAATTTTTATATAAAAGCTCTAGTGTAACTTGTTAACTTCTTATATCTATGAGTATTTAGAATTTTATGCAATGCAAAATAATAGATTCTCCATAAAAACACAAAAATTTGTAGTATATATTATATATATTAGAAAAAAGCTAGGCTACTGAGAATATGGGGCGTGTATTCAAACTAAAAGATCGAACCGAATCAACGTTATTTGATCATTATGATTTGGTTTGCATTCTCATGGTTTAGTTTTTGATTGTAAATACCTAGTTATTCAATTTTAAAATAAAAGATCGGTTAAATTGAATAAACTAAAATTAGTTAAAAAGTTAAATATAAATATGTAATTTTGATTATAAATGCTTAGTTATTTGTACAAATTGATAGATTTCTAATTAATTAAGAAATTTTTAATGTATAAAATTTATTAGATTGTGTTTTAATTAGTTAATTCATTAAAAAATATAAAAAATTTAATTTTTAGAAGTTCTTTGGTTTAACCGAAAATAGAACCAAATAAATTGAATTATAGTTCGATTCAGTTGATTTAGTTTTATACCTTGTTTAGATGGTTTAGTTCTTCTAAGCTATTAGGTTCAGTTTATTCGGTTTAACAAAAACGTTAACCTAATCGATTGAATCTATCAAATGCACACCCCTAATTGAGAAATATGCATAAAAGCACATTTCATATCAGATGAAATGATCACAGTTGATTTAGAAATAGTAGAATAAAATATCTTAATAATATGATAACAAAAACTATAAATAATAGTTTCATTAACCGAACATAACTCACAATGGCAAGATTAATCATTGATTGAAAACAATTGTCAAGATAAAAAAAAGAAGAAAGCATAAAGGAATAATTAAAATTTAAATCACAATCTCATTTATAAATGATAAAAAAAATATTATAATAGCATCATAATAGAAATATCAATAGTGATCATGCTAACCCAATGTAAATTCAAACTGACAAGAGTAAACATTGATTAAAAAACAACAAACATAATTCTAAATTAATTATCATTTGCTAGATTTATGATAGTAATGCCAAAAAAAAAAAAACATTTTAACTTTGCATGAATTTTTAGCACACAATACACTAATAACAAGAGAATGAAAAAGTTATAGAAGTTTTAATTTAAAAAAAAAATTGTGAACGAGAACAACCATGAGGCTAAGCCAAATTAAAATAATCTATTACGTCCTTGAATCTTAGTACACTCTTCCTCATGATTAGGAAAGATAATATTATAAATAGAAAACAAGTGTGTAGTCTTTTATAGTTGTAGTAAAAATTATGGAAGAAGCAATAGAGAGATGTCAATAGCAATTGGATGATGACGGTGCTTGGTAGTGATCAATAGTGTTGATCATCAAGTGAATCTCTAGAGATTTTCACAAGTCTAGGCTCTCTCCATACTCTAATCTAGGAACTATATAGAATAAGAGTTAATTTATAATATTTAAAAAGTCACATTTTGGTAAATCTAATGAAAATTTCATAACACTGAATTGCATGACCCATATTAAATCATTTGATTACTAGCTACTCATTTAATATTTAAGTCTTTACTGAACTTAAAATTGAATGATTTTGGGCTTATTAGATTTGTCTCATTAAAATAATTAATTTGATTCTAAGTATGCACTTTTTGTAGATCGTTAATTTAGTCCTTCAATTAATATCCTAAAAATTTCAACCATACTTCACATGCTTGATTTGTGCTCATTTAAACTCGATTTATATCACTTTAATGTCATTAGGTTGATCATATTGAAATATTTATTTTAGCTATAAATTTGTTGGAGTTAGAACAGCTCAAATGATAGTAAATTTAATTTCAAAAGTTTTAAAATACAAATAATGCATTATGATTCTTGTTGATAAGTAAATTTTTTAGAGATATCACATTTGCTCAAATTTTTTGGACATCACAACCAATATTAAAAAGACTATTTTTTCTAATTTTTTAAGATTTTTTTTGGCATAAATGCATCTAATTATATATATAATTAGATGCATTTACTCTCCAAAAAATCTAAAAAATTTAGAAAAATTAAACCTTTAAAAGTTTTACAAAAAAAATTCTTAACTTCTGATTTCTATTTTCGAGTATGAATTTTCTCCATGGGTGAGAAAAAAAATTTTCACCTCAAAATTCTTATCTAATATGCTCTTATATATTCTTTTAAAATAGGTTAAACACTTGTGTTAGTAGAAAGTAGTTCCTTTTGCAAGCTCTAATACATCTCTATTAAGAGTGTGGAGTTATGCTTCATAGGCAAATTTATAAGAAAATATTTATACATTAAAATTTTTAAGGCTCAAAATTTCCTCTTAAAAGAGTGTTGATGATCATCATTTTGATGGATTGGGATCCTAAGTGAGAGAATTTATTATCCCATTTTAATGCTTTATTTTTTTTCTTGATGAAGAGTAAACTATCATTAAAATTATGGGTCACCCATGTAAAAGGAGATAGCTGATGTAGCAGAGTATCCATGATGCAATGATGATGTTGAAAAAGTTACTAAAAGAGTGCTAAAAATATTGAATATGATGATTTTTTGGATGATTAACTTGCTAGTTTTGTACTTTTTTATCATAGTTTTAGTTTAACTTTTTGCTAGATAATTATATGCATCTCTATATCTCTCCAATGTGAGGATTATAGATTCTTTTATATTTAGAAGAATTATAACTTTTGAGATTTTTTTGAAAGTTTTAAATAATTATGATACTATGTATCTTTTAAGTTTTATGCTTAGTTAAGTTCATTTGATTTATCTCATTTAGATGATTAACTTCACTCTATGTATAGGAGATTTTGAGACCATTTGGTCCTTTAATTAATATCCTAAAATTTTTATTTATATATTAAGTATTTGATTATGCTAATTCAGGATGTCATAGATTCATCTTGTCGAGATGTTCAATTTTATTATAAATATGTTGAAATTGGAGCTCAATTGATTGTGAATTTAATTTAATTTTTTTAAATATAAATAACGCATTAAAATTATGTTAATTAAGTGACATTTTGGTGATGTACTTATTGTGAAGAGACACTTGAAAAGTAAAGATAACTTTAAGTGCTTAGTCAACTCTATATATGCTTGGCTATAGAAGAAGATAAAATGAGAAGTAGGAACTCCATTCATTACATAATTCATGCCCTCATAACCAACAATATTTGATTATTAATGTCCTCATTAAATCTTAATTCAAGTGAATCTTTGTTCTCCAGTATCTTTGCATCATATACTACAACAATGTCGAGCTCATCGTAGAGCAATTATACTTAGTGAAAGAAATTATAATAGCTATTACACATTATGTCAAAGCACTATCCATATAAACCCAAATTGGTCTTTCTAACCTTCTAAATGGTAACCTAAACTAACCACACAACAACATAAGTGGAGATGCTTAGCCCAAGCACAAAATCAATACAAAGGTATCAACCACCAACTCATCAAGAAGCATTGATGTCATCACGAGGGAACAAATAAGAATAAGTTTATCCGAAACATCATGGCATTTACTTTCATCACCTTCATTGGATTCCAAAATTACATAAAATCATGAAGGTTTCAAATCTATGGTTTTTAGTCTCTAGGGTTAAATTGATGAAATTTTATCTCTTATTAGTTACATTTTAAATTTCTTTCAATAATTGATCAATTGCATTACTACCTCAATTTCAAATGACTTTATTTGACATCGAACTCCAAAATAGAAAAAAAAAAAACATTATAGAATTTTATAAATGGAATACATAATAGTAATATGATTTTTTCAGATTTAAAAGTTAAGATTTACAAAATAAATTCTAAATACTTTTAAAAAAAGTTGGACTATCATGCAAAGTTTTTTAAGGCTACAACCGTATCAGTACAGCCCAATTGTTAGAAAAGTTGAGGGATCAGGACAGCCCAATTAAGCCCATTCGTGTGCAAATGATTGGCGTTGTGCCATTGGCATCTCTGTCCATTCGGAGCCACCTTAACGTGAGCCCCTGTGCTAGTGTTACTTTTGCACGTAGATTTTTTTTCTGTTCTCTGCCATCTCCTTAATTAATTGTAATAAATGATAAATAAGAAATTGTATAATACATTATTTGAACTTAAATGAATGGGCCACGTTCAATTTCACTAATCCGGATTACTGCATTCCAGCCGGCTTTTGCTGGAAATCGAATAATTTCCTGTTACTTTGATCGCCGAGCAGGAAAATTCTGCTACACTTTAAACGGTAAGTTGCCATTAATCGCTTTGAAAGGGGCAGTGAGGCCGTTTTGAATATAATTTTATATTTAGATATTAAATCAGGTGTAATTATATGATAAAATATAAATTAAATATAATATTTAATTTATATTTTATTATGTATCTATATTTAATTGATGTTTAGATATATCCGAATGCTATACATAATATTTTTTTTTCAAGAATTGCAGATCAATTAGGGCTATTGAGAACCAATGAAATTTTGTCACGTGACGCCTGATTGCACGTAATATTTTTTTCATCAAGAGATCCGTTGAGAATGAATGAGGTTCCCATTTACCTGCACGCAGCTGCGAGTTGACCAATTCTGCGAGCATACGTATGGTACAAGGAATACAGAAGGATATTAAGTTTTGAACACAAGGTCATTCATATATAATAGATCTTAAATTTAAAATTTTTAATTAGTGTTAAAGTCCTCAATCATTAACTTAAGGTGCGCAATATAAATAAATAAAAATTTAAAATATATTTAATTTAAATTAAATTTATTGAAATTGATAACAAAAAAATTCAACTATATTAATTAGACTTCATGCCACGTGGCAATTTGATCACCACACTAGATGATTTGTTCGCGCTCATCACACCATATTACAATTTGATTGGTACACATCACCCACAAATATTGTGCCACTTGATTTAACTTTTTTCTTTCTTTTCAATCGGCATTATCTACTAATTTTGTTTTTTAAATTTTGATTATTTATAAGTAATGTTTGGAAGTTTGAATTTTGCTAATAATTTTAAAGCTGAGGTCTATTTGATTTTTTTTTTTTGATATGCAAGAAAATTTATGATCTTAGAGTATAAAATTTCACATCATAGTGTTGTGTCATAATCTGACGCAAACATACGGATAATAGAGAAGATTAAATGAGCTACTAGAAATTTTTTACTATAAAAACTCTAAACTGGAACATCATAAGACCTACAAAAAAATAATATATATATATATATATATATATATATATATATATATATATATATATATATATATATATTAAAAAGTTTCACTCTTCTCCACAACTATAGAAGATGAGTTTATAAAATATGAGTGTTTTTTTAGTATATAGTAGTTAGACAAAGAAGTTAGTCCATGAAATTAGAATTAGGTTAAATTAATAGAATTAATAGATATTATGGTTCATAGAAAGATAAATATTTTATGTGTTCAGAAACTAAATGGGTTGGAGAGAAGACCAAGGAAATTGATAGTTTAGGTTTTAAACTTTGGTATTTAAGTAGATGTTCAACTAGAAATGTTGTAGGTGTGATTATAAATAATAATTTGAAGGACAATGTTATAAATATTAATAGATGTGGAGATATAATTATAGCTTTAAAGATTATTATTGATACTAAGATTATTAATGTTATAAGTATTTATGCTCCTCAAATAGGTTTGGATGTAAGTTCAAAAGAAAAATTCTGGAATGAATTAGAGAGATTAATATAAAAGATACCTGTTGAAGAAAAAATATTTATTGGAGGAGATTTAAATGGATATGTTGGTAGAGTGGTAAAAGATTTTAAAAGCATTTATGGTGGTTATGAATTTAGAGTGATTAGTGAAGAGCATTATGGTATATTAGATTTTTTTTCTTATAATTTTATAGTTGCTAATACTTTATTTAAGAAAAGAGATGAACATATTATTACTTATAAAAATGAATCTAGTATAACATAGATTGATTATTTTTTGATAAGAAAAATAGATCGTTTAGATTATAAAGATTGTAAGGTCATTCCAAGTGAAAGTTTAAGTGCCCAACATCGATTGTTAGTTTTATATTTTAAGATGAAAGATTGTAAAAGAAAAAATTAATCAAATTATTATTCTAGGATTAGATGGGGGCACTTAAAGAACATAAATAAAACTATTTTTAAGAGCAAGCTACTAGAGCTTAGAATTTGGGATGTTCATAAGAAAGCTAATGTTATGTGGAAAAAATAGCAAGAGAAATTAAGCAAGTTGCTAAAAATATTCTTGGAGAATCAAAAGGAAAAACTTCTTTTAAAAGAAAGAGTTGGTGGTGGAGTCAGAGTATGCAAGAAAAGATAAAAAATAAGAAGCATTATTATAAAACTTGGTTTAGATGTAAAAACTCAGAGATTTAAAAAAAAATATAAAGTGGCTTGTAGAGATTCTAAGAAAATAATATATGATGCAAAAAGTTTAGCTTTTATACGATAGATTAGATACCAAAGAAGGTGAAAGATGTATGCATAAGTTAGCCAACCAAAGAGATAAGAGAAGTAAAGATCTAGTTCAAGTGAGGTGTATTAAGGATGAAAATAATAAAGTATTTTTCTTAGAAAAGGATATTGAAAATAGGTGGATGAGGTAATTTGATAAACTTTTTAATGAAGGATCTGAAAGTACGATTGATTTTAGCAACCTTAATATCCTAAACAAAAATAGAGAATTTTGTTTGTATCATTGTATTAGTGAATATGAAGTTAGAGAAGCTTTAAAGAAAATGAAATGTGAAAAAATAGTAGGACCTGATGATATTCCAATAGAAGTGTGAAAATATTTAGGAGATCTAGAAATTTCTTTGCTTACAAATCTTTTTAATGTTATTTTAAAAACTAAAAAGATGTCAAATAAGTGGAGAAAGAGTTTGTTGGTTTCTATATTTAAGAATAAAGGTGATGCACAAGAGTGTGCAAATTATAGAGGAATTTAGTTAATGCGTCATATATTAAAATTATGGGAGAGAGTAATTGAGCATAGGTTACGGTGTGATACAAAATTTTCTCACAATCAGTTTGGTTTCATGCCAAGTAAATCTACTATGGATGCTATACATTTGTTACGAGGTTTGATGGAGAAGTATAGAGAAAGTAAGAAGGATCTACATATGATATTTATTGATTTAGAGAAAGCTTATGATAAAGTTTCAAGAGATGTTCTTTGGAGAGTTCTAGAAAAGAAAGGAGTTAATGTTGGTTATATTCAAGTCATTAAGGATATGTATACTAGAGATATTACTTGTGTCCAAACACAAGGAGGATTAATAAAATATTTTCCTATTTCAGTTGGATTACATCAAGGATAAGTTTTAAGGCCTTATCTTTTTTTTCTTTAGTTATGGATGTTCTTACTAGGCATTCACAAGAAGATGTACCTTGGTGTATGCTTTTTGCTGATGACAGTCTTCTTATTGATAAGACTAGAGAGGGAGTCCAACAGAAACTTGAATTATGGAGGTCAACCTTAGAGTTTAATGGTTTTCATTTAAGTAGATCTAAAACTAAATATATGGAGTGTAATTTTAGTTGTAGAAGTTCTAGTGGTAGTGCTGTGACATTAGGTGAACAAGTCACTAAAAGGAGTGAGCAATTCAGATATTTAGGCTCTATAGTTCAAAATGATGGCGAAATAGATGGAGACGTTATTAGTAGAATTCAAGTTGGATGGTTGAAGTGGAAGAATGCATCTGGCTTGTTGTGTGATAGAAAAGTTCCGCTTAAACTTAAAGAAAAATTTTATAAGATGGTGGTAAGACCTGCAATGACTTATGGTGCATAATGTTGGCAAATAAAAGAGAAGCATAAGACTAAATTAAGTGTTATAAAGATAAGGATGCTCAGGTGGATGAGTGGCTTTACTCTTAGAGATAAATTATGAAATGAGTATGTTCAGGAAAAAGTTGGAGTAGCTCCAGTGGAAGATTTAGATTTGTCTTATGTTAAGAAAGGTAGAAGTAGACCTAGAAAGACTTGGTTAAGATGTATAAAAAATGACCTTAGTATACCTGAATTAAATGAGAATTTGACACATAATATGACACAATGGAGACGAAGGATTCATGTAGCTGACCCCACTTAGTGGGATAAAGGCTTGTTGTTGTAGTAGTAGTAGTTAGACAATAACAACCAACAACTAATAATACTATACCAACCATATAATATTGGTTGGGGCTACAACAACTATTAGTCATGAATGGTAATAATTACTAGTGTCAGTTAGCTTTATTCTCTTAAGCTTAGCTCTTCCCTCCTCTTACTCATGTTGAGAATGAGATATAATTTATAGATTATAGGGAGGACCAATTTAATAAGTTTAGCCAAAATCTGAAAATACTAAATCAAATAGTATGTATTGAATCATATCATCATATATTATTCATATAGCACTTAAGTTATTTAATGATCTCAAAATTAAGTGATTTTAAGCTCAATAGATTTGCTTGATTTGACTATAAGCATGCTAGATTTTCTTATCATTTGATTCTTTAATTAATTTTTTGAAGCTTTTCATTATACTTTAAATGCTTGATTTGGGCTCATTTAGATTCGAAATGGCCTGCTTTTGATATCATGAGATTTGTCTTGTTGAGTTAAACTATATATTTGCTAAAATTCATAGTTGGATGATCATAAATTTATTTTCAAAAATTTTTAACTAAAGAAGTGTATAAAGATTCATATTTTATGGATAGATTTTCAAATGACATATCATTTACCTTTTATTTTTGAAAGTTTATGCTTATTTTATCTAAAAATATATATTACATTCTTCAACAAATGTTTGATATAAAATTATAATTTTAAAAAATTATTATATGCTTATTTTATATTATATGGTTATTTTATAATATTTAGTGATTATAAACTTAAAAGTTTTTTTATAAAAATATTAAATAAAAAATTGCAAAAATATTTTATAACTCTAAAATCTCATTTTCATGTATAAATATGCCTCATGAGTGAGAGGAAATCAAGCGTCTCTCTTCCCTTTCTGAAGGCATTAGCTTATTTTTTTAATAGATATTATACACTCTCCTCACTATGGGGCATATAGTTTCACCTTAAAGTTGTGAAAAAGTACTTCTCCTTCTTCTAAAGCTTACATTCCTTCTTTGTAGGATTCAATCTCTTCTACTAAAAGAGATTAAACACTACAGTGCTTAGGCGAAATATAATTTCTCTTTGTAGGTGTCAGGACATCTCTACTAAGAAGGACAATTTTCTTTATAGGTGGAGTTGTGTGAAATCGTTGTCCTTATTCTTAAGCTCTAATTCTTTTTTTTATAGGCTTTGACCCTTCTCTTAAAAAGATAAACATTAGCCTGCTTAGGTGAAATATAGTTCTTCCATTTAGGCTCTAATGCATCTTTACCAAGAATATGGAGCTATCCCTCATTATTTAAATTATTATCATTAAGGACTTATAATCCTTATAGTGGGGCATCTATCTTCATCATATAAGATGTTTATTGTCTCTGATTGAATAAATTTGGATCTTCAAAGTTGAGAGTGTACATTGGTGACTTTATTAGTCTTGATTCCCTTAAAATTATTTAAGTTGTGCTTGATTAAAATAGACTTCAAAATGGAGGGGATCACCCATTTAAAGTTGAAGTAGAAATTTTAAATACTTGAAGACTATAAAAGACTACATAAATATCTAGTAATGATGATAATGAGTGTAGTAGTATTATATAATTCCAAGAAATTTTTTATGTAGTTGTGAAATAAAATTTTTAAATTTTCAATCTTTGAATGTTTGTAATATATCAGTTTGAATAAATTATCAAAACTAGTACTTTATGAAGTTTCTATCTTGAATAAAAATTATCCATTTTTCTTAAAACCTCCTACCTATAAGAGACTAAATTCTTTATAGGTTATTAAAATGTATAAATTCTTTTGAAAATATAATTGAATCTTTATGTTGGAACATAAAGCTATTGTCTCACTATTGAGCGGTTTGATCTCTCTTGAGGCTTATGCCCTTTTGAGATTTATATATACTTATATCTTCTAAGACTTTTATCCTTATGGGATTTTACATATATATATTCTTTCTAATACTTTTAGCCTTCAAATATTTTGTAGGTATCTATACCTTATATGGCTTTTAGCTTTCTAATATATTTGATTTTTTTAAACTTTTATGGTTTTCTTAAATATTTTTAATATATTTTTATCTTTTGAAATTTGTTATGTACTTATACCTTTTAAGGCTTTTGAAATTTTGATATATATATATATATATATATATATATATATATATATATATATATATATATATATATATATATATATATATATATATATGGTAAGTTTTAGCCTTATGAGATTCTTAATTTACATGTATCTTCTGAAAATTTTATCCATCTAAGATTTTTAATGTATTTGTACTTCTAATAGTTTGATCTTATGAAAATTTTAAATGTACATATATCTTCTAAGACTCATCGCATATTGAGAATTTTTATGTGCATGTACCTTCTAAGACTTTGGTTTTCAGAGGTGTTGACATAAAATTTTTAATAAATCTAGCCTTATGTCTTCCTCAGGTATTAGGAGCATTGACCTAATCAATTATATTAGGTTGGCCTTGATAAACCAATAAGAGGAACCCATGCAAGGGGATCTCTTGCAAATCTTTTCTACATCATAGGTCTGACTCTAGACAACCTTAGAGTAAAGCTCTTTCTTTTGTGTTCAACCATTCCTTAGTATATGTATGTGTTAAATTTAAACAATCCATCTATCTCATCGATAAAATTGATGTTACAATGATCAGGAGATTTCAAGAATTAGCTTGACCACCTTAAAAGCTAATTTGGGAGATTTAACCAATCCTCACCTCTTGATAACCTTTAAGTAGATGAGTACCCCAATCAACCAAATGAATCAAATACTTTAAAATTTAACCTTAAAGTATCCTCTTGAGTTCCTTGACCATTATGATTTGTTGGCATGTGTATAGTTGATCGATGACCAGCAAGGTTAAACATAGTTCAACTTAAGTCAACCTTTAGTTCAAAATAGATCTAATCTTGATGGACTTTCTATTGACCACTCCAAACAATCCAAAGAGCATGCCTATACAATTAAATAGTCAAATGAAAATCTTGAGTCTATTAATTAACTTAATTGCATCCAAATCAAATCACTTGACCAAAATTGACCCAAAAAACTAATCGAATAAAATGGCCTTACACAACAAACCAGTTGGTTCACTTGAGAAAATGCACTCTTAATGATGTCTCATATGAAATTTAAGCATTGATTATTTTAATTTCATATGGGTTAAGCTTAATTGACTAAGTGGAATGCTTTAACCCATTAATAGAAACACTTAGTTTGGGGTGATCAATTAGACCAACCTAATCATAGTATTTAAATGAACCCATGAAAGTTATTATAGTGAAGGGTGTCATGAACAATCACTTAGTTTAGTCTAATTTGATTTGACCACTTTAAGTGGTTCACTTGAATGGATTAAGATGTCTAATTGAGATCCAGATGGGTACACCCTTCTTCATGGTTGAATTAAACCTATTAAATGAGATAGCCACCCAATCCCTTTTGGAGAGGAGATAGGGATGAACACTAAGAACAATCTCCTAGTTTTACCCAACCACATCTGACTAATTTAAATAAGTTAGATTGGCCCATCAATGGGCTTATTTTAGATGGATTAACCAACCTATTCTATAATTTCTCTCATATTTTTCAACAAATTTCTAAAATTCACTTAACCAATCATTATCTTTTCCTTTGGGCTTTTAAACTATGGGATTAGCTAGTCTTCTTAGAGTGAATGAAGTGGCCTAACTTTCCAAGAAGAAAGTTAACCTATGACACATAAACTAATGGAATCTAACCATTCAAACCCACTTTGGTCTCCTCTAATGCTCTTTAAGTGCCTATTACCACCCTTGAGCTACCACATGTTTAGAGGCAATGGCCAACTCAAGCTTAACCATGCTTAAGCTTAGGTTGGTGGTTGCATATATAAAGAGCCAAACTTTCTAATTAAAGGTTCAAGCACACCCATAGAATCTTCAGAATTCCAAATAAGCCATCCCTTACAATCTTAGCCAGCTCAATTAGCCTCAAGACCAAGTATCAGTTAGAGTTACAGAGCTTGGCTGAGCAGGCATCTAGGTGTAATTTTACCTAATTCCTTAGAGCCATTGGTTCATCTAAAGTTTAGGAAGCTTCCTCATTCGATTCCTAGATATGTAACTCCCAAAAGGTAACCTTAATCACTTTTTTCTCTTGGTTTTGACCACCCTATCTCTCTAAGTTGTTATATGGCTTAATGAGATAAGCATTCAATTCCTAAGAGCTCCCACTTCCTTCTTAATGAACCATTTGACTTGACATGGTCAAGGAGGGAGAATTTCATATATGTTAAGGTCGAGTCACATAAACATAAACCCAACCTAACTCTCCTAGCATGGCCTAATGAAATGTAGATGACAATATTTAGATCATTGGATCATTTTTAAATGAAAACTAATGGCCAAGATCAAGTTAGACCATGCACTAGTTTATGCTTTATAAATTTAGAGATTTTTTTAATTTATTTTGCCCAAGAAATCTCTTGAGTTAATTGGTTTAAAATTTTTAGCATAAATATAATAATGCATGTAGAAATTAGGAAAAACATAAAAACCTCATTATCAAGAATATTTATATTGTTAAAATTATTTAATTAATTTAATTACTAAATGGACCTATAAAAAATCCGAAACACTCTTAAAAAGTTGTAATTAATATTAGAGATACTCCATAAGTATTTGGAATTAATTTGAGTAATGATGAATAAGTTATGAATTTTGAACCAGAAATAACCAATATTAAAAAAATAATTAATATTACTATTTAATTATAAAATTATAAAAATTCAAAGGAATGGTTAAAACACCAATTTACATCTTTAAAAAAATTCCATGATTTTCCAAATTAATTTGAGATAGTAACCTAATTTTAAGAAGAATAATTTGACAATTTAAAATAATTATTGAATAATAATTAAATTTTTTAATGAAATTACTAAGTGACATAATTTGTTTCAAAAGCATTTTAAAAATTTATCATGTGTTTCAATAATTTATATGAGCTGAAATAAATTTATAAAAAAACTAATTTATAATCTTTAAATATATTTATTTTTAAAAATCAGAATAATTTGAAGTTTTAAATAATATAATGTTAGTTTGCTATTAAGCCTTAAATAAATCATTTATCATCACCCTATTGAAAACTATCCTAAATTTCTATTTATGGGGCCCATACCTTAGTGAGTTCCATAATCAAACATTACACTTAAAAATTGTAATAATAAGAAAATTTAAAGAATTCTAAAACTATTCCATATGATTTTAAGTTAAAGCATCAAAGATTTTTTAAAAAATATTTGATCACTTGTGTGATAAGTAATTGGACATGCATATACACTTTCAAGCATTAGGTATTCATTGACTCCACATATTATCATTATAGTTCTTTATTTAGATATATTTGATTTCAACTCCACCTCCTTTCATGGGTTAATTATATCAATTAATTCCATTTATATTATGATTTGTGCATATGGGTTGACCACCCCAATTTGATGAGCTAATATAATGGGAACATACAACTTAGGATTACCATACACAACTAGTTATATCATGATTATTCTTTTAACCACCCCTATAGTCAACATTTTTAACACCATTTCATACATATTCTTTTCATTAATCCATTCAATATCTTAATAACATATAGCTTTCTAGGTTTCTTAACACATAACCAACCATTTGGTTGAGTGTATCCATTTATGTTGATTTCATCCTTTTAACTAATTCTCATATCCTCTTAGTCATACTTGCTTAACTAAAGAATCCTCTTGGGTTGATCATACATATAATGATATGGCTTACTCCTAGTACAGTTGCACTCCTACAACTATACTAAATTTACTTGATGGGATTAACCATCCATAGGATTAAGTTCAATTTGGAAATAACAAATACCATTATTGGCCAAATTTCCACTTGATTAAGTCAAATAAATATGACAAAGTCATTTCAAAGTTTAGTCATCCACAATGACTATAAATCCATTGGGACTTAACTATACTTTTGTGCATAGTCCCTTTCCTTCTTTTTTGAATGAATAGTTTTAATTCAACATTACTTTACACTCTGGACATTTTGGCTGATATGTCATTCATCTAGGATTTGTCTTCTCTTTTGTGTTTTTTTTATTTGCTTGAGCACTTGAATCCTATCTCATAATTGATTGTCTCAAGTATGTTTGTCATATTAATAATGCATATGCATGAAGTGGTGTAGGCACTTTAGGTTAGATTATAAACTAGTTGAACCAAAATTTAATTAAGATTATGATTAATTAGTTATTATCATTATATCAGAGCTCACCTAATGATAAAGGCTTCTTATGTATATTCATATCTCATATGATAATTAATATATTTGATTAACTAATGTCTATCTATCTTTTCATTGTAATGCATTATAATTTTAATATAATCAAACTATATAATTAACTTAGATGGATGAGTCATCAATTCAAATGAGATATCCTTAAGGTACACTAATTCACACACACACTTAGATTTATTGATAGTTCACAACCTTGTAGTTGCTTAGCATAAGGGGTGGTGCAGTTTGGTTGCTTTCATGCAATTCCCTTATAATTGCTTGAGAAGAGACTATATCAATGCACCTAAACTTCTATATTAATTACTTATTTTCTTTATGATGTGTTGTGCTAGTTTGATTATTATGCTGTAATGGGATAGAGATATTTTCTTGAAGGTGTTCAATGTATGACCAATACTTTTTTTTATAGATTTTTTTTTTTTTTTTTTTTTTTTTAGAAGCTCCATGTAGGGTATTTTATTGCCACAAAGAGGGTTACAAGGTCCTTAAGGGGATAAACTCAGAAATCGCCAAAGAGCTACAATCACTGAGTAAATCCCTATCTAAGTACATCCAAGAGTAAAAGAAAGGATAAGAACAATCAAAGGTACAAGATGATTAACATAATAAGCTAAAATAAGAATAAAGCCAATGCTATGGAGGATGTGGGAATGCATGATGTCTGGAGCATACACGCAAAGGAAGAGAATCACACAAAGTTATAATAAGAGGGAGATTAGAGCTAAGGTAATAGACAACAAGTTTGAGGAAAACAACATAATAAGAGTAGGTTGGCAAGGAGTTGTGATAGAGAAGGCTCAATCATCACATCTGTTGGGCATAAAATAAGCATCCAAACTTAGAAGGGTTACATCACATGAGCTACTAACCAATAGTGAGATCATCACCATCATTTAAAACTGTGAGAGGAAGCACCCAGGTTGTTGATATTCTTGTGGCGTTTACCGCAAACCTAATCATAATCATATCTAAAGTATATAGAATTGTTAAGGCTGAAGGATAGAGAGTCTCATTCAATAAAAGTATCATCAATATATGCATCTTGAGCTGAGAATACATAAACATAAGAGAATGAGCCATCTTAGCCAGAATCTCATCAGTAGCCATATCCACAAGAAAATTACAGGGGAGACAACATGGTGAAATTATGCTAATCCAGTCAATGAGCCTATAATTATCACCAACCAATCATATGATATATAAATGAAGCTTCAGGTAGAAGCAGAAACAAAAACGTGAAACCAAAGTAAGAATGGCACCAGAAAAGGTTAGAAGTAAAATAGTTAAAGCGGCCTCAATAGCGATTTAGGGCCACAATTGGAGAATCGGATCAACAATCATCCCGGAAAATAGGACACAACACTCATAGCTCAACCAGAAATGGTGGGACCAACATAAATTAGCACCAAGAAAAATAGTTAGAAGCGGCTCAATAGCGACTTTTTTGTTTTGAGAAAACAAAAGCAAAAAACAACCGCAATGAGCTCAACACAGAACAGATCAACAATCAACCCAAAACAAAGCAAAAAACAACATCCAAGACAACAAGGACAAAGCGTCCATAATCTCTCATTAATTGACATGCCACCAACCTATCTAGGTAGGAATAAAGCCAATAGCAGTGGCGGTCAGCAGGAGGTAAAGCGCATAGGCATTCAAAAAAACCAAACCCAAGCGACTAATGAAACATTTGAACCCACCATACAAAGAATCAACAAATTGATTGGGATGGGTCTCAACATTTAAACAGTTAGGACAACAAGCGGGAAGAGACAACAAATTGGCCATAAAACTCCTCAATCAGTAGACATGGCAATAATAAGTAGCCAAATAAATAAAAAAAATGTTATCACGAACTGATAAAGTCACCAAAACCATCATCATGATATAGAAAAATTCGAGCATAAGAATACGAAAATCTACAACCAACAAGGATGAAGCCAATTGAGTTGTCAAGATAAAATAATATAAATCTCCAAGATAAGAGACAACCAAAATAGCAAAAACTAGCTTGCCGTAATTCAATTCATCTAACAATAAATACACATTTGATAGAAAAGGTGAAGCGACATAATAGGTAGACCAATGACTTGCAATGATAACCAATGACTTGCATGTTCAAAGCATGATGGAGCACAACAACAAGAAATTGAAACAACATCCAGTGTTAGCAAAAAATTAAAAGAAAAACAAAGAAGTTTCTTTAGGAAATCGACATTCAAAAGTAGCAATATGAACATTTTCTTGTTGACACTCACAACCTCGGTAGATGTACAATGATAATCCCTTGAGTAACTCCAAACCTGCTGAAAATGGAAAGCAAGACCAGAAACAACAAAACAAGTATTACAAAAACTAACACAATTCCTTGCATTAAAAATGATACTTTTTTTTATAGATGGATGTGCATTAAAATATAAATGTTAATGTTAATCTGTAATTGTTCTAGAATTCTATTTTGCTATGATGGGTCCATTTAGTTAAGAAATATTTTTTTTTACATTTTTTGAGCTCTATATATGTAAGAATAAAGTATTAATTAAGTTTTCTGACTTGATACAAAATGATATGATTTTGACAAACAATCATGCCATTTAAACTAGAAGAAGGATTAATAGCAGAGAGAAATTCATATATGCTTTATCATTTTAAATTTGTCCAAGCTTATGAGACAGAACATAGCCACCTTTTTCTATTTTTATTTGAGTATATGTAAGTGAGCTACGAAGTTACACTAGCCTATAATCTATTTTTACAACCATAACAATAATGCTTTTTATTTACCATACATTATATCTTAGATATGATTTTTATCTTTCTTATTATTTTATGATTGATTGAGAATGTACATTTTCATTTGGGCCATAAAATAAGATAACTTTCCACCAACTTTAACAAAATGCTAAATAACTTTAAAATTTGTTAGAATAATATTTTAAAATTAAAATCAAGGTTCCCACTAGTCATTTTTTAATTTAATTTATTTTTACTCCTTTATGATCCCGGATGATCTATAAAGTAGAGCTTATCAGCAATCAAAACTCCAAGCACTGTTGCACATTTATAACATGGCTAAGTCTAGCATGCAATAGTGGTGTCACTTAAGGATAGGTAACTTACAACTCATTTCATATCTTCTTAGGATAGAGCTTTAGGTAGACATGGATTAATTATGCTAAAAGAATCTTAGAGTACTAAAAAGTGGTAGCTTATCCTAGATAAGTTGGTAAGTCTAACAATTCATTTAGCATAATTAATCATGCCATTTGGAATGTCTCAATTATTGTACACAAAATTCTTATTTTTTTTTTCAGGAAATCTATTTCTTCCTTATTAATATTGTTAATTTTCTTTATGTAACCAACCTCCTCTTCCATTCACGCATAGGTTTCTTCCTCACACCTCCAATAACTCAAACACTATCTCCCTCGCTTTCCCTTTCTACAACTGAGTATCGACAACTCCTCAGGCAGTTCCTCTCTGCACTCTTTTTTTGAGAACCTCCATCATCAGATGGGTTCCCCTCAGCACTATATCCTACAACTATTCTGTAACCCCTCTTTGATTGGAGTCCAATTCCATTTGTCGTAGCTAAGAGAGAATTTAGTCATCAGGCGGGTTCCTCTCAATTTCTAACATTTTCCCTACCAATTCAACCCAAATAATCAACCAGATAATCTCACCTATTCAATTCTTTCTAGCCAAACTTATGCAAAAATTATTATTACTGCTGTTGATGAATGTGTTAAAATAAATTGTATATTTGTGCTTATGCTTCTTTATGTAGGTTTCAAGACTGCAGCTATTAGGGCATAGTGGATTGCATAATTTGTGGTGTCATAAGACCTTTGCTACACTCAATAAAAATTTAAAAATTAGATGTAGTCCCCTATGAAAATCTTTGAAATTTTGATTGAATTTTGGACTTTAAAAAAGGGGAAGAATAAAGATTTATTTTAAAAAAATCAATCAAATCAAAAAATAAACAATCTAAAATGAAATTTGAATGTGTAGATGTTGCATATATATTTGTTTTTATCCAGGTGATTGAAGGCCCCGTTATGCTCACCAGGACATAAAAAGATTGAAATTCAGCCGAGGTGCTTCAAAATACCAACCGTCATGCTCATCATGGCGTGACGGGTAAGGAAAAATAGTTTCGATGTAGCCCCCTATGTGGGGATGAGATCAGAATATTGCCGAAATGCTGCCAAAATTTACAGTGATAATGACTTAAAGGAATCTATTTAAGTAAACATTTCAATGCTTAAATTGAATATTAGGATAATTTCAATATTCAATTTGAGCTTATCAAGTTTTGAAATAGATGAATCTATAAACAAAGATATAAGTTTAATTGGAATTGAAATTGCATGAGGTAAAATCTCTTGTTAAACATTGAAATCATTTTAAAACTCATAATAAAATAATTTAAAAGTCTTTAATTAACTATATGATCAAAGCATAAGAAACTTATGAAATATTTGAATACTTGATCATATAGAAAATGCAATGAATTTGATAGTCTATCAATAAATACAAACATGACTTTGCAACCCTTCATTTCAAATGATCCAAAAATGAATTCAATTGAATATATGTTTGAATTTTGAAGGGTTTACAATGTGTCTAAAATGTAATATTCAAGTATGGATATAATTTAACCATAATTTATGTGAAGTTTTATATTATATTTAAATAACTCATTATTGAGTATAATCAGGTCCTCTCAGGAGCTCTAGATCACATTATATCGCCACCGGATCTGTAATTCTTCGTACAAGCAGAAAAAAGGCGATACTAAATTAAAAACTACACTAATTATGAAGCTTCTTTCAATCTAAAAATAAAAAAATTTTATTCTAATTATGATTTTCAAAATCAATGATTTCATTAATTTGATGAAATTGTCTAAGTCATAAACACCTGCATGTGCTCAGACATAGAGATTTAAAGTGTAAATTTTAATATCTGAAAAGGCTATGTAGGCTAAGTTGGGATAAATTTAAAAAAATAATCTCATAATTAAATAAAATAAAATAATTTGAATTATTAAATACCTACATGGGCCCCGACACTTATACCAAGCACCTAACCTTTGTGTCTGAGGATGCTGAGCAAACGTTTAAAAAAAGGGAGGAAGAATGATGAAATCAATTCAATATTTTATGACTATGTGCATGCAAACTAATGAATGTCATCTATGCTAATTCAAATCAAAGAGAGAGATAAATATCCAACTCCATGGAATTTGATTACAGTAGGCCTAATCTTCTATGCTTGAAAAAGAGTTGATAAGGTCTACTAAATGATCAACTTCTAAAGGAACTTAAATTATATTAGATCATAAGACCCAATCCTCTATAATTGCAATAGAGTTGACAATGTCTATTATAATATCAATTTTCTAGAGAATTAAAATTACACATAAGTCATAGACTCGATGCTCTACTAACAAATAAGTAGAGTTGATAAAGTCTACCCTAATGATGACCGCGTTGACTAAAAATCTCAACCGGAGGGTATATTATTTTTAAAAGATACTTGAGCTCAAAATTAATTCATCATAAAACTAAATTTCAACTATGTAAATATCTGAATTAAATAAAATTTATTATTTGAATATTTAAAATAAATAATTCATCCACCCATCCACCATCATTTATTGGGGATGATAGATTAAGAAAATCTAGCTCACAAAAGAGCTAATGTCACGTCAAATAAATCACTATATTCAAACTCAAATAATCTCATGTCAGTAAGGATGTGGCTCGTGTCATTCTGTCCGCGTGGTTTGGCCAATAGGCTCCACATATGATGCGTGTACAACCAGAGTCCCTGATAAGGTGGTTGCCGCCAAATGACACCATTATATTACGATCACGATTGTAGCCCGTATGTTCCCCAATGGCTCAGCCCTTTGAGTTATGAATCATAGGGTATATTTGATAGGCTCAAAGCCCTTTTGTTAGTTAAGGTGGACTTAAGCTTTTCTCCTTAGATAAACACCACCCCAGGTCTACATGGATTACTTGGATGATGCAAGCCATGGCTCGGATCCTTAGGTCGAGTTGTACCTCCTCGACTAAGTAGGCTGGGCACCACGATTTGAAGACTATGGGGTCTAGATTAGGCACGTCATCATTCCACCAACCGTATGATTTAAGTTAAATAATGGTGAATTTCATAAATTCTAAACCCTAAATTTTAAACTCCACATGCTGCTACTATACATAAAGCATTTAGTGATCTAATGACTAGCCTTAGCATTGTGAAGGGTAATTAACTATAAATTCTTGCGCCTATAGAAAACTTAGAACAAGATCTAATGTCCTCACAAAATGAGGATGAAATCTCTGGGTAGTGTCTTATCTACTATTCCATCTACATTTTGAAAATTACACTAACATTCAATCATACTCTCTTTCAATTTGAGAGGTCGGTGGTAAATTTTTGAAGCACAATATGGAGATTGTAAGTCTTGCATCTTTCAAGATGTTTATGTAAAAATTATCTCCTTAAAGAACTCTTTTATTTTCTTTCCTTAGTTCAAGGTCATGAGAACAATTTTGGGAAACAAAATTTGTGATTCTTGATAAAGTACCTCATAATTTGGTTGGGTCACTCCTTCCCAAGCTAAATGTCTATGGGCTTGATAGATTAGAATAATGGATCCACAAGATCTAGATTGAAGCTATTTCTACCTTTTCTTGATCTATTATCTTTCCTATTTACTTTTTCATTTTATTGTACTCCTTATTGAGTATTTTTTAATTTAACAATCATTGTCATGTTGATACTTCATATATTGAATTATTGTCTCATTTAATTATGGTGATTCATCCTCTAATTCATAAACTAAAGCTTAGTATATAGATGATCCTATGATAATAATTATTGTTATACCAGGAATCTCTTCTTAGAAAACCTATAAAAATAAAGTTAAAATAAAGACATGCTTTTACTTGTAAAGAGTTTCTCTTAGAGATATTTGCAATTGTAATGAACCATTATAGATATGACTTTAATTATTAGCTTAATGACATACTTACAAATGGAGGCCTTCATACTAGTGAAGAGTGAATCCTTACATAGATCCTCTTAAAGTATTTCATTTGCCAATGATGAGTGAAAAATTCAAGTTAAATAATAAAATGTAAACATATATTATAGATAAAAAGATCTGATTTAATAAGTTATTACCTTTAGTTTATTATTTTTATGTAAGAAAATTTTGCATAAAAAAAGGGATTCTTACGAAAAAAGTTGATGCAACATTGTAGCTCTTTATTATGTAGTGTTACAAACTTATTATAGATGGTTTATGCTAAAAATCTTAGAGTGTAGTCCCTTGGAAGTAGCAGTTAGCATTACAAATGCTAAAATTATGCCTTGGAGCTAACTTTAGTTGTGCTATAGTGCTACAGCTCAATAGATTTAGTTTTTAAAAAGTTTAGAGTTAGTTAGGGGAGTTATTAAATAGTTAGAGGAGATACTTTAGTGGGACTCACATGTTGAAAAATTTAAAGGCTTAGAGAGTATTTTATTGGGTCTTTTTGTCACTTTTGGAGTGTCACTTAATGAGAGTGTAAGTGTGAAAATTAGGAAGAAAGGGAGCAATTAAGAGATCAAGGAGGTGGAAAAGATTTTAGGAGAGTAATTTTCTGCTTCACTCTTCAATTTTCTTATATTTTTGGTGTATCTCTAAAATGTTTATATATTGTAGTTGTCTATTTGAAAATGTTAAAATAAGTATTTAAACTTTGGAATTATGGTCAATCTTTAATATTCTTAATAAAATTGTAGTAGTTGTTTTGTGTTTCATCATACCTAATTTAGTTGGATTCTTGCTAAGTGTAACTTCTAATCTAATGCGATCGATAGATATCAGAAGATTAATAGAAGAACAACTAGAGAGAAAAAAATAAATTTTTGAGATTATAAGAATATAATACTTGGAGGTTTGTAATCTTTAAGGGAATGTTACTAATGCAATCACTCAAACAAATTTGTATTAACATATAATGAAGTAGTATGTGTGGTTAGATCTTCCAAATATCAATGATGACTAGAAGATAAAATTATTTTTAATTAATAATAATTTAAATAGAAAACTGCAACATAAGAATCCATAGAATATAAGGAATTCATTCGTAAATTTAGGACATTTTTCTATCATTAATTAAAATTTATTTTTTCAAAATCTATAGTTATTGCTCTATTGAATTTTGATTAGTTAAATAAAAATTTAAGTTATCATAAGAGTAATAATTAACTTATTTAGAATTTCAAATAGATCCTCATGAGAATGATACTTGACTCACCTTAATATTACTTGTGTGGCATGTGTAGTTTCATGCACATGTTTAGGTACTGAGTAAAATATATCATTTTGTTAATATAATTTAGACCCCTAAAAAACTAGCATTACTATTGTGACCCAATATTTCTCTTATTTAAAAGCATGTTAGAATTTTGGTTTCTTTCCATACTCAATTTTCAGCCTTTAGAGTTTTAATTTAGTAGTCATAGCTTTAGTTGGTTAAGTTACCTGTTAAAACAATATCTATATTTCATACTCTAGTTCTCTTATTAATGAATTGAACTTTTTATTTAAATACTTATTTTTCTCATATTTTAAACTAATCAATTATTCCATTACAGATGACTATTAGGATTGTCATTATTGTATCATCTGCAAAAACAAAAATTATCCTACCCTAAATAATGTTTAGTTCTAGAATTGGTACTTATTGTTTAGTGATCTTAATTAAGTAGTAAATCAAGGATACAATTAGTGATCCAACTACTATAGAAGCTACTTTATGCCCTTCTTAATGAATGGGGTGTGTGGCATGCATGCCCCCTCATCCATATTTAACTTTACCTCATAAAAGAGAAGCTTCCTTGATGTTTCATAAATGCAATACCTTCAATCATTGCTAGATTATTTGGTAAACTCTATATTTTATCTCATTTATCTTTTGAAAATGTTAAGATGAATACCTATTTTCATCATGATGTTTGATGTGGCCTAAACATAAGCTCTCATAACAAGAACCAAAGTAAGGGAGATGATGACTAGTCATGGTCCCATCACTAGAAGAAGAATGCCTTGGGAAGTAATTAAAGCATAACATTTTAAGATCATTTGAAAACTTTAGTTGTGTTATATTATATGCTATGTTCTATGGGAAAAAATATTACACCACTTAGATTTTAAGAATTTTTCTTTAGGTAATTAAATATGTGATTAAAAAATAAATATATTATCTCAAAAGATAAATATATTATCCTATAATATATCGATTATAAAGACTCATAAGGCTAATGTGTATTTTAATATTCCATATATTTTTTCCTTGATAGTTCCCTATAAGGGCAAGCCCTTATAGTTAATTATGTCCTAAGAAGAGAATTCCTCCTAAGAATACTGTCGATTAAAGAAATAGATTTTTATTTCTATGGATTTCAAAGCTTGTTTCAAAGGATTGCTAATTTGGAAATTCCACAAGGAATGCTTCAAAGGGGAAGAGAAAATGAATGATTGCTAATGTAAATTTTTTAGGAATTATTGGGTCTTTTTTTATTAGAGAAAATGCAGCTAACATCACCTAAGAAATTTTGAAAACTATAAGTCTAATCTTATGTATGCAAGATGATTAAGCTGTTGTATTAGGAAAAAGTTAAGAACCTAACCCACCCCCTAACCCTAAGATAATGTTCGTCATGTTATGCTTCTAATTAATGCAACAAATTTCATCTTTTATATATTTTTACTCATACCACATTTTAAAGGCCTTGGGTATGCAATTCATGCTTATAATGAGATGCAGTTAGAAAATGGTCATGGGCCAAATCAAAATAAAAAGACACACTTCTCTCAGGAAGGGTGGTCATCCTCAAAGGTCAGATGCCCTCTTATTTGTAATGGGTGAAATTCCCAATTTAAGAGGAATGGACAATATGCTCTTATGATTGACAAAGCTAATTATTTCTAATAGCTTTTAAGTTAGTCTCAGGGCTTTTAATTAAAGTGAGGTTATGAATTTTTATTTTATGTTTGAGTTGTTTAATTTTAATGGGGTAGAAAAATTTAATTTTTTCTAAGAGCCAAATATTTTCAGGCAATATGTGCACATCACTAAAAAAAATCTAAAAAATATATGTATTTCAATTGTACACCCTAAAATAAATTAAGCCATAGAAAAAAGAGAATGGGTAGCTGAGCTCTACCCTTATACAGCCTGACCTAGAACTAAAAGTTTTGATATATGAAGGTCTTCCTCTAGGATCATCACTTTCTTTAGGGATCTCCACGGGCTTCATAGGGGACCACTGAGTGGTAAAGTCAGCTCATATGATTTTTATACCTCATAGATCCTAACCTGTTGGATGGTTGAAGTGGAGGAATGCATCTGGCCTATTGTGTGATAGAAAAGTTCCACTTAAACTTAAAGGAAAATTTTATAAGATGGTGGTAAGACCTGTAATGACTTATGGTGCAGAATGTTGGCCAATAAAAGAGAAGCATAAGCCTAAGTTAAGTGTTACAGAGATGAGGATGCTCAGGTGGATGAGTAGCTTTACTCTTAGAGATAAAATGCGAGATGAGTATGTTCAGGAAAAAGTTGGAGTAGCTCCAGTGGCAGATAAGATTAGAGAGAGTTGCCTTAAATAGTTTGGCCACATAAAGTGTTGGTCGTCCGATGACCCGGTTAGGAGAGTAGATGCATTAGATTTGCCTTATGTTAAGAAAGGTAGAGGTAGACCTAAAAAGACTTGGTTAACATGTATAAAAAATGACCTTAGTATACTTGAATTAAATGAGAATTTGACACATAATAGGACACAATGGAGACAAAGGATTCATATAGCCAACCCCACTTAGTGGGATAAAGACGTGTTGTTGTTGTTATATAGATCCTAACCTAATGATTCTAAAATAAATTTCTAATCCATACAAAATAGATGCCAAGAAATTCATATGACACACTAATAATTTATATTTCAAATATACAAGCTTAGCATTAATTGGTTGCCAAGCCCGCCTGTCTTATTAAGCTATGCTTAGGGACATAAACATCACCTATAAAAAATAATATTTATTATTATTTTATTATAGTGGCCCTTTTAATCACAACCATTTATAGAAAACATCATTAGCCTAAAAAGAATGCCCTAACATCTAAACTAACAAACAAACAATCATAGCCATCCTATTTAAAGTATTACACCATAAAATAAGAAAATATCACATCATTTCACATCACAAAACATCAGCCTAACTTAATTCTTAGGTCGATGACTTAATAATCTAGTGTGTGAGAGAAGGACTTGTATGGTATGGTTGTACTAGGCTTTATTTCAATTTGGATTTAGTTTAAGTTCAAAGTTTATTCAACTTATCATTTGGTGATTTCAATTTAAGTGATTTATTATTTTAATTTATTTTTAAGTTTATTTCATGTTAAGGTAGAATTTAAGTTTTAAAGAATGAAAAATAATATAAATTTTATTTTGGGTGAAACTCATTCATTTTAACATACTAATCCGAGTGGAATGAGATTTTCATGTGAAGATAAACATCCATTTTAAGAGTCACACTAAGATTCTAAGTATTTTAATTAACATCTTTTGAATTTATTTGAAGGATTTGTTTGAAATTAGATTTAATCAATGTTTATGTGATTTGATTAGGATTTAAGATCTTAATTAGTATTTAGTTCTTAAGTTTCATCTTGTGTTTATGAAAAGTTGTTTAAAGATTCTTTATTTTTTTCATTTGAGTTTCATTCAAATTAATTGATGCATCTTGACTTAACCAATTAACAATTTAGGTTTTTTGAATTTTAATTATTTGATTGATTGTCTTTTGATTTAATTAAGATTTTCAAAAGTTCAAATTTTATTGAATATAATTAATTTTATTTATCTTGATTATTTGTTTTAAGTTTATTAGGTTTAAATTTAATTTATCTTAATTTAGTTTTTACTTTCTTCCTTTAGGTTTTCATTAAATTTTATATGATTTATGCTGTTTAATTGGTTAGGGTGAACATAATTTCATAAATTGGGATTTTGTTTGACCTTATGTTCCTTTGATTTGATTAAAGAATAATTATCTTATTTAATATATTCTAATTCAATCCTTTTGATATGATGAAATTAATCTAATTCACTTGTTTAGTTAAAGATAATGTTCATTAGTTTGAATGATCTAATTTAATTAATTTTAATGGCTTAAATTAATTTAAGTTTAATTTTGCTTTTAAAGTTTTTGTTTCATCATTCAATTATGTCATTACATATAAATTTCATAACTTAGAATATTCATTAATTTATGCATTTAACTTTACTACTTAAGTTAGTTTTAAGTGAACTTCCTAGGTTTAGGAATCATTATTTCATTAAACCTTTTAAAATAAGGTTTTTCCTAATATACATAACCTAAACGCCTTTAAGAATGAACTATTTTAAGTTCCAAACCTAATCTAGGCCACCTTTAGTTTCTAGATTATTTAAATTAATTGATTTCGACTTAAATCATTTATAGCCACAAATAATGTCTTTCTTTTAATGTTTAGTAAACTTAACTTAAATTCCAATTTTGATGAATTCCTTAAAATTTAGAGATTGATAAGTTTCAATCTTCAAGCAAATGTTCTTTTTATTTTGAATTCAAAATTTTAGTAATTTAGGATTTAATTAACTTATTTTATTCTTAATTAATCCTACAACCTCAAAGTCAAAAATTAATTTGGTTTTCAAACTTCAGAAGATTAAGAAAGTTTTTGAACATCTTTTGAAGTTATTTAAAGTATTTCAAATTGGTGCTAATAATTTTTAGAATTTCTATGATTTTTTTATTTATAATTTCATTTAAATTGACCTAGAACTTGAAAATTCTATAACTTGTGATCCAAAGGTCATTTGGTTTTGAAATGTTTATGGAAAGTGTGATTCCTTGTCAAACTCATTTCCCTAAAGTTTCATTTTAATTCGATATTTATTTTATAATTAATTTATATTTTGAATTTTTTAATAAAACTAAATTAACCCTTAATAATTAGGAATTAATTAGGGATTTTAATTTTTCTTGATTCCCCTCTAAATGATAAATTGAGATAGGGTCCATTTCAAAATTTTAGAGTTTTTTGTATTTATTATAAATTTTTAAAATTTAGATTTATTAATTAATCTATTTAATTCAATTAATCTTTAAATAAGGTCATTTTAAGGAATATGAGATTTCAAGAGGTTTTATAGTTTCTTAAGGTCTAATGTTGTTAATTATGAGGTTTCTAACTAATTTTATAATTTTTTTTCCTAATTTTTAAAATTTATTATTAATTTATTTTATTAAATTAAAGGTTTAAGGTGAAAAATTTTATATCATTGGATTTAATTGCCAATAAATTCCCAAATATTCATCTAGGGTGCATTTCTACCTCAATTTCAATCCTCTAAAGTTTCAAAATGATTAGATTAATAGTTTGATTTTAATTTATATTTATTTATTTTAAATTAAATTCAGATTAACCAAAAGATATCAAATAGAATTTGGGGAGAATTTTGGTTTAATAGATTCCTCTCACTGAGATGAATCCATAGAGCCCTTATTTGCATTTTTTTAGTTGAGAATTTTATTTTTTATGATTTTTTAAAGTTTTGTGTTTTTTATTATAGCAATTTTTAACTAAGAAAACTTGGATTTTCTCTTTAAATGAGTCAATGCCACATGGCGCTGACACGACATCACTTTACACACACATATGCATGATTTGTACCCGTGCGATCCGCATAGATCTTATGTTATTATGGTAGCGGGGATGTGGTTTGATCTATGCCATTTGATGAAAGATTGGATGGCTCTATATTGTCCTATGATTTCTTTAAGGGAATTAGTCAATCGGTCCGGCTAAATCATTGCCATGCATTCCAAGTGGAAAGAATAGATGATCATGATTTTGTCTTCTTCATCCGTAGTGGCGACCACATGAAGTCTACCTTTTGCGGCTAATCATTAGTGATATACATAATGAAATGATAAGGTTTTGATTTCAAAATTATCAGTTTATGATTTCAAAGAGATCTATAAGGTTTGATCGATCTTAGGGCTAACTTCACTTCATAAATGACCAACACCAAATTAAAAGAGGTTAGATTCAGGCATACCTCACCGGCATGGGGTTTCAATGATGGTTTGTGTTTTAAAATCACTCAAAAAAGTGAGAAGAATCAAGCTTTGCTTCCCTTTGATCATCGTGGAGATGGACGTCTATCATAATTCACTGAAGTTTGGTGTGGGAAACAATAGGAAAGGTTGTGAGGAGGGGGAAGGTATGCTTGAGTTTGATTTTGCTTAGAGAAGGTGATGGAGATCAAAAAAGAAAGAAAATTGATATCCCCTTATGTTTTTAAGCTTGATCGAGAGGTCTGCTTATTAGCTTTCATGGGGGTCACTAGCCATAAGAAGTTGCACTATAATCATGAGGCTAAAGGCGGTGAGTGAGTCAAAACTTCCATTTGAATCTCTAGAACCACTAATATTGCGCACATGGAAGGAGTTTTGGAGGGATTAGGAAGGATTAAGTTTGGTTTGGCCTCTTCCTTTCCATGACATATTTCTTTGCCTTTGGACTGACTTGAGACCACTTGAGACTCTTTAATCTTGGTTGTTAATCACTTTAGATTCACCCTAGCATGAGTCTAAGTGAATTCTAATGTGACTAAACTGAGTTTGAGCTTAAATGATTACATTTGATCTATTTGTGTTTAGCTTGACTTGGATTGGGTTAAGTGTGATTGATGTTCATTATTCATGTATTTGGATTAATGATTAGCTATCCAAATCAAGCTTAGAATGACTCATGAGTCAAGCATCTAATTTGTATTTGGTTTAGATTCAAATGCCTTGAATTCATTCATTTAGACATCTTATAGTTAAGTTTAGTTTAATTGATTTGATATATTGAATTTAAATTTAATTTTTAATTATGTTTATTTAATCATTTATGATGTTTTTAATTGATGGGTTTTATAAGATTAGAGTTTGATTTTGATTTTTTGTTACAATTTGATCCATTTTATTTTAAACGGTTAAGTTAAATTTAATTGAGTCAAATGATCAATTTGACTCAATTAAACCATGTTAAGACTATAATTATTTTTTATCATGATCGTTGGATAAATATGAGTATTTAGAATGATTTATTTTGGTTAAATTTTGGTGAATTGTCCTTTGATTTATTTGGGCCAACATAGGTCAACCTTAGGTCAAATGATTGACCATCTTAACCCTTATTTGGATTTATTTTTAATTTGATTTATATTAATGCATTGACTTTATGCTTTTTATTTGATTTAATTTTAATTTTATTTTAATTTATTTTGATTTTATTTGAATTTCTTTGAGTTTAGGTGATTTTTGGGCTTAAATAAGATAATTGTGTTAACCACCCCAATTATCTTAGTATAAGCTCAATTAGATTTAAATTTCAATTAAAATGTATTTAATTTAATCATTTATTTAAATTTGAGTTTAGTTTGAATTCACCAAATTCAATTAGGTTAGATCAAATCCCAAAATGGTTTACTAAGATAGCCTAATATTGTGTCCCAGTGTCTAATTAGAATGCTCCTAATTTATGATTAAGTGCGCTTAACTACTAGAATTAGGAATGATGTTAACCTCATCCAAAAATTAGGTCAATAAATGGACCTCCAATATGTGTGGTGGACTGACTAACGTACACTACACATATTAGGATTGATTGAATTTATCAACATGAATATAAGAAATAATGCTTGTAGGGGTTTGAATTTTATTTTGAACTTTGGAATTTAGATTTAGTTCTAATTTTGGTTTCAAATTTTATTTTAAATTTGATTATGGAGGATAGGCATAAAGATGCCTTAAGTTATTTTCATTTAGAATGATTCAATCTAAGGAAACTTAGGTTCACTAGTCTTTAACAAGTAATAGGAAAGTTATTAGGAAAAAACTCGATAAAGAAGATAATCCAAACATAGTTATGATAGCTAAGAAAGGTGCCTTCAAGAAACTTATTCTTATCGACTATAATAAGTTTTGAATAGCTAACCTAGAAAGAAAGCACTAGGACTAACATCTTTCTAAATTGGATTAGTTATGAGGTAGTCTAAATGACTAGCCAATTCTAAAGAAAGAACCTATAGGTTGACCCTAAGGTTTTCTTTTCCTAGAAAGGATGCCACTACGGATACTCATGCCTATCTAGAGATGGTAGCTAGAGAGGATGACAATATAGATATTCAATCTTCACAAAATTGCATGAATTTTAGCTAAAGAAAGATTCCACTGAGGGACTTACTATTATCTAGTTAGCTATTAGAAGGGGTTTTTAATGACTTAATTCCAACCTAAATAACAGGCTGAGGAAAGGGGCCTTTAATGTCATAGTTCCTAGTCCTATAAATTTTGACTAATAGGTTGGAGTGGCATGGACTTAGTTCCTAATCCAAATAGTCTATAAGAATGGGGCCTAAGAGTGGCTTATTTCCATCCCAAAATTTCTTTTATTTTATTCTAAAAAAGGGTCACAAGGACTTAAATCCTAATATAGTGAGATTCAACAGGAAGGGGCCTTCAATGTCTTAATTTCACTTTGAATAGCTTGAAAAGGAAAGGGGTCATAATGACTTAATCCTATACTTATCTTCTAAAACATAAGCCTATGAAGGGACTTACTCCTTTTGCTAGCTATTAAGAAGGGGCCTTCAACGGATTAAATCCAACTTAAATAGCTAAAGTGAGAAAGGGGACTTGATGACTTATCGTAACCCTCAAATTTTGACTATTAGGAAAGGGGTCTTGGTGACTTAATCCTAATCCAGATAGCTTATTAAGAAAGGGGTCTTAGTGACTTAATCATACCCTTATCCTTTAGAAAGGATGCCTACCAAGGGACTTACTCCTATTGGTTAGCAATTAAGATGGAGCCTTCAATGGCTTAATTCCAACTTAAATAGCTAAAGTGAGGAAAGGGGACTTGGTGACTGAATCCTAAACCTTGAATTTTGACTAGTAGGAAAGAGGTCTTCATGACTTAATCCAAACATGATAGTCTATTTTACATGGGGATTTTAATGATGTATATTTAATTCCAAAAATAAAATAAAATAAATAAATCAAAGCACATTACTCAAAATTTATAGATAAAATTTAAATTTGAATGAAACCAGTGCCTAGATCCAAGTAAATTACAAAACATGTATAAATATAACTTTATTGATTACCATCTTTGAAATTGGAAAATAATTTATACATAGTATTTCTTTAAATAACTTCTGTTAATAGGCGGCATTGAACGTTCACCATTACATGTGATTAGTTGGGAAGAACCATCTTTGGAGACTTTCTCCACAATGAATGGTCCTTCCCTTGTTGGCTCAAATTTGTTGCCTATCCTATGATGAGCTAATATTGATTGTTTAAAAACCAAGACCAAGTCTCCGACTTGGAAAGTTCTAGGATAGACAATTTATCATGAGCTTGAACCATATGGGATTGGTAAAGTTCAATATCTTGTTGAGCTTTCATACTATTTCCTTCAAGGCTTTTAAGTTCTTATAGTTAAAGTTTATGATTCTAATCTGCTATAATATTGTTATTAATTATTATCCTCAAAGAAGGTAGTTATACTTCTAATGAAAGAATAGCTTTAGTTCCATAAACCAAAGCATATGATGTAGATTGAGTTGGTGTTTAATATGTGGTCCGATAGGATCATAAGGCTTCTACCAAGTTTTCATGCCACTGATGTTTATTTTCATCAAATACTATTTTTAGAATTCATACAAGAGTTTTATTAAATGCTTTGGGAAATCTATTTGCTCTAGGGTAATAGATGGTCGAATATCTCTAGTCAATGCTATGTCTAGCCATAAAGTGATTTATTTTGGTGGACTTAAATGATGGACCATTATCAGATTTGATTGAAGAAAACCAAAATGATATACAATATTTTCTTGAAAAAACTTAAGTACATGGTATGCTTTAACTTCTTTCAATGGAATCATCTCAGCCCACTTATAAAAATAATCAGTTGCAGTTAATATAAGATCTATCCATTTGATGGGAGTATCAATAGGACCTATGATATCAATACCCTAACTCTCAAAGGGTCAAGAGGAAATCATTGGGTGTAATACACTAGGTGGCTGATGTAATACTAAACCATGTATTTGGTATTGATGGCAACTACGTGTAATTTTCATGTTGTCATTTAATATCGAAGGCCAATAATATCTAAGTCTTTTAACATTCAATTTCATTTTGGGTCCAAATTGGTGAGCACCACAAAATCTAGAATGTACCTTAATCATAATTCTATGGGCTTCTTCTTTATTCAAACAACATAGCCTCATCTGATCAAATGACCTATAAACAACACATATTTGATTAATGCATAAGGCAAGACATATTTCTTAATTTGATTTTCTAATGACTTATCTTCTAAGAGCCTCACCACACTTAAATAATCAATGAATGGCTATCTCCAATCACATTCTTCTTGACCTTCAGTAAGGGTGGCTACTCAATGCATTTCTATTTTTCTATTAATGTAATATAAATCTATAGAGGATAAAATCTGTTAATTTTGAACCTTTATAAATATAGACTCTTTTTCTAGACATAAATTTCCTTGGTGAGCATAGCTAATGTATCTGCTATAAAATTATCTTTTCATGATATTCTATACAGAGTCTCAAAAGGAATCTTTTCATGCAATTTCATTGTATATTGGTAATAATTGAAAAGTTTTGGGTGCAAAATCTTATAAATTCTGCTCACTTGGTTAATAGCCAATTGGGAATCCCCAAAGACTTTACTATTTTTAATATATATATATATAAGGATTGGTAAATTTAACCTAGTTATAAGAGCTTCATATTCAACTTCATTATTTGTGCAAGTTTCAGACAAATGATAGGAATATCACATCATTCCTTTGTATGAAGTAATAAAAATAAATCCAATTCCTTCCTTCCTTAGGATAGAAGAATTCAACTATATATTTTTCTTTGATGATGCTACACTATCAAAGATAGCTCCCAAGTGGCATTAGTTTCATCCTTTAAATTCATGATCTATTCATCTAGAAGATAATCATTCAAAGGGGAACCTTCAAGTTGAGGATGGGCTGCCAAGAAGTTAGCTGCAACTTGCCCCATTACAACATAAAAGAAAATAAATGTAACCTCAAATTACAATAAAATCATTGACCAATGTGCTAGATGTCCAAACAACGTATGACGAGTCATAAGATATTGTAAAGGATTTATTCTTGTAATAAAATTCACATTATGTGACAGCATGTAATGCCTTAATTTTTTAGTAACAAAAATTAAGGCCAAACAATGATTTTTTATAGGCGGATAATTAATCTCTGCTGGGATAAATCTAGGGCTTAGATAATAAAGGCATTTTTTCTACCTTTTTCATTAACTTGAGTTAATGAAGCTCTAAGGTATTCATCTAAAGCTACAGTGGAAAAAAATTAATGGCCTCCTTGGGACTGGGGTAGCCAAGATAAGAGGATTCATGTATTTTTCTATCCCAAATAAATTTAAATACCTTCTTCATTAATGCCACAAATGTTTGGCATCTTTTGGATAGGTTTGATATAAATCTTCTAAAATATGCAAGCTTTCCATAGAATGATCTTAACTGTGTAAGATTTCTAGGTGGTGGTATTTTTATGACAACTTTTATCTTTCATGATCAATTTTGATCCCATGGTGCCTCACTACAACTCTTTAAAACTTTCCTGAAGTTACTCCAAAGGCTCACTTAAGGGGTTCATTTTTAGGTTATAATGCCACAACCATTTGAAATAATCCATAAATCATATAAATGATTTTCTCTTTCTTTACTTTTAATGACTAGTCATCAGTGTAACACTCAATTTAATTAGGAATTAGAACATTGAATATTCTAGTCATTTCTCTTGATAAGTTGCTCTAATATTTTTGAGACCAAATGACATGACCGTGTAACAAAAAATCTCGATGATGGTTTTGAATGCCATATGCTTTCATCCATGATCGCCATCTTAATCCATTTATACCCAGATGACCCATCCAAAAGATTTAATGCATGGAGGCAATATCCACCATAAGTTTTTGTGTCAACAATGGAAACTCATCTTCAGGACAAGCCTTATTCAAGTCTTTGAAATCTATATAAATGCATATTTGGCCATTAATGAATAGATTTCAAGCCTTATTCTTTTTCTTCACTAGGACAATGCTTGATAACCAAGAAGGGTACTTCTCTTCTTGTATAAAATCAACCTTAATTAATTTTTTTAACTTTAGTAATCATTTGTTGCTTAATTTCTAGAAGCATGTGTCTAGGAGCTTGCTTTATTGGAATTATATCAGGTTTTATTCTAGTTTATGAACTTCAACATCCGGAGTAAACCTAGCATTTTATCATAATTGCACAAAAGTAATCTTTATATTCAAAAAGTAAATTAATCAGTTCTTTGAAATCTTTTTGACCTAATAGCAAACTAATTAAAGTTGGTTGTGAGTCTTCTTTGGTTCCTAGGTCATCAATGGTGGATTTTATTTCTTTTCCAAAATTTTAGGGTGAATTTTGAATTAAGCAATCATTTAGATCATTTGATGTTTCAAGATAAAATCCTTTTAGAGGGTTAGATAGAATTCCAAAAAGTTGATCATATTTCATATGATTGCTTATCATTAAGTAGTGTTCTTTATTATCTAAAGGTTCAATGGTATCAAATTCAATGCCAGCTTTGGATTTCAACTTTTTAATTTTCATATTCCATAAGCTCTCCATGCATTGAGCTATATCTTTGGGCTTGGCATAATGAATTAAATCATGTTTAATAGCATTTTTAACAAGATACCAATCAAATGGGAGTTCTATTATTTCATTAGAAGATGGATCTTCAAGCTTTACATCTACGTTTGAGATCGAAGGTCCAGATATAGAATAAAATTTTGACAACTTCCCAACCTCCCATGAAAGGTTTGGGGCAACTTTGACTTCTAACTATAAAAAATTATTTTAAGATAAAGGAGTCAAAGTCAAAGTATCCACATACCTTTTCAATTTTTCATTAAGTGGATAATTCAGGTTTATCCTTTGATGCTCAAATTTATTTTTCACTAAACTGATTTTAAAGAAATCTCAAACTTTATTGAGGCATCCTTTTGATTATAATCTCAAACTTTTCTTTTTCTTTTTCTTTTTTTGCATTTTCTTTCTTTTCTTCTTTTTTATTTGTCTGAATTTCTTCTTTAATTTTCTTTGATGCCTCAATAATGTCAGACTTCTTAGAATCAGGCATTTTCTCTTTAGGAACATAATAGGTTGCATCTTCATAAAGTTCAATCTTATGAATTGAGAATGACTGTATGTCACTTTTTATAGTATATTTTACTCTATCTCTTATGTACTTAATCTAAGTGGATTGATGAAGGATCCATTCTATACTCATGTATTCATGGCTAGCCTAAGAGAGCATTAAAGGATGTCTTTGAATCAATAATATGGAATTTTTCTTTGGTTTTCAACCCATTTATTTTCCATGATAGGGTGATTGAACCCTGAGACTTCTCTCCCATTTCATTAAACCCCCTCAATAACATTTTATTAGAATTAAGACTTCTTATATCAATATTCAAAAATGATAATATTTTGGAGTTCACGATATTGACTAAGTTCCAGGATCAATCAGAACTCTTGATAATCTGATGTTTTCCACTGTAGTTGAAATGTAAAGGGGCCAATTATGATTAGTGATGCTCAGAGGTAAATCTTCATTGAAAAAGGTTATCTCAAAGATCTCTTTATACTAGCATGCCTTATATGAGGAAATTGCTGCTAGCTGTGTTAGACATATCTTTGGGAGGAGTAATGCCTAGACTAATGATTCCCATATTTCTTTTGATAGAATAAGGGTGACATAAATGACTAATCTAGCAGAAAGTTTTTTAAGGTGGACTAAAATGTTGAATAATTTTGTAATAGTTCAAGATAGTGATCAAAAACTAGTTTACCTTTATTTTTAGGAGGAGGTAGATGAGGTGGTAGGACATTCCCACTATGGAGATTAATTTTAGTGATATATCCTATATTAGAAGCAGGGTCCATGTCAACTTATCCCTCATCACTAACATCTTTCTCTAAAGACTATTTAGAATCTTAGTGTTGTACTTCTACATTAATAAGATTGCCCTGTAAATCAACCACAAAACTGACCTTGATTCACAAAGTACATCATAATCATAGTTTCTTTTATATTTTATCAATTTACTTAAATCACAATATGATCACCAAAGATAGTAAGAATGTAAGAAATGCCTTTAGTAGCAAGCTTTTTATTCATATTTTCAAGATGAGTACATAAAGATAAAGGGATGTAAGGCTTAGCCTCTCTATCCTTATCATACAAAATCCTCTCTAATACAATAGACATTCCTTTCTTGGTACTCTCATTAAATGTATGGATAGACATTTGATGGTGATAAATGGGGTTTAAGAGGAACTATGTCTTTTAGTGCCAGTGGATCAATTTGGATAATCTTCTTCTAGGTCTTCATTTGATCCTACATGGAATTGTTAAAATTTTTTATCAATTAATTTTTACAAGAGTGAGATAAAACTATTTCCCAATCATTTGAAAGAGATGAACTAAAAGAGGTGAAAGATTCACCTGTGATCACCTTATTGGACCCTTGTCCAAGGTCCATGATATTTTAGGAATTATCACCAACCTTTTCTTTTAATTTCTTTCAAACCAATCCTTGAAAGTCAAGCAGTCTTCAATGGTATGACATAGCATTTGATGATATGGAGTCATTTACCTTATTAACTTCTTATTGCCTTTGTGGATTAGGAAGCTTGAAATTTGGCTTTTTCTTCACAATTTTAAAGATCTTCCTCACTGCCTCTCTCTCTTGAAAGAATAGTCTGGTTCATTCTTTCATTGAAATAGCTAGTGGGTGGTGGTGATAATTGTTACTGTGATGACCTATGAGATGAAGGTTGCTCTACCTAGATTTGAATTAGAGCTTTTCCTTTGTCCACTATAGAGACATTGCCTGCCTTCTTTTTCAACACTTTCTTAGGTTTTGATGGTTTCGTAGTGGATTGATCTTTTAGGAATGACATCATAGAGGCTTCTTGCAGGGGCTTTACTTTAATAATTTTTCAAAAGTTTTAATAGTAAAGCCTTTTAGTAGAAAATCCATAGGACCATGAATATTTCTAAGGAGTATTTCTATAGCATGCTATTCTTATAACTAAAGTTTATACTTAAGGCTGAGAATTCTCCATCATAAGATATAATTTATGAGGGATTCACCTCACTTTTGCTTTTCAATAATTCACCTATAGTAACATGGTATTGTGTGCTAGTGAATCATTTTACGAACATATTTTTTAGTTCAATGAAATGCGCACTGAACCATTTAGTATCTCTACATTACAATTAAAGGCAACCCTAATCAAATTACTAAGAAACTACCTAAAAAAAATACATCACCCCCTCCAGTATTACAACAACTTGCCCAAAAATGTGTAAAATGTTGTTTGGGATTGCATGTCCCATCAAAAACTTTAAAGGAAGGATGTACGAATCTCTTTAGATAGGGTATACAATCATATTCTTCAGGCCTTCAGAATTAGAATCATACCACATGATTATGCTAATGCTTTTTTCATCTGTTGTTCCACTAGAGACTTTAAGTCAATTTTGGGAGATGCATCATCCATTATTTTATGATCTTGGTGATACTCTCCTAAACCAAACTTTATCTCATTTGTGGGATGGTACTCTTTGAGTTTTTCTAAAGAACGTGGTTGAGAAGGAGTAGGAATTAGACATTAGAGTGATTTAATAGTGGTAATCATCTCTTCCATCTTCTTCTCCATCCTCAAAATTTGATCATCCATATTTTGCAATAAAAGGACCAGTTGTTGAGTGGGATCAGATACAAAACTCCCTTTCATACTATCTTATGTTTCTTCTTGCTCCTTATTAGATGCTCTTGTGTCTATGATGAAGACATGTTCTATGGGTAGCTTTGGATCATCATCTATCAAGTCGTTCTAATCTAAGTTAGAATGTTCTTGAATCTTACTTGCTTTTTCATTTTCTTCATCCTCTCATATAATGATTTCAATTTCTTCTTCCATTAAGTGAAGTGGAATACCGTTATGAAGGATGACTTCAAACTTTTCTTCTACATCCATGGGTTATATTTTAGATGTTTCAACCTTAGCAGCCTCTTCTATGATTGGGACCCTTTGTAATAAGAGTGGCTCACAAACTGAGGTGACATATATATGAATTCTCTCTATTATATGGAGATAGATAAAGAGGCTCTATCCCCCTTTTAGAGGTATGAGATGAGGATGATCCTTCAATTCAGGGCTTAGATGAAGGTGATGAATGCCTCTCTTTCGTAGGTTGAATAATAGGTGGCATCACTAACTGTGATGCTGAATGAATTTTTGGCTCACTGGCCTATGGGACTTTCCAAACATAAGCCATTATGGTTTCCTTCTTAAGAAAAATTCTACTTGAGCTATCTAACAAATCCCTATGCCAAGTTAGTGACCTCCCTAGGTGCTTGTATCGATATGGTATAACAAGCATAGGTCAATAGGTTATTCGTCTATTAGGGAATACTACCTTTCCATTTTCTTTATTTTGGGTAGTTATGGGTCTCCCTAGAATCACTCTCTCAAGCTCTTTAGAGACCTGCCCTTTCATGATCCTAAGTAACTCCTCCTAAGTGTAGGAAGAGGACTTAGGGGTTTTATGAAGGATCTATTACAATATACCATGAGTTTCCTTATTCATCAGTATAAAGTTCTTCTTACTTTAATAAATGAAAGGACAAGGTGGAGAACTCATAATTTCAGAGATATCTTTCTCTCCCTGGGCTGTAAAAAGAGAATGGAATCTACTACCTCTGAGAAGAGAAGTACCTAAAAGGGTGTACCCCTCCCTCACCCTAGCTTACTTAATTGCTAACATCACTTTTTATTTTTTTTAACTTTCAAGGCTTTCCTTCTAAGCCTTCTTCTTCTAATCTTCTTTCGACTCGTAGTCATTAGTGAAGGCTCAAAGGTGGAAACTATCTCAAAAGTGCTAGAAAAGAAGGAAGTAGGTATCTTTTAATATTTTTTTTTGAGAGAACAGAGGCCTCCATAGTCACCTTTCTTTCTGAAATGGGCTTTATCTTTAATAAGCATATTACTAGCAATAGTGAGAGTCACTCTAATATGAATGATGTTTAAATCTTCAAAATTGGCTCCAAATTTGATGATGGAGCCAACATGTAGTCTGCTACTATCAAAAAAGCTAATCCTATATGTAGTAGCAAAAATGAGCTATCTAATCATTTCTTATTTTTTAAACAAGAAAACTACACAATTATGATAGACTTTAATTAATATAATGTTGTCAAAAAGAAAAGTTTTTAACTCATCAGGAAAATTTAGACATCTTTATTATGGATGGAGCATTACTTTATTAAAATTATCATTATTTTTTGAAAATGTAGGAGTTACAAATAAAGAAGTTCTATAATCCATTTAGTGGATATTTAGTATACTCTATCAAGGATGAAATGGAGTGGTACTCAATGGAACAAAAGGTAGTCCTGACTTGTGAGAACATAAGTACATTGCTAAAATATAGAAACAAAATTCTAATTCTAAAGATGGAGAGAAGAACTATTCCTCAGTGGAGTTACGATAAAATATTTTTGTGGGAAAATTTATGACACCACATAAATTTTAGAATTTTTTATTTAGGTAATCAAATACATCATTAAGGAATAATCATATTATGTTAAAAGGTAGACATGTTATCCTATAATATATTTGATTACTTAATAAGGACTCCTAGGACTAATGGTTTTTATAGTATTATAGAGATTTTTCACTTGAACTACTTAGAAAAGTAGGACAAGGTTTATTTTATGTCAGATTTATAGTTCCCAATAAGGGAAAGCTCTTATAGTTAATATCTTACTAAGAAGAGATTTCCTCCTAGGAATACTCTCAATTAAAGAAATAGACTTTAATTTCTATGGATTTCAAAGGTTATTTCAAAGGATTACTAATTTGGAAATTCAACAGGGTATGCATCAAAGGGGAATAGTTCTTTTATGAGGCTAATAGGGATTAAGTAGAAAATGCCTATAATACTAGGATTCCCAATATGCATTTCAACTATCATATCATTGGGCTTTACATTTTTAAAATTGAATTTATTGAAGTTTTGAGTTGATGTTTTATTAGAAATATAGGCCTTAGATTTTAACTGCATAAAGATTATAAAAATGCCTAGTGGTTAAAGATTTACTCTAATTAGATGCTTCAGAATCTAAGTTTATAATGTTTCTAGCATAAATGAAAAGTTCAACCTAATGTAAATTTTTTAAAGAATTATTGGGTCTTTTCTTATTATAGAAAAAGGAACATATCCCTAACTCTTTTGGACTTATAACCCACTTGGAAGGGTTGTCATCTAACACCACCTAAATGATTTTGAAAATCATGAGTCCAATTTTATGTATACAAGATGGCTGACTTGTTGCATTTATGAAGGAAGCTAAGAACCTAACTCACTCTCTAACCCTCAGATAATGTTTGACATGTTATACACTTAACTAATGCAACAAATATTATCTTTTATATATTTGGACTCACAATTCATTTTAAAGGACTTGGGTATGCAAGTCAAGCCTATAATGAGATGTAGTTAGAAAATGGTCATGGTCTAATCAAAACAAGAGCACATGCTTCTCTCTTAGGAAGGATGTTAATCCTCAAAGGTTAGATGCCCCCTTTTGTGCAATGGGCGAAGCACCAAATTTAAGAGGAATGGATAATATGCTCTTATGGTTCATAAAAGCTAATTATTTTTAGTTTCTTTTAAATTATTCCAAAGGTTTTTAATTAAAGTGAGGTTATGAATTTTTATTTAATGTTTGAGTTGTTTAATTCTAATGGGGTAGAAAATTTTAATATTTCTTAAGAGCCTAACATTTCCAAGCAACATGTCACAAAGCACACCACTAAATCAAACCTAGAAAACACATGTATTTTTATTATGCTCCCCAAAATAAATAAAGCTAAATTAAATTAATAAAATAAGCCAATGCAGCTAGGTACCATGGTACACCCTAGAAGAAAGAGAAATAAGCAACCAAGCTCTACCCTTATTCAGCCTAATTTAGAACTAAATTTTTTGATTTTAAGGGCCTTCCTTCAGGATTGTCACTTTCTTTAGGGACCTTGATGGGTTTCATAAGGAACCACTAGCTAGTTAAGTCAACTTCTACTATTCCTAAACCCCATAGATCTTAACCTATTGCTAGCTCAAATTACATTTTGAAATAAATTTTTAATCCCTACCAAATATATGTTAGGAAATACACACATCAAACAAACATATGATATTTCAAATAGCTTAGCATTAGTTTCTCTCCAAGCCCACCTACCCTATTGGGCTATGTTTAAAGACTTAAACATGCTAATAATATTTAATTTTATTTTATTAGAGTGATCCATTTAAGCATAACCCCTTATAGAAAATGTCACTAGCTTAAAAAGAAAGCCCTAACATCCAAAGTAGGGGACAAACAATCTAGCCATCCAGTCTAAAATAATACACTACAAGATAAGAAATAGCACCACATCATTTTACATCTCAGAATATTGACCTGACCTAATCTGAGGGTTGGTGACCTAATAATGTAGCGTGTGAAAGATGGACTTGTGAGTCATGTCTGCACTAGGCTTTATTTCAAATTGCATTTAGTTTAAGTTCAAAGTTTTTTCAATTTAGTGTTAGGTGATTTCAATTTAAGTGATTTAGGATTTTATTTTTATTTTAAGTTTATTTTTATGTTAAGGTAGAATTTAAGTTTTAAAGAATGAAGAATAAAATATATTTTGTTTTGGCTAGAACTAATTCTTTTCAACATTTTAATCAAGTAGAATGAGATTTTCATTTGAAGATAAAAATCCATTCTAAGGGTCACATTAAGATTCAAAGTAGCTTAATTAATCTCTTCTAAATTGATTTAAAGGATTTGTTTAAATTTATATTTAATTTATGTTAATATGATTTGATTAGATTTTAATTCTTAATTAGTATTTTGTTCTTAAGTTTTATCTTATGTTTATGAAAAGTTGTTTAAAGATTCTTTATTCTTTTCATTTGAGTTTTATTCAAATTGATTGATACATCTTAAGTTAACTAATTAAGAGTTTAGGTTTTATTGAATTTTAATTTTTTGATTGCTTTAAGGTTTTCAAAAGTTAAATTTATTGAATTTAATTCATTTTATTTATCTTGATTATTTATTTTAAGTTTATTAGGTTTTAATTTAATTTATTTTAATTTAGTGTTCACTTTCTTCCTTTAGGTTTTCATTAAATTTTATATGATTTATATTGTTTAATTTGTTAGGGTGAACATAATTTCATAAATTGGGATTATGTTTGACCCTATGTTCCTTTGATTTGATTAAGAAATAGTTGTCATGTTTTATATATTTTAATTCAATTCATTTCATATGAATGAATTAATTTAATTCACTTATTTTGTTAATGATAATGTTCATTAGTTTGAATGATCAAATTTAATTATTTTGAATTGACTTAAGTTAACTTAAGTTTAAGCTTATTTTAAAAGTTTTTTGTTTAATCAATCAATTAGTTCATTACATTTAAATTTCATAATTAGGATATTCATTAATTTATGCATTTAACTTTATTGCTTATGTTAGTTTTAAGTGAACATCCTAAGTTAAGGATTCATTATTTCATTAAATCTTTTAAGATAAGGTTTTGCTAACAATCGTAATCTAAAAATCTTAAAGAATGAACTATTTTAAGTTCCATACCTAATCTAAGCCACCTTTACTTTTTAGATTATTTATATTAATTTATTTTAACTTTAATCATTTATACCCATCATTAATGTCTTCCTTTTAATGTTTAGTTAACTTAATTTAGTTCTAATTTTGGTGAATTCCATAAATTTTAGTGATTGATATGTTTCAATCTTCAAAGAAATGGTCATTTTATTTTGATTTCAAAATTTTAGTAATTTAGGATTTAATTAGCTTATTTTATTCTTAATTAATATATAACCCCTAACTGAAGAATTAATTAGGCTTTCTAAACTCAAAAGATTAAGAAAGTTTTTTAAGGTCCTCTAAAGTTATTTAAAGTGTTTGAAATTGGTTCAATTAATTTTTATAATTTCTATGATTTTATTATTTATTATTTCATTTAAATTGCCTTAAAACTTGAAAATTATATAACTTCTGATCCAATGGTCATTTGGTTTTGAAAGTTTTATGACAAGTGGGGTTTCCTGCCATTTTCTTTTTCCTAAAGTTTCATTTTAATTAGATATATATATTTTCTAATTAATTAGTGTTTTAATATTTTTAATAAAGCTTAAATTAAACCTTTATCATTAGTTATTAATTAGGGGTTTTAATTCTCCATGATTCCCTCTAAATGATGAATCTTGAGAGGGTTCATTTCATATTTTTGATGTTTTATTAGACTTATTATGAATATTTAAATTATAAGTGAATTAATTAATTAATTTATTTTAATTAAAACCTAATTAAAGTCATTTTGGTGATCACGAGATTTACATGAGGTTTTATAGTTTCTTAATGCCTAGTGATGTGAATTATGATGCTATAAATCGATTTTATACTTTTTTTTGAATTTTCTTAATTTATTATTAATTTATTTCATAAAATTAAGGGTTTTGGGTTGAAAATTTTAATCTTTGAATTTAATTACATATAAATCCCCAAATATTCATTTAGGGTGCATTTTAACCTCAATTTCAATCCTCTAAAGTTTCAAAATAATTGGATTAATGGTTTATGTTTAATTTAACTCAAATTAAATAAGAGATACCCAATAAAATTTGGGGATTTTGGGTTTAATAGATTCCTCTCATTGAGATGAATTCATAGATCCTTTATTTGTATTTTTTTGATTGAGTATTATATATTTTATAAAATTTTAAACTAATGTGCATTTTTTTTGGCATTTTTTAAATTAAAAAAACTCAAAATTTCTCTTCATATAAGTTAGTGCCAGGCGAGATCCACGTATATCCTGCATTATTATGGCGATGAGGATGCAATTTTTCTAGCTTGTCCAATTAAAGATGTCACAGCTCCGGATCATCTCACAATTTCTTTAGGAAAATTAATTAATCGATTCAACTAAATCATGGTTGTTCATTCCAAGCACAAAGAATAAATGATCATGATTCCATCTTCTTCATCTATGGTGGCGTCCAAGTGTCCTTCACCTTTCGTAGCTAATCGCCAGTGATACACAAAATAAAATCACTAGATTTCAATTGAAAAATGATCAATGTATGAGTTTGAAAGGATCTATATGATTTGATTGATCCTACAGTTAATTTTGCTTCATAAATGACCAACAACAAATTAAAAAGAGATCATTTTTGACCATACCTCACCAACATGGGGTCTTGATGGTGGTTTGCATTTCAAAATCACTCAAGGATGTGAGATGATGTTTTAGGAAGATGAATTGAGCTTTTCTTCCCTTTTGATCATTGTGGAGACATACAATTTCCATGGTTCAGTAGAATTTGGTGTTGGAAATGATTGGAAAAACTTGGGAGGAGGGGGAAGGTGTGTTTGAGTTTGATTTTACTTGAAGAAAGAGATGGAATTCAAAGAAGAAAGAAATTTGATGTCCCCTTGTGTTTTTAAGCTTGGCTGAGAGGTCTCCTTATTAGCTTTCATGGAGGTCATTGGTCGCAGGGAGTGTCACTATAATCATGAGGCTAAAGGTAGTGAACAAGTCAAAACTTCAATCTAAATCTCTAGAGCCACTAAGATTGCACACATGGAAGGTGTTTTGAGGGATTAGGAAGGATTAATCTTGGTTTGGCTTCTTCCTCTCCATGGCATATTTCTTTTTCTTTGAACTCACTTGAGCTCTTTAAACTCTTTAATCTTGTCTGTTAATCACTTTAGATTCAACCTAGCATGAGTCTAAGTGAATTCCAATGTGATTAAATTAAGACTAAGCTCAAATACTTACATTTGATCCATTTGGGTTTAACATAAGTTGGATTAGGTTAAGTGTAATCAATGCTCATTATTCATCTTATTTGATTAATGATTAGCTATCCAAGTCAAGCTTAGAATGATTCATGAGTTAAACAAACTCATTTGAATTAGGTGTAGATTCAAATTCCTTGAATTAGTTCACTTAGGTATCTTTTATCTTAGTTTAGTTTGTTCCATTTGATAGATTGAATTTAGATTTAAGTTTTAATTATATTTATTTAATCATTTATAATGTTTTTAATTAATGAGTTTTATAATATTTGAGTTCATTCCAATTTTTTTATTTTGTTTCAGTTTGACCCAATTTGTTTTAAATAGGCTTGGTTAAATTTAATTGAGTCAAATGATCAATTTGACTTAATTAAATTATGTTAATCTCTAATTATTTTTGATTATTCTCATTGGATTAATATGATCTTTAAAATGATTTAATTTGGTCAAATTTTGCTGAACTGACCTTTGATTTGGTGGAGCCCACATAGGTTTACCTTAAGTCAAGTGATTGACCATCTTTACCCTCATTTAGATTTATTTTTAATTCCATTTATATTCATGCATTGACTTTGTGATTTTTATTTGACTTAATTTCAATTATTTTGATTTTATTTGAATTTCTTTGGGTTTAGGAGATTTTGGGTTTAAATAGGATAACTAGGTTAAGAACCCCAATTATCTTGGTCTAAGATCAATTGGATTTAGATTTCAATTAAGATGTATTTGATTTATTCATTTGTTTAAATTTGAGTTTAGGTTGGGTTAGATGAGATCACAAAAAGGTTTACTAAGATAGCATAGTATAGTGTCCTAAGTGTTTAACCAGGAAGCTCCTAATTTATGATTAGGTGTCCTTAACTACTAGGGTTAGGAATGATGTTAACCTCATCTGAAAATGAGGTCAACATGTTCATGTTATCATGTTTATGTTCTAGGCTAAGTATGCCATGCAATTGTGTTTTAGATATCTAATTATGTAGAAATGTGTAATGTGAATTAGACTTAATTCTAATTATGCCTAATTAAACTTCCAAAATTTAAATCATTTCATAAATTAATTTCTTAAGAATTTAATTAATTAATTTGTATTAATTAATAATTGATAAATTTTTGGAAAAGTCTCAGTTGTCACATACATGTGGAATATTTATTTTATTTTCTTTTAAATTAAATTCAAACTTGTTTCATAATTATTCTCTTGATTAATTAAAATTTATTTAATTAATTTGATTTGCATTAATCTCTTCCCTCAATGTTTGGCCGATCGACACTTCTTGCTTTTCTATTTAATGGCTTGCTTTCGGATCTTGAATCTCTCATGATGAAGCTAAACTTGGTTGACCACCTCTCACAAAATTTTTTCACATGCTTCTTCATTTAAGTGTTCAAAGCTTCTTCACTTCTTTCTTACTTTAAGCTTTCATAAGAGAAGACTTGAAATTTTTTTCAAGCCATCTTCTTACTTTAGAAGATAACCATTCAAATCTACTTGCATCTTCACACTTCCTTCAAGAAGCATGAGTATGATCATTTCAAATTTAAATTAAGCGTGGCCAATGGTTTTGATTTTTCATGTTGAATAGTAAGGATTTGATTTAATTTTGATAAGCTTTTTCAATCCTTTAATATTATTTTTTTAAGTGTTTTAAATTTTACAAATTATCCTGGATTTATGTATAATTAATTATTTTGGATTCCTAAGGTTATATCTTAAAAGTTTAATCACTTTGATTTTTTAAGATTTCATTTCGAAGGCTTTCAAGTTTCATATTTTTACAAGAATTTTTAAGATTAATTGTTGTTTAAATTCTTTACATCAAGTTCACTTTAAAATTTATACCTTAGAATTTCTTATTTTAAAATGAACAAAGATATTTTATGAGCGTCCTTTTTTTTCATCTTTTTTTGCTTATTTAGGGTTGAGAGCAAAATCTTATTTAAAATTTGTGAGTTAGATTTGAAGTCTTATAATTTTTTTTTATTTGGTACTTTCATCTATTTGGGGTTAAACTTGCCGATTGTAGGAGAGTACTTGATTCAAAGTTGTAGTTACTATGTGTAAGAGAGTATGTGATTTACTTAGTGTATAAGAGTATGAGAGATTATTTATAATATTTTGATTTATTGATATGATCCTAACTTGGGTTTGCTAGGTATAGATGTAGGCCAATTTTTGAGTTTGACTGAACCACATAAAAATTCTTGAGCTTCCTTTCTCTTTAAATTTTTATATTTTTTTTATTTGCTGCTCTACTCTTTCATAAGAGATAAAATATTTTTACAACTAATTTTTTTGACTGAAGATATAAACAAGTTTTAAGTTGAGAAATTTTTTAAAATACCTAGTTCATGCATTATCTTGGGTTCCATAGGCTCTTAAAAATTAGTATAGTGTTCTAACTCAATTTATAGTTAGTATAGTGTCCTAACTCAATTTATAGCTTAACATTTTGAGTTGGTTACTATGGCACTAGGTTTTCCTAAGATTCACTACTTGAAGAACAATTTTCATATATACCACTATTACTTGATAATATACCCTCTAATTTTTGGAAAAATCATATTAATACTTTTCTTCTTGTTAATGATTCTCGTATATGGCTAAGACATCAATACCACAAAGCTATAGTAGAAATAAATGGTAAGAAAGTCAAAATGTTTTTTGAAGAGTGGATTACTCTTGAAAGAGAATTAGATGAACTTAATGCAAAAATTGTAATACCTTGTACTGTGCTTTGCTTTGTGATGATGATATGTGAATTTCTATTCTTAGTACAACTAAGAAATTGAGGATAAATTGATTATCACTTATGAAGGCATAACTAAAGTTAAAGATGTCTAAAATATGAATTGTTTCACATGTTTGCCGAAAGAAACAATTTCCAACATGAACACTTGATTTATGAAAATTATAAAACTATTACATTCTAATAAAATAAAATATAAAAATCAAGATTTGGTCTATAAAATATTAAGAAGTCTTCAAAAGAAATGGGAAACTAAAGTAACATCTATTAATGAAGCTAAGAATTTAACTCCATATCCACTTAGCATATGAATAGGTACTTACACAAAGGGAACTATTGGTACCGAAAAAAATAATAAAAAAGATGAGAGTCATAACAACTTTTGCTAATGCCATCCCTGTCAGCAATAACTACCTATGGGGAAGAGCGAGAGTGGCTAGGAGATGAGTTTCTTATAAAAAGGGGGGAGAGCTAACTTCACACTCCTTTTTACCCGCTGCATACTCTCTTCCCTCCACTTCACACTCCCTTCGAACACCATTGTTCCTTTGGTCATTCCCTTCATCTTGCATAAATAGTCTCATTTTCATGTGAGATAATTGAACCAAGCCCTTATTGATTTCATATAAAATTCAAAATGAAAAGTTTCTTTATATAATTCTTTGCCCCATCAAAATTTTTTGAAAACTTCCACCATTGTTTTGGATCTGGTGCAATATGATAGCCCTCCCTTCATTAATCTTAGATCTGGAGTAAAGGTGAAAAGTGTGATAGCATTAATTACATAATATTAGGCATTGCTAAGACAAAACCTTGCTAAAATTTAGATTAACTCAAAATTTAAATCATTAATTCATATGTTTTGAAATATAAATGCCTCTACTGTGTAACTTGGTTTCAGCTTGAGATGAAAATTCTCCCTCCTTCGATCTTGGAATTAGAATAAGGGAGAAGAGTATGTGTTAAACTAAGAAATTGTAAAACATAACATTATTAAGCTGTGATGCTGCTAAATATTTTTGGAAATCATAAAATTACACAAAAAACCATCTTAGATCAGTCTCTTGACTTGTAGTGCCGTAATGCTATTATGTAGCCCCAAGGTTCTGCTTGTAACACTGCTATCTAGTGCCAAGGAGTTAATATTTTCAGAATTTAAGCATTTAGCACTCCACTTCGTAGCACCTCAACACTTCCATACGACACCGAAGAGCTTTGATTAGTGTTATGGCACTGTCTCCTGACATCACAACACTATCTTCTCGAGTTGTAAGATCAAAATGCTCACTTGCAGCATCACAGTGCTATCCTGAAAGCACCAAGGCCCTGTGCCAGCACTACAGTGCCACTATTTTGGTGCCTAAGTGCTACTTTATTTTATTTTAAGCTTAATTTTCATCATTTAATGCTAAGGCTCTAACTTTCCAGCGCCTCTCAATTTTGCTAATCTTGAGTTAAAACTTTTATTCAATTAAATTTTAACTTATAATAAAATCCAAATTGCAATTAAAGGAATGGTCAACTAACACATACAAAAACAAATGATTAAAATTAAATTAAAAATTTTAGTACAAAATACTTTAAAGAAGAATATTACACAAAATTATATAAAAAAGAGGGTGAAAAGTATCCTCATAGTCATAGTCCTTCTCCACCTCTTCTTCTTCTAGTTCTGGCAGGGTACTAACATAAGGGTGATAATGAGGTGCTAGAAGGAAAGGAACTCAGCTTGGGTCGACATTAAAGTTGTAATTTTTAGACATTTGAACAAGTGCCGAGTTGAATTTAGTAATGTAAGAAAATTTCTATTGTTGACCCATATGACGATCAAATTTCTTTTCAAATTCTTGTTATGGTCGGATACTTTCACCAACCTTTTTTTCATAATTCTAAGACTTCTCCTCCAATTTCTTAGAGTTGCTCATTTAAAGGCTTGGATGATGTGGACTTGGACTGAGGAGTATATGTGCTTTCTCTTACTTCCTTTTTTGATCCAAACCCTTCAAATATCCTTTTAGTCAAGGGAGTCCTTTGTATAAGCACTTCTTCATCTAACGCCCATGATGCACCAACTGTAACATACAAAGAATAAATAAAAGAAGGATGACTATAACTTAGGTAGTACCACCCTTTAGTAAATCAAAATGAATTATAAATAATCTTTCCTACATTTATAGTAAAGCCTTTTTGAATCATATAATTCAAAAAGGCATTATCCTTAGTTTCTTCATTTATACTACCAATGGGCATCAACATGGTGGAAATAAAATAATGCCAAACTTTAGCCTTGGTAGTTAGGTCAGGGGTAGAAAAATTGATAATTTGTTTCTCCCATCATTTCTTTTAAACATTTGAATTTATAATAGTGAAAACTAAGAATTTCCATTAAAATCAAGATGATTATTTTAATAAGAAATATGTTGATCATATATAAAATTTTATAAATTATAAGATGCATTAATGGTAATGCTATCAAAGCATACATATTTCTCCCTTATAAACACTTTATTATCTTGTGCTCCTTCACATTAGCGGAGAACACCAGCATCACAGGGATGACGCAAGCTATGCTATCATAGGCAAAATGCTTTCAACCTCGCTCATTGATGATCCTCTCCATGCTCCCACTCAGATTGTGAAAGCTCATCTTCAGAATGAGATGTTTCTTGTGATAAGAGCATCTGGTACCTCTTCTCCATATCTATGTTAATAAATCTATTAGCATCACTTGAGGATGCCCTCTTCTTTCCCTTGTGGAAGTGCTTGAGCAACATATTTGCTATCCTAGATCTGAGTAAAGGTTAACAAAGAAAGGTTGTTGGAATTCCTTAAAAAAATAAAGTCTTTAGAATGAAAAATGAGCAGCTTAAGGTCTTATTTATAGACTGGACCCAACATTGAGGTGCTGGCCTCTGAGTTTCTAAATTATAGGACTAGCATTACAATGCTCCACATGTAGCACCTAGGCACCTGTTAGCAGGTCAAGGTAGTTACTATTCCAGTCAAAAAAATTATTTATAAAAACTCATTATCATTAATTATGTAATTGATAATATATATAGTGTATCATACATTTATGTAGCGACACGATTCTCTAATGTAGCACCTCAATGTTGGTCAAAATTTTTATCTTTTTTGTTAAATGTTGTTGGAATTTTTAATTTGAAACACCATGAAGATCTTGGGGGTACTTATTTAGGTAATCAAATATGTCATTAAGGGATAAATATATTATCTCAAAAGATAAATATATTACTTTATAATATATTTGATTACTTAATAAGATTTCTAAGGATGATGGGTTTTCAATGTACCAGATATTTTTTCCTTGAACTACATGAAGAAGTAGAACAAGGTTTATTTGTTGCAGGGTTTGTAGTTCCTTATAAGTGCAACCCCATATAATTAATTACATCTTAACAATGAGGGATCTCTTCTTAAGAGTACTCTCGATTAAAGAAATATATTTTTATTTCTATGGCTTTCAAAGCTTGTTATAAAATAATAATAATAATTTAGAAATTCAATAAGGAATGCTCTTAAGGGAAAAGAGTTCTTTTGGAGATAAATTGGGATTAAGTAAGAAATACCTATAGATATTGGGATGCCTAGTAAGCATTTCAATTAACCTACCATTGGGCTTTACAATTTTGAGATTAAATTTAGTAGAGTTTGAATTGACATTTTATTAGAAATCTAGGACTTAGATTTTAGCAGCACAAGACTTTAGAAATGCCTAGGGTTGAGGACTTATTCATAAAAGGATGCTTCAAAACCTATGTTTATAAGTGCTTATGACATAAATCAGAGACTCGACCTAGTTCAACTTTTGAGAATTATCAACACTTTCTCTCACTTCAGGATACAAACCATTTTTGACTCTTCTGAACTTATCAACTGCCTAGAAGGGCTACTAGCTAACACTACCTAAAAGATTTTTAAATTCATGAGTTTAGTCTTCAAGTTATGCAAGATGGTTGAGCTATTATAGTTTAGGAATGAATCTATGATCTAAACTCACCCACTTACCCTCATATCATGTTAGGTATGATATGCACCTAACTAATGCAACGAATTTATTTATTTTTATTTTGACTTACAATTCATTTTAAATCCTTGGGTATGCATTTTATGCCTTCAATGATATGTAGTTAGATGTGGTCATGAGTCAAATAATAAAGAGAAGGTACATTTCCCCATGAAGGGTGGTCATCCTTAAAGGCTAGATGTCACTTATGGTAAATGTGCCCAATTTTATCATGTTATCATGAACAAGTTAATTATTTATAGTTGTTGTATTTACCTAATATGAGATTTTGATATTTATATTTATATTTGAGCTATTAGATTTAGTTGGGTTGAAGATTTATTTTTTAGGAGCTTAACGTTCCAGGCATTTCATCACAAAAACACATCACATAAAGAAACATTGAAAGTAGGTTATTTTTTTGCACACTCAAAATAAATCTAACTAACTTAATTAAAATAGAACATGCCAATGTGATTGGGTATTGCTTTGTAGTCTAGAAGAAAAGAAAATGGGCAAGCAAACTCTGTTCATATATGGCCCGAAATATAACTAAAAGTTTGATATATGGGTGTCTTCTTCTAAAATCATCACCTTCTTCAGGGACCACCATGGGCTTCAAAAGGGACCACTGAGACCATGCACTAGTAGGGTCTGCTCTTACTATTCCTACACCCCATAAGCTCTAACCTAATTCTAGGTTTAAATTACATTTAAAATTTCAAACATAAATTTCTAAATCCTAGAAAACTAACTTTAGGAAATACAAAGAGCATTCCAACATTTATATTTGCAAACATACAAGCTTAGAATTAGTTGCTTCACAAGTTTAGTTATCTTATTAGGCTATGCTTAGGGACCTAAACATACCATCAAGCAATCAACATATATATATATATATATATATATATATATATATATATATATATATATATAATTATATATATATATATATATATATATATATATATATATATATATATATATATATATATATATATATATATATATATATATATATATATTATTATTATTATTATTATTATTACAGTAGTCCCTTTTAGCACTTCCCCTTGCAGAAAATAGTGTTAGCTTAAAATGAACATCCTACCATCCAAACTAGCATACAAATAAACTTGGCCATCTAGTCTAAATAATACACCAAAAAATCAAGAAAAATATTTCATATCACATCATAGAATATCACATAACATTAACCTAGCCTAATTCTAGATCCGATGACCTAATAATCTAGATTGTATGAAAATGGGTTTGCGTGGTATGACTATACTAGGCATTTTAAGTTCAAGTTTTGATTTGGTTTTCAAAGATTCTTTAATTTATCCTTGGATTGATTAAATTTAAGTGATTTTATTGTTTTACAAGTTTACTTCCATTTTTAAGTTTACTTTTGTGTTAAAGTAAAATTTAAGGTTTCAAGAATGAAGAATGAAATAAGTCCCACTTTGGGTGGAACCCATTCTATCCAACATCCTAAATCCTAATAGAATGGATTCTCATCCATTCTATAAGGTCAAGCTAATATTCTTTGTATCATAATTAGCTTCTTTTGAATTGAAGTATTTTAGTTTGAGTTAATTTTAACTTACTTATTCATTTCAGTAATGTTTATGTATTTGGATGAGTTAACTTGATTATTTAACTTTGATTATTTTGACTTTTAATCACTTGCTTTATTTGAATTTGAATTGATTTTATTTATATATTTTATAAATATTTATGTTTATTAGTTTTTATGTACATTAGCTTGAATGAATCCACTTAATTCACTTAAGTTGATATTGTAATTCAAGCTTAGTTTAAAAGGTTTTAATTTCAATTGACTAATTATTTTATTTGGAATTTATCAAATTAATAATTTAAGATTTGATTTTTTTTCATTGATTTCATAAACCCTAAGTATGTAATTAATGAAAATCTTTAATTTCAAAGGGTTTAAAATTTTTTCGTTAAGTATTTTGATGTTAATGGAAATGTTTTAAGTTGATTTTATAAATTTTATAATTTCTATGATTTGTTGATTCATTATTTCACTTACAATAACCTAAGGATTGGAAACTCAACAACTTCTAATCGATTGGTAATTTGACCTTGAAATTTTTATAGTAAGAGGGGTTCTTTGCCTATTTAAATTTTCTAAAATTGCATCTAATCAATTGCATAATTTAGGGCTAATTGAGATTTTAATTATTTTGATAGAACCTAATTAAAGTCTAGATTAGATAAAATTGATTAGAGGTTTTAATTTTCTTGAATTCCTCTCTAAAAGATGCATCCATAAAGGGTTCATTTAGAATTTTTGAAAATTTGTTGATTTATTATGATTTTTGAAGTTTAGAATAATTAGTTGAATTAATTAATTTAATTAATTAAGAAATTAGGTTATTGTGGGGATTATGGGGTTTCAATATGTTTTATTGGTGTGTTTAGATTCATTAAGGTTTATTGTGATGGTTCAAGTTTATTTTATAAATTTTCATGATTTTCCAAATTTAATATTGATTTATTTCTTTAAATTATGGCCTATGGCTTGAAAATTTTATATTTTAAGATTTACTTGCCAATAAATTATGAAATATTTATCTAAGGTTGGTTTAACCTTAATTTCAATTCTATAATGTTTCCAATAAATTAAATTAATGGTTTATCTATAATTTAAGTTTGATTATTTTCATTTAAACTCAAATTAATCAAAAATTACCTAATAAAAATTGAGGATTTTGGATTTAAGGATTTTCCTTACTAAGATGAATCTATAGAGCCTTTATTTATATTTTTAGTTAAGTATTTTATTTTCTAAGAACTTTTAAAGTTATGTGCATTTTTACCATTTTTGAAATTCATAAAATCTGAATTTTCTGTTTGAAATGGTTGATGCCATGTGGCACCACTTACACATGCGACAGCATGTGGTTTGTTTACTTGAAATTCATGTGGATCCCACATTATCAAGCCGAACATGCGGATGAATCTGGACCGTCTGATTCCCCCTTTCTTTAAGGGATTTAAATCAGATGGCTTTGCTAGATCTAGGCCATCCATTCCTAAAAGAAGGAACAGATAGAGAAGATTTTGTCCTCTTCCTCCGGCTAGAGAAAAGAAGTCCATTCACTATTTGGGGCTGATTCTTGGTGATCTACGCAATGAGGGCATGATGATTTGATTGTAAATGGATCAAAAGTCAATTTTCAACACATCCCTATAGTTTTATCTTAATGGAGATCTAATTTGTTTCATAGAAGACCAACTTAGGCTAAAAGGGGTGGCGATTTGGAGTGATACCTCACTGTGCCAATCCTTGGTAGTGGGGATGATTCAAAAAGCTTCTTAGAGATGTGATGAGCTTCTTAAAGAAGTTTCATGTCTTGCCTCCCTATGGATCATCATTGAGGCCAAAGCTTTCCATCTTGCCATTGACTTTAGTCGAACTCTAGCTTGCCTGTGGTAGGAGACTTGAGGAAGAGATCGTTTGAGTTCTGTTCTACCCATAGAATGTGCAGGGAGAGTTAATTGGGCTTCAGGAGCTCATTTTCCAACTTTCTAAGTTTGACTAAGAGCTTAAATTCTCTTTGTCACTGGCCATGAACATTCTCTGACTTGCAGGCAGCAAGAGGTTTGGGTAAAGCTTCAATTAAGTCCCTCTACACCTCAAGATCATGTAGAGATGATTGATTCATGAGGAGAAGTTTCTTTCCTCTCTTTTCATATATGGCCAAGAGACATATAAGGAGGTTTAGGGTGGCCAAAATCCATCCACTAATGGTGAGAAGTTTGGTCAAGGGGTCAATTTGGTCTTTCCTCCCCTTGTGAGTGTATTAGGATGCATAACTTGAAGGGAGGAGGTCTCCATTCTCATTTTTCTTATTCACCATGAGCTATATCCCATAGAATCCATGGGATTTTTCCAAGAAGGGTAAGTCAACTATGGTTGGATCTTTGATTTCCACCCATGGAAGCTAGCTCCAAGGGGTGGTTAACTGATTAGAGAGAGTCCAAAATCAGTTAAGGTAAGGAGGTGGATGAGGAATGGAGGAGAGGAAATGGATTTTGGAATTCTTTACATGGAAATTTTTTTTCTTTCTTCACATGTATATAATTTATCCTCTATGCCATCTTTTGTCTTTTAGCACCTCTACAACACCCCTTTAGATTGGTGGTTGGTTAGCCAAGTCAAACCAAGATGACTCATGGATCAAACTTAAGTCTATTTGAGTTGGATTTAGGAATTGGATTTAGTTTAATGACTTTTGGCATCAAATTGGTTCAAAATGATTTGATTATCTTTATTTTAATTAATTAATTTTAGATTTAAGTTTCAATTACTTTTGATTATCTAATGGATAATTTGGAGGTCAATTGGTTCATAGCATGTGAGGTGTAATGTGATTTGAGCTAATTTTAGCTCTTTTGCCCTAAATTGGTCAAGTTGAATCCTTTTAGTTTTAATGGTCTTTTAAGATTTAAATTTAGTTCAATTATGCTTATTTGATGATTTATGATGTTTTAAATTGATTATTTTCCATAGATTTTAAATTGATTTTTAATTTTATTTCAACTTGACCCATTTTGACTTAAATGGGTTAACTTAAGTTCAATTGAGTCAAATGACCAATTTGACTCAATTAAGGTATGTTTAGACTGCAATCATATTTAATCACATTTGTGGAATGATTTTGAGTGATTAATTTCATTTGGTTTGAATTTGATTTCAATTTTGACCCATTTAACCCAAATTGGGCTTAATGGGTTAAGTTGGACTCATCGGGTCAAATGACTAAATTGGTTAAATTAGGCCCTATTATTGGTTGGACTGTGTTCAATTATATTTTCAAAATTTATTTTTGTATTGATTTGGATTAATTTTAATTTAATTTGAATTTTGATCTTAATAAGGTTCATTTGGGTTTATTTAGATCAAGTGATCTAATTAGCCCAAACATAGCCTTATTAGGTTGAGATTCATTTAATTCATGTTTAAATATGTTCTTTTTATGATTTTGACTCTTTTAAGGACATTATTTGGTCAAATTTTGGTGGATTGACCTTTGACTTAGTGGGACCCACATAAGTTAACTTTATGTCAAATGGTTGACCACCTTTGACCTTATTTTGGATTTAGTTTTAAATCCATTTATGTTTATGGAATGACTTTAAGCTTTTCATTTGATTTAATTTTAATTTATTTTGAATTTATTTGGATTTCTTTGAGTTTAAGTGATTTTGAGGTTAAGTAGGATAATTGGGTTAACCACTCGAATTATCTTATTTTAAACTCAAATGGATTTATATTTCAATTAAAATGTATTTGATTTAAATCTTTGTTTATATTTGGGTTGGATTTGGATCTACTTAATCCCATTATAGTAGATCAAACCCTAGAAGAATTTATAATGTCACTAAGCATAGTGTCTTAAGTGCTTAATGAGAAGGCTCTTAATCTAGGATTTGGTATCTTAATTACTAATTTAATGATGATGTTAGCCTCATCCGAAAATGAGGTCAACAAATGCATCTGCCAACTTGTCAGCCTTTGAATATTTTCTTGATTGGAGCCATGATGCTACTTTAGCACCACCATGGCGCTTATGAACCAATCAACTTTGTTTATATTATTCTTTTTGGCTCCTAAGCATTGCAATGCTGACTTTACATCACCTAAGCACCAACCTCTCTAGTTTTCAAACCTATATTTCTTCTTGCTGGTGTTGGGGCACTAACTTCCCAATGTTGAGATGCTAAACGCTAGGCACCAAAGTGCCAACTTCCCAACACCATGGCACTAACTCCCTAGCACTATGGCACTGCTTCTTTGGTGTCAAGGCACCTAGGAATAAAAATAGAAAATCTATTCATATGTTATTCAAACATTCTATCCTATTTGCACTCTAAAGAGAGGTAACTCCAACCTATATGTTCATCATGCAAACATAAATCTTACTGACATTCCTAAGGGATGCAAATCGATCTATATCTTCTCCATGTAAACTCGTAAATCTAACTAGCACTATGAAGGAATGTAAGTCTAATATTTTCATTTACTATGTGAACATTTAAAACCACCTAGCATTTAAAAGGGATGTAAGTTCAATCATTTCATTTGCTATATGAACATCTAACTGCTATTCGAAAGTGGTGTAAGTTCAATCAATATGTTCTCCATGTGAACTCTTAAAACCTAACTGGCACTCCAAAAGTAGGTAAGTTGAACCTATATGCTAGCCATGCAAACATAAATCCTATCGACATTCCAAAGGGATGTAAGTCAAAACTAATGGCTTTCTAATATATGTATGTCTGATCTGCGCTTGCAATGCAAGCACAACCTAAATCCTAAAGGCATTCAAAAGGGATGTAAGTCCAATATAATGGCTTTCGAATCAAAGTAAGTACAACCTAAATTCCAATTGGCTTTCCAATGGATGTAAGCCCAGTCAAATATTTTCCATGCGAACTCCCTTATAGTTATTGCATTCCAATGGACGTTGATCACTCAGAAAAATTACCTTTGAGGATGTTCTTTACCATCTTTATTTAGATGGGTAAGAGTATATTTTTGTATGAGGTAGATTGATATATTCAACAAGATTTCCCTTAACATTACATTAGGGTTTATTTAAATCTAGGTTCAACTTCTTATGAAGGCAAGCCTTTATAATTAATTACCCCTCTTACCATAGTAAGAGAGCACTTTTGATTAAGGTTGGAAACAAACATATCTTCTTGATATAAAGTGGTGTCTAGTGGTGTGTGTGATATGGCATAGATGACTATTTAAAGGAAATAGGTGAATATTCCTGGTCAAGATCCCATGATTCTATCATCTAGGACTATATTATTCTAATACATCAGAAGTTTAATGTGGGGGTGTTCGTAAGGAGAACGTATGTGTTGGACTTACATCTCCTGGAATGCTAGAATTATAATCATTCATATAATAAATGAATTATAGGATGTTCACATAGAGAACATATAAGAGACTGGACATACATCCCTAAAGCCAAAATTATATGTTCATTCATATGGTGAATGAATTATATGGTTTGGGGTTGTTTGAATGGAAAATAGATAGAACAATGGGCTTAGATCCCTTTAGAATGCCATATTTATATAATTATTCACAAGGTGAACAAATTATAAGTTGTTTTCCTGACAAACAAATAGGTGGATTTTGGGGGATTGCGCCTTGATGCTAGAAGTGTGGTGCTTAGGAGCTATGAAGGGGGAGTGCTTTGGTGATGTAAACCTAGGCATCATAGCATTAATAGGAATGCTACTTGGTATTGGGAAGTTAGAACCACGATGCTATAGGTGCCATAAAGGATTTTGAAAGTAGTTGGCAAATTGGACCAACACCACGACATTGATTATGTAGCGCATCAACACCAAGCAAAAGTCCATTCAAATGGGCTAACATGCTTAAAATTTAATAGATGGGACAAACATTTTGGTCAGCACTGCATTAGAGCGCCATGGTGGCACATGAATATTTGATGCACTTTCAGTTCATCAGTTACAAAATTTATGATAATAATAGCTCTTTTTCACCAGGACAATAATTGCTTTCACCAGTTGATCGGATCCTAAGCGCTACATGTGAGCGCTGTCACTCTGGTTCCTTATTTCTGGACCTGAGAGGATAGTGCCTTCACACTACTATTATAATGTCACAGTGTGGATTCTTTATTCCAGCACTTGAGGGGATAGCGATTCGGTGTTGCTTTTGCAACATTATTGTGCTAGGCTTGGTTTACCCTCTTGGATGCAGATTTTTCATTATGATATTTCCTTGCTATAGGAATTCTTAGAGTTTTCTACCCTTCAGCTTTCTCACAGTATGAAGATAATCATGCCACTCAAGAGGCTCTCTAGTAAGAAGAGGGTGACTTAAGCGATGCTAATAGGTTTGTTAGCATAGAAGTGGACGAGAGGTGTCAAAATACCTTCATTCACAAGGACCTCATTCTGGAGAGAAGTTTCGACAATCTGGGTAGGAGCATGGAGAGAGTCATCATTGAATGAGGTTGGGAGATGCTAGCCTACGAAAGTATCCCCAGTGTCATTCCCATAGTGTGGTAGTTTTCACTAACGTGAAGGAGCACCAAGATAATAGAGTTATTGTGTGGAGGAAACTGGTAGGTTTTCATAGCACCATCATTAATGCATATTATAGTTTATAAAATATAGTGTATGATCAATATCTTTCCTATTATAATAATCATCTTGACTTTGATGAAGTCCTTGGTTTTCACACTAGAAATATTCAATATAAATGGCTGGAGGAAAGGATTATCATTTTGTTTAAGGCTTGAAATTCTTTTATTTTTGCCTAGTTGATGCCCACTAGTAATATCAGTGAGGTGACTAAGGATAGGTCAGTTTTGAATTTTACTATTCTAAAGGGATTTATAATTGATATAAGGAATATTATGTATAATTTCATTTATAATATGCTTAGAACTACACTACTATAGGGTGTGATCATCACTATCTTATTTATGGCTTATGTACTATGGTGGGAGTGTTGAGGAAGCCTGATGAAGTTTTTATTCAAAGACTTCTCTAATGAAGAGGATAATTGGAGGATTTGGTTTGAGGTTTGAGGTGGGGGAATACTCATTTACTCACATGCCTCACAACCTCATTCCCAATATTCTGAAATATTAAACAAGTATCTCCAAAAAATTGGAGGAGAAGTTTCAGATTTGAGGAAATAGATTGGTTATAGGTGTAGGCAAGAGGCCTTGGAAAAGAAATTTGATTATCATATGGATCAGCAGTAGAAAATTTTTTACATGGCTAAGTTTAATTCATCATTAGTACATATGTTCAAAAATTATGGCTTTGCGGATCTAGGTTAGGCCTCTTTTCTTATGGCGCCTCAATATCTGCCTTGCATGAGCACTTACCAGAGTTAGGAAAAGAAGAAGAGGTTGAGGAGGGTGATGGATATGACTAATAATTTCCATCTATTTCTTTTATTTTTTGTATTATTTTTTTCTTTTTTTGTTTTATTATAAAACTTCTTGTAATAAAACTTTAGTATTAATAATGATATTTTTATTTCAATGCTTTTGTGTATTTATGTGTATATATCTTTCTATTTGTGATTTGAAATCTCCAGGATTTAAAATAATGGAATTTTCTTAACTTAAAATGATATTGCAATAGTAGCACCTTGACGATGAGAATGCAGTGCCTAGGCACTGCTAGCCTATAGGACATAAGCTTAAAACTAGAGAGTTTAGTGCTACGGCTCTCTTATGATAGTCATTTCTTGTCATTCTACTCTGGGGGTCAGCACTGCCATGCTCAATATGTAGCATTGTGGTGCTCTTGAGATAGGCATTTCTTGTCAATCGATATAAGAGGTTAGCATTGCGACACTTTTAAGATGAAAATTTCTAGGGAATCTATTTGAAGTGTCAACTCTGCAGTGCTCGGTATGTAGCATTGTGGTGCTATTAACACAACCATTTCTTGTCAATCTACTCGAGGGATCAGCGTAATGGTGATATACATGTAGCACTATGGCACTAGCTAGATAAGGACAAAGGTTAAAATTAATTGAGGTCAGTATTCCAAGTGTTTCAAAAATTGTGTAATTAATCTAGTGTTGACCTATAGGAAGACTTTTTCCATATGGCCCAAAAGCTCAATGCCTCAGTGTTGAGCCCAGAACACCTAGGAACTGTTTCACAATGCTTAAAATTTTAATAGTTTTAGAGAAATTTGAAATTTTGGTAGCATAATGTCTTAGTAGTGCTAGATTTTTAGAATTTTTAGTGCATTAGCACCCTTCTCACTTGTTCTAGATCCAAGATCAATGGAGGGAGGATTTCATTTTACATCAGAACTAAGTTCAATGGTGTAAGATGTATCTCTTTGGAGTTGAAAAAATAGCACTTTGGTGCATTTTTAAGGATATGGAACTCAAAAGATTAGTGATGTTGAGCTGCATTACAACACCACGGTGCAATATTGATACATAAACCTGTGAGCTAAACATTACAACGCTAAATATCTGGCACCTCAGTGCTTTGGGATGGAGCACTAAGAATTTCATTCCCTAGATTATGGCTCCTCGATGCCACGATGACATGAAGTATGAACTCCTTTTTTGAACTAGATTCTTGTGAAATTTTGTAATAATTTTTTACAAATTTGATGACATAACATTTTAGTAGTGTTATATTTTTACTTGTTTAGTAGAAACACATTCTTCTACAAGATCGATAGAATTAACTAGGGTGAAGGTGTTTATATTTCAAGATTCTAGATTTTTTTATGTCCGAGGCTTTCTTTTTTGACTCTATATTCAAGATCGACAGAGATAAACCTCTTTATTTCTCATCAGATCCAAGATCGATGGTGGAAATCTTTTTAAACTTAATTTTTTAAAAGAAAATTTTGTAAAGAAAGCATTCCTAGAAGTTTTCACTTAGAATCATTTAGAGGAAACCTTGATCTTGTTTTTTGCATGAGGATATCATTCTTGTAGTAGAGGGAAGAATGCTATTGAGCCACATATAACTAGAAGGATGAACAGTGAAGGTGAGTTAGACTGAGAGTGAGGAAGAAGTAAGAAGAAAGGAGATAGGAGCTATTATCCCAATTTTATAGTGGATTTTCCCAATATGGGGGCAATTTTAAACACTATAATAGCTCCCCATGCTCTCCCTAAGTGATCATTGCTACTTGGGTGGGAATGGTGGTTTTCCTTAAATTTAAACTAAAGGTGATCGTGACAACACCTTGACACTGATCACAACATTCCAACATTATGTCATTTAAATTGGCAACCATTGGGGTAGTTTGAGCTTCTAGATTTGGTATGGATGTGAGAGCTATGATTGCAACGCTGTGGCACCGGAAGCTAGGATGTTCAATTTATTTCATTTTCATTCATTTTTTTTAGATGCAAACAAAATTCGCCCCCCCCCCCAAGAAATGTGTCAAGTTGATTGGAGATGATGCATTCATTTCTTTTCTTCTTTAGTTATTTTATGATTATATATTACATGAGAAATGAGAAAATATAGTCTTTGGAAATTTCTAATCATTTTTTATTGGTCATTTAAAATAGTGACATAAAAGAGTTTGCTGCTGCAAAAATTTAGCATGAATTTCTCTAATATAGTCAGAGGTTGTGTGAGCCTTATAAGCCATTATATACTACCTCTCTTGAGCATCATGGAGATGTTGAAGGGTAGCTTCCTCGTCATGGACTAATGAGAAAAGAATTTGCTCAAGCTCAGTGACTTGAGCATCTGTCTATGAGTAGCTCTCCTCTATGGCTGTGATAGCTTGTCTGACCATAAATCTCCTTTCTAATAGATATTGTCTCCTCATCTATAATTCTCTCAATTTGAAATATATGTTGTGGAGTTCAATTTGTGCTTTAAAAAACTCTCTCATGTAAGATCTTAAAGTTTTAAGACTATGCTCGAGGTCTTGATGAATTAGAGAGGCTATGTAAAGTAGTGATGAGTGAGCTTTCTATAATAGTGATTATATTTCATAGGATCTCCTAATAAGTATTATGTAAGGAGCATATCCCAAACTCAACATCTCTACACAAAATTTCTGAAGTTGTAGTTCTACTACTTCAAGACCCAGGGTAGCAACTTATCTATTAAAGAGTTAACTTCCATATAGAGCTAGAAAGCTCAATCTAGGCATCAGGGTCAACACTCAGAAGTAGGTGATGCAATGCTTTCACTATATGACATCGACTCTTTGAAGAGCTACAATATAATGAATTTAAGGGCCTGGGGTGTATCTTATAGAAAATGTATGAGATCTTCATACCAGGTAATTGCCTCTGAGCTGTATAACTCAAACTAGGAATAAGATGACTCTCTACAAAAGAATCAACATCTAAGAAATCATTCTTGATGGCACTCTATCACCGAAGTTGAATATAATAAGAGCATCTCATGGTAATCATCAGAGTGCTAGATTCCTCTGTATGTGGGTCTTCTTAATTATGCATATGGTCATTGCTAATAAACTGAGTAGATTCTACGGAAGCAACACTAGTGTTTGTTGATAATACCAATGTGACATCACTGTCCATCCATCTTGTGGGTGGCTCAGCTGCTATTGGTAGGATGGGAGTATAAGTAGAATCATCTATCCCTATTACTCCAATATCATGATTATGGGAATATGAATATCTCTATCATCTCTCTACTGAGCTGATGAAGTTTTTTATCATCACTTTCTATTGCTACCTATCTTATTTGATGATCTCTCAGGAGCATGAGTTACATGTTAGGGGAATTCAAGTGTCATACCTAATTAATTCTCCCCAATCTATGACTGTATATATGAAAGCCAAGCTCCAAGAAGGAGGAAGAGTATGTATGGCAGATCTACAATAACCATAGGTGATTAACTTTTATTGGAGTCTCTTATCAAGCTACATAGAAACTCGAACAAGTCCTTAAGTGAAGTAAGAATGCCCATGCTTTAGATACTACTACTAAATAAATGAGCAATCGGAGTGTCGCCAATGAATGAGTATCTGCCATGTCCAATATCTATGGTAGTCTATATATGGGCATAGCCTGAATGAAACCACACTGCCTAGCCACCCTGTTGGGATTGTATCCCTCTAATATCATGGATTCATGTTCCAATAATAAAGTCAAGTAGGTCTCTATCCAATGAGATATTCTGCAATGCATCTGTATCCTAGCTTTAATAATAGTAGTGGTGTCCCTCTATCAGTAAGAGAATTTTTGAATCTCTGTCCCAAACTCTCAGTAATAGAAATTGAAAGGATGATCAATGAATGATCTGAAAGTGATTTGTTATGCTTAATAGAGCTAACATGAAGATCTGAATCTAATCTTTATCTAAGGAAACTATAGCCCTGCTCAATTTCATGATCAGGAAAATGTTGATCTCTAAAATAGAATGGCATCTTAGGATAATTGAAAGCTCCTGTTATATGAGCATGAATCCATCCATGTAAGTAATGCCAAGGATCATCTACATCATAGCATCATGAGTCAGTCATCACGCTCACTCTGCTTAATCCATGGTATAAGTAATCTAATGATGCTGGTGCTAAGGCTATGATCTTGTCACTTGTAAGCAAGCTAGACATTAAGAGAGTGGAAGGATAGAAAAGTCTGTTGTTTCCTAGAAATATGAAATAATATAGCCAAGTGGCAATGAAAGCCATTAAGGAAAGCTCTTCATCTATATCCCATGCTAAAATTTCTTTAAAACAAACTCTTCATTCCTACTCAAATTTGATACTAAATGACCTTTTAGCTAAATGAAGTCCCATATCAAACAGATCCTCTAATCATGTGAAATGAGGTAAACATATTGCTTAATAAAAGAAACTCTTAGACCAAATGTCTAGAGTAACTATGACCCATCACCTACAACATAATATTCGCTCTCTAAATTGTCTCTAGTAGTGAGCTAGAGTATGATGGAAACCTAAAGAATATAAATGATTGCCTTATCTATGTTGACTAATTGACTGACGTTGAAATAGCTCATAACTTGGAGACATGCACTTTTCACAGGGAATACATATAATAGAGATACCTAATATATACTACATGTTGGACAAGGTAATCATCATCTCATGTGGACTAATCTAGCAAATATTGGTGATCCTAACTCAATGCTTTACTATGCTCTGAATACAAGTAAATAAAAGGCAGTTATATTCAAAAAGTTATGCATATACTGTGTGATATATACTAGCCCTCCTAAAGATATCATTATGCATATGTAAGTGATGGTGCACCCATTATACATAGCCACTGATAGCTAACAAGGGTGTGGCAAATACTAACTTTGGGTCAACATCTTCTTCATGGTGTAATATGCGATAACCCATAAGTCTAGTTGTGCCTATAAAATGTGTAATATCTGCGACTAGCTGAACTATGTATTGATCCTCGAAGCTAATGTAATTTGTGACCCTCTCTAAAGGAACATCATGACTATATTTTAACTCTAAATTGATCACCCAATCAACAAAATCATTACCTGATGGAAGCTAAGAATCAATAGGTAGAATGTGTGATGATTGAACAAATGCATCCTCAAAAATATCTCTATCTATCAACATATCTTGATGCCATCACTGTTAATCCTATAATTTGATTGCTAAATGTGGATCATGAGTTTAAATAGTTGCCAATATTTGGTCCTTAGTGGGATCAGTAGGAGGTAGACCTTTTTCATGTAAATATTGAAGCCAATCTATAGTAAATCTGGACTAGTGAAGCATATAAATTTTATAAATAGTATAAAAAAGTAGTAATATATGAATTTGTAAATGTGTTGTGCTTGTAGGCTTTTGATTCAATCTTCTCTAGTTTGGCAGAGTTTAAATTGAACTTATTGAATCCATATCTTTTATATTTAGACCCACCCTTTTAGATATATTGGTTATATTTAAACTTAAATCCTATCCATATGGTGTTGGATTTAAGTTTAGATATAGATTTTGCTTCTTCGGATATGATGGAATCACAATTTGGATTTAGATATAGTTCTTTTGGGCATGATGGAATCTAAATTTAAGTTAAGATCTAGCCCCTTTGAACATGATAAACCTGATTCAGCCCATTTATACATGATAAAACTTAATTTAAATTTAGATCTAGCCCTTTTGGGCATGATGGATCTGACCTGGTCTCTTTAAGCATGATGGATCTTGATTTAAATTTATATATGGCCCCTTTGGGCATGATGGATCTAATATGGCCCTTTGGGCATGATAGACATTAATTTAAATTTAGATCCGACCTCTTCAGGCATGATGGATCTGATCTGACCCCTTTGAACATGATGGATCTTGATTTATGATACCTTTTGATTGAAGAGAGTTTATCTTTGATGGATAATGTTCTTTGCATTGTAAAGATTATAAAATTGTTCCCTATCAACAAGGAAATTTTCCTTGAGATGAGAATATCCTTCTCATACTTAAGTGAAGTGTATTTCTTGATTGATAGCTTTGGAATTGATATTGACTCTTGCATTTATAAAGTAGGTCATCTTTACTAGTTATGATATCTCTTGAGATATTGTCCATTTATAGGGGGCATATGTCTTATCCTTTTTTTTATCAATGAACTGATGAGCTCTCCCTTCATATAATTTTCAATGATATATGAACCTTCCCAATTTGGATCAAATTTTCTACCACTTCATTGATGTGGGATAATTGGCCTTCTACGTACCCAAACTAGTTCACTTGCTTTGAAGCTTCTTGGAAAACCATGGGGTCATGAGCTTGGGTCATCCTTGCTCTATATATTTTTAGATTTTGTAGGGCCTATAATTGAGTTTCATCTTGAGCTTCAAGCTCTTCGAGTCATATTTAAACATTTTTCTTTACTATAAGTTCATTTTGAATTATTATATAGAGTGGAGGTAGCTCTACTTTAAGAGACAGTATTGATTTTGATCCAAAGACTAGGGAGTACAGTGTTGCTTGCGTAGCAGTTTTGTATATAGTGTGATATGACCATAAGGATTCTATTAATTTATCATGTCATTCAATTTTATTTTTAGAGAGAATATTCTTGAGAAGTTTAATCTATGTTTTGTTAAATGCTTCTGCAAGACCATTAGATCTTGGATTGTACATTAAAGAATATCAACAATCTATCTAATATTTCTTAATGAAATGATAGACTTTACACTTTGGAATTCCTGAAGGCAATGCCATTTTCATATATAATTCTTTGAGGTACTTGAAATTGGTAGATGATATGTTCTCAATAAAATTTCACTACATTATCAACTTTAACTTCTTTTAATGGAAATGTGTCTGCCCATTTAGAGGAGTAATCAGTGGTAGATAATATAAAATAATGTCCCTTAGATGACAAAGGATCTATCTATCTAATTATATCGGTTCCCTATCTTTTAAATTACCAAGATGCTACTATTAGATATAAGTGATTAGGTGGTCGATGCAATGTATCTACATATATTTGGCATTGATGACATCTTTTGGCATGTTCAATGCAATCTTGAACCATATTGAGCCAATAATATTCCATTCATTTGATTTTGATTTTGATTTTAGGACTAGATTGGTGTGCACTATACAACCTTTCATGGACTTCAACCATCACTATTTTTGCTTCATCTGGTTCTAGGCATCACAATCATATTTGCTCAAATGAACGTCGATATAGTATGTGATTAATAAAAGCATATCGTAGCACTCTTTGTGAATTTTGATGAGCCTTTGATTTATCCTTTAGTAGTCCAATGCCTTTAAGGTAGGTGATGAAAGGTTCTTGCTAGTCACCTTCTTCTATTATCATTGAAATCTCATGATTTTCTTTATATTTAAAGCTTTACAAGAGGGTTGGTGTTGATGCTAGCTTGCTTTGGACTATTATTATAATTGGGTCTCCTTGAGGGTCTATCATTTCTTTAGCTAATTTGGCTAATGTGTCAGCTTTGTCATTATCCTAATGTGGCACCCTTATAATTATTATTTCAGAGATTTGTTTTAGCAGCTCTAAGACATGCTTATGATAATGTGCTAATTCAAGCTTATTTATATTGAACATCCCAACCAGTTGTCATATTATGAGTTGAAAATCACCATAAACATGAAGCTTCTTAATTTTCATGTTAATTGGTAGCTTTAGACTTGTAATTATTACTTCATAATTAGCCTCATTATTGGTTTAAGGTTCTATTAGAATATATAAATATTAGAGAACACCACCTTACGATATCACAAATATTAAACCGATTCTGACATGTACTCTGGATAAACCAAATAGTTTGGCTAGCTTTATTGATGAAGCGCCATCAAATGGAGTTCCCATTTTGATAATTATATAGTTTCTTCCACTTCAAAGATTTGTTCATTAGGCAATTCATTGTTGAGTGGAGAGTTTGGTGGTAAGGAATGAGTGATCAACTTTAAAATATAGTGTTCCCATTTAACTAAGTATCTAGTTAAGGTATCTCTATTCATTTAAAATTTAAGAAGGTCGACTTTAGATATCAAAATTATTTTATATGATAACATATTGTGCCGTAGTTTTTGAGTAACAAATATTAATGCTAGACATTGCTTCTCAACATGAGAATATTTTTTTTCAACTCTTATTAGACATCGACTTATATAGTATAAGGAATTTTCATTCCCTTATTTATTATTCTGAGCTAGAAAAGCTCCCAATGACTCTTCTAAGGTCGCTATATATAACATCAATGACTTTCCCATTATTTATGCTGCCAAAACTAGAGGATGTAATAAATATTATTTTATGTTGTCAAATATTTCTTTACAAGCATTATCTCATATGAAAGGCACATCTTTTTTCATCAATCAGGTGAAAGGTTGACATCTCTTTGAAAGAATAGAAATGAACCTTTCAAGGCAAACCAATTTTCTTTGTAGTGAATGTAGTTGCTTTAAGGTCATAGGCGCTAGCATATTCATTAATGCTTTTATTTTAGAGCAATCAATTTCAATCCATCTATGGTGCATAATAAAACCTAAGAATTTTCTAGAAGTCAAATCAAAAGTAGATTTTAACAGATTGATCTTTAGTTTAAACTTCAAATTTTATCAAATAAAACTCTCTGATCACTTATGTGCTCACTTTGAGTCTTGCTCTTGACAACCAAATGATCAATGTAACATTCATATACCTATGTATGAGGTCATCGAAGATGTGGGTCATTGCCCTTTGGTATTTATTGTTAGAATTTTTAAGACAAATGGCATCACTTTGTAGTAATATATGCCAATTGGTGTGCAGAAGGACTATGCTTTTCATCTTTTTGGAGCCATTTTTTTTGTTATATGTTCTGAACTGTCCATGAAGGAGAACATATTATAATTTGAGTAGATTATCCATGATGACTTGTATTATATATGCAAAAGTATGGCTAGAGTCGTTAGGATGACAAAATGAGTGTGAGTGTAGGTTTTATATAATAGGGCAATTTAACTTAGGACATCATAGAGATTTACTAACATAGTAGATAGGCCATTGCTTTCCATTTTCCTCCTTAATAAGAACAATAATGATTGAGTCTTCTTTAACCCTAATTATAATAGTAGGGTTTCTTCTTATTTTAGGCTTTGTAATAGAGGTGGTGATGTGAGTATATTTTTTTAGATCATAGAAAGCTTTCTTAGATTCTAGGGTTTACTAGAATCTCTTAGCACCCCTAAGAATTTTGAAGAATAACGAGTAGTGTTCTGTCACCTTAGAAATGAACCTATTTAATCTGTTGACTCACCTCGTGAGCCATTGAATCTCTTCTATTATTTTGGGTGAAGATAACTCAATTATTATTTTTTACTTTATTGGGATTTTCTTTTATGTATTTAGGGGCTATCAGATATTCCAAGAATTTCCTTGACCCAACACTAAAAGTGCACTTTCAAGGGTTAAGGTGCAGGTTCTACTTCTTCAAAGTGGTGCATATTTATTTTAAATTTTGAAAGTGTTGTGTAGACTACTTACTTTTATCATGTAATTCATTGACATAAACCTCCACATTTTCCCCTTTTTGCTCCTTCCTTGAACACTCAATCTACCATTCTCTCGTAGGTCACCACTATGTTCTTGAGCCTAAAATGTATTACTATGTAATAATAGAGTATTTCCCTAGTAATAAAGAAAATTTTCTATGAGTCAATGAGAGCCATTTGTATTTGGTGCTACCTTAAAAATACATCCAAGAAATTTATTATCAACCAGCTAGCTACCAAGTTGACGAGTGTGTCTATCCAAGAAAAGAGTGTCATTCCTTTGGACATGATGGATTCAAATAGTGAAGTTGGCATGCATTCTCCACTATTCACTTAACTAATGCACCATTACTATGTTGGAAACCCATCCTAGGTATTGGACTTCCCTAACAAGTTGGCTTTCAGTAGCTTGGCGACTTCCTCTTTAATGGGCTCAACAAGCCATGCAACCTTCTTAATTTTTTTGCTTTATTGGTTGGGCATCCTTGTCGACATTAAGATGATGACAAATGATGTTGATATTAATACCTAAAATTTCCATTAGGGCTTAAAAAAATACATAAAGGTCAATTAGGAGAGTTTGGATAAGTGCTTCTTATGCTCAAGGTAGAAAGTCAAGCTTACTAATGAAAATTGTTATCGAGGGCAGGATGTCATAGGTAATGCAGAGAAAGAGTTGATCTAATGTTCTTCCACTCACCAAAGTGGAAGTGAGATGAAGATCTTCCACTCATCAAAGTGGAAGAAGTTTGAAGTTCTACTCACCCAAGAATGATAGCAAGAGATCATCAAATCTCCAGAAGGTTGACAGCCAAGCTCCAATGAAAGAGTTTTCACTCAAAGTTTCACATAAGAGTCAAAAATTCCTTCATTAAGTTATAATAGATATTTAAATAATAATAATACCCTAAGTGATGGATCCTTTATGGAGAAAACTATAAAAAATTAAATAAAAAGTCAGAATAGTTGTTTCACAATGTCGTATTACCACATACCAGTGTTGAGGCACCATTGTCCATCATTAGGGCACCATATCCTAGTGCCAAGGCGCCAACCTCTTGATCTCTAAACACTAAAACTTATACAGTGCAACACTAAGCCACAAGCCCCACACTTATGAAATTGAACGCATAAACTCACACATTTTGAACAACAACTCTAATACAATACTTTCATATGATTAAATATAACCATGAATAGATAATATAACACATAAAATGTAAATCCACAACACATAATGTGTATTAAAAGTCCTCCTAAGTTCAAGCTTTAGTTTGGGACTTTCTAATTGATCCTTTCCATTTTTGGTGTGCTATAACACTAACTCAGAGGACTCACCTATGGTCTTGTGTGGTAGGAATATCTTCTATTTCCTCAAAAACTTTGACTCTAATTTGTGCAACATCTAATTGCAAAACATGATCTTCTTTGCCCGACGCCTATGACTCAGGTAGTAAGTTCTAGATTGATTAAAATTTCCTTTGACAATGATTTTCTTTTTTCTTGCGAGAAATTTGATAAACATGGTATGTTGAGACCATTGCCCTGAATGTGTTGAGTAGTGATTGGTGAAGGTGGTGGGAGCCTCAACTATAACAAGGTTGGCTTCTGATGTGAATTACTTTTGTTTTTTCTAGTCATGAGGATAGTAATTTCTACTTCCATCTCTCTTCTTTCTCATGAGATATTGTACAATGGCCCTCCAATAAGGCTGAATTTAAAACTCACCAACCCCAATTTAATAAAAATAGACTTGAAAATGATATTGACTAAGCACCCCATATCTATTAATAAATTATTAATTATATAGTTAATTATAAACAACATGATGATGATTATATCATTGTAGGATTACCAATGGTGGGTTTTCCTTTCTTAAAAATAAAAATTCAAATTACAGAACTATAGAGATGAGCGGCATAGGAGCCATAACCCCCAAGTTAATTTCTTTAGATCATAGTCTTTTGACGCTTGTTTTCTTCAAGAATTCTCCCCTACCTCTAAAAATAGCTTGTACGACCACTGTGTATGGATAATGTGTGCTAGTGCATGTTCATTATCCAATTTAGCCACTTCTTTATCATTTTTCCTAGATAATTCTTTGAGTTTTGCAGCTATTATTAGCTCATCAACTATGCTCCTCGGTGATGGTAGTATTTAATGTCATGCCCATGATCACAGTGATACGTGCAGCACCTGAAGTGATCGCGGACTCCATCAGCCTTCATAGGAATTGGCCATTTAATGAATTCTTTATTATAAATGGCTTTTACTAACTTAGTCATTAACACCCTAAATGAAACTTCCAATGTGGGATGTGATTATTCAAATATTTGATAGTTAGTCACGATTTCTAAAATCTCACCTAAGTGTAGGCACTTCAGTCCAGCTTCTCTTTTGTGGTCTTCAAGCTTGAAACCTATCTTTGGGCAATTGTTCTGAAGATGAGCTCTTTGTCGAATCATTTGTACGAGTTAGAGGTAACAGTTGGATGACTTCATTAGACTTCTTAACTTTCAAGTGGTTATTCACTAGCTTAAGTAATTTGATGAGTGTTTTAGGTTGTAGAAGTTGAAAGGCGCATATGAAGGTTCCCTCTCTCAAGCATTGAGCAAGTGCAACTTAGTCTAATCCAAGTTCAGGTCTTTAGTTTGTAATATTTTTTTTTGTTAAAAGTGAGTGTTGAACTTCCTTATGAATTCACCTTGTTCTTGTTCATTTATAAATGACCCTAAAAATCTTTAAGGTTTCTAAGCACTAGTGAATTATGTAGCAAAGATTCTTTTAAAATCAACGAATGAGGTTATGAACCCTAGTAAGTGCTTCAAGAATCATCTAAGGGCTGGCTTATTGAAGGTGGTAAAGAAAAGTTGACACTTAATTGTGTCATCCAAATCCAATAGTGATGTTGTTGACTCAAAGTATGTTATATGATTAGTTGGTTTGTTCGACCTCTGAATTATTCTAAGAGTGCAATTTTAAATATATGCATGGGGGAGCTCCTAGAGAGTGTATGATAGCAGAATGAGTTCTCCTTTTTCTTTTTTCTCTTTATGCTTAGTTTTGGCCAAAAATCACACTAATGGTGATTTTTGGCTTCTAGTGGATGTCTATGGCTTGGGGTGGCCAGGAGTGGCAGGGAATCATCCTAGGTGGCTTGGTTTGGTTGGCCAAGAGAGATTAGTGGTTGCAAGAGGGATTAGTGGATGTCCTATGAGTTTTAAATGCTCTAATGGGGGAGGTGAGGTGAATTCATCTCCCCATGAGTCATGGGCAACCCAACCACCTCTTGGGTTAGGTTGGGCAGTGTCCTTAATGCCTAAGTGGACCAATGAAAGAGTGCCAAGTGGCCAAGGAATGAAAATGATCACTTACATAGGTGATTTATCTCATGTGATACCCTTAGCTAAAGCATAGAGTGGTCATTTAACATTGGATCTGATTTGGGTAGATTTGAAATGAGTCAAAAGTGAGTTGGGACAAATTTCATGTCATTCGGTGTTCATTAGGTTTGGTTTGGCTCAATTTGACCCATTTGGGTCAAATTAGGTCAAAATGGGTTAGGTTGATCAATTGGTTAAATTGGGTCAAACCAAGGGTTGGGTCAAGTTCATATGACTATTTGGAGTGTATTGGTGTCATTGGTTTAGTTCAATTTGGTTTAGATTTGGTTTTGGTTCATTTGAGTTCATTTGGGTCAAATGGACCCAATTGACCAAATTGGCTTAAGTCATGGCTTAAATGAAGGTCAAGTCATGTTCAAATGTTAATTTTGTGTTGATTTGAATCATTGGTTCAATGTATTTGTCTTAGGTTGCAATTTAGCTAGTGCAGATTTATATGAGTTAAAGGATTGACTTAGTCAATGGGCTAGGTTGACTTGGTTTGACCCAATTTATGATAATTGATTATCCTAGGATGAATAATAATCATTACCTGAAGTTTGGGTTGGCTTAATTCACTTTGAATTGGATTGAATTGGATTTTGGTTCATGTAGGTCAAATTGGTCACTTTGGGTCAAGTGGGCCAATTGGGTTTAGTTGGCTTGATTTTGGGTTGAGTTTAATTTAGTTGAATTTATATATGGATTTGGGATTGATATATAAATACAATTGCAATTGGTTTGGGTTCAAATTAGTTTTGGTTCATTAGAATATTTCAAGTCAAATGGGCTAAGTTGGGTTTGACTTGGGTTGATTTTAATTTGGCTTGTTGATTATAGATTTCATTTATATTTGGAATGGTGATTGATGGAATAATTTATTTGTGAGAAAATCAATTGAATTTGGTTTGATTTAGATGGGATTTTATTAAGTTCATGAAATTGATTCAAAGAACTTAGGAAGGGTTTGGACTTGGATTTGATTTGATTTAGATTTTGGTTTAGATCATGATTTGATGTGTGTTTTAGTTTCAATTTGATAAATTGATTGAAGGGTTGAATTGATCTTTGATAAAATGAATTGAATCTAGATTGATTTAAATGGAGTGTTATCTAAGTTCATGAAATTGATTCAAAGGACTTATGAAAGATTTCAAGCTTGGGTTTGATCATGGGCTTCAATCATTTAGCTTGGGATTTAAATTTGGATTTAGATTTGGATTTGAAATTGAGTTTGATTGTAGGTTTGATAGGGTTTGAATTTGGGTTGTAGGGTGGGGGAGGGTTAAGTGTTCACCTAAGTGCTAGAAGTGTTCACCTAAGTGCTAGAAGTGTTCACCTAATCCTATGCCTTATCTTAATCTATAAGGTATAACCTAATCCTATGATTAACCCTTCTAAGTCTCTAAGTTTAGGTTAAGTGTTCACCTAAGTGCTAGAAGTGTCGTATGACTAAGGAATTCTTAGTGTCTAGAGGGCTCCTAAGTATAAGATGAGAAGATTGAGAACTCACTCCAAAAGTAAGGTTAATGAACCACTAGGTTGGAATCATAAGATATTTGATTTCTATAAGAAAATTTAAATATTAAAGAAAAAATATTTTTGTTTATGTATTTGATGTGTTATGAAAAAAGTGTAAGATTTTTATTTTTGTTAGGAGTGCCATGAGATATATTAACCCTTACATTAATAAAGGCTAATGTTATGGCTAAGCCTTACCATATTCCTTTTCATGTGATATAGATGATTAACACATCCTTTTCCATCACCAGTAGGTGTCTAGTCCCACTTAAGATGCTAATTATAAGGGTAAAATTTAGCATGATGTCCTCCTTATTAACATAACAAACATTATATTAGGTTGATCTTAAAATGATTTTAATTTCTTCTATTATAGTAAGGAGAACATCTATATGTTTAAGTATTAGAATAAAACCATCATGCTTCTACCTTCCAAGCAAGCAAGAAAAAAAACATTTTTCAGCATCATATAATCTTCCTCTATCATCTAGTCTAATTTGTACTTAATAAGAATGTCAAACTAATGTTATTAAAGATGAAGTCCCCATATAATGGTGGAAGTGAAGTGACTATATTTCAAATTTCAGCATGATTACATTTGATTATAGGATAAAGATGGTTCAATTTATCACCTTCAAAGGGAGTTCAAGAACCACTTCTCACTTTTTTATTTCATGTAATGGAAGTTATGCTTAAGACAATGAAAATTAATATTCTAATTATGGTTTGCCCACTTCCATTATAATTTAATGATATTTCCCCTTTAAGAGACTTCTAGTATATTAGAGATTTTATTCTTGGGTCTTAGCTCCATAAACTTCCCTGCTATACTATAAACGAAACTAATCATGCTGTGTTAAAGATAAGTAGATAGATTACATAGAAAGGCTTTCTTTATGAAAGCCTTAGCCCTTAAATAGTTTTTAGCTTTTCAAATCCAAGGATGGTTAGACATAAAGGATGTGTATTGATAAAATGGAATTAATAAATAAATAATTAAGTAGAAGTTTTCTGTACCTAGTCTTCATGGCATGTTACATCTTATTTTTGGTGGTCAATACTTTTATGTAATACAACATAAGAGTATATATTACCAAATCAGGATTAGGGTAGAGATTGAATGAAAGATCAAATATGAAACCATTTTTTAACTCAATGAGTAGTTTAATCATGCCTTTAATCTTATCCAATGCTTCTTTTTTTATGAGGTTGATTATCACTTCCTTAAATTCATATATTAAAGTTTTTTGGTAATCTATGTTGATAGCATTCTAATTGATAGTCTTAATAAGATTTAGAATTTAAAGTACCATTGGTTAGAATTTTGGATTCTTAAGAAGAAGTTTTATGTTAACTTGAAGAAGTGTTTCTTTTAATATATCAAAGCGGTAATTTTATGGTTTGTTGTATATAAGTATATATGGTCTTAAACATAATCTACAAACTAAGACTAGCTTACCCTCAGTAGTTTCATTGATATTAGAAGTTCTTAGGATCTTACTAGCCTCATAGATTCTTTATTATAAAATTCCAAGGTAACTAGCTTATCTCAAGCCAATCTCTTTTCCCAACTCATATACCATCCATAATAACATTCCCTTCTTTTTCAAATTTCTTTTACTTCTTAATATAAGGGAAAGAAAATTATATTATCCTTTTGCATGTGATGGCCATAACTAGGTAACCTTGATCTAGTTTAGATCTCATCTTTCAACTAATCTCTAAACTTCTTAGATCCCAACCAAAACATTCAAATAAAAAATTTAATTATCTTCGTATATATTTCAAGTCTCTCTAGCTTTAGAAATAGAACTAGACTCATCTCTCTATAACATATTTTAATATTAGTTACAACTAGCCCGATCTATCCATCTTAACTTTTCTTAGTCTAGTTTTCATCAAACATCCTCAAACTTAGTAGATCTTTTCCTAAAACTATATATCACATCTACTACCTTTCTCTCATAACTTTCAAGAGTATCCATACCCTAAATATCTCCCATTGCCTTAATCTTAAATGGAAAATTTTAAGTGATAGCCCTAGGGAAAATTTGTCTTAAGCCTTTGGTTGGCCCTTTTTTTTTACTTTCAACTCAAATAAAATTTATCTAAGCATGTCCCATAGATCCTTAGTCATTCACCACAATAATTAGAGGCCTTATATCCACACCTGAAAGGATATTCTTAATAATAATGTCATCTAATTATTAATGGTCAATAAGTTTAGAAGAGTCATTATAATTGATTGGAAGAAATAACATAGATTTCACAAATAAATGCTTTCATAGTAAAATATATGATTGTTAAGCTCAAAATTAGAATGATGTAAGCATAACGTAAATTAAATCATAATCTCTATTAGAGTATTAATTTGAGTAAATTGAATAAAAATTGCTCAAAATTACAAAAATGCTCCAAAACAATTGTCCCAAAATTTAGCTTAATTATCCAAATAGCATTCCTTTGAGTCCAATATGACTCCAAATCATTTTGGGGACTTGGTTTGGATAATGGTTGAACTAGTTTGACTAAATGGCACAATTATGCTCAATTTAATCTAATCTGATAATTGAACTTCAAATTCACTTTTAAATAGCTTATAATTATTTGTTATGTCATTTTGGAGCTCTTTGACAACTAGTTGACTAGGGTTGATCATGTCAAACATAGATGACCTAGTCTGCCCAACTCAAATATACCATTAAATATTTTCAAGAGTTAGGCTCTTAGAGAACTCAATCATTAAGAAGGATACCCAAAACCATACTTAAAGTAAATCCAAGCATTTAATCCTTTAAGTTAAGCCCATTGACTTTAATAACCCATGAAGGGTAATTTTCGGAATTAGCTTGGACAAAATCTAAATTGAAATTAAACAAATTTGTTTAAAGATATCACCATGATCTAAATAAACTTCTTGGAGAAAATAATTGTAATTGAATCAAAAATAAGCTAAATGGTTTATTAAACCATTAATGATCATTAAAGTTATTTGAGTTAAACCTATTCAAATTAACTTTAATGACAACTAATCTTTTTCAAATCCATTTTAGTGATTTGGGTTTATCACATATTTTATGATTATGTTTAATGAATATTTAATTTTACCTAAAAGAATTCATAACATTTTTAATAACCTATTAAATTCCTTTGCATTGAAACTCAATTAAACCAAGCTTGATGTATTCTTTAATGCCTAGTTGCTCATATTATAGGTTTGATATATTCTTTAATGCCTAGTTGCTCATATTATAGGTTTGGCATATTCTTTAATGCCTAGCCACTCATTTAGTTTAATCCAAGTACAAGCAAAGTCAAATAAGGTTAAATGGTTAACAAGCTATGTTAGCCCATTAAGGATATTCGAAGTGATCATTAATTAAAATAAACATTAATTCATATCAAATTTATGTAATATTTAGAAATCCCTTTTGATTAATCAACCAACCTTAATTTAAGCATAATTAGGTTATTTTCACCTAACTAACTTAGTGGTCTAATTATGACTAAATAAGCTTATATAAACTAAAACATAATCAATCCATATTTAATCTTAATTAAACTTTGCTAGATTATGGCTGAGATGCTTAACTCCAAACTAAACCATATCCAAGTTAATTAGGTAAGACTAATGATATAACTAACACAACCCAAAGTGTTGAATGCCTTAAATTAATTGCATGGTATAGATCTATCTAAATTATATCCTAAAACGTACTTTTGGAAGTCTCCAAACACATGCAACCATAATTGAGTAGATCTTTGTATCAATTGGATTTGGTGGCTACGAATTACACCATGACCACAATTAGTTTATCCATAATGGCATAGGTAGTGGCCCTTAAGCATCTAGGTGCTAAAGGCCATTGAGTAATTAAAATGAGCCATTTAAAACTATTGCTTAGCCTTAATTTTATCTGCTACCTTCAACATTTCTTGAAATCCTTCTCAACATAATCTATGTTTGTGAATGCAGGTAAAAGAACTTAGTTTCACTCTTAATAAAGCTTGGTTCTTTTACCTGCATTCACAACATTTTATAAATTTTTAGCAATCAGGTGGAGTTCATTGATTCATCAATTCAAGCTCAGACATCCTAGATTAAGTTAACCTTATAACCTCCTTCATATTTCATGAAGAAACTTAGAGTGGTGAAGATCTCACCATAGGATAGAAAACTCTAAGTATATTAGATTTTTTTTCTACTATTTTAGATTCAAGGAATCCTTGTTGGATTACTTGGATGAAATGATAAATTATAGATAGTTCATGTTTAAGTTTAGAGGAAGAAGATGGTGTTATTATTGTTTGTTATTTTAAATGTAATGAACAGTGATGATTATATCATTTCTTCCACATTTCAATCCCCTTTTTTACTGTGAATTAAATCATTGCCTTTCAATCTTTGAATGGATTACCCAAATTAATCATGTATTATTACCTTTGCACCTCAGTCAAAATGAACCTCAATTAAGTAATGTCATATGTATAGTGTCACTTAGTTAGCATTTGGTTGCACATAGATATTGGAATTTAAAAAAATTAAAGATAAATTCATTAAAACTTAAGAAATTTGTTATACATCTAAATTAAAACTAAATGAAATACAAATAAACCCTCATAACAACCAGCATCTAGAAGGAAATTAAAAATGAAATTAAAATATTAAATTTTAAATCTTTAAATAATTAAAATCTAGATTAAATTAAATTTAAATAATACTTTCAAAATTATTAGTCAGTTGCATTTGATTGCATTTGAACCACGTTAGACTAACTTGAGAATAAAATGAAGACATAAGGAAAAAAAAACAAAAAGTGAAACTTAATATACAAACACTAGATAACTTGACACATTAGATGCTAGATATGACACAGTCCTTAAACCTTTAGGTTAGAGATGATTTATCTTTTCTAGATGATGTATTGTGAGAATATGTTATGAGATGTTGTGAAGTTATTTGGTGTTTGTCTTAGGATAGTTTCAGGACGGTTGAAGAACTAAGTTAATAATAAAATAATACTATTTTTTAGGTGGTCATGCTTAATGTGGGTTAAGCTATGAATGCAATTATGCTTAAATTTGATAAATTTTTTATAGGTACTACTTATGAAATTGCTAAACAAATGCTAAATCTTCTTAAAAATGACCAATAAGATATGTAGCTTGGCACATAAATGTGCTAAGCATTTTCTGATGAATGAATGATTATGTTAATTTTAAATCATAACTTGTTGACTAACCTTTCTTTTGTAAGAACAAGGTTGTAGTTTTTGAATTTAAAAATATACTTTTGAAGTTTAGGAAGTATTATTATAAGCAATGGGATTATGAAAGACCTAGAAAAGAAGGATGAGCCATCCCATGATGAAGCTTTATGGCCTTTGTTTTTGAGTTATAAAAATTAGAAAATGAAGTGAAAAGACCATAAGTTGAGTTTTTTCATTGTAAATCTAGGCTATGTTGTATAAGATAAAGTTCAACTATCACTTTTTTCATTAAAATTATTTTTGTGAACCACACCAACCTCTCTTTATTATTCATAAATTATTTAATGCTTTGTTGTTCATTTAGTTTGTTTATTGAAATGAATGAAATATTTCTTTTCAATTTATTATACCTATTTATGTGTAATTGAAATAATTGCTTGGATAAATCACAATAGATTTAGGAATAATTTTTTTTAAAGGAACCAAAATCAAATAAACAACATAAGAATAAAATAAAGTAAGAACCTATAGGTTTTATCACCATACTTGTGTTCATATTTGTTTCTTTCTCTTTTTTGAGGGCTTTATCTTCATTATATTAATAAAGCCATTGACCATTGAGAGTGACACTTAGTTATAAGAGATAGATGCATATTTGGTTGGGCATAAATTATTTAGAGTATGAAATTTGCATTACATGTTAGTGTCATTCTTAATAAACAAATAAACTAAACATAAAATGTAAAGCATTTATTCTTGATGCATTGCACACCTACCATACTTTAGCTTTAGTGGTCAGGTCTAAGTTATTTTCTTAATAAATAAATGCCTTACCTATCTTGCATTTTCATATGATTTGAAAACATAGTGTTAAAGAGCATAGGTGGGTTAACTAATAGTCTTGTCCAAGTAGAATTATAAGTATAATTTAGTTTGGTTTGTTTTAGCTTTAAGATAAGCTAAAAGTTGAAAGTCTCTTGCAAATTTGTTAGACTAGGTCTAAGAAAATGCTATTATAATAGTAGTTCTCACTTGAGGTTTGATTTTGAATGTTTAACTACACCATAAGTCATTACCTCTTAGGATGGCTTGTGCCATTGAGTCATAAGTCACAAATTTTTAATAAAATAAATAACTAAAAAATTAAATACCAAAATATAAATCTCAACCATAGGATAGTTAAACTAATATGCTTCTCTATATCAAGTACTTCTTATTTTTCCTCCATTAGCTCCTAAAAAAGCTCTTCCAAATTTGAGCCAAACCCATTTTGAACTCTTAAACAAGAAATCCTTGAAATAAAATTAAATAAACTATGCATCTAACACTTTTTTTTAATTCCCTTAAGATGTAAATAACTTTTGGGTTTGTCTCTACATGAATCTTACACCATGAAATTAAAATATAATATAATTTAAAACAAAAATTCTCTAAAACATAGACCAAATAAACTTTGGATGTTTTTTTTATTGTATATGAATCCATGATAACGTCTCTTAAGATAATAAATCAATCTCTATTATGTATTTGAATATAAGAATAATAATAATAATAAGACTTTTTATTTTAATCTTTGAATTCACTATTTAATATTTTTTAAATCTTTTAAGATACTCTATAATTCTTAATCTTGTATATGATCACTAAAATTATGTTTAATTTTTAAAGTTTGTGTGTTTCCCTACATTTTTCCATAATGACAATAACAAAATTTAAAATTTGATTTATATGATTCTTCCTTAGTAATAAGAAAAAAAACAATGAAATGAGAATGTTCTTCATGTGAACAAGATTACATAGGAGACAAAGAATAAGATCAATTAAAATAGTACCAAAAATCATATCTAAACTCATATAAAACTCTCTTGAGAATTCATTTTGAAAGTCAAGTGGAAAATCTAGGTTGATTAGTCTACTAGAAGGACTAAGGTACATATGTTAATTATATTCGAGGACACATACAAAAGGTACTCTCACTAAAATGTTATGCTTTTGTCTTTTACCTAGAGCCATGTTAAAGTAGACTATAATTCAGAGACTATTATTCTAATATGATAGTTTATGCTTTGAAATTAATCATTCTATAAGGTAAAGCTATCTCACTCTAGTAAAATGAAATAAATATTTTATTACATAAAATGTTTATGAAATAATAATTATCAATCACCAAAAAAATTTAAAAGAAGATGCAATATGCTAAAAAAGGTGACTAATTGTGATAGGAATTAAAAAAAAGGGTTAAAACATCTTACTAAATAACTTGTGGGTTAATCATCCTAAATTATCAAGCCTACTATGAAGCAGGATGAATCAACCTAGCCTTTAGACATTTATTATTAATAAATCATATAATTTAGAGTTAGTCTCATTTACTAAAACTATGTAAAGAAAATTAAAATTTCTAGACAAATAGTTTATAATCAATGGATTAAATGCAATGTAAGATATAAAGGCCTTAGTAGTACAAAGACTACTAATGGAAGAGACAAATACAATATTCTAAATATACATAATTGAAGCTGCTAAACCACATTTTTATAGCTAAGTTCAAATGATTCTTTATAATAAAGCACTCAATAATGGGTAGTAAGGCTAAAAGAGCATAACCAATTCCAAAGTAAGCTCAATCAAAAGTGTATAACTATACTAGCGATAAACATACTCAAAAGAGTATGACTTAATACAAAAAAAAATGATCTAATCGAATGAAAATGATTATATTAGAGTAAAAAAACACTTCTATGTAAGATGATTGTGCCAAAAATGAATTTGGCCAAAAGTGCACTAGCAAATCTATATTAGTTAAAGAAGCATGACTTATAAGAGTGAGTAGCATAATCAAAACCATATACTTAAATTAAAATAAACTAATCCGAAAGAGTATGACCAGCTAAGAAAGGCTCTCTTCTAAGAAAATATGTTTGAGGTTATAAGTATACTCAAAAATAATTGTACTAGAAAAATATGTTTAGTTAAAGTGGTATTAGGGTATAGCAACCTAATAGTTAAGTGAATATTTCAATCAAGTTAATATATGCATGTGGGTGATGCAAATTAGGTAGATCAAAATAATCTTTGGACATGTTTAACATAGAACTTTCAGAATTCTATGTTATTTGGCCATAGAAACAGCTAGGGTAAATAATTCTAAAGTGGTACATTAGACATCCTATGAAGCATGGTTAGAAAGTTAAGTATAAGTCTTGACCTATATCAGCCAAACCCATATACACATCAGAGGTAAGATATGATTCATTGATATTAAGAGTCTATGGTAAGGTTTAATAACTATATGACTCTAGTTTAATGTTTAATGCTAATTTATGTGTAAACTATATATGACTTAGAAGCACTAAATGCTAGAAATTTATTTAACCTTGGTTGACTATACGTCAACTTAGTTTGTTAAGGAATCATTCCAAAGTTTGCATAGTATTTTATAATGATTTTATTGTGCATAACTAACACTTCTATTTTGGGCAACTACAACTCCATCAAAATGTAGGGGTGGAGTAGTTGTAAAAGAAGCTCCTGTTTAAAAAAAAACTATTGTGAGTATAACAAAATTTTTAATTTAATAGTTAAAACACAACTTTCTGGTAGCTACCACATAGTTTTCTGAGCACATATTTGATAAACATAAAACTTTAGTAAATTTTGTATATTTTAAATGATATATTTGTGCTTAATTAAAGTTAACATACTATTATTTTTTAATAATTTGGGTGTTTTTGATAAAAAATTCTAATTTAAAATGAAAAAAAAAGAAAAATCAAGTCTTAAGGTCCAACACCTAGGCGATGTGCAAGGCAAGACAATGGCATTAAATGATAGAATTTTGGGAGCTGAGCTAGAGATGACAACATGAAAGCTATGAATAACTAGCATTGTGGCACCATATTTGCACAAAATTGAATCACATGATAGAGAGTAAGAGACCTAAACATTACAATTAGAAGTTCCATGGCACTTAAAAGATCCTAAAGAAGTCTAAAATTACCTAAAAAGTAAAGATGATGCTTAAGGAAAAATTTAGGCCAATGGAGAATAGTAATAGCCCCTAGGTATTGAAGTATTAATGATGTTGTGCCATAATTAAAAAGCCTAAGCATTAGAGAGATAGTGCCATGGTGCTGATTACTTAGAAATTTCAACCTAAAGATAGCAAAAAGTGCATCTAAGCTTTAGAGGATCATTGCCATAGTGCATAAACACTAAGGTATTACCAACATGATGATCCTATAGATTAGTTTTGAGTAATTTTAGTGATTGGTTCAAGGAGTTTCTAAGTAGTTTGAGAAAGTTATTTGGAAGAATGTGGTGTAAATTGATAAGAGAAGCTACAACTATGAATAAGGGTCTCAATGAGATGGAAAAAGGTATTAGCAAGTGTGTGAGTGCCATTTATGTTAGTGAGTGTAGTGCCACTTGAAGTGTGAGACTCCAGGTGAAGTGTGTTAAAGCATTGCTCTATATAATGTTCATGATATTTATGTGTTGTTCATGGGAATATTAAAAATGAAGAAGATTCAAAAGAAGGAGATTTAGACTTGGAGGCAAATGGCTAGATTAAGAAAAGTTTAGAAGACCCTACTTGGTTATACTTTCCTTACTTTTTGATTGTCTTAGATATTCTCATATGTTTACAACACATTAATTTCCTTTCATTTCTATACAAAGTTTAATTAAATTATTCATGTTCTAGACTTATGATTATCTTTTATTATTTTTTGTAACAATGTGATGCGAGTTATAAGAAAATCATTTTTCTTCATTGTTTATTTTTTTCTACTTTTCTCAATACTTTATTTACTTTTGATCTAGCCAATTATAATGTTAAAATCTAGGGTGATTTAGAAATATCATAAGAGTCTTTATGGCATAATGAGGAAAAGTAAAAAAAAAATAGATATACATACGAATATGATATTTAGGGGTTTACAATCATATAGGAGGAAGAGCATAATGCAAACACTTATTTTAATTAGTATATAAGAATACAACTAATTAATTATAATGATTTGGTCTTTTAGATCTAAGCATAAGCCAGAAAATAGAAATGATTTTGATTGATAACTATAAAATTCAAAGTCATAATTACACTTTTATAAAAATAATCAAGATATTGATAATTCTTAAGAAATTTTTAAAAATTAATTAAATTATTATTTTTAAATAGATTTTATTACTTTTATTAATTTAAGTTTTCTTGTATTTTTGACTTAGTTGGACAAAAAATAGGTTTATCTAAGACTAATAATTAACTTAATTTAAATGTTATAAAAGATCTTTATGGGAACGATACTATACTCATCTTTTTTTTTGCATACACCATTTTTCTTGGTCAAGTTTTTTGGCATTGTTGGTAGGAATTTGAAAAAAATTGCATTAACTTTGAATTAGTCTAGCTAAACAATTTCTAATTCAGCTTATCTTTATTTAGTAGACATGTATTCTAAAATTGAAATTATGTGTTGTCATTTTTAAAAAAAAATATAATTTATTGTTGTATGCATAGTGATAACAATGCGAAACTTTTGTCGTTAAACCTAGATATTAAAAGTATTTGTAAGAAACATAGGAAAGAGCAAAAAACCTACTGGAAAAATTGAAAATATTTAATCAACTAAGAGAAGTAAAGCATCCTAGACATCTAAGAGATTATGATACAAATTTAGTAGATTGAATACATTAAAACATTAATTAAGCTGTAATACAAACTAATAATTTAGAGTTAAACCTTTAATAACTCAAAAGGTTCAAAATTCTCAATTTGAGAGTTTACTTATAAAATATCCTAACATTCATATAACTAATTTGTTAGAGATTATTGTGACCTTTATGAATAATGAGGTTAGTGATGATGTTATCAAGCTTAAGATATTCTCATTCTCACTTAGAGATAAAGCTAACAATGGTTGAATTCATTTTACCATAGATATGTCACTACTTGGAATGATTTAGCATAGATAACCAAATATTTTTTTATCTTCTAAGACTGCTAACCTTAGGAATGACATCACATCTTTTATCCAAATGGATAATGAAACAATTTATAAGGCTTAGGAAAGATATGATAATATATTAAGAAAATGTCCACATCAATTTTTGATTGATTTGTTGATTATTCAATTATTTTATAATGGCTTAGTAGGGTCCTTTACAACTATTATAGATGTTGTAGCTTGGAGTAATCTTATGTTTAAACCCTTTTAGGAAGCCAATGCTTTCATAGAAATGGTTACTAATAATTTTGAGTGCCCATTAGATAAACTAAACCATAAAAAATAGCTAGTGGGTAAAATAAGAGATTATCAAAGTTTTAGTCCTAGCAATCCTAGTTTTTGAAACTAGTGTAGCATTTATATTAGAGGAACGTAGTAATCAAGTAGTAGAAATGCTTAATTATGTAGAAAATTGACTAGATGATCCATTCTCACATAATTATCATCTAAGTTGTCAAAATTATCCTAATTTCTTATGGAATAATTATAATAACGCAAACTATAATCAAAATGGGAATTTAAGAGGCTAGAATAATATAAACTTAAATAATAATAACAAAAATTATAGATCTATAGTTCCACCAAGATACCCTCCATAAAACCAACCTAAGGAAAAAGAAATTGTTAGAAGATTTTTTGTTGTAAATGTGGACTCAATTAATGAGTTTAGCTACCTCTATAACAAATTTGGAAATTCAAGTAAGATAATTAACTAGTAATTTAATTAATAGATCCAAAGATACTTTATCTAGTAACATTGAAATTAATTCAAGGGAAAGGGGCTAAGAGTAATGTAAAGTCATAAAATTGAACATTTAAAAAAAAATTAGAATATGTAAAAAATAGATGAAGACAAGAAGCAAAGATAGAAGAGAAAAATGAGTTAAGGAAAAGAGAAAGTTGTAAGAGAACCATTTAGAAAATGAGAGAGACCATACCATTCTTTCAAAGACAACAAAATAGAATTTAGATAAACAATTTTCAAAAAATTTAGTTATTTTTAGAAATTGTCAATAAATATTTCATCTCTAGAAGCATTAGAAAAAATCATAAATAAATTTTTTAGAAGAAATGCTAACCTATTGTAAATTCATGAAAGACATACTTTATAAAAGATAAAATTTTGTAGAAAATATAACCATAGCATTAACTAAATAATGCAGTTCCATAATTCAAAGAAAATAAGTTGAAAATTTAAAAGATCTAGGTAGTTTCATTATACCTTACTTTACAGAAAATAATTTTTTAGGAAAGCATTATGTGGCTTAGGAACTAGTATAAACTTCATGCCACTATCTATATTTAAGAAGCTAGGATTAGGAGAAGTCTAATCCAATAGTGTGACATTTCAATTATTAGGTAGATCTTTGACTTAACCTGAGGGTATTATTGAGGATTTGTTAGGTAAGGTTAATAAATTCATGTGCTTTACTTATTTTATTATGTTAAAGATGAAAGAAGATAAGAAGATCCATATTATCTTAGTTAGACCTTTTTTAGAAATAAGAATAACAATGAGAATGGAGAAAAAGAGGAAATAATATTACAGTTCAAGATTAAGAAATCAGATTCAATATTTTTAATTTACTAAAATTCCCTAATGATAAAAATGAAGAGTCATATTTATAAGATTAGGGAAGAGAGTGCAGTAAAAGATTTGAAAATAAATATGATTAAAGATCCATTAGAAAAAAGCATTGGTTGAAGTTGATGAAGAGAATGAGCATGTTCAACTCTTTAGACCTACACCAAAAAAAAAAAAAAATCAAAGAAAATTTTAAGCCTTTAGAATTATCTATAAGCACTCATGGTCTTAAACCATCTATCTTAAAAGTGTTAGAGTTATAATTGAAACCTTTGCTTAGTCATTTGAATGTGTATATTTAGAAATATTATCAACACTAGCCGTAATAATTTAATAAATTTGGATGAAAAGTAAAAGGATAAGTTAATGTTCATGATTAGAAAACACAAGAGGTGAGGTTGGACAGTAGTAGATATTAAGGGAATCTGCCCATCTATATGTATGCATCTAATTTTAATAGAAGAAAATTATAAACTAATTATGGATAATCAAAGAAGACTTAACCTAACTATCAAATAAGTAGTGAAAAAAAAGATAGTGAAGTGATTAGATGTAGACATCATTTATGGGTTAGTGTAGTTCATTGTGTGCATAAAAAGGGTAGGATGAACATTGTAATAGATGAAAATAATAAAAATATACAATCTCTGATAATTATAGGTTAGATAATTTGTATAGATATCAAAGACTAAATAAGGTCATTCAGAAAGATCATTTTCTTTTATTGTTTCTTGATCTAATTTTAGGCAAGGAATCTATTTCATTACTTTTTAAATGGATATTTAGGTTATAATCAAATATTTATAGCACCTAAGGATTATGAAAAATTACTTTAACTTATCCTTATGGTACTTTTACCTTTAAAAGAATGCCCTTAGTATTATGTAATGCATTTGCTTCAAATATTTAATGATGGCTATTTTTTATGATCTTAGTAAAAATTGTATTAAAGTGCTTATAGATGATTTTTTTTTTGTTTTTTTTGGGGGCGCCATTGAAAAATTGATTAAAAAACTTAGAAATGGTCTTAAGGAGATGTTTGGAGAATAACGTCTTGACTTAGATAAAGTGTCATTTTATGATTAGAGAAGGAGTAGTTCTTAGTCATAGGATATTGAAGTTGATAAGGCAAGATTAAAATTATAGAAGAATTGTCACCTCTAGTAAATGCTAAATGAATTAGTGGTGTTTTAGGACATGCAAGATTTTATATGAGGTTCAATAAAATTTTTTCAAACCTTTTAAACCTTAATGTAATCTATTAGAAAAAGATACACCATTTTTGTATTTACTCATAATTATTTAGAAGCATTTAATCTTTCAAAAAATAAACTTATTTTTACACCCATCAATATAACACCTAATTGGAATTGTCCTTTTGAATTTATGTGTGATGCTAATGATTAAGCAATAAGTGTAGTATTTAGGCAAAGAAGAGGAAAGATTTTTTAGATTATTTACTATGCTAATAAAACTCTTAATGAAAATTAATTGAATTATTCAACAATTTAAAGTGTTATTAGTAGTAGTGTTTGCTTTTGATACGTTTTGATCAATTTAGTTTTCACTTAAGTCATTGTCTATACTGATCATGCAACAATAACATATCTCATAGAGAAGAAGGATGCTAAACCTAGAATAATTAAATGGATTCCACTTCCATAAGAATTGGCCTTAGATATTAAGGATAGGAGAGGTATAGAAAATTAAGTATCTAACCATTTATCTAGATTAGAAGTCAGAGAAGTGTTTATGCCTAGTGGAGAGCTTAGAGAAGAATTTTCTAATGAAAACGCTTTTTACATTTGAACATAATGTGATTCTTTAGTATTCAAACATAGTGAATTATTTAGTGAGTGAGATCTTATCTTATGTGTTAACTTAACATCAAAAGAAAAAGATTTTACATGATGTAACATTTTATTTCTAGGATAATCCATTTATGTATAAAAATAATGAAATTAATTTATGAAGAGGTATGCCTCTAATGATGGGATCAACAAAATTTTGAGGTTATGTGATGATTTTGAATATGGAGAGCATTTTGGAGGAAATAAGATAATAGCTAAAGTATTACAAAGTAAATTTTATTGGCCTATGATTCTTATGATTATGTGAAGACTTGTGAAAAATGCTAAAGGTTAGGAATCATGTCAAAACATCATGAAATGCCTTTGAATTATATACTTATGGTAGCGATTTTTGATATATGTGGAATTGACTTTATGGGACCTTCTATTCCTTTAGTTGAAAATGAGTAATATTGGTTGTTGTTGATTATGTTTTCAAATTGATAAATGCAAATGCTAATTTAAATGATTCTAAGGTTATTTTAAAATTTGTAAGGACAAATATTTTTACTTGACTTAGAACACGTAGAGTCATGATTAGCGATGAAAGCACCAATTTTTGTAATAAATGTTTAATTATATTGAAAAATAATATGGAGTGAACACAGGGTAGCTATAGTCTTTCATCCTATCAACCTCAATTTTAGTGAAGTTAATAACTATCCTTTTTAGACTTAGGTTTCCATCCTGACTCTAGGACTTTCTCTCTAGTGTTAAGACTATTGTAATTTTAAGAGGATACCCTAACTAAAACCCAAAGGCTCCGTTCATCCTAGGTTTAGATTCGGATTGGATTAGTGGACCTAACTTAACCGAAAGTAACCCAAACCCCAACACACTAAGACAAATTACTTTAAAACTAATCAAAATCCCAAACACAAACCAAACACACTTAACTTCAAATGAGCTAACTAGCTTACCTAGCCTAATTTTCCCATTTTACACATTTAGGTCGCCTTGAGCCAAACCTTAATCGAATCAAAATTCATTCAAGTGATTTGTCACAAGATATCAAAAAATCAATCATACACAAATCTCACCTAATTGAGGTAAAATTTAACTATCAGCTCAATCAATCGGACTTGACTCATTTGAGCCTAAAGGGGCTAAACCCAAAATAAATCCAAGCCATTTGAAATTGAACCTACCCAAATCATTTGAGACCTTAATTAAATTTAATTAAAACCCAATTAAAAATTAATTATTCTAATCGACTCATTTAGCCTAAGTTAGCCTAATTAGGCCTTATGAAGCTAAAATCAAATTCAATCAAAATTGAACTAAGTCAAGTATTTCAAAATACTTTTGGCTAGTACTCTCTTCATATTCAAAATTTAACCAAACATGGATTTATAACATATGCATGGTCTAAGCATAAGTTTGACTACTTTGACAAAATGTGGAAAAATAAATGTAAGAAGGCACAATCAAGACCATGGCTATGATTTAGTATAGTAGGCTTTGTAATTGATGATGAATATTGATTGGTTGTCACCAATAACCTGAAGTTTGATAAGTTCTCTTAAATAATTCTAATTCATATGGAGAGGTTTATCTAGTAACTTCAAGTGATATATATGACTTGATGTTAGGATTGCACAATCAGAATTAGAGGAAAAAATAAAGTCAACTATTAATGAGCTAAAGGTGATCAACTTGGGTACTGAAGATAATTCATGTCTAACATTACTGTGTGAATCTAAAACCAATAATTTAATTAATCTACTTTTAGAGTTTAAGAATTGTTTTGCTTGGAGTTATAGATAGATTCCCAAATTAGCTCCCGATATTTTAGTTCATTTGCTAGAAATTCAGCTTAATGCAATCCCCATTAAGCAAGTTCCTAGACACATGTGATTAGATATTGAGAAATAGGTCATTTATAAAATGATTGATGCTGGTTTTATCCAAGAGGAAATATAATATTTGGTTACTGATCACTCAAAAAAATACCTTCAAGGATGCTCTCCACCATCTTTATTAGGATGGGTAGGAGTATATTTTTCATGAGATAGATTGATATATATTCAACTAGATTTCTTCTAATATTATGTTAGGGTTTATTTAGATCTGGGTTCTACTTCTTATGAATGCAAGCCTTCATAGTTAATTACCCCTCTTACCTCAGAAAAAAACAGTTAAGGTTGGAATCAAACATATCACTCTGATATGAATTGATATCTAATGGTGTGTGTGCCTTGCATAGATGATTGTCAAAGAGAAATAGGAGAACAATTCTGATTAAGATCTTATAGTTTCATCATCCTAGGACTACATTATTCTATTCTACTAGCATCAGAGGGCTAGCCTTAATGTCTAGGGAGTCTTATTAGTGGCCATGGGTTGCCTCGTCTCAGATTTCCTGAGTAAACAAGAGGTTTACTGCAGGGTGTTTGCATGATGAATGTATGAGTTGGACTTACATCCCTTAAAATGCAAGTAGTGTGTTTGTATGGTGAATATATAGACTTGACTTACATTCTCTTGCAATGCTAGCTTTATAGGGGCATTTGCAGAGTAAAAAAATTATAGATCATGGATAGAAATATGGGCTTACATTCTTTTAGAATGACATATTTATATAAGCGTTCATATAGTGAACGAATTATAGGATGTTCGCATAGAGAATGGATATAAGACTACGCTTACATCCATTTGGAATGCCAGTAGAGTGTGGGTTAAGATTGCATTAAAAGCATGGGCTAGACTTATATCGATTAAAAAGTTGTTAGGGTATTTGCATGATGAACAAGTTAAAGGGTGTTGGCATGGTGAACATAAATAGGTAGCTTTAGGAGATGGCACCTCGGCACTAGAAGTATGGTGCTTAGATTCTATAAAGAAGAGATCCTTAACACTAGATTATGACACCTTGGTATTATTAGGATGGCACCTCGATGTTAGGAAATCAATTTCATGGCGCTATAGATGCAAGAAAGGATGTTTCAAAGTAGGTTGGTAGATTGACCAGAGCCTCGACACTAACTATGTAGCATTGCGGTGCTAGTCTAAAAATTGATCAAATGGGCTGATAGGTTGGTAGATATATTTAACATATATGATAAACTTTTGACCAGCACTATGGCGTTCTGTCAGAGCATTATGGTGCCACATTAGTATCTAACACGCTATTGAATTTTGGTTGATTACAAAATAAAAGTAATAAGTGATAATAAGTGCTCTTTTTGACTAGGACAATAATTATTTTTGACCAGTTGGTGCCTAGGTGCTACATGTGAGCACTGTGACGCTGATTCCTTATTCCAGAACCTGAGAGCTTAACAACTCGGCAATGTTAATGTAGTGCCATAGTGCTTCTTCTGCAACATCGAGGTGCTAGGCCTAGTTTATGAAAGCTGTTCTTGCATCCTTCCTATGGTGTGGGAGTTCTTCACCAATTTAAAAGAACACCAAGATAATAGATTTCTTGTGTGAGGAAAATTGTTAAATTTTGATAGTACTACCATTAATGCATACTAAAATTTTTAAAATATAGTGTATGATCAATATCTTTTCTATTATAATGATCATCTTGATTTTAATGAAGTTGTTGGTTTTCTCATTGGTAGAAATGCCAATATTCAGTGGAAAAGGCTAGAGGAATGGATCATCAACTTTCATCCTATCGGTCTAATGGTAGAGTCTAAGGATTGGAATTAATTTATTTCTTCTAAGTTGATGTCCACTGGTAATATCAATGAGGTGACTAAGGATATGATTGTTTTAAATTTTGTTATTCAAAAGGTTTTACAATTGATATAAGGAAGATTATTTATAATTTCATTTGTAATATTCTTAGCGTAATATTATTTTAGGATGTAAGTCACTATAGCACCCAAGAGGGGGGTGAATTGGGCGATATTAAAAAATTTAAAACTTAAATCTTAAATTTTAAGTTTTAGTAGAAAATTAATTTTTGATTTTATAATGAAAAGATACAATTCTTAATGCAAAAAAAAAGTATAAAGTAAAGAGAGATAATAGGCACACAATTTTTTTACTTGGACCAAACCCCAAAGCGCTATCCTAGCCACCCCTCTGGAATCCACTGCAAAATAGATTACAAATAGTACTCTCGGGTAGTACAACCCTACAATAATATGCACTCTCCTACAAGTAGTACAACCACAATATAAATTTTACACCACAAAAAGAAAAATACAAAATAATAAATTTTGATAAAATAAATTTCTCACAAATATACCAAGCTATCCAATTCAAAAAATGATCTCACAACTTACAAATGATCACTTAAAAAATTATGGCAAGATAAAATGCTCACTTAATATTGATAAGAAATAATAAAATAAATATCTTAAAGTGATCTTACTAAGATGTTTATGTTATTACAATTTGTAGACTAATATAAAATTTTTTCAAAATAAATTCACAATATTCTTTCGCATAATAAAATAAATTTTAGTAAGGAATAAATTGTTTTATTTTAACTAAAAAGATTCTTTCAATTAAAGCTAATGATCACAAAATACTTAAATAAAATGAGTATATGATAGATCTAAGTAGGCTAGTAAGCTTTTATTGAAAAAGAGAGATCTAGCAAATATGAAAATAATTTCAGCATAATAATTTAATTTAAAATTCTTAAAATATACTTCTAAAATAGATCTAAGAATAAATGATCTTTCAAAATGAGATTAATGAAGAAATATTTCAAGAAACCAAAAGAAATTTATAGGAAGTTAAAAATTTCAACAAGTCGAAATAGATCCTACAAACTATCACAAGAATTTTTCACAAAAAGATGATTGAGAAACTTTGATGTGAAAAACAATGTCCAAAGACTAATCCACCAAAAATTATAAATTAGAAAGAATAAATAGATGGTGAAAATAGCATGATCAACTAAAAAGGATTAAGATCAAGAAAACAAACTCAAGTAATTTGAGAAAGCTTGCTTAGTTGAAGATGTTGAAGCTTCCAAACAAAAGATTTGATCTTGCAATATTTGGAGAACACTTGAAAGGAAATTCTAAGAAATTTTCTCTTACATTTTCTAGAGGGATTTTGAATTTTGAATAAGGAATACTTTTAGGAGAGCTATTTATAGGCAAGAAGGTCATTTTGAATTATTTCAAAAAAATATATTATTCTAACCTCATGCTATCATGTGATAATTTAATATTCAATAAAAATATAATTTATATTAAAGAAATATTAAATTAATGTAGCCAAAATTCGGCTATTCATATGGGCAAGTAAAAATAATAAAATATGGCTCTTAATATATTCAAAGCATGTAGCATGAATTTCATTATTAAAATCATCTAATGTTTGAAAAGTCATAATAAATTCAATTTTAATCAAACGTGGGTCATGTGACCTATCAAATTAAAGGAAAAAAATCCAAGGAATCCATTGGAGATAAAATCAGATATAAATTCCTTGATTATAAAATGACTTGGCTAAAATACAAAATTTCATATATTTTTGTTAATTTTGACATGTGACATTTAAATATTATGATATAATTTATCTATAATCATACATATGTTAGTTATCATATAACCATCAAATTAAATTAAAATATTTAATTTTATTAAGTAAATAAAATAATTACACTTAATAGTCATTATCATTTATTATTTTGACAATTCAAATGCTATGTATGAAACATATAATTGAATGTTAAGTAGATAGAGATTTATATAAATTAACCTCATTAAAATAATATATTAAGTTGTGAGAAAATTGATTCATGCCAATGAATAAATGCATATAACATAAAATATTATATTTTGAACTTCACATTATCCAATTTGATCTATCTTTCATTCTTCTACTCTTGCAATTTCCTCAAACATATTATGAGATGTATTGGATATGTAATTAGCAATTGATATATCTAAAATACATAAAAACATTCATTAGAACATCCAAACATTCATTTGTTATCATCAAAATTGATCGAATTGAACTTGAGGCTCATTAAGCCAACATAAGATATATTCATCCTTCTCTTATTATGGCATATGTACTGTGGTGGGTGCATTGGGGGAGCGTGATGAAGAAGTTCTCATTCAAAAGGCTCCTTCGACAAAGAGGATAAATAGGGGATTTGGGTCGAGGTTTGAGGTGGGGGAAAGCTCACGTGCACCAAGTGCCCCACAACCTCGATCCCAATCTTTCAAAACCTTAAATGAGCAAGTCCAAGGAATTGAAGGAGAAGTCTCAGATTTAAGGAAAAATGTTGGTGAGAGTAATCATAGGTAAGAGGCATTGGAAAAGAAATATGACTATTTTGTGGATCAGTAGCAAAAGCAGTTTTCTAATATGGTTGAATTTAACTCAGTATTAATTCATATGTTTGAAAATTATGATTTTGCGGGACCAAGTTAGGCCTCTTTTTGTGGTGCTTCAATATCCACTTTATGTGAGTATCTTATCTAAATTTTTCTACAGGACAAGGTTAGGCCTCTTTTCTTGTGGTGCTTTCATATTTTTATTTTTTTAATAAATATATTTATATTGCACATATTTTTATATTTCTATGTAAATGTCCTTTTATTTGTCATTTGAAAGCTCTAGAATTTAAAATAATGAAATTATTTCTAACTTTAAGTGATATCACAGTAGTAGCACCTTGATGCTGAGAATACATCACTAGGCTCTGTTAGCATGTAGGACATATGGTTAAAACCCAATTAGTATAGTGCTACGATGCTCTATATGTGACATTGAGGTCAATATTCCAAGTGTCTTAACTCATGATTTTAATGTAACTTTGTAGCACTTAAGGGACAGCGTCGAGGCACTTTGAAAAGACTTTCCTCACAAAACTTGAGAGCTCAATGCCTCGGTGTTGGACCCATAGTGTCAAGATTTCAATATCATAACATCTTAGTAGTGCTAGATTTCATGATTTTTAGTGCATTAACACCATTCTCTCTTATTATGGATTCAAGATCAATAGAGGGAGGATTTTATTTCACACCAAAACCATGTTCACTGATGGAAGATGTAGTGCCTTGCCATTGAAAAATAATGCTTCAGTCATGCTTTAAAGATATGAAACCCAAAAGTCTAGCATTTTGGTGCTATAAGAATTATACCTAATCCTGAGAGCTTACTGTCATAACACCAAATATTTGGGCCCTCAATGCTATGGATTGAAGTGCCAAAGATTTCATTCTTGAGAGCATAGCAACTCAACATTGGACTTCAGCACCATGGAGCAGAAACTCTATTTTTGAATCAAATTCTTACAAAATTTGATAATTTTTTATGAAAATTCGGTGATATAACACTTTAGTAGTGCAAGATTTTTACTTATTTAGTGCAAACACACTATTCTCCCTTGTTCAAAATCCAAGATCAATGGAGGCAGGGTTTTTCTTCTCACTCCAAAACTAAGTTCAATGGTGTAGGTTTTCAATTTTCAAGATTCTGGAATTTTTATGTTTGTGGTTTTATTGTTTTTACTATGGATCCAAGATGGACCTCTTTATTTCTCTCCAAATTCAAGATTTATGGTGAAAATCTTTTTAAACTTTATTTTTAGAGAAATAATTGTAAGAAGAAAACATTTCTAGATGTTTTTTACCTGAAGTTGAAATAAGTAAACATTAATCTTGTCTTCTATTTGAGGAGATAGCTCTCGTAGTAGTGAAAAACACACTATTAGGTGCAAACAACTAGTAGGAAGAATGGGGCATGTGGGTTAGAGTGAGAGAGAGGGTTGAAGAAGAAGGGAGAGAGGGGGAGTTCTCTATTTTTTAGGTGGTTTCTCACTATTGGGACAATTTTTTGCTCTATAATCATTTCCCCCATTCCCCCTGTGCAGTTATTATTACTGGGGTGGGAATGAAAGTTTTTCTTGATTTAAAAATAAAGGTCATCCTACCAGTGCTTCGATGTTGTATAATTTAAGTAGGCAACCATTTGGGATGGTTTGAGCTTCTAAATTCTATAAGGCACGAATAGTGTCTAGGCATTGTAATTGTAGTGTCACGATGCCCCAAGTCAAGATATTTAATTTATTTTATTTTTTAGATGCAATGAAAATTTCCCCTCAACATAGTCTTTAAAAATCTCTAATCACTTTCATATATCATATTAAATAGTGACATAAAAGAGGTTACAGCCATAAATTATTAGCTTGAATTTATCTAATATGGATAGCAGTTGCATAAGCTTTATAGGATATAGTGGACTACCTCTCTCAAGCTTCATGGAGATGCAGGAGGGCAGCTTCCTAGTCATTGACTAATATGGAAAGAATTTGCTCAAGTTTAGTCACTTGAGTGTCTGTCTATGAGCAATCTTCTTTATAATTGTGATAGCTTATCTGACCATAGATCTCTTTTCTAATAGATATTATCACATCAGTTGTAATTCTCTCAATTTGTAAATATGTTGAGGGGCTTAATTTAATCTATAGAAAACTCTCTCTGGTAGGATCTCAAGGCTTTAAGACTATGCTCAAGGTCTTGGTGAACTAAGGAGACTTGATGTAAAGTAGTGTTAAGTGAGGGTACTATAATAATGATTGTATCTGATAAGACCTCTTGATAAGTACTGTGTAATGAGAATACCCCAAACTAAATATATCTACAAAAGTATTCTCAAAGCTGTAGTTCTCCTACTTTAAGACCCAATGCAATAGCATAATCTAATAAAAAAATTTACCTCCATGTACAATCTAGAAAGCTCAGGCAAGACTTCCAAATCAACACTCATAAGTAGGTGATGCAATGCTATCCCTATATGGCATAGGCTCTTTGAAGAACCATAATGTAGTGGATCTAAAGGTCTAGAATGTATCTTAGAGATGAATCATGAGATCTCTAGACCAGATAATTTCCTCTGAGCTATATCCCTCAAACTATGAGTGGAATGATTATCTACATACGAATTAACATCTGAGGAATCATCCTGGGTGGCACTCACTATCACCAAGTTAAATCTGAGAAGAGTGGTTTATGGTTTGTCATCAGAGTATCAGATTCCTTCATTATGTGGGTCTTCTTCAATATGCATATGGTTGTTGCTAACTGACTAAGGAGATGCTAGAGAAGCAGCACTAGTGTATGTCAATAATACTAGTATGACAACACTCTCCATCTATCCTATTGGTGGCTCAACTGCTATTGGTCGGATGTGAATATGAGTAGAATCATCTATCCTTGCTACTCTTATGTCATAACTAGCTGATAAAGGAATATGCATATTTCCTATTGCTACCCTGATATTTTGATGAAATCTTAGGAGCATAAGTCATTTGTTGGTGGGAATGCAAGTGTTGTATCAATTTAGCTCTCTAGTAATCTATGATTATATATATGAAAGCCTCACTCTATGAAGAAAGAGTATGTATGATAGATCCATAATAATCATAAGTAACTAACTCTATTGTATGTCTCTTATGAAGCTACATAAAACTTCAAACTAGTCCCTACGTGAAGTAAGAAATCCCATGCTGTAGAAGCTGCTACTAAATAAATAGGTACTAGGAGCATCGAAAGAATGAGTATCTACTATATCTAATATCTATGGTAGTTCATATATAGGCATACCCTATGTGAAGCCATATTTCCTAGCAACTCTACTGTGATTGTATCTTTCCAAGATTATAGACTCATGATGATGGTAACAAAGCCAGGCAGGTCTTAGCCCAATGAGGTATTTTGTAATGTATTTATATCTTGGTCTTGATAATATTAAGGGTGTCCCTCTATTAGTAAAAGAATCTGTGAATCTCTATACCAATCTTTGATTGGGTAAACTATGAAAAAATAATTTATGAATGATCTAAAAGTGATATGTCATGTGTGATAGAGCAAACATGAAGGTCTGGATCTGATCCTTATCTGAAGCGACTATAACCCTACTCAACTACATGATTATAGGAAAATGTTGCTCCCTGAAATAGGATGGCATCTCAGGACAACTAAAAGCTCCTAATATGTGCATGAATCCACATGTAAGTAGTTCCAAAGAGCATCTATGTCGTAGCAATATGAATCAATCATCACACTCACTCTGCTTAAGCCATGGTATAGTTAGGCTAATGATGTAGGTGCTAATGTTATCCTCTTGCCACAAGTATGTAGGCTAGCCATCAAAAGAGTGGAAGGACAAAAAAGTCTGGTGCGACCTGAAAATATAAAATAACATAGGTAAGTGGCAATGAAAGCCACTAAAGATAGCTCCTCGTCAATATCTCATTCTAAGATTCACCAAAAAGTGACTCTTCCTTTTAGATCAAATGTGTCAAATGTATGAAATTCCATATTAAATGGATCATCTAATTGTGTAAAATGAGACAAACATACTACTAAATTAAGGAAACTGTCAGACAATGTGTATAAAGTAACTGTGCCCCATCACCTATGGCTTGATCTTCACTCTCTAGATAGTCTCTGATTGTGGCTAGAGAATGATGGAAACTTGAGGAATATACATGTCTGCCTTTCTTACACTGGCCAGCTAGCTTACACTGAAAGAGCTCAAGATCTAGAGGAACACATTCCTCATACAAAATGCCTATAATAGGGAGACTTATTATATCCTGCATGTCTGCCAAAATAATCATCATCTCATTTGGACCAATCTAACAAGTATTGGTGATCTTGTCTCAATGTTCTGCTATGCTTCAGATCCAAGTAAATAAAAGGTGATAGTCAAAAAGTGATGCATAGACTATGTGATATATGCCAGCTCTCTTGAGGATGTGAACATGCATTTGCAAATGATGGCATGACCAATATACATAGTCATTGATAGTTAACAAGGGTGTGCTAAATGCTAACTTTGGGTCCCAATCTTCTTCCTCATGATGTTATATGTGATAACCCAAAAGCCCATTTGGGTATGTTGGTTATATTTAGACTTAAATCCTATTCATATGGATATGTTGGATTCCTCAGGATGTTGGATCTAATTTTTCTTTTGAGATGAGTACATTCTTCTCATACTTAAGTGAAGAGTATACATTCGGTTGATTGATTTTGAGTTAATTTTAACTCTTATATTTATAAAGCATAACATAATTAATAGTTATGCATAATATCCCATGAGATATTAACCATTAATAATGGGCATTGGTCTTATCCTCTTCACATCAATGAGCTGATAAGCTCCCCCTTCGTATACTTTTTTAATGACATATGGCTCTTCTTAATTTGGGTCAAACTTTCCACTAGTTCATTGATGTGGAATGATAGGCCTTCTGCATACTAGTATGAGTTCACCTACTTTGAAGCTTCTTGGGCAAATAATATGGTCATGAGATCGAGTTATCCTTGCTTTTATATATTTCTAGATTTAATTGGGCTTATAATTGAGTTTCATCAAGAGCTTCTAGCTTTTTGAGTCATATTTGGGCACTTTCCTCCATTGTAAGTTCATTTTGAACTACTATATAGAGTGAAGGTAGCTCTATTTCAAGAGGAAGTATTGCTTTTGATCTGAAGACTAGGGAGTGTAATGTTGCTTGTGTAGTAGTTTTATATGTAGTATGATATGACCACATGGATTCTATTAATTTATCATGTCATTCCTTTTATTTTAGATTGTATATTGAAGAATATTACCAATCTAGTATTTCTTAATGAAATGATGGACTTTGGTATTTCTGAAGACTGTGACATTATCAGATATAATTCTTTGAGGTACTCCAAATCAGTAGATGATATGTTCTTAGAAAAATTTCACTACATTATCCACTTTAGCTTCTTTTAATGGAGTTAATTCTATATATTTGGAGACATAATCAATGTCTATTATAATAAAATGATGTACCCCAAATGACAGAGGATCTATTGGCCTATTATATATGTTCCCCAACTTTCAAATGGCCAAGACACCAAGGTTGGATGTAAATTATTAGGTGGTTGATGCAACGTGTCTACATATATATTTGACACTGATAACATCTTTAAGCATGTTCAATGTAGCCTTGAACCATACTAGGCCAATGGTAACCCATTCATTTGATTTTGGTTTTCATTTTCATTTTATGATTGGATTGGTGTGCATTGCATAACTCTTCATGAACTTCATCCATTACCATTGTTGCTTCATCTGGGCTTAGCCATTATAACTAAATTTGGTTGAATGAGCACCATTATAATGTATTATTTATAAGAGCATATCATAACACTGTTTATAAAATTTGATGAGCTTTTGATTTGTCCTTAGGCAATTTGCTACCTTTAAGATAGGTGATGAATGATTCTCACTAGACTTCTTCTTCTATTATTGTTAAAATCTTTTCATTTTTTAGCTTTAAAGGAATGTAAGAGAGTTGGTACCAATGCTAGCCTACTTTGGACAATTTTTGTGATTGACTCCCCTTAAGGGTCTGTCATTTTGTTAGCTAATTTAGCTATTGTGTCACCTTAACCATTATCCTGATGTGACACCCTTATAATTATTACCTCAAAGATTTATTTTATAAGCTCCTAGATGTGCTTATGATAAAGTGCTAATTCAGGTTATTTATCTTGAAAGTCATAACTATTTGTTAAATTATGAGTTGAGAATCTCCATAAATATTGAAGCTTCTTAGTTTTCATGTTAATTGCTAGTTCTAAACCCATAATTAATGCTTCATATTTAGCCTCATGGCTAGTTCAAAGTTTCATTAGACTATATGAATATGTGAGAATACCACCTTGAGGTGTCACAATTATTAAGCCAATTCTGACATGTATTCTAGGTAGACTAGATGGTTTATCTGGCTTTACTGATGAAGCTCCATTAATATAGAGCTCTCATTCTGATGATTATTGAGCTTCTTCCACTTTGAGGATTTTTTCATCAAGAAATTCATCATTGAGTAGAGAGTTTGTTGGAAAGGGATGACAGAGTAGAAAGTTTGCCAGAGCTTGCCCTTCTATAGCCTTTTATGGGAGATATATTATATCAAATTAAAATAATAGGACTTGCCATTTAGCTAAGTGACCAGCTAGAGTAGGTCTAGTCATCAAGAATTGAAGAGGGTCGACTTTTGATATCAAAGTTATTTTATGTGATAGCATACAATGTCATAATTTTTTAGTAGCAAATATCAATGCAAGACATTACTTCTAAATAAGAGAATATCATATTTTGGCTCCTATCAGATGTTGACTTATATAGAAGCATTTTCCTTCCCTTCTTCATTATTTTGAGCTAACAAAGATCCCAATGACTCTTCTAACGCTATCATGTATAATATTAACGACATTCATGTTGTTAATGTTGCCAAAATTGGGAGATGCAATAAATATTACTTTATAATTTTACATACTTCTTGACAACCATCATCCCATAAAAAGGTACATCCTTTTTATCAATCGAGCAAAAAGTTGAGATCTTCCTGAAGATTAGAAATTAACCTTCTAATATAAGCTAATTTGCCTTGTAGTGAATGTAATTTCTTCAAGGTCTTAGGTGATGACATTTCTATTATTACTTTTATTTTAGAGAGATCAATTTCAATTCCTCTATGGTGCATAATAAAGCCAAAGAATTTTCTCGAACTCACATGAAAAGAAAATTTGAATAAGTTCTTCTTTAAGTTGAAACTTTTAATTCTATCAAATACAACTCTTGGATCACTTATATACTTGCTTTGATACTTGCTTTTGACAACCAAATCATCAATGTAACATTCCACATACCTATGTATAAGCTCAACGAAGTTGTGGGTCATTGCCCTTTGGTATGTAGGACTGATTTTTGTTAAGTCAAATGGTTTCACTTTCTAATAATATATATTGATTGGTGTTTGGAAAGACATATGCTTTTCATATTCTAGAGACATCTTAATTTTGTTATAGCCTGATGAACCATCCATGAAAGAGAATATATTATAGTTTAATGTGTTATCTACCATGAGTTCTACACTAGGTAGTGGGAAGTCATCTTTTGGGCATGCTTTGTTTAAAGTCCTTGAAGTCAATAGAGATATGGATTTGTCCATTTTTTTTCTTTATTGATAATATTGACAATCCATTCACCATACTTCTCTTCCCAGATAAATCCTACTTTAATGATCCTTTTTGTTTCAGTGATCACTCGCTCTTCAATTTCTAATCACATTTGCCTTGATGCTTACTTTATATGTTGTATATCATGTATAATGACAAGCTTATGTACAACCATATTTGGTGATAGGCCTCTTTCGTAGTAATTCCATGCAAAGCAATCATTATATTTATAGAGTAGTGCTTTTAATTTCTTCAATCTTTTTGATATCAAGTTAGCACAAACAAAGATCAACATCAGTTCTTCTTCAGTACTTAAGTTAATTTCTTGGAGTTTATAAATGATGGATTAATTAACTTATTTTAATTCTTTTGGGGGCCACTTTTAGGTCAATTCTTAATTCATCTTTGGGTGAATTCTCATTTTCATGTACAATGTCTCATCATTCATTCGTAATTTCCTAGAGGACTTCTTCTTTGTAGGATATGTCACATGAGCTTGTTGAAGGAGATGACGAAGAAATATATCCTAATCTCCATGTTGTGAACTTCCCATATCCTATGGGATTTTGGGTATTATCCCATTACTAAATCCTCTTAAACAACCAAGCTTTTACACTTGATTGCATAACTTGAATGTTGTTTTTAGCCAACTTCTTTAGAGTTGATGAGAAGTATTAAGAAATCATTACTGAATATCATCTTCCTAAAAATAATCTTCTTCCAACAATGTTTGTGTGGAATATGGTGTTTTCTCTTCTATTTTGTAGAAAATGATCCCACATTCATTATAGCCTCTTCAAAGAGGGATGTAGAAAGTTTTTAGTTATTGTGTTTTCTCACTTCTTGATGAAGTTAAGGCTTTTATATATGCCTTTGGCACTGTAGTTATTATCATAGCCTTGTTAAAAGTTTTGGATTCAGTTACCCTTGTTAGAGAAACATGAGTTTCTTGCCTTTGAGTTGAAGTTATTGGCAAGTTAGGTGCAAAAATTTATATGCACACAATTTTAGCTATTGGATTGACAATCTCAAAGGATTTCTTAAAGGCACTTGTTATGTTGCAGTTGTTATAAGGTTAAGTTGACCAAATAGTTCTTTCATTAGCCCATTCATTTCATTGAGATGATTGTTGAGCTAACTAATTTCTTGGTCTCTTCTTCGGAGCTAAGAACCCATTTATCATTGTAACCTTGTTACAATATCAGTTAGCACTTCACTTACCTCAACTTCTACTTGAACTTCACCTCCAAGTTGTTGATGGCTTAGGTTATCTTACTATTCTTTTCATTTTGTTGTTCAAGCGCCAAATTTCTATTTTGTAGAGATGTATTGACCATGTGAATAGTTTTAACTTCCATGAAATTCATATCTTCATTATTTTGGAAGTCCATAATTGGTTCCTCTTCATTGATTAGGAAATCTTCATCTTCCCAAAAGAGTTGGTTATCTACTGGCTAATTCTTTTTAGATGGGTGTTTCTAGTTAATATTAGAAGATTTAGTTCCATTATCATTTGGTGGGGCTGGATGATATTGAATTGTCTCGTCGTTAGTGACTTGGGATTCTTTAAGTATCTAAATTGAATAGGACCTTCCAGTGGTGGATTTCTAGAAATATATCCTGGAACTCACACCTTGGTGTTCACAAGATGAATTATATTGCTCTTTCCATGGTGATTGCAAGGACTTTCCAATAACTGGCCACTTAGTACTTTTGTATCTAATAGCTTGTTGTTAGTGTTCACTAAATATAATACCCTTTGGCCTTCACTTCTGTTCTAGGTGGGCAATGTTTTTTTTCAATATTCTCACCTTTCTTAAAGTAGGAATTTGTCCAATTGGAAGGTTTATATTTTTAACAGTTTTCATAATTTAATAGATTTTGGAGGAAATGGTCTCTTCTTTTTATGGTTGATTCTTTGGGGTAGGTTCATCCCAGAATGACTTCATTATAGCTCCTCCAGAGCTATTTCTCTTGACCCACTGAAGAGGATGAAAGTTATTATTGGTGGGTATATCTGCTTTTACCAATGGGTTATAATGTTGTTTAGAATGAACATGCAATCTAGTAGCTCTACGACGAACATTATATTTTCTTTGAGCTCTCCTGGTTATTTTGGTGCCTGAGGAAGATGCTTTGTGGTCATTATTTTCTAGAGTACAAGTGGAATCTTGTGGGATAGTAGGCTCTCCTAATGCATTACGAAGTGGATTTGACAATGATTTCAATTTAGGCTTGACATCCACCTTATCTTTAGCACAGGTAGTCAACATTGCCTTTGATAGCCTATCAAAAATAGAACCCCTTTTTTGATGTTAAGAATTTAGGCTTGGGCTCATTCAGAATGATCATATTTGGCCTCCTTCCCTTTCTGAATCCTTTTGACATTACAATGCCTTTGATGAGAGGCTTAGTTTTAGGTCTAGTAGGTAGAAACTAAACAACCTAAAAAATCATTTCAAACTAGAGAGTAGCTCAAGTGGAACTAGCATTGATTATAGCCTGAGGGAATCTAATAGTGGACCCCTCTCTTAGCTTAATAGACATCATGTTTGTAATGTTTTCCATTGGAGGTTTCAAACTTGGTCATAGATCTTAAAATTTTAAAAGATTAAAATGTGATATTTAAGCCTATGATGACACTTTAAATTTTAATTTTTTCAACCAGAGAGGGAGAAATAAGTAATCCGCAGCTGAGTCGCTAGAAATTTGATCACTACAAAAATACATTTGATGATGCTCTCTACCACCTTTATTAAGATGGGTAGGAGTATATCTTTTTGTGAGGAATATTAATATATATTCAACCAGATTTCCCCTACCATTACATTGAGTTTATTTAGATTTGGATTCCACATCCTATGAATACAAGTCTTGATAATTAATTACCCATCTTACTGCAGTAAGAGAGTACTCTCGATTAAGGTTGGTATTGTGGAGAAAATTTTCTATAAGGGAGTCACTTTTTTAAATCGTGGAGAGAAAAGAAAGAGGAACCCTTACAAAAATTCATCTTGGTAAGACGCCATGCAGATTCACAGATGTACTTATTCAGGTGATCGGGTATGTCATCAAGGAATAGGGTACTATCTCGAATGATAGAAGTCACTACCTTTAATGGAACCAATCACCTCAATAAGAACTCCTAAGGATGATGGGTCTACATATGTACCAGAGATTCTTCCCTACTTTACATGGAAAAGTAAAGCAAGGTTTATTTTAAATCGAGTTCATTAAGTTCCCTACAGGGGCAAGCTCCTAGAGTTAGTTACATTCTAAAGGACAAAATCCCTTAAGAAAACTCTTGATTAAGGTAAATGATCATTGTCTTTGAAGAATTCAATAGGAAGGACTATCAATCAATTGGTTTGTATTTAAAGATCAGATGGGATTGAACAAAAGAGGGAGTTATTATCGAAGTAAAAATGGGAATAAGTAAGAAATGCTCATGATGCTAGGAAACCTAGTGAGCATCTCAAACTATCCTAAAATTAGGCTTTACATTTTAGAAATTGATTTAATTTATTTGAGTTGCATTTTTCATTGGAATTTTAGAACTTAAGATTCCTTAACACAAGATTAAGGAAATGCCTAAAAGGTGAGGGATTATACTTGTAGCCCACAAAGGGGAGAAGCAATCTGAACCTAAATCTTGGGATCTTCAGTGAGGGCCGAAAACACAACCTAAATCTAAAGCTAAAATGGGTAATTAGTTTGCCTCCACAAGAGACGAGAAATCACCTAACAGCTTGGACTTACAACCACCTAGGGGTGGCCGCCAACTAACTCCTCTATGATTTTCAATACATGGAGGCAAGTCTTTATGCTTATGCAAGATAGCTAGACTGTTTTATTTAAAAAGACTAAGTCCTTAAACTTACTCCTTAAAGAGACTAGATCATGTAAAGGGACATGCTTCAAATGGCCTATATCTAATGAAATTTAAATTTCATTTTTATTTCATTTTTGGACAATTATTTTGACTCAGGCTAATAGGATTTTTATGACTAATGCATGAGAAATCATATTATTGGCCAAAATCAGAGAGAAGTTTAGGAGGTGAGTTTTCACCACGGCCCTCAAAGATCAAGCCGGGTTCTCTGGCAAAGGTAGAAGCCCTCCACTCAAGAGTGAAATAAGATGCATTTGTGCATGATATTATAAAGAAATTCTCATCCACCTAAGGGTTGCTAATTCTTTTATCTTGATTTTAATCCTAAGCTTTAGGTGAGGTTATGAGTTGTTTTATTTTTAATTTGAGTTATTAAGTTGGGTAAAAGATTTATTTTTTCCTAAAGAGCCTAATCCACATCCAGGCCATACATAAAGCAAGGAAGAAACAAGAAAAAGCATGCCACTTAATACAAAAGCTAAATAAATCATCAAACAATTTAAAAAGCCAATCGCAAGAAGAATATATGGCCGTTTATGGTTGGGCACCACCGTACAAACCCGAAAATATCAAATTCAGTAGTCGAGCTCAACCCTTATGCAACCTAGATTACAAATGAATTGAATTACAATTAAGCAAAAGGAATTCATTATTATGGGGGTCTTCAAGCTTTATTCTTCTTTCTTCTTTCTTCTTTCTTTTCTTTTTTCTTCTTTTGGTTTCTCCTTTGGATGGTTGGATGGTAGATACTCCAAGGCCTAACATGGTGCATAAGATCGGAACTTATGACCAATGTTCATCCTAATCCCCAATACCAAATCATTCCAAAATCCTAAATATACAAACTTTTACATGAAAAAGGAAAAGCATAAATTTAACTAACACCTACAAAATAAAGGTTAGTCAAATCTCACCACACAAATCCTAAGCATGTATATCAGACTTATCACCCCACACATGGGTGACTAAGTCCACCTAGCCTATCGATTATGCAAACAGGTATAAGAACCTACAAGCAAGAAGCATTTATATTTTTATTTATGATAGTGCTCCTTAAGTACAATCCCCTATAAAAAAGAATAGTTAGACTAAGCACGTCCTACCATTCATTCTACAAGCATACACTGAAACATCCAATCTAGAACATTCATCATAAAATAAAGCATAACATCAAACCATGCACCGACCTAACCTAAAGCTAGAAGTGTTGCTTAGGCTAATGTGTGTGCTTTAAAGGTTTGTGTGGTATGCTTGGCTTAGGACTTTAGGTTCAAATTTTCTAAGTGTGAGAGACTTGTTCAACTTAGAAGAGGGTTTCATTTAAGTTGTTTAAGTGTTTTGAGTCATTTTTATTTCATGTTTTAATTTGATTTGAGTTAATCCTACAATTAATTACTAAGTTATGGAGAGAGGGAAAGAGAAGAGAACTTCTCTTTCCTTCCCTAATCCTTAAGTAATTTCTAAGATAAGTTCACATTTTAATTTCATTCAGGAGAATGTTTTGATTACATCTTTTAATCAATCCTAAGTTTAGATAAACCCTAAACAAACTTATTCAAAAGAATGGCATTTTAACATTAAATAAAATGAATCAAAATTCACACAACACACATTACTTCAATTCTTTCCCAACATATATAACATGCATATGGATGGACCCTAAGCATATCTATACATGCAAATGAGAGTAATTAACTCACTTTATGATGCATGCTAAGAGATACTTTTAAGAAAATTTAGAAGTTTAAACTTGTATGATTTTCTTAAGTAGAAATGGTTTTCCTTATCCAAAATTTCACATATAAGAAAGGCATAAGTGAGTACAGCGCCATTGTTAACCAGAGGTGTAAGGTATAAGTCCTACTTAGAGCTAATTAAAGCCTCAAAACCTCTAGGTTTTCTAGACTAATATATCACTTTCCTTAAGTACTAACATGCATATAAAAGAAATGAAATGGTAAAGGAATATGCAAAAGTTTTTTAATAGTTTCAATTTTGTTTATGCAATTTATTCATACAAGCATAAGTAATCCTTCTTAGATGATGGAATAGGGATGAATAGGGTATGAGATTAAGTAAGTATTGGGTTCTTTTCAAATGAACCCTACATCTTACTAACTACTATTCAAAACTATGCTAACATGAGGAAGAAAGAGAGTGTACACTAAACATGACTTTATAATCTATCACATGCAAGCTTATAATTAAGATATAAGAATAACACACTTTTAGATTTGATGTTTCATTTATAGGTTTTAAAATACTTTGGATTTAGTAGTGATAATAGACATTCATATTTTACTTTATCCAACACATGCACATTTGACATAAAGTAAACAATTTCATTTTAAAACCTTGAAAACATGAAATTATGGATGCATGAATCACATGGCATACAACTTAACATGTTGGGAAAGATTTAAAGAAATGAAAGAATGTAAACAAACTCACTTTGGTTAAATCCTAGGGACATTCTTAAAGAATAAGACAATTTTGAATAAATCAAAGTGAATTTCAAAATGATTTTTGTTTAGTTTGAAGTTTGATTTAATTTTAAAAAGGTGAGATGAATTGGTTGTTCCTAACCCATTCCCACATGTGTTTTGTATTTTTGTTTAATTTTTAGATAATTAAATCAATTTTTAAGCATTGATTAGGTTAAGGTATGCATTAAGTGGTTTAATTAATCCATACCTATACCATCTTAGAAAAATTAACCAAATAATTATTTGCCAATGAGATGACATAAAACCCACAAGGTATTCAATTGGTTGTATTGAGTAGGAGCCATGGAGGCTAAGACCTAATTCAGATTTACCAATCTAAAGAGGTAGTTTACTAAGCATATAGTAGGACTAACCAGCCAAAGGGATGTCTTTCGGTATGCAGCAGTTGTACTAGGAAGAAAGCGTAGTAGACTTAAATCCTCCAAGTAAGGATTAGTTGCTAGGGTAATCTATTGGCAAAGCAATAGATTGAACCAAACTTAGGGCTGACTATTGAGTGAATGCAACTGGGGGACTTAGATCAACTCAAGGATAGTCAAAGATTGATTTCATTTTCAGTTTTGTCTATTTGATTATGACGGATCTCATAGGTTTGCGATGAACTGCACTGAGTAGAGGCCATGGAAGCCTAGACATAACTCAGATTTAATAATTTAAAGGGAGTAGTCTACCAACCACAAGGTAGGACTATCCAACTAAGGAGTGTCTTTTGGTATACAATGGTCAAGTCTTAAGAAGAAAGTCCGGGGACTCACATCTTCTAGAAATAAGGAACCACTGGGGTGATCAGTTTCCTTGAGCAATAAATCAAACTCGACCTAGGGCTGACTATTGAGTGAATGCCACTAGGGGACTTATATCAGCTCAAAGATAGTCAAGATTAATTTTATTTTTAGTTTTATTTGAATGGATTCCGTCAGTTTTTGATGGATCACACTGGGAAGGAGCTTGTAAATGCCTAGACCTATCTCAGATTTACTGAACCAAAGGGAGTAGCTTCCCAACCGATGGGAGAACTATCCTACCAAAGGAGTGCCTTTCAATTTGCAATGATCAATTGAAGGGAAGAAAGCTCGAGGACTCACATCTTCCACTAAAATGACCACTGGGGTGATCGGTTGCTTTGGGAAACATATTGAACCTGACCTAGGACTGCTCGTCGATTTGTGACAATCATGCTAGAAAGAATGCGTCATAGTCTTACATCTTTCAAGGAGGAATATTGTTGGGGTAACCTGCTTGTGACAAAATAGATTGAACCCAACCTAAAGGTGACTACGGAATGAGTATCGACCCGAGGATTTATCTCAACTCAGGTAATCAGAAAATTCCTACTGACACCGCTCTAAAGATAGGTTGCCTTCTTGGGACAAAGGACCCTTTGGCGGCTTGAATTCCTAATCCACAAGCAAAAATTTTATTTTAGTTTTAATTTGTTTTATCATGGACCCTGTTAGTTTACGAGAGATCAAAATAAGAAGGAGCTTATATCAGCCTAGACCTATCTCAAATTTACTGAACTAAGGGAGAATTTATGCATCCGCAAAATAAAATTTTTCAACCACATGGGTGGCTACTAGGAAGGGGAACTGTCCAATCCAAAAGTAACTCGGGTGGTGTCTAAATGGGGTCGCAAAGGACTTGATCTAGATAGAGGGCCCATAGGGGATGGGGCTGGTAGAGGATTAATCCAACACCTTGGAGAAAATGACATGGCTAGTCATAAATTAAATAGGTATTTGGTGTCCAACTCAAGGAGAAAAGCACAAGGACTCATATCTACCAAGAGTAGTGTACCCACCGGGTGAGCCACTGTCAGTATAGCAAACATCAACCAACCTAAAGTGCACATTGGTTTGCATCAATTATCCTAGGAAGAAAGCTTGGGGATTCACATCCTCCAATAGTGGAACTGATTGCTGGGATAGTCTATCTTTGGCTGGACAGGTACTATCCGACCTAGAGCAACTACTAAGTGATTCTACTGGGGGACTTAGATCAACTCAAAAGTAGTCAGGAGGAAAGGAGCCTCTGGGGGACTTGTCCTAAACCTCAAATATACTCAACCTAGTTAGAGCATGATGGCTAGTTCAAGAAGAAAGCATGGGGACTCACATCTTCTTAAATGAAGTCAACATGAGATAGTTTATTGGTTGGGTAGTGAAGCATACCATACTAACAAGGTGCTCTTTGATTTGCAATGATCATGTTAGGAAGAAAGCACGGGGACTCACATCCTTCAACAAATGACAACTAGGGTGATATACTAGCTAGGTTGTAGGTAGACCCGATTTAGAGCAGCTAATGTGTGAGTGGCACATGGGGCTTGCTCCCACACCAAAGTTGCTTGAGACAAAAGATTTGTGTTTGTTTTGTGCATGTGCTAAAAGTAATTGGATGCCTCTTGGGGACTCTTACACCTTCCTTAAAACATGATGGGAAAATATGAAATGATGCCATGGATGGAAACAAGAATTCCTACTAAGAAAGGATGTTGCTTGGTTCTCTCACACCTAACTTAGTTATACTAATCAAACTAGGATGCCTCTCGGGTTCTCTTACACCTATTCTAAAAGCATCAAGAGATTGTGTTTGTATTGTGAAAGAGGGATAGGATTCCACTGGGGGACTCTTACACCTACCCTAAACACATTATAGTGGATTCGTAAAATAAGAAAACCACACTTCGAAAGAAGAGAAGATTTGATGAATGGAATCAGATTTTATTCTTTTTATTAATGATTATTTTCAAACAAGTTTTATTTCATGGATAATATTTCTTTAGATAGAGCCTATTAATTGGAAGCATTAGGTGTTCCCCTTTACAATCAATAAGCTAATAAGATTCTCCCTGGTAGGCTTTCTGTATGACATAGGGGCCTTCCCAAGTGGGTTCAAACTTGCCTCCCATATTTTGAAGGGCAACAATTGGTCTCCTTAGGACTAACACAATTCTCCTACTTGGAAAGACCTAGGATGGTCCAGCTTGTTGTGAGCTTGAATCATTTGGGCCTTATACAACTAGAGGTTCTGGTACGCCCGTAGGTGACTTTCTTCCAAACCTTTGAGCTCTTCTAACCGCAACTTTGCATTCTTCTCTAGCAATCTTGCTACCCAATGCCATCCTTAGTGAAGGGAGTTGAACTTTTAAAGGAAGAACAACTTCGGACCCATACATTAAAGAAAATAGGGTAGACTGAGTTGGAGTTTGGTATATGGTGCGGTAGGCCCACAAAGCTTCAACAAATTCCACATTCCACTATTATTTGTTGTCATCAAGAGTCTTCTTCAGTATCTGGATGAGAGTTTTGTTGAATGCTTCTACTAAACCATTAGCTCTAGGTAGTAGATGGTGGAGTATCTCCAATCTATAATGTATCTTCTAGCAAAGCTATTGATCTTCGTGCTTTTGAATGCAGTACCATTATCGAATTTAATTCATCGAGACACCCTGAACCTATATACAATATGGTTCCTAAAAAAGTAAAGTACATGGTGAGTTGTGACCTCTCTAAGGGGAATGGCTTCCGCCCACTTGGAAAAGTAGTCGGTAGCAGCTAAGATGAATTGATGCCCCATGGAAGAAGGAGGATTGATCAGACCTACAATGTCAGTACCCCAACACTCCAATGGCCATGAAGCCAAAGTAGGGTGAAGAATATTGGGTGGTTGGTGGAGGACCACACCGTGCACCTGACATTGATGGCATCTCCTAGCTACGTCCATGCAATCTGTGATCATAGAAGGCCAGTAGTATCAAAGTCTTTTGATCTTTGACTTCATCTTTGAATTGGACTGATGAGCTCCACATAGACCTAAATGTACCTCAGTTATAATGCCATGAGCTTTGTGTTTGTCTAAATAATGTAACCACATTTGGTCAAAGGATCATTGGTACAGGGTGCCATCAACAAGAGCATAGGAAAGAGCTCTCTATTTCACCTGATGGGCTTAAGATTTCTCTTGAGGTAGTTTGTTGGTGTTCAAGTAATCTATAAATGGTTGCTTCCAATCAAGCTCCTTTTCCATTTTGGCAACCATCCCTTCAAGCGAAAATCTCGATGAGTTTAGAATCAATAAGGGATAAGACTTGTCTATTTTGGACCCTTATTGAAATGGACTCATCTTCTGGACATGCCAACTCTTTGGCAAGTTTTGCCAAGGCATCTGCTACTGCGTTCTTTGCTCAGGGAACCTTGTAGATACTGACTTCAGGAATCTGAGCCAATAGCTTCATGGTATACTCGTAGTAATGATGAAGCTTGGGCTTGAGGACCTAGTAGGACTCGGCAATTTGGTTGATGACCAGCTGAGAATCTCCAAAGATATTGATACTCTTGACACTGATAGTGATGGCTAACTCCAAACTGGCAATCAAAGCCTCATACTCAGCTTTATTATTGGTGCAGAGATTGGAAAGATAGTATGAGAATCTCATCATGTCGTGGTTTAGAGTTAGAAGAATTATTCCTACACCTTCCTTTCCTGGGAGAATAGATTGTGGTGCTTCACCTTTAAGAAAAGAAGCAGCACCATCAAAATAAATCTCCCATCGACAGTTGCCGGCCTCCCCTAAGTTCATGATTTGTTCATCAGGGAGATTGTCACTAAGCGGAGAATCAACAAGAAGTGGATGTGCTGCTAAGAAATTCGCTAGTGCCTGCCCTTTTACCGCACGAAGGAGTGCAAAAGTGATATCAAACTGTGAGAGTATCATGGACCAATGAGCCAAACATCCGAAAAGTGTTGGCCGTGTCATGAGGCACTACAGTGGATTGGTTCTAGAGATTAACTTCACCTTATGAGAAAGCATGTAATGTCGTAGCTTTTGAGATGCAAAGATCACAAAAATGGGGGGCGAATGAAAGAGATTTGTAGCTGAGGAGCTAGGCAATGTTTCTCAATAGGTGGATAGTTTGCTTCAGCAAGGATCATATGACAGATGAGGTAGTAGAGAGTGCTTTCCTTCCCCTCATCATTGACTTAGAAAAATAGAGCATCGAGAGAGTCATCCAATGTAGTAGTGTAAAGGATCAATGGCCTACCCGGGATAGGGGCTGCGAGAACTGGTGGCCTCACCAAGTATTCTTTGATATCTTCGAATGCATGCTGACACTTGTCATCCCGCATGAACTTGGCATCCTTTTTGATAAGTGCCAAGAAAGGTTTGCATCTCCTTGATAAGTCTGAGGTAAAGCATCTTAGATTTTCCAACCGTCCTTGAAAGGATCTGAGTTGAGTTAAACTCTTAGGTGGTGGAATTTCTAAGATAGCTTTGATCTTTTTAGGATCTATTTCTATTCCTCGATGTCAAACAATAAACTTAAGAATTTCCTGAAAGTGACTCTAAATGGACACTTCAGGGGATTCATCTTGAGGTTATATTATCTTAACCGTTCAAAAATTACTCTTAAGTTAAAGAGATGGTCTTCCTTTTTTAAACTTTTGACTACTAGATCATCAACATAGTACTCAACTTGATGATGGATGAGTTCATTGAAGATCTGAGTCATGGCCCGTTGGTATGTAGCACCAACATTTTTAAGGATAAAAGGCATAACCCTATAACAAAAGATTTTGATGGGGTTTTGAAAAGTAGTGTTTTTTCATCTTTAGGAGACATCTTGATTTGGTTATAGCCATATGATCCATCCATGAAAGAGAAGACTGCATGAGATGAGGTAATGTCCACCATTAATTCTGGTATAAGAAGAAGAAACTCATCCTTAGGACATGCCTTGTTTAAGTCCCTAAAATTGATGCAAATGCAAATTTGGTCATTCTTCTTCTTAACTAGAATGACAATAGCTAACCAGGAAAGATATTTTTCTTCCCTGATGAAACTAGCATCAATCAGTTTCTTGACTTTAGAAATGACCGGTTGTTTAATTTCTAATCGCATGCATCTAGGAGCTTGCTTAATATGGGTAATGCTAGGAACTATTGCAAGCTTGTGGACTGCAACATCAGGAGATAATCCAGACATTTCTTCATAACTCCATGTGAAGTAGTCTTTAAACTCAGTTAATAGCCTAACAAAGTAAGTAGTTTCTTCTTCATTCAGCAAAGAACTGATGTATGTTGGGCGAGAATTTTCTTCTCTCCTGAGGTTGATTTCTTTTAGCTTGTCGATTGTTGAATGAACGTCCTCTTCAAACTCCGGTGATGCCTCTTTGACTTGGAGATCATCTGGATCATCTGAAGTTTCTAAACTCACAATCTCATAAGAGTTGGAAGAAAGAACCTATCAGATTCCAAATGGTTGGTAACAACTAGGAAATAATCTTCATCATTGACCATACCCACTATACTGAATCCTAGCCCTGCTCTTGATTGTGCTTCTCTGCCTGTATTGTTCCATAATTTTTTAAAATATTCTAACCTGTACTTGGACCAAGTGTGAGGAACTAAACCTTTTTGCATAAGATTTTGAACACAAGGTGAGTAAAAGTCAAAAGGTAATTCCATTAATTCTTTAAAAGTATCTTCCTCAAGTCCTACATCGAGCTCTGGACTTGAAGATGATGAAGCCAAAATGAACCTTTTCTGCTTCGTGTCACTGAATGACTTAGGGACTTCCTTGACTATCAAACCTTCAACTTTCTAAGATGTAAGTGAGGTAAGAGCTAAGGTTCCCAACTGCTGCCTGATAATTTCACATAAACTAGATTCAAATACTTTTCTTTGCTTGGAGACTTGGTCTTCATCTCTGGCTAGATCAAAAGTCACCTCCAATGGAACTTGCTGAGAGGGGTTGGCTGGTATACTAACCATATTAGACTCATCCTCTAAACTGGATTCCAAGTCTATGTGAATAGTAGGGGTACTTCTATGAACTGGAACACAACCTCTATTGGCTGAAGGCCAACTAGGGGGTCTCCCACCTCTAGAATTGTCTCTATTTCTGCCTTTGCCTCTATTTGGTGAAGGTTGAGTCATCCTATCCATATGTCCATATGATGGAATGAACTGTGGGTGGAATGTGATATGCGGATCCACTTCTTCTTCAATTCCCCTTTCTTGCTCACTTGGAGTTTTCTTTTTCTTCTCATTTTCTTTTATCTTTACTTTTGCTTCATTTTCTTTTACTTTTGCATTTGCAATTGAATTTTGTCCAAGTTTACAAGAAAGGGTGTTTTGAGGAAAATAATATATCACATCCTCATCGATGTCAACCTCTCTAACTGAGAATGGCTTTTAATCTCCATTGACACGGTACTCAATTCCATCTTTTCTGAACTTGATGCACTGATGAAGGGAGGATGGAATGATCTTATTCTGATGTATCCAAGGCCTACCAAGCAAAGCAATGAATGAAGTATGAATCAATGATGTAGAACTTGTCCTCGCCTCTTCCCCACCGATGTCCAACGATAACACTATAAAACCTAAAGCTCGCCTCCTTGATCATTGAATCCTCTCAACATCATCCTATCTACTCGGAGAGTAGAGATATCGATCTTCAATTTGGCAAGGGTCTTTAGACTCATAATGTTTACTTATGCACATGAATCCATGAGAACCCTCACAAGTTTGAACCTGTCCATGTCGACTGTGATGTATAGGGGACGGTTGTGCTCCAAGTCCCCTAATAGAAGGTCTTCATCTGTGAAGGTGATCCCTTGGGCTTCTTTTGTATAGTGTGTTCCTCACTTATAGCGGTCAGCTGAGCTAAGCATATTTTAGGATGCTTGATCCCTTGATTAGTGACTCCCTCATCTCTTTGGATAAGACAAGGGCATCATATATGCTTAGTTTATATGGTAACTTTCTTAGATGTGAAAGGACGTTATAGTCCACCTTCAGCTAGTCTTCCACAAGAATATCCAAGAGTGAGCATCCTATAGAAGGGCTTTTTGATCTTCAGTACCAATGACTTGTTTCCCACTATCTAAGGTGCTACCCTAGGAGGTAGAACCTTGCCACTATGGAGGTTGACTTCGGTAATCTCTGGAGATAAAATGGTGGCAAGTTCTACCTGCACTTAGGCTCACCTACAGCTTCTCCTATGGGACCCTCAGAATCAGATGATTCTAAATCTATCTCAAGAGGAGAACCGGTAGTATTCAAAGTTGGAAGATCCAACTCTGAATCAGAAAGAGGAAGATCAGAATTATTATAGTTAATTAGACTTGAAGAGTTATCGTTAGGAATAAAAAAAGACAAGTCATCAGAGGAGACATAAATGTAATTAAAATCAGCTTTATTCTTCAATTTCTTGGATATTTTTGGAGGTAAGAAGTAGAAGTCAAGTAGAGTGAGTGGAGTAAGGGATTTGATGCCCTTATCTATTGATATAAGAGTTCCACTAGAGGAAGAAACATAAGAACTAGTTGAAATGGAAGAAGTCACAACTAAAAGGCTGGAGGTCGGACATGGTGGGTGGTCGCTAAGGGCTATCGGCCACATGCTACTCTGGCTCTGAGCTCCCACTTTCCTAGAATTGGCACTGGCAACTTGCAAACCTTCCTTAGTGTTAGAGGTTTGAGTTGACTTAGGCACCTGGAAGGAAAGCTTCTTGATCTTTTAAATTATTTTCTTAGAGGTTTTAGACAAATAGATGTCCCAACCTTCTTTGGTTTTAGGATCACTTGTATCCCTAAGGATTACCCTAATGGAATTGGAAGGTTGTTCCACAAGGTATTCCTTTGGGATAATGACAGCACTGATCTTGAAACTATGTTCAAGCTAATCCTTGAATGTAAAGCAATCCTCAAAATGTGGCCTAGCATATGGTGGTAAGGGAAAAACTTTGGATCATGACTTTTGCCTACTTCCTCCAATCTCCTAGGCTCGGGTAGCTGAAAATCAGGTTTCTTTAAGAGATTCTTAAAGATTTTCTTGATTATCTCTCTCTTAAAAAATTTGTTGAATTTATCTAAAAGAGTAGGTGGACTATAGCTATCTGGCGGTGGATATGCTTGGCGCGTTGGTGGTATGGTTGAGGCAGTGGCTATGCTGGCCATGGAGGTTGAGATGGAGGCATATACCGGTGGTGGCAAAGGAGGTGGAGGCGAGGTCATGGTCGCTCGACCGATCTCTAGTTCCTTGTCAACCACTACCACCGCCCGTGTTTCTTCTCATAGACCTTTTAGGATTTCTGCTTTGGTAACTTATCTATAAAAAGCAACTGTTTGGCCTCTCCTTGCAGACTAGCTGCCTTGTTGATTAACTTCTCAAATGTCTTTATGGTGAAGCCCTTAAGCATGAAGGTGATGAAGCCATGGATATTCTTCAAGAGAATCTCAATGGCTTGTGATAGTTGTGGTTCACACTTCATACTCGGTTATGCCATCGAGAATATAATCAACAAGTGACTCACGAGTGTTGGCTATAATGAGATCACCTATAGTAACCCTTTGCTGAGCTCCAGCAAATCTCTTGATGAAGAGTTGCTCTAACTCATCAAATGTCTTTACTGAACCGTTGGATTTTTCAGCATACCAATCAAAGGTGATATCCACTAGGCTACTGATAAAGAGTCTAAAAAGTAAAGCATCGCTACCACCGGTGTTGCAATAACTGGCCCTAAAGTGAGCTATATGCTTCCTTGGGTTCCACTATCATCGAAGCTCTTGAAGAATGAGGCACGAAACCCTTGGGATACTGGATAACATCAAATTCCTCTAGGTAGGGTCTACCCTTTGGAATCGATGATCCTCCCCAGGCTTGAGCCAAAGCTTCCTTCACTTATTGCTCAACCATGGATTTTAGATCTTTTTCATATATGGAGGTACTATCCACTACGTTCCTATACAGACTAGTGCTACCTTGCTCAATGGGAGGTAGAGTCTTAATTAGATTTAAGACATGCACTAGCTTAGCCTGACTAACCTCGACTGTACTAAGATGAATTAGAGGGGATTGCTTCTGAAGCACTAACATTGCTGCCAACAAGTCCTGCAACTGTCGTGCCATCCTATCAATATGTTCATCTTTCTACCTTAAATACTGTCAAAGGTGATGGACTGATTTTGTAGTGTCTCCTTGATCAACCTCATCACCATCCATGGCCTACTGCTCCCTAAGAAGAGAACCTCTAGTATCGACCATGCATACACCAATTGAATCCCCCATTAAGTCATCTTCATTGGGATCGAAGCTAACTCTTTCTTCATCAGACCATGCATACCCTAAGATATCCTATTTCTCCATAAAATAGTGTGCAACTATCTCATCTAAGGATCGATCTAACTCGTACAAAAAAGCTTGCCGACGGTGTTATCATGCGGAATCGGACGCTGAACCTCATTTGCTGGGAGTCAATCTCGACTATACTCACTAAGAATGATAATCTGACCACACCGCTATAATGGGGGTAACAATCTTGGGATAAACCTCTACCATTACTGCCACTAAGCTGTCTTATGGAATATCCATGATAGTCATCACCATCTCCGCATTCGGCTGAATGGGTGGAGTTGGTGAAAGAATGACCATGATGCCAATCCTTCCGCACACCAGCGTAAGGTCGGCGAGAGTTCGGCCTTACCACAATGGGTGGTGTAGGAGGAGTAGGATCCTTTGGCCATAATCGGATCACCAACGGGGTATGTTTTTCCCTAGATGCGACCTTCATGGCCTTTGATGGAATGGGTGATGCTGAAACCTGCACTGGAGATGGTGGATGTGGGGTAGAGCGGTTGGGTGGAGACTCCATCAACTCTTTATGTACAGAAGCTGCCCTCCTGTGATAGCTGGTTCTCATGAGGAGGATACTATCAGTATGATCAGCACGGGTAGCGCGCCGAGCTAAAAAGTCTACCAAAGCAAAAGCTGCTGACAAACGGCTGAACCACCGTCGCTCTCTACTGGTAATGTATGATGAATGGGCCTCATGGGCCCTCTCCTAGTGGATCTGCCTCTCTATGCTGCAAGGGATAACAGATCATAAATCAAATTGAGTACCGACTGAGTGTCCCAGATGCTCCACCTACTGGCTAGAAGGCGGCATACCTCCTACTCAAACCGGTAGTAGATGCACCACTAGGAGGGCAATGAATGGATCCTCCGCATCCTCTCTATCCGATCTAGAGAGGATGAAACGTTCTCGAACCGGTGATGTGACCATGGGAGACTCATCCACAGCTGACTTGGCTACTGCCTCAAGCTCTCTGGCTATCCTAGTATGGAACCGTTTGACCATATTGTTCTTATTTCTGTACTGGGTGCAAGTAGGACAAGAGGAGTGTGAGCTAGACCCATACTCAAATGTGGAAGGCAAACCCTGAAACTAGGGGAGCTTTACCCTTAGTGGGTATTGATGATAGGGTGCTAGCATGCACTAAGGCAACATGTGCAACTTGAGGATGAACTGCCACTAGACTGTCTATTGCCATCAAACTAAGTCTATGGTAGCACGCCTTTCCTCTTCAGAGGGGAGATCTCGAATAAGATCTGGTAGCCTACCTCGCCAATACCGTGTGAAGGGAATGCTGTCATCTGCCTCAAATCGCCATTTCTTGAATCAAAAAGAATCTTCTTCAATGAGAAATGAATTTGCATCAATTTTCTATCTCCAAAGATTTTTCATTTTGAATTTTGAAAATTTGAACCCACATCCAACAACTTGGAAGTGTTAAGTGGGTTCAAATGAATTTGGAAAAGATTGATTGAAAGAGGAATTTGAGTATGAATCCAAACTTCAATAGATTTGAATGTTGAAATATGGATTCTTTTTAATAGGATGCTTCCATAGGTTCATTTGAATTTTTCTTTTGAATTTGAATTTGTGATTTTGATGACCATTTCCTTTAACAAATTTGGATATGTTAAAGTAAGGGCCAAATTATTTTGTATTTTTTGAATGTTTTGGAAATTTTACTTACTTGGAAAATTTAGGCATGCTAAGTAAAGTAAAAGTGAATTATTTCTTTTTTGAAAATTTTGTTTTGTTTTGATTTTTTTTGAAAAATTTTGGAATTCTTACTTAGCAAATTTAGGTATGATAAGTAAAGAATCCAAATGTGTTTTTTTGTTTGATTTTGAAAATAGGATTCTTAGCAAATTTGGTATGCTAAAGGGATCCTAAGTATTTTGTTTTGTTTTTGAAATGATTTGAAAGTGGAGATTCAATTTTAGCAAATTTGGTATGCTAAATATGAAATCCCCCTTGGTTTTATGAAATGGAAATTTCACTTATCAAATTTGACTTTGCCAAATGAAATTCCAAATGGTTTGTTTAAAACTTTGATTTCATTTTTGATTTTAAAAAATGCAAACTTCCCCGTAGCAAATTTGGTATGCTACGGGAAGAAGTTTCAAAGGTGTTTAAATGTTTTTTTTTATTTTGACTTTGGAAACTTTACTCAGCAAATTTTAGTATGCTAAGTGAAGTTCCAAAAATATATTTTGAAAAGTTTTGAATTTTTGATTTGGAAACTTTACATAACAAATTTAGGTATGTTGAATGAAGTTCCAAATATTGTTTGAAAATATTGAATTTTTGGATTTGGAAACTTTACTTTAACAAATTTGGGTATGTTAAATGAAGTTCCAAATGTGTTTTGAAATTTTTTGAAATTTTTTATTTTTATTTTTATTTTTTGGATTTGGAAACTTTTCTTAACAAATTTAAGTATGTTAAATGAAGTTCTAAATGTGCTTAAAAATTTTTTGAGTTTTAGGATTTGGAGACTTCACTTAACAAATTTAGGTATGTTAAGGGATGTTCCAAATGTGATTTGAAAATTTTTGGATTTTGGATTTGGAAACTTTACTTAACAAATTTAGGTATGTTAAATGAAGCCCAAGTGTGTTTAGAAAATTTTGAAATGTGATTGTTGATTTGATTTTGGATTTTAAAACTTTACTTAATAAATTTATGTATGTTAAATGGAGTTTCAAAAATGTATTGAGAAAATTTTGGATTTGGAGACTTCATTTAGCAAATTTGATTATGCTAAGTGGACTTCCAAATGTATTTTGAAATTTTTTTGAATTTTGGGATTTGGAGACTTCACTTAACAAATTTAGGTATGTTAAGGGAGGTTCCAAACTGTGTTTAGAATTTTGAAAAAATTTTGGATTTTGGATTTTGGAAACCTTACTTAACAAATTTATGTATGTTAAATGAAGTTCCAAAAATGTGTTTAGAAAATTTTTGATTTGGAGAATTTACTTAACAAATTTAGGTATGTTAAGTGAGGTTCCAAAATGTGTTCAGAATTTTTTTTTTAATTTTTTTGGATTTTGGATTTTGGAAACCCTACTTAACAAATTTGTATATGTTAAATGAAGTTCCAAAATGTGCTTAGAAAATTTTTGAATTATGATTGTTGATTTGATTTTGGATTTTGAAACTTTACTTAACAAATCTGTGTATGTTAAATGGAATTTCAAAAATGTGTTTAGAAAAAATTTTTGGATTTTGAATTTGGAGACTTCACTTAACAAATTTAGGTATGTTAAGTGAGGTTCCAAAATGTGCTTTGAAAATATTTGAAATATGACTGTTGAAGTTTTAATGTTTTGAAAAGAGGATCTCCATTCAAGAAATTTAAGTATGTAGGATGGAGATCAATTTTATTTTTGAAAATATGATATTTTTATTTTGTGTGTGATTGCCACTTTTTGAAAGAGAGGAACTCCAACTTAAAACATATGTGAGATATATTTAAGTGGGATTTCCTAAATGATATTTTATTTTTAGTTGGGAATTAAATCTTCATTTAATAGATTAAATGAGGATATTCATGTGTGCTTTTTGGAAACTTTGATTTTTGTTTGCAAATGAATTTTCTATTAAATAGGTGCGAGTTTATTGAATAGAAGAATTCATGTGTGCATTTTGAAAACTTTATGATTATAATTTTGATTTTTAGAAAACATGATTGTTCATTTTATTTTAGAAATGAAATCTTCATCAAAGTGAATTCAAAGAAGATGTTCATTTGTGCTTTTGAAAAGTTTTATTAGTTTTATTTTTGAAAATTTCTACATGTAACAATTATGAAAATTGTTAAATGAAGATGACAAAATTTTGTGGAAAACATTTTATTAAGTACATTTTTGAAAAAGGTGCTTTTGAAAAGCAAAATTTTTTATGAAAGATTTTATTTATTTTAGGATGAACCTTTCCTTATCATGAAAATGATAAGGAGGAAGTCTTTAAGAGGTTTTTCTTTTTATTTAAATCTTTTTTTCATTTTACCCATTGGAGAAACCAATGGGGATTTTAAGACCAACAAGAAATGCGGTCCTAAAACCTAATGATGTTGGCTAACTCAACTCAAAAATGGAATGAGCTAAGTGCCAATGGAAAGATGGATAGTCTTGGATTCATACCAAAGTACAAACCCACTATGGATACTCAAAGATAACGATCATTTACCAAAGATAGAGAGAGGAACCATCCCTAGCAAAGTCCCCAAAAAATTTTATGGAGAAAAATTTCTATAAGGGAGTTTCCTTTCAAATCTATGGAGAGAAATGAAAGAGGAACCCTTAAAAAAATTCATCTTGGTAAGATGCCACATAGATCCATAGATGTACTTATTCAAGTGATCGGGTACATCATCAAGGTATAGTGTACTATCTCGAAGGACAGAAGTCACTACCATTTAATGGAATCAATCACCTCAATAAGGACTCCTAGGATCAACATATGCACGAGATTCTTCCCTACTTTACATGGAAAAGTAAAGGGGTTTATTTTAAATCGGGTTCATTAAGTTCCTCTGTAAAGCCCCATATTTAATTACATCCTAAAGGACAGGATCCCTTAGGAAAATTCTTGATTAAGGTAAATGATCATTGTCTTTGAAGAATTCAATAGGGAAGGACTATCAATTGATTAGTTTGTATTTGAAGATCAAATAGGATTGATCAAAAGAGGGAGTTATTATTGAAGCCAAAATGGGAATAAGTAGGAGATGCTCAATGATGGAAACCTAGTGAGCATCTCAAACTATCCTATTAGGCTTTACATTTTAGAAATTGATTTATTTTATTTGAGTTGTATTTTCATTAGAATTTTAGGACTTAAGATTCCTTAACAGAAGATTAAGGAAATTCCTAAGAGGTGAGAAATTATGCTTATGAACCACAAAGGGGAGAAGCAACCTTAGAACCTAAATCTAGGGATCTTCAGTGATGGCTAGAAGCAAAACTTAAATCTAAGGAGAAAATGGGTAATTGGTTTGTCTCAACAAAAGAGGATAAACCACGTGACAGCTTGGACTTACAACCACCTAGGGATGGCCACCAACTAACACCTCCTACAATTTTAATTACATGTAGGCAAGTCTTTATGATTATGCAAGATAGCTAGGCTATTTTATTTAGAAAGACTTAAGTCCTTAAATCACTCTAAAGAGACTAGATCATGTAAAGGGACATGCTTCAAATGACCTAAATCTAATGCAATTTAAATTTCATTTTTATTTTATTTTTAGACAATTATGTTGACCCAGGCTAATAGGATTTTTATGACTAATGCATGAGAAATCATATTATTGGCCAAAATCAGCGAGGAGTTTAGGAGGTGAGTTTTCACCACGGCCCTCAAAGGTCAAGTTGAGTTCTCTGGCAAAGATGGAAGCCCTCCAATCAAGAGTGAAAAAAGTTGCATTTTTTCATGATATTATAAAGAAATGGTCATCCAGCTAAGAGGTTGCTAATTCTTTTATCTTGATTTTAATCCTAAGCTTTAGGTGAGGTTATGAGTTATTTAATTTTAATTTGAGTTGTTAAGTTGGGTAAAAGATTTATTTTTCCCTAAAGAGCCTAATCCACATCGAGGCCATACATAAAGCAAGGAAGAAACTAGGAAAAGCATGCCACTTAATGCAAAAGCTAAACAAATCATCAAATAATTTATAAAATTAATCGCAAAAAGAATAAATGGTCGTTTGTGACCAGGCACCACCGTACAAACCTGAAAAAATCAAATTGGGTAGCCGAGCTCTACCCTTATACAACCCAGATTACAAATGAATTGAATTACAATTAAGCAAAAGGAATTCATTGTTATGGGGGTCTTCAAGGTTTATTCTTCTTTCTTCTTTCTTGTTTCTTCTTTCTTTTCTTTCTTCTTGTTTTGGTTCCTCCTTTGGATGGTTGGATGGTAGATGTTCCAAGGCCTCACATGGTGCATAGGACGAGATCTTATGACTAATGTTCATTCTAATCCCCATAACAATTCATTCCAAAATCCTAAATATACAAACTTTTACATGAAAAAGGAAAAACATAAATTTAACTAACACCTGCAAAATAAAGGTTAGTCAAATCACACCACATAAATCCCAAGCATGTATATTAGACTTATCACTCCACACATGGGTGACTAAGTCCACCTAGCCTATGGATTATGCAAAGGGGTATAAGCACCTACATGCAAGAAGCATTTATATTTTTATTTATGATAGTGCCCCTTAAGCATAATCCCCTGTAGAAAAGAATAGTTAGACTAAGCACGTCTTACCATTCATTCTATGAGCATACACCTTAATATCCTGTATAAAATATTCATCACAAAATAAAACATAACATCAAAGCATGCACCGACCTAACCTAAAGCTAGAAGTGGTGACTTAGGCTAATGTGTGTGCTTTAAAGGTTTGTGTGGTATGCTTGGCGTAGGACTTTAGGTTCAAATTTTCTAAGTGTGAAAGACATGTTCAACTTAGAAGAGGGTTTCATTTAAGTTGTTTAAGTGTTTTCATTTTATTTCATGTTTTAATTTGATTTAGTGAAAACAATTAAATTACTAAGTTATGAAGAGAGGAAAGAGAAGAGAACTTCACTTTCCTTCCTTAATCCTTAAGTAATTTCTAAGGTAAGTTCACATTTTAATTTCATTTAGGTGAATGTTTTGATTACATCCTTTAATCAATCCTAAGTATAGATAAACCCAAAACAAACCCATTCAAAAAGAAAGGCATTTTAAGATTAAATAAAATGAATCAAAATTCACACAACACATATAACTTCAATTATTTCCCAACATATATAACATGAACATGGATGGACCCTAAGCATATCTATACATGCAAATGAGAGTAATTAACACACTTTATGATGCATGCTAAGTAATCTATTTAAGAAAATTTAGAAGTTTAAACATGCATGATTTTCTTAAGTAGAAAATGTTTTTCTTATCCAAAATTTCACATACATGCATGAAAGTAAGAAAGGCATAAGTGAGTATAGTGCCATTGTTAACCAGAGGTGTAAGGTACAATACCTACATAGGGCTACTTAGAGCCTCACAACCTTGGGATTGTAAATGAAATGGAAAAGGAATATGCAAAAGTTATTTAAAAAGTTTCATTTTTTGTTTATGCAATTTATTCATGTAAGCATAAGCAATCATTCTTAGATGATGGCATAGGGATGAATAAGGTATGAGATTAAGTAAGTGTTGGGTTCTTTTCAAATGAACCCTACATCTTACTAACTCCTATTCAAAATAATGCTAACATGAGGAAGAAAGAGAGCCTACACTAAACATGATTTTATAATCTATCACATGCAAGCTTATAATTAAGAGATAAGAATAGAACACTTTCAGATTTGATGCTTTATTTATAGGTTTTGAATACTTTGGATTTTGTAGTGATAATAGCCATTCATATTTTACTTTATCCAACACATGCACATTTGACATAAAGTAAACAATTTCATTATAAAACCTTGAAAACATGAAATTATGGATGCATGAATCACATGGCATACAACTTAACATGTTGGGAAAGATCTAAAGCAATGAAAGCATGTAAACAAACTCACTTTACTTAAATCCTAAAGACATTCTTAAAGAATAAGAAAATTTAGAATAAATCAAAGTGAATTTCAAAATAATTTTTGTTTAGTTTGAAGTTTGATTTAATTTTAAAAAGTTGAGATGAGTTTGTTGTTCCTAACCCATTCCCACATGTGTTTTTTATTATGTTTAATTTTTAGATAATTAAATCCATTTTTAAACATTGATTAGGTTAAGGTATGCATTAAGTGGTTTAATTAACCCTTACCTACACCATCTTAGAGAAATTAACTAAATAATTATGAGCTAATGAGATGACATAATACCCACAAGGTATTTAAATTTGCAATGCACCTAGGTCTAATGCAATTTGGCTCATAATTAAAAGTCAGCTTAAGTACTTTTAAAACACCCCTTCACACTTATGAAAGGGGTTTTAACTTCCTTAATTAGACTTAGACTATTAAACACCTAAGCATCTCCCCAAGGTAGATTAATTAAGTTTTGAAAACTTTTTAGAATTTTTCAAAATTGTTTAAAGGGATAATTAATGAATTAATGCTTACTTAAGAAGAGATTAAGGGAAAAAAGGGGGTTTAGGGAATAGCTTAGGGGAAATGCCCCAAAATTAGTCCAAAAAATCCTACTCACTGGATCTGACCTTAATCAGACTTAATCAAAGCATAAATTTACTAATAACACCTTAATTATCCTTAATTACATGAAAGGGGTAATTAGGGAATGAGCTTCCCAATTAAGGCCTCAATAAATCTCAAGAAAATTAGGGGAGATAGAGGTCATCTCCTAAAATGAACCCTAGAAATTTGAGATCAATTGGTGACTTAGTTAGAAATTAATTAGCTAATTAACATTCCCAAAGAAACCCAAATTCAGAGAAAAGGAGAATTCAAAATACATTGAAAATATTTTAAAAATATTTTAGATGAAATTAACTATCCATAACATTTCTCTTTATATTTTCTAATTTTTCTTGAAGGAGTTATGATTTTTAAATAATTAATAGAATTAATTAATTCCTAACTAATCCCTATTAATATCGACTCCGCGAAGGCGTGGAGCATGCTTTACATGCATCATGCGATGAGCCCCTAACTTAAGTTGTCAAATCAGGAGGGCGAGGAATGTGCTTTTATCTTTAGCTGTCCGATCAAAGATTGGACGGTTGATGAATAACCTGTGGCTTAAAATAGAAAAAGTATTTCTAAAATGTGCCTAATATTCTCAATCGTCCATCTAAAATGTGTGGTTGGACGGCTGAGATGGGCTGAGTTCTTCTGTGAGGATGAATGTAAACCATTCACGATCCAAGGGGAGATCTGAGCCTGATCTTGCTTAGATTGATTCAAGACTCAACCCACACCATCTAAAGGACTAGAGTGGCCAATCTAATGATGGATTTCACATACAATGGAAATTCCTTTCACAAAGGACCAACACTTATCAATCTAAGTGGTTAAAAAATCATAAACCTCATCGAAGGTGATCACCGGTGCTCAGGATCGATGAGGTAGCTTCATCTAGTGGAGATGAAGCCCCCTTGAAGTTCTTAGGCCTTGAGGTTGAGTGGATGAATGGGTGGACCAATTCCCTTGGTCTCCCTTATGACTTTGATTGAATTGAGTACTTCCTTACTATGGGAACTCAATTGGAAGCTTGGACAGGCTCAAATTGGTCCTTGAATGATGAGTGTAGAAGGAATTAGGTTAAGATCAAGTGTAGAGGAAGCTGAAAATTCAATGGACCGCCTCTATTTTGCATTATGCAAAACCGAAGAATGGAAGATTCAAATCCTCTTTTAGGGTCTTGGGAAAGCTCTCCGATGTTTGTTAAGGCATCCTAAGTTCCAATCGAGTATGAGTCCATTCAAATTTCAGTGGATTAGGGGGAGTATATCTCCCCCATGATAAACGCCATAATGAGGTTGTCATTTTGATCCAATTTTATGGAGGCTATTGTTGTGATCAATGCACATGGTTGGTTTGGCTGAGTGGAATGCTAACTCCCATGTGCATCAAATTGAGCTTGAGGAGTTTGAAAATTAAATTTTGCCATAGGTGGTTGGGTTTGGTCAATGGGCCAAATTTGACCCAAACCCATTGGGTTGGTGCACCACTCATTTAAGTCCCTTGAGCTTTTAGGAAAGCCTCAAGTGATTGTGATGAGTGTATGACCAAAATACCCATACATTAGGCCAAAATTTTGTTCTTTGGCCTAGGGTTAAAATGGTCATTTTGCTATTTTTTAATTTGGGTATGTTTGGTATGTTGAGAAAATAGGTTTGGCCAAGTTTCAATGGATTTGGAATCCATTCATGTTGACCCATTTAGGTCAAAATGGGCCAACTTTGGTCAAGTTGACCAGTTGATCAAATTGGGTCAAACTAAGGGTTTGGTCAAGTTCATATGACCATTTGAAAATGTTTTGGTGCCTTTAGTTTGGTTCAATTTGGATTAGATTTGGTATCTCATGACTATTAAATTTGACTGAAATTTTGACCATTTTAGGTAGTCATATAGGTATTTTGTTTCCAATCAATTTGGTTAGTTCAATTTTGGCTCAACATGACCCCTCAGTCAAGTTGGGTCTAAGTTCAAGAATTGGTCTAGTTGGCCAATTGAGGCTTTGGTCAAGTTCCACAAGTGATTTGGGATGGACTTGACCCATTGGTTTCAATCAATTTTTAGATTGTTTTGACACATTTTGGCCCTTTAGGTCAAAATGGGTCAAGTTGGGTCAAGTGCGCCAATTGGGCTAGGTTAGGCTCAAATGTTGGCTTGGTCAAGTTCAAACATAGGTCATGAGTGAACTTGTATCAATGGTTTAGATCAATTTGACCTATGGTGGAATTTTGCTATGTTAGGATTCATTTTAGGTTAAGTGTTGACTTGGTCAACCAATAGTTTGACTTAGTTTTACCAAATTTGATTAATTGATTATCCCATGATGATTGTTGATCATGATGAGAGGCAAATATGAGTTTGGTTCAATCCAATTTTAGTTAGGATCAAAAGTTGGCTCATAAGGGCACTTTAGGTCACTTTGGATCAAGTGAGCCTAAGTGGGTCAAATGGCTCAAAGCTTGATTTGAAGTTTATTGATCTTGTATATGGACTTATGATTGAAATATAAATCCATTTACAAGTGGTTTGAAGTCAAATGGATTTTGATCCATTTCAAAATTTCATATTCAAAAGAAGAATATGATAGGGTCTTGGGTTTGATTTTGATTTGGGTTTTGATTTTTGGATTGGAGTTTGAATTTATATATGAGCTCATGATTGTAGGATTGATTGAACCATGAGAGAAAATAAAGATTTTGGCTTGATTTGAAAGAGATTTGTCTAAGTTCAAGTTCTTGGCTTGAAAGGCTTAGATTTGACGTTGATTTGATTTGAGTTTGATTTTTGAAATGGGTTTTGATTGTTTGAATTTATATTTCATTTATATATGTGAATATAAATGAGAATATAAATTTATCAAGAGAAAATTTCAAGAATTTGAAGTGGTTTAATCATGATTTGGGATAAATTCATTAAAGAGAATTTAAAGGATTTAAGAGAATTTTTTAATTTGAAATTTAATTTTTGAATTGGATTTGTTTGATTTATATTTATATTTAATTTATATAGGAGAACATAAATGAGAATATAAATTGATTTTGAGAAAATTCCATGAGTTTGAAATGGTTTGACCAAAGTTTAGGTTAAATCCATTAATGAAAAATTAAGGGATTTAAGGGAATTTTTAAGCATTTTAATTTTGAAATTTAATTTTTTCCTTTAATTTGATTGATTTATATTTATATTTCATTTATATATGAGAATATAAATGAGAATATAAATAAGTTTTGAGAAAATCCCAAGGATTTTAATTGATTTGATCAAGGTTTATAGTTGATTTTGGCTAAGTCCTTTAATGAAAAAATTAAAGGGACTTAAGAAATATTTTCATGAATTATTTTTAGAATTTTGAATTTGATTTGATTGATTTGAATTTATATTTCATTTATATATGTGAATATAAATGAGAATATAAATGGGTCATGAGAAAATCTCAAATATTTGGATAGGTTTTGATCATAATTTTGGCCAAGTCCTTAAGAAAGGGTTAAGGACTTAGGAATTTTTGATGGATTTTGATCATGGGTTTCAATCCTGGATCTCAATCATGGAATTGATTTGATTTTGAGAAAATAAAATATATTTTATTTGAAGTTTGACTTAAAGAAGGAAAGTTAGGAATGGTTTAGGCTAAGGGTAAGAAATTTTCCTAACACCCCTAAGGCATGACCTATTCCTATGGCTAACTCTTCTAAGTCTTCTGGGGCTAAGTGAGAGTGTCCACCTAATCACTAGATGTGTCTTAAGACTATGGAACTCTTAAAGTCTAAGAGAAGTCCTAATCCTAAGATGGAGGTGTTGAGAGCTCATTCTAAAAATGAGGTCAATAAGTATCAAACATATATCTCTGGTATGAATCATTGTCTAATGGTATGTGTGGCATGGCTTAGATGTCTGTCTAAGAGATATAGGAGAATAGTACAAATTAAGATCCCATGGTTCCATCATTTTGAGATTACATTATTCTAGTCTACCAACATTAGAGGGCTAGAATGTCCGGAGTGATCATAGTTACCTACCTATATCCCGAGGGACCATAGGTTTAGTGTAGAGGTATTTGCATCACAAATGTTTGGGTTGGACATACATCCCTTAGAATGCCAGTAGGTTGCTTGCATGTCGAATATATATATTGGGCTTACATCTTTTTAGAATGACAAGTTTATAAGTAAGTTTACATGGTAAATGAATTATAGCATGGCAAATAGATAGAAATTTGGGTTTACATCTCTTTAGAATCCCATATTTATGTAGGTGTTCAAATGGTGAATTAATTATAGAGTGTTTGCAAAGTGAATGAATAGAAAATTGGGCTTACATCTCTTTATAATGCCATATTTATATAGGTGTTCACATGGTGAATGAATTATAGGGTGTTTGTAAAGTGAATGAATAGAAGATAAGGCTTACATCCCATTAGAATGCTAGCAGGGTGTGGGCTGTGCTTGCATTGCAAGCATGAGTTAGACTTAGATCAATTAAAAAGCTGTTAGGGTGTTCTCATGATGAACATAAATGTGTACCTTTCGAGGATGGCACCTTGGCGTTGAAAGTATGGTGTGTGGGAACTATGAAGGAGAGTGTCTTGGCACTATAGATTATGATACTTGGGCATTATTAGGATGGCGCCTTGGTGCCTCGGTGTTAAGAAATCAACACCATGACACTATAGGTGCTATAAAAGATGTTTGAAAGTAAGTTGGTAGATTGACTAGGGCCTCAATGCTAACTATATAGTACCACGACCCTAGTCAAAATATTGTTCCAATGGGCTAATAGGTTAGCAACCACATTTAACAGATATAACAAACTTTGACCAGCACTATGATGTTGGGTCATAGTGCCATATACACATCGATTCGATGCACTTTTTCGCCAAATAATTACAAGATTAATAGTAATAAGTAATAATAAATGCTCATTTAAACTGGCACAGTAACCAATTTGACCAATTGGCCAGCACCTAAATACTACATATGAGCGCTATAGCATTGATTCTTTATTATAGTACTCGAGAGGTTAGCACATCGATGCTTCTTTCATAGCACCACTATGCTAAACTTGGTTTATAAATAGACCCCTTAGGCTATAGATTTTTTATTCTGATGTTATCTTGATATAGGAATTCCTTGAGTTTTTTTCTCCCAGCTTTTTCTCACACTAAGAAAATAACCATGCCACTCAAAAGACTCTCTAGCAAGAGATGGGAGACTTCAAGTGATGTTAATTGGGTTGTTAGCATGGAAGCGAAGGTGACGTACCAATATGCTCTCATCCACAAGCACCTCATTCCTAAGAGAAGTTTCTATAATTAAGGTGGCAGCATGTAAAAGGGACATCATCAAATGAGGTTGGGAGAAGCTAGCCTATGAAAGCATCTCTTACATCATTCCTATGGTGCGGGAGTTCTTCGCCAATGTGAAGGAGCAATAAGATAATAGACTTCTTGTGCTTGAGAAATTGGTAACTTTTGATAGTATTAACACATATTACAGATAACAAAATGTTGTGTACGATCAATATTTTTTCTATTATAATGATCATCAAAAGGCTCCTCTAATGAAAGGAATAATTGGGGGATTTGGGTTGAGGTTTGAGGTAGGGAGAAGCACACATGCTCCATGTGCCCCACAATCTCGATCTCAATCTTCTAAACCCTCAAATGAGAAACTCCAAGAAATTGAAAGAGAAGTATTGAATTTAAAGAAAAAGGTTGGTGAGATAAGCCATAAGAAAGAGGCCTTGGAAAAGAAATTTGGCTATCAATGATTGATTTTAACTCATTATTAGTTCATCTGTCTGAAAATTGTGGCTTTGTGAGTCTGGATCAAGCCTATTTTCCTATGACGCCTCAATATCCACCTTATGTGAGCACCACATCAGTGTTAGAAGAAAAAGAAGAGGAGGAAGAGGATGATGAATATGATTACGAAGTTTCTCCCTTTTTCTTTTATTTTGTATTTTTGTTTTTTTGTATAATTTATGTAATCATTTTATATCTTTTAGTAAATTTATTTTTATTTCACATATTTATGTATTTCTATGTATCTATCTTTTTATTTATCATTTGAAAGCTCCACGATTTAAAATAATAGAATTTTTTCTAACTTTAAATAATATGATAGTAGTATCGCCTTGGCACTACTAGCCTATAGGACATAAGTTTAAAACTTAAGTGTCTAGCACTATGACACTCTATATGCGACACTCTTAAGATAGAAATTTCTTGTCATCCTACCCAAGAGTCTAGCACTAAGGTGCTCGATATGTGGTGTTGTGATGCTTTTAAGATATAAATGTCTTATTATTTTACCTGAGAGGTTAGCACTACAGTGCTCGATATGAATCCCAAAGGCATAGAGTAGACAAGACTTAGACTTCCATTTTAGTGAGTTCAGTATTCCAATTGTCCATATTCATAAAGACTTTCCCCACAAAACCAGAGAGCTCAACGTTTTGGCGCTGGACCCTCAGCACCTAAGTTTTATTTTAACAATGCCAAAAATTTAATAATTTTTGGAGAATTTGAAATTTTGAAGCGTAACATCTTAGTAGTGCTAGATTTCATGATTTTTAGTGCATTATCACCATTCTCCCTTGTTCTAAATTCAAGATCAATGGAGGGAGGATTTTATTTTACACATGAACCAAGTTTGATGGTGGAAGATGTAGCATATTGATGCTAAAAAATTTTGCTTCAATGCTACTTTAAAGATTTGGAACCCAAAAGCTTAGCATTGCAGCTCTAGAATATAGTGCCACAACATTGTAAGAATTATACTTAAACTCGAGAGCTTAGTTCCATGGTTCTAAATATTTGGCACCTAGGGGTGAAGCTTCAAATATTTCATTCCCAAGAGCACATTGCCTTAGTGTATTGAACTCGATGTTATGATGCCATGGACTGGAAACTCTATTTTTGAACCAGATTCTTATAGAATTTGACAGTGTTTTTATAAAAATTTGGCAATATAACGCGTTAGCAATGCTTGATTTTACTTGTTTAGTGTAAACACACTCTTTTCTCTTGTTCCAGATCTAAGATTGATGGATGGAGGATTTTTCTTCTCATGCCAGAAAGAAGTTCGATGGAGGAGGTATCCAAATTTCTAGATTATGGAATTTTTTTTGTCTAGGGCTTTCATTTTTACTCCAGATCTAAGATTGATGAAGATGAACCTCTTTATTTCTCACCGAATGCAAGATCGACAGTGGAATTCTTTTTAAACTTAATTTTTAGAGAGAAAATTGTATAAAAAAAGTTTTTCTTGAAGATTTTAACCTAAAGTTGAAGAGAGTAAATCTTGATCTTACCTCTTGCATGAGGAGATTGATCTCATAGCAGTGGAAAATACACTGTTGAGAGTGTAGAAAACTGGGAGCAAGAATGGGGTAGTGGGTCAGAGTGAGAGTGAGGAAAGAAGAAATAGAAGGGAGAGAGTGGTAGTTATCCCCTTTTTATTGGTGATTTCTCACTATTGGAGCAGTTTTTTCACTCCATAATCATTCCCCCCACACTCCCCTAGGCGGTCATTACTACTGGGACCGAAACAATAGTTTTTCTTGGTTTTAAAACTAAAGATCATCATGTGCCTCGACATTAGCATCATAGGTCCATGGTGTAGTATTATTTAAGTGGGAAAACGTTAGTGGAGGTTTGAGTTTCTAGATTTTGTAAGGCAGTCATAGCACCGTAGTGCCCCAAGTCATGATGTTCAATTTATTTTATTTTCTAGATACAAATAGTTAGCAAGTGTCATCTCAATTAAGAAGAAAAATAGTTGAATGTGCATATGTGTCAATTTTATAGATATGAATAAGACATGTACAAAAGATGAATTATCATCATCCATATTAGAATTAATGGTAGACATAGCCTCCTCACACATGATCTTTTCATTCATGGATGGGTCATCATGTTATAACCAAATTAAGATAATGCCTGAAGATGAGATGAATAAGTTGTTTTGAACTCCAACTGAAATCTTTTTTTTAATAAGCCATAGATGTAAAGATTTTAATTAGTTTATAGAAATAAAACTAATTAAATGAAATGATTAATACTTTTTGATCTAAGCATAGATGTAAAGATAAAAATGCTCTTGATCAACAACTATAAAAATCAAACTCACAATTACATTTTTCATAAAATAATCAACATATCAAAAATTCAGAGTACATTTCTAAAAGTTAATTAAGATCATATTTTTAAAAATAACTTTTATTATTTTTAAGAATTTAAGCTTTTCTCTATTTTTAACTTAGTTGGATAAGAATATTTAGTATAAGATTAGTAATTAATTTAATATAATTTTTTTTGTAAAAGCTCATCATGAGAATGATACTCTACTCATCATTGTATTATGTAAATGTACCTCCAAAGTACAGCCATGTCACGGTCACCCCAAACTCACCCTAAAACAAACAAAATTTGATTTTGTGTTCTTTTAAGTTAACAAAATAACTTTGACAGTTCGTGGGAAATTCTCAAAATCAACTAAAGTAACACGATTCAAAATTCTCTGATACATTAGAGATACATGCAATTAAAATTGATATCTTAAAGTTAAATTTTAGAAGATTTTAATCATAAGAATTCTTGAAATTTAAATTCAAGAGATAATTAAAATCATAGTTTAAGTCAAATCTTATTCTCAATGAATAATATTATGCTCGCTTTTGAGAATAATTTAGTATTTTTTAATTATCACCTAAAGATTAAAAATTTAAAAATATCAATTAATTAAAAATATTCTCAAATTAGTTAGAGATATTTAATTTTTAATATTTGATTTTAAAGGTTCAAATTGAATAGAAAGTGATTAATAACTAAACCTTATATTTTTTTCCATTATTAGAATGCGGATTTCGAATCATAAAGACTATATAATATAAGAAACATATGTCCAATGCCTTTGAAACCTTGGACACATGCTTAAATATAATTTCAATATTCTTAACTATGTTAATATTACTTAAAATTATGTGGTATTTTTACTTATTTTAAAAATTAAAATATTTAAAAAATGACAAATAAATTAAAAAATCCCAAAAATTTGAAAGTATTCATCCATACTCAAGATAGTGTTTAGATTTGAAAACATAAATATCAATATTAAAAATACATGATTTTTTTAATTTTTTAACTACATTATTTACTAAAATTAAAAAATTAGGATTTTCAAATAAAAATTTGACTTTATGCCAAATGATTTTAAAAGATCACAACATTGCCATCAAAGGTCTAAACTCATATGTTTAAATAAACTTAAAATTTCCAATGACATTGAAGTTATTTTCATATATTAAATAATTAAAATAAATAATATTTTAATTACCAAAATAGGAAATAACTTCAAAACTTTTGGAAAAGAATTATGTATGCTAAGATAAATGAAAAGCCTTTTTGGGAAGCTTTTTAATGTTAAGTGCACATAAGGGTATTTGGCACTTTAATATAGAACATTTTTTTATATAAAAAATATTAGGGTGTCAATTTGAGTCAATGCAACATATTCGAGTTAGAACGAATTTGACCTCACTCATTTATTAAATGGGCCAAAGCTCTCAACTTCAACATGACCTACTTTTAACACAACTGACCCAAATACAACAATAGAGACCCATTTGGACATGCATTTTAGTTCAATTTTGGGTAAAGTTAGGTGAAAATAAAGGAAAATTTCAATTAAAATGATATCAAAATATGAATTAACAAACCAAAATTTATCTAATAACAAGTTTGTAGGTTAACCAAAACCCAACCTAAAAAAGCTAAATAGGTCAAAATCTTAGTCTTGAAAGTTAATTGGGTTAACATAAATCATGATTTTTCTTCATGTTGTGTTCATGTCAAGGAACATATGAAAATTATCAAATTAAATTTTGATAAAATTATATGAGATGTTAAGCTAAAAAATAGACATCCTCACTTTTTTTTTTTACTATCAAAATATTGGTTTTTTTTTTTTTACAAAACTAGCTTTTACATGCAATCATTTTTCAAATTCTTACTAAAATATTGAAATTCATAATAAAATCCCAATCCCATAGTTTTTTTATCAAATTCTTTATAGCTTAATTGTGGTAAGCATAAATGCATGGGTTTAGAAGTTCAAAAAGATGACATGAGTTCTAGTGTTGTAAATTCATAAGTTTAATGTGCTATATATTGTGTTATCATTTATTTCAAGAGATTTAAAATTTTAAAAATAATAAAAATAATAGTTTAAATTGTTAAAAATATATAATTTTAAAAGTTCAAAGCTATTTAGGAACATTAAACCAATTTTAAAAATCTTCTAAAATGTTTATAGAATTGAATAATTCAATTTTTATTATTATTAATTTGACCAATAATTTTATGGAATTGAAAATTATAAGAAGCAATATATGATTCACTAGCTGCAATGAAATTATCTAAGGCATATTATGGTTTATAGTTTCTCAAGAATTTGAGATTTTTTGGCAATTAAGACATTAATTAATTTGAAATAATAAATACTTGAATTTTTAAATGTTGAAAATGTGTAATAAATACTTGAGAAAATTTCCTTTGATTTAATACACTAGTTATTTAAATTTTAGATGGCTTAGTTTAGTGGTGTTATTAGGGAAATACTTAAAAGAAAGTATACTAAAATTTGGTTTAAACATCCAATGATTGAACTAGATCATGGTTCAATGTGATCTAAAACATTAAAATTAAAATGAACTACATCTATTCATCATTTTGAAGTCCACATGTGTATTCAACCATAAATACCAAAGGGAACTTCTTCATCTATAGTGTATGAAATCAAGCAAACCAAATTGAACACATTTAGGGCATCAAGGGCTACAATCCTATGGGCTAATTTTGGCTTGATAAAATTACCTACATGCAATCTAAAGTTTAAAAAATTAACTTGCATGGCTTATTTTAGCCATGGATTTTTATCACCTTTCCTTTAGGAAAGCTAGATGAAGTAAAGTCTCTCTAGGATTTACTTAAATTAGCTTAAATTATGTGAAAACTACACTAATTTTTAGCTTTAAGAAAGCTTGGTAGTGGAGGCTACCTAACTAACTCAAAGTTTAAAGACTTTTTTTGGAGTTTAAGGAAGATATTCAATTTGTGTGTGAAGCTCTCATGCTATAAGCCCTTTTGCCACCATAAATTAAGCTTTAAACCATGGTTAATGGCATATTTAGCCACTAATAGTGGTCATGATAGAAAAGTGGAGGGTCTAGATGAATCCACTAGCTCATATAATAGGAACAATATAGTACTTAACACTATAGAAAAGCTACATATTTGTTGTGGAAATTTTCATGAGAAATCAACCAAAATTTGTCGGTAATATTAGTTTTGATAGGTTGTACCCTGATAGTAAAACTTTTAGTTAGAAATGAATTTCTAAGAATGGACAATCCTGTAAAAGTCAATTTCTAACAGATTTTCTATCAAAGGGGTTTTGACGAAGAATCAGTGCAAAGGTCATCTGGATATCCCATCGGAAAGGTGAGCCACCAGAAAATTTTCAATTGGGGATTTCCAACGACTAATTCCACCAAATTTTATTGGCAGAAAATGGTCATAAGAGATTCCACCAAAAATTTTCTCGTCAAGATTTTTTTTTTTGTCAACACCAGGTATCAAACTTATCGACCAAAAATCTACTAGAAACTTATATAAATTAAAAATAAAAAACTAGAGCTTCACATATGCTCTAATTTTTTTATTTGTAGAAGAATTATAAAATAACTTCATAATTTCTTAATAGTTGATTCTAACATACCCTCAACATCTCTACAAGAAGTCAAGATCAATAAATAGCTAATTTCAAACACTTCTTTATTTCAAGTATTTTAAATATATTTAAATTAAATAACAATTTTAAAACATTCAAATGAAATAGTTTGAAATCAATAACATCTTAATAAATTATCTACAAATAAAAAATAAAGTATAAATGAGACCTAGTCATCATCAATCTCTTTGTCATCACTTGTGTCGTCATCGTCCTCCTCCTCCTCTACCATTGGCTCCTTCCCCTTCTGGTTGTCTCTGGGCATCTTCTCCATTTTAGCCTCCATTGTAGTTATCTGGGCTTCCATCTAAGCAGTCATCCTCAATTCGATGCGCTCGACCATCGCAACAACACACCTTTGAACTATTTCATCGATCAACTAACTACTCGTTCTAAAGAATGAATGGCATGCATCATAGGCTAACCCTTATGAGTAAATGAATCCTTTCTTCTTTTTCCCAACATCATCTTTCTAGATGTCATACTTCAATCAGTACTTGACTAGTAATTTGTAGTTGTCCTACAAGAAATTATAATTTGATTTAAACATAATAGATTTTTAATTAAATTATAATTCAAGAAATTAAAAGTTAACTTACATATGCTCTTTGTGTCTGAATATCAACCCACTACTAGTCAACATGATATTATGTAATTCAACAACAGTGGCTCTCATCAACTTTATCATGTAAAAATTCTATTGAAATTAATTAATTATGAGTATAAGTTCAATTAATGCAAGTAATAAATGACTACAATCTTTCACCTGTACTCAATGTGTGGTACTAAGTCTCTAGTATGCAGAGAGGTGCCTATGCTTCCACAATCATAAGCTTAATTTTGATTTACCTACACTCTCTTACGAACATAATTTGCGGAGGCCCATAATATACAAAGGTTAGCCTACACATCCTCTCCGATCCAAAGAGGTCTTTGCATAGATCTGTGTTTGTTAGTGAACATATTATGTAGGTGGGTTACGCTTCTAGACTTAAATTGTTTTTTGATTTTATAGCAGTGCTCTGGCAGGTAGTTGAAATCATTTTATAACATAAAATAAATTAATAATAATTAGTTATTCTTTAAGATAAACTAATGCTTTTTAAATATATAAATAGTTATTATAATACCTCGAATTCTTTGAACCACATGTCTTGAACCTCAATTGGGACCTTCTTCCATGAAACATATGGAGTATCTATTTGCTCCTTATTTTATGTATGGATTCTCTAAATGGATTGAAACTAAAAATTGTAATTAAGATTAGAACCACAATATGCCAAAGAAAAACTTTAAAAATGAACTTATGTGTCACACTCCTCAATAAAAATATGTGAGATCAACGGCTCTCTGTGTTTGTGGGCATGTATATGTTGACCTCATTTTTGAATGAGGATGACATAATCCCTAATCTTAAAAATTTGGACCCTTAATCTTAGATTAAGAACTTCTTGAGACTTAGGACACTATACTTAGTGACTAGGTGAATAAATTAAAATCAAATAACAAACCAAATCAAATATTGAATTTAAATCCAAAACTCAATACTCTAGAAAACATCTAGGTCATCCTGGTGGACCCTTCTAGGAACTGACCTAACTCAACTAGATTAGATGAACTCAAATCAAACCCAAATGTAATGAAACTTAATAGAAATCTAAACCAAATATATTTGAATTGAAATCTAAATTCAATGGAGCTCGAATTGAGGTGATCGGGTTGATTAGCTCCATTAACCCATTTAAGCTCAACTCCAAGAACAAAAATCAAATAAAATTAAAACTAAATAAGTTTCAAGCAAAAAAAAAAGCACATAATCAATACATAAATGTAAATGAATCTAAAAGTAAATCTAAATGTGGTACATAGTTGAAAATAGGTCATTTGACCTAGAGTTGACACATGTGAGCCTCACCAAGTAAATAGTCAACCAACCAAAATTTGGCCAAATACAGTCATTCCAAAGATTTAAAATCATCAAATGAACATTTTTAAACATAATTCTAAATAAATCTAAATCCAAGTGGGATTCAAATGGGTTGATTGGTTCATTTGATCCAAATAGATCAAAATGAACCTTATTGAACTCAAACCCAAGTGAAATAAAAAATAATTTAAATTAAATACTCTAAAACATTTTAAAATCATAAATAAATATAATGCAATATTTATTTGACTTTAATATGATCAATTTGATCACTTAGCCCAAGTGAAACCAAACTAGTCCATTAAGCCCAATTTGGGTCAAAGTAGGTCAACTTCCAATCAATTGAAATCAATTACTTTAAATCATCTTAAAAACTTAATCAAACATGAATGGAACATGAACACATATTAATTGAGCCAAATTGTTCATTTGACTCAATTAAACCTAACTTAACCCATTTGGATCAAAATGTGTTAATTTAGGTTAAAATCAAAATCTAATTTAAATCAAATCAAATTAATTGATCATAATCATTATAGCTAATTAATTAAACATAATCAAACCAAAAATTAACTCTTTAATGGCCATTTGAGCTAGGAATTTTAACTTCACATTTTGGTCAAATGGGTCAAACTAGCTTGAATCACATTAAAATTCCATAAGGCATGGATCAAGTGATTTACAAACCATTGCAATAAACAATCAACAATAATTTAAACCTAAATCTAAATTTAATTAAACAAATGAACTCAACACAACTCAATCCAACTTAACTCAAACTCAAAACACGTAACTCTAATTTAACTTAAATGAGTTCAAACTAACCCATACCCACATTGGCTTAATTTGAGCAATAAACCAATAGCCTAAAATCATGTGAAGTGAAGCTAAGGATATGACGTTGAGTTAAAGAGAAATGGAACCATGATAGAAAAAAGGAGAATAAGAAAGACCAAAGCACACGCACATGAGAACAAAATTTCCACCTTCCCATACCTCATTCCTCTTCATATAACTCTAACATAATCTAATTTCTAAAGTCATTAAAGGAAGCAGGATCCTAGCCAAATCAAGCGCATAACCCAAGTTTGAAAGAGAGAGGGGAGAAATGAACATGAAAGTCAAAGAAGAAATCATGAAAATCTAATCATCACTTGCAATAGCCACTAAAAGAGACTTTGGCACCACTCATCCCATCATCCTTGACCTAAGAGTTGATGGGAGAATGCTCAGAAATAGTTACAAGTTCATCCCTACCAACCACCTCACCTCCTAATCACTATTAATGGTGATTTTTGGAAACCATTAAAAATGGAAGAAAATAGGCACCAAAATTACTTTTTCTAGCATCAAACACCTTCCTCACTCTACAAGATCATAACCAACCCCTTCACTACTTCTTTCCCACATAAATTACCTCATACTTTGATGAAAGGCAGCAAACATTGGTGTTCTTAGCGATTGGAGAGGAGGCGGGTGGGCATATTAACCTCATAGCTTCTTCTCACATCTAGGAATGTTCTCAAATTGATTTGACCACCGGACATTAGCTCTAATGAGATAATTTTATCAAAACTATAGCCAACCATTAGAGCTCTTGTTTGGTGAAGAAGAGAGGTCAATTCTAAGAATTTTTCCTTTAGATCATTTGCATTTTTCATTACTTTAACCCCTCGATGTGAATCAAAAAATTTTTAGTGAAAAGTGTTAGAAAATCATGGATTTGGGGTGGAATTGGGTGGTTCTCATCCGGACCACTTGATTTTTTTTGCCTTGGTTTGCGAGCTAGGAGGAAGGAAGCAAAATGGCTACTCGAACCACATTAAATGGGATGGATGACTGAGATTAAGACACTATATATATTTGATTTGAACACTTAGACGATGATCTTCGAACAATACCATCTAATTTAACTTGAATTTTTCTACTCAAAATGCCATGTTAGCATCATCAGCCTAATCAGGCTTCAACACATGAAAGGCGGAGCCCAATCAGAGCCATGTGGCATTGACTGGGCTAAATAGAAAAATTCAAGATTTATGGGTTAAAAAATCCTTAAAATCACCTAAAACTTCAAATAATTATAAAAAATAAAATACTAAATGAAAAGTTACAAATATGGGCTCGTTGGATCTGTCTTTTTGAGAGGAATCTAATATACCAAATGCCCTCATTTTTATTGGGTATTTTGACCTTAATTATAGTTTTAATAAAAATCAAAATTTTTAATCAAGCCTAAAATAATAATTAAATTAGTATGAACTTTTTAGAAATTCAAATCAAGGATAATATCTACTAACCATAAAAATTTCAAGTCAAAATGATGAGTAGATTAAAAATTATAAAATTTCGAAGTTTAAACATCCAATTTTATAAAATAATTAATTTAAGTTCAAGAAAATTACAAAAAGAACATAAAATTAACTTAAACCTAAAAATATATATAACTTTTTGGATCTTGATAAACCTAAAAATCACTTAATTAAGATTTAAGAAATCATTAGAACCAACATCAATTAAATTTATCAAAACTAAATTTCATTAAATATCAAACCAAAATCATAGATAAAATAATATTCAAACCCCCATTAACTAAACCCCAAATTGAATCAAACAAACTTAAACTTAATTATTCCGTAGTTAAGCTTTAAATTAGACTTAATCAAATTAATTTAAAATACCAATCATTAATTGGAACATTAATTGAACTAGTTACATTAAATCAATTTTATTTCATATAAAGCTAATTAATTAAATCAGATCATCTCAAATGCAATAAATCAAGTCAAACCCAAATAAATTTAATTAACATCAATTTTAATGAATGTGTAATTAAACTTGATTAGAGCAATTAAGATTGATTTAACCAATATTTGATCATTGATCAAAGAATTGCTTGATTAATCTTAATTAAGTTTAAGTTTTAATTAAAATAACAAGGCATTTTGTGATAGTTCTAAGATAAAATCATCAAACTCTATCATTTGATTAGGCTAATTATTCAATTAAGTTAAAGCCCAATTAATTATTAACTCAATCTTAATTAAATGAACCATTAAATCAAATTATTCATAATTAATTTAACCAACTATCAGTTTACCTTTAATCCAAATTAGTCACCAATAAAGTAAATAATCACTTAATTAAGATTAATATAGTTTATCATTAAATAAATCAAATAATCTTTTATTCAATGTTAATTAAATTGATTATTCAAATAAATTAACTCAAATCATGAACTAAGCTCTTGATCAAATAAGTCATCTAATAAAATTAAATTTAATTAATATTTAATTTAATGTTAATTGATTTAATTAAACAAATTAAATATATTGCTTAAAATTTTAAATTAAATATCTAATAAAGTTGTGGTTTGATTAATCATTAATCCAATGTTAATTTAATTTATTATGAAATAACATTGAACTCATCAATTTATAACTAAGATTAGCTTTTAATTAAAATTAATAATGAAATTCCAAATTAAGTTAGTTAATTATTAAATATACTTAAATTAAAATTAAAAAAGTCATAAAAAATCCTTAAAACTAAGTACAACTTAAATAAAACATCCAATTAAATTTATTATAAAATTTAATCAAAATCATCATGGTTAATTAAATCATTAATTAATTTAATAAAACCTCTTATTTAGGTTAATCATTTTGAACCTAAATAATATTAAAAAAATTAATTTAGAAAAGATAGCTTAAATTAATTAAACTCCAACTACATCAATTAAACTCCAAGTATAGATTTTAAAATCAATTTATATCAAATTATTAGTTAAACCCCAACTACATCAATTAAATCAAATTAATCATAATGGAATTAAGAAATCTAATTAAATCAATCCTTTAAACCAAAATTTAAACAAATAAATAAAATGACAAAGTTAATCATAAACATCCAATCAATTTAATTAACTATATAAATAAAATTAACCTAATTTAAATTGAGCCTTTAAACTAAACTTTAAACAAATAAATAAAATAAGGATAAACTTTAAGCTCTCTAGAGTACTTGTTGACCCGGGTGCATCGAACAACATCATGAATGTCAAAACTTTAGCTTATTTGAGAGTGGATGCATGCAAACTCAGCTCTAATAAGATGATGTTGCATGGATTCAATGATAAAGGAGAAAGAGCCTTAAGCTCAATTAGACTATTATTAGAAATAGGTGATTTTAAAACTGAAGCTAAATTTGATATTATAGATTCAAAAACATCTTTTAGTGCTCTTTTGGGTAGACCTTAGATCTATGAATATATAATGGTCCCTCCTATGCTCCATCAATACATCAAATACACACGTGATGGGGTCAATCATATTATAAAAGGTGACATACAACCATTCTCTATCTATGAGATCATGATCAATGAGGATGCCACTTATTATTTTCCTAAGAAGCAAATTATCTTTCAAAGGGTACAAACTTTGGCTATAAAAATATAACAAAGAAGAAGAAAAAGAAAAAGATAAAGATGATAATAATAAAGAAGAAGTGTTTGAAGAATAAAAATGTGAGTAATACACATTGACTTAGAATCAAGTTCTAATGATGAGTCAAGTGTATGAAGCGAGGTCTCAAAAATAAATAAATATATAACCCCTAACCAAAGTTTGAAATCTCTTTAGAATCTGACAGTGAAGATAATCGGGTCCAAGAGCTGAAGGATAGGTCTGAAATTTCAATGTATGAAAAACTAAATAAATATGTGGGCACTTTAACTCTAACACCTCTATCCCAAAATAAAATAGTAGGGTTAGAAGTTAAAGTTGCCCCTAATCTTACTGGAGAAGTTAGAAAAGTTTGAAGTTCTATTTTGTACCTCCATCTTCAAGCTTAGAAGGGGGTGTAAAACTTGAAGATGAAAATTTCAATGAAATAGTTGTACCTTTTGATTGGTATTCTATGTGTTTTAAAAATTCAATTAACTGTGGTTTGATCCCTTGCGAGTGGACCAAGGGTATGGCCCAACACCAAGAGAAGCTATGGGATACTAAATTTAAGAAACTAAAACCCAAAGCTAGTGTAGGGTTTTGAACCATAAGATCGCATCAAGATGATGAATATCGCTTAATGATAAATACTAATCAAGAGTCTGACATTCTCTTGACAAGTCAATCTAATCCATTAGATGAATATTGTTTAGAGATGTTAGAAGACCAAGATGACATCCAAACTTGGGATGCACCACCAAAATTTGAAGAGAAAATTAAATCAACAATTGATGAGTTAAGAGAAGTAAATTTAGGAATGGAACCCAATCCACACCCACATTCATAAGCTCACTTTTAAGTGAATCAGATGCCAACAATCTAATCAAACTACTCTCAGAGTTTAAGGACTATTTTGCATGGAGTTACGATGAGATGCCCGGTCTATCTCCAGATGTGGCAGTCCAAAAGCTCAAGATCAAGCTTGATGCCATTCCAATAAAGCAAACCCCATAATGCATACGGTTAGACATTGAGCAACAATTCATTGTTAAAGTCAAAAAATTGATTGATGCTATATTTATTCAAAAAGGAAGATATCCTTCTTGGTTAGCCAACATTGTTCTAGTGAAAAAGAAAAATGGTCAAATTCAGATGTCAATTTCAAAGACTTGAACAAGGCTTGTCCCAAAGATAAGTTCTCATTACCATAACAGAACTCATGATAGACATAACCTCCTCGCATGAAATATTCTCCTTCATGGACAGCTCATCTGGTTATAACCAAATCAAGATGGCCCCTGAAGATGAGAAGCAATCGACATTCACAACCCCGATAGAGATCTATTATTACACAATCATGTCGTTCAATTTTAGTTATGCAGGGAAACTTACCAAAGGGCTATGACCAAGATTTTTTATGACCTCATTCACAGTCAAGTGGAGTGTTACATCGATGATCTTATCATCAAAAGCAAAAAATAAAGAAATAAAACCACCCTTATGACTTGAGAATTATTTTTGAAAGACTTCGTCACTACTATCTAAAAATGAATCCCTTGAAATGCACCTTCAAAGTGACTTTAGGGAAATTCTTAAGATTCATAGTAAGACATAGAGGTAATAAAATTGATCTAGAAAAGATTAAAGCCATCCTTGAGATGTTTCCTCTTGCCTCCTTGATGCAATTTTGACCATTTATAAGAGCCTTGTACAAACAATGAAGCTCTAATAATTGGTTTGGAGTTAGCAATTCTAATGGAGATAAAGGAAATAATAATCTTTAGAGATTCCCAATTAGTAATCAATCAAGTAAGAAGAATTTTTAAGGTTTTGAATTCAAAACTTCATAACTATCACAAGTACACTTTGAAGCTACTTGAGCATATTCATATTGTAACTTTATACAGGGTCCCACGTGGAGATAATTCCACTATAGATGTTCTGGCAAAGCTCACAAAATAGATTGCATGTCCAAGAAAAGAATTTATTCCTATAGAGGTCCATAACCATCAGGTTCTATCTCTTATAGATTTAGATTACATTAATAGAACTAAAACTGAAGGGATTGGTGCTCACGCTGAAAACTATGAAGAGGCTGATTGAAGGCAGACATTCATAGATTATCTATGTATAGAAAGACTTCCATAAGACAAATCTTGAACAAATCAAATAAAGAAATGACCATTGCCATATACATTAATCAACAATATATTATATCGACACTCATTTGATCAGATGTGGTTATGTTGCTTAGATAAAAGTAGTTTTATTGGGTATTTTAAGCTTAATTTTTGATTTTAATAAAATTAAATTTTCTTAATTAATCCTTAAATAAAATCAAATTATTTTAAAATTTTTAAGGATTCAAATTAAGGTTAATATCTACTTACCCAAAACATTTTAAGCCAAAATGATGAGTAGATTAAAAGTTATAAAATTTCAAAGTTTAAACATCCAACTTTATAAAAAAAATAATTAAAATTCAAGAAAATTAATAAAAAACATTAAAATAACTCAAACAATTATAACTAACTCTAATGGACATAAAAATATTGTAATCTTCTAAAACTCACTAAACCCAAAAATCATCTAATTAGGTGATTAAATGAATTAGGTAAATTAATTAATGAACATGAACTTTGGAAATTCATAATAAAACAAATAAAAATCCAAAAAAATCTAAATAAACCATCTCTGAATTTCTCTTATATAGAAGAATCTTAAAAGTTAAAACCTCCATTTAATTCTTAATATTTTAACTTTTATTTAAATTTTATTGAAAATATTAAAAGCTTAATTACACTCAAAATATATATGTGACTAAGATAAAATATTGAAAAAATAAAATTGAGGTTAAAACACACCTCCCATAAAACTTTCAAGATAAATTGATTGTTAGATTGAGAGATACTAATTTTAAAGATCAAATAGCCTAATTTAAGAAAATAAATAATTAAATTTTATGAAAATTATGGAAAATTATGGAAATGCCTTAAAAAACATTTCAATCAACATCAAAGAACTTATATATATATATATATATATATAACTCTTGGGAGTTTGATAAACCTAAAAATTACTTAATTAAGATTTAAGAAATCATTAGGACCAACATCAATTAAAATTGTCAATGCTAAATTTCACTGAATATTAATCCAAAATCATAAATAAAATAATATTCAAACGCCCATCAACTAAACTCCAAATTTAATCAAACAAACTTAAACAGAATTTAAAGAAATTTGATAGTTAAGCTTTAAATTAGACTTAATCAAATTAATTTAAAATACCAAGAATTAATTAGAACATTAATTGAACTAGTTACATCAAATCAAGTTTATTTCATATAAAGCTAATTAATTAATTCAAATCATCTCAAATATAATAAATCAAGTCAAACCCTAGTAGATTTAATTAAGATCAATTTTAGCGAATGTGTAATTAAACTTGATTAAACCAACTAAGATTGATTTAACCAATATTTGATCATTGATGAAAAGAATTGCTTGAATAATCTTAATTAAATTTAATCATTAATTAAGATAATAAAACATTTTGTGGTAGTTCTAAGATAAAATCATCAAAACGTCATTTGGTTAAGCTAATTATTCAATTATGTTGAAGCCCAATTAGTTATTAACTCAATCTTAATTAATGAACCATTAAATCACATTAATCATAATTAATTTAACCAGCTATCATTTAACCTTTAATCCAAATAGTCACTAATAAAGTAAAAAATCATTTCAATAAGATAAACTTGGTTGATCATTAAATAAATCAAAATCATTAATTAAACTTAAATCAAATAAGGTTAACTTTAATTAATATTTAATCTAATGTTAATTATATTGATTATTCAGATAAATTAATCAAAATCCTTAATTAAGCTCTTGATCAAATAAGTCATTTGATAAAATTAAATTTAATTAATTATTAATTTAATGGTAATTGAATTAATTAAACAAATAAAATATAATTCTTAAACTCTTAACTAAATCATCTAATAAAGTTGGGGTTTGTTTAATTATTAACCTAAAATAAAGTTGGGGTTTGTTTAATTATTAACCTAACATTAATTGAATTAATTATCTAATTGGATTAAACTCATCAACTTATAGCTAAGATTAACTTTTAATTAAAATTAATAAGGAAATTTTAAATTAAGTTAATTAATTATTAAATTAAATTAAATTAAAATTAATTAAGTCATAAAAAAAATAATCTTTAACTCCAAAATTAACTTAAATCAATATTTTAATTAAATGATCATGGTTAATTATATCATTAATTAATTTAATCAAACCCCTTAACTATGTTAATCACCCAATTAAGTTAGTCATTTTGAAGCTAAATAATCTTAAACCTAATATAATAAAAAAATTTAATTTAGCTCAGACAACTTAAGATAATTATTAATTAAACTCCAACTACATCAACTAAATCAAATTAATCATAAACATCCAACTAATCATTAGTCATATTCTAATCAAATTAATCTTGATGGAATTAAAGAATCTAATTAAATCAATCCTTTAAATTAAACTTTAAAATAAATAAATAAAATAACCAAGTGAATCATAAACATCCAATCGATTTAATTAATTACATAAATAAAATTAACCTAATTTAAGTCAATCCTTTAAACTAAATTTAAACAAATAAATAATGCAAACAAGTTAATCATAAACATCCAATCGATTTAATTAACTATACAAATAAAATTAGCCTAATTAAACCTTGATTAAGCATTAAATCTCAACCATATAAATCACTTAAATTCAATATGCAACGAACTAAATTGAATCTTGATTAATCACTAAACTTTAAACTAAGTCGATCATAAATCAAACACATCTTGATTAATCATTGTTTTTTATTACTTGAACTTAATTGAAAATTAATTAAACTAAATAAATGCTTAATTTGGTTAACTAAAATTGTAAAGAACTTAACCAAAATTAACCAACTTGGGATGAAGTTAATCAAATCTCAGATATCTAAGTTAACCTTCTCAAGTATGAATCATTAAATTTTAATTAGATTAACCAACCGTTTGATTAACTTAAACTAATCATGTAAACAAGACATACTAGAATAATCTTTAATTTGATCATTACATAAATCATTCAATTAAACCTTCAAATTATCCAATCAAATTAATCATATAAAGTTTAAGTTATCTGTAAATAAATTGATCAAGCATTAACTTAATTAGGACACTTATGTATGATAAATCAAATATACTTCAACTATATCGATCAAAACATAAATATTCAATTGATTATTCAAATTAAATCATAAATCTAACATAATCAAAGTCAACCCTAAATAATATACTTAAAATAAATAAATGAATTACAAACCCATACTAAATAAAACCCAATTATGTAACAAAATCTCAAAATAAATATAGTATCTTTAAAAAAAATCTAAAATAGATGATTATGAATATTAAATCAATTAAACTTGACTGAAATAAAAGTCTCACATAACACCATAAGTAACATAAGTCAATAAAAAAGACTAATAAATTTAGTTATTAAACAATTAATAAAAGATGAGATTAAATAAATGGATCATTAAGTAGAATAGGTCTAATGGAATTAAAACATATCTTCACTTTAATTTAAAAATAAAACTTAATTAAAATGAATTGTAAATTAGTTGATTGTGCAAAACAATATAAAACAAATTTTAAAAAACCTATAAGTGAAACCTAAGAAAATAAATTAAATGAAATAAATAATTGAATTATCTATAAAAAAAATAATTATTTTAAGACATCCATAACATAACTTAGAAGTTTAGGATGCCCTAGTTTTAGGTTTAACACCTTAAGCATTTCATTGACTTAGATTTCTTTAGATATAATTAGTAATATATTTACAAATTACAAAATGCTCTTTAATTACTAATCAATTAAACCTAATAAAGAAACCCGAGATCATAAAACTCAAACAATATTAAAATTTAAAATTGATTGAACTTAATGAAAAACTTATAATAATGAAACTCAAATAGTATTAATTTGCATCATTTAATTTCATAAGCTTTATAAATTTAAAATTAAACTAAATAAAAAAATTTGAATGTGAAATGAATGTCAAATATAAAGAATTAAACAAATTATACCTAATAAATTTGGTTATGTCATATTACAAGAACAATAGTGTTGTAAAATTGAAATTATAAATTAAATTTGAGCTTTGAATAAACCAAGAAAATTTTAATTAAACCAATCAAACAACATCAAGAAAAAATTAAACTGAACCAAGTAATCATTAAACTAAATTAAATAACATGTAAACTCAAATCACTAAATTTAATAAATTTAATAGATGATCGAACACTCAATTGAAATTCAAATAAAGAAACCCTTCAAATTATCAATTAATCAAAAAATATATATTAATCAAACTTAAATGTAATGAAAATATGTAAAGCCTTTTAAAACTAATTCAATTAATACAAATCATTAAAAATTTAATGAAATAAATCCTAAAAAAAGAGGCAAGTATTAATTCAGAGAAAGAAATTAAACATTAATTAAATTTTTAAAATTGAGCTAAATCAAAGAAAAATTTAATAAATCAGCAAAATAATATCAACAATCAAGTAAACATTAATTAAATCATTCATATAAATTCAAATTGATTAGTAAAGATACGTAGGTTCTTAGTTTGACCTATAGAATGGATCTTCATCTTAGGGTAAAAATTCTATTCTACTAGGATGAGGATGTTGATGAGAATGGATTCTGTCCAAAGCAGAATTTATCTTGTTCTTCATTCTTTAAAACTTAAATTCAACTTAAACACGAAAAGAAACTTAAAATTGAAATAAAATGTAAAATCAATTTTATCACTTAAAGTGGAACCACCTAACTATAAATGAACAAACTTTGAACTTGAATTAAACTTAAACTAAAAATAAATTCTTGTGTAGTTATACCACACAAGCCCCTCTTTCAGATACTAAAATATTAGGTCACTAACCCTAGACTTAGGTTAGGCAGATGATCTGTGATGATTTGATGTGATGTGATACTTTTTATTATTTTATGATGTACTATTTTGGATTGTATGTCTAGGATTATTAGCTTGCTAGTCTGGTTGTTAGGGTATTTTGTTAGACTAACACTATTTTTTGTACGAGACTATGCCAAAAAAAGTTACTGTAATAAGTATAAAATAAATATTATTTCTTTGCACGTGATGCTCAAGTCCCTAAGAATAACTCAATAGGATAGGTGGCCTTGGAAATCACTAATGCTAAGCTAGTATGTTTGAAATATAAACTACTGGTGTGCAATTTGTTTTATCTAATGTTTGTTTTATAGGGTTTAGGATTTTATTTTAGAATTTTAAAATGTAATTTGATCCTAGGATTAGGTTAGGATATATAGGGTTTAATATTAATAAGAGTTAATTGTACCTATTTGATGGTCTGGCCTAAGGAGTCCCTGAAGAAGACAATAATCCTGAAGTTAATGAAGACCGCATAGATCAAACTTTTAGTTATAAGCCAGGTTGTATAAAGGTAGTGCTTGACTTCCAGGCTTTATAGCAGTACCCAGTGACACTGACTTATTTTATTTATTTAAATTTTGTTTGATTTGTTTTGGGGTGCACAATAGAATTGAATGCTTTTCATTGGATCTCTTTCTATGATTGTTGTGTTCTATGATGAAGCCTAGATGCGTAAGGCTCTTATGAAACTAATTTTTTTTAACCCATTAAAATCTAAATAACTCAAACATAAATAAAAACTCATAACCTCATTCAATTAAATCCCTAGGCATAAGTTAAAATCAACTAAAAAAGTAGACTTTATGAACCATGTGAGCATAATGTTCATCATTCTTGAATTGGATGCCCATTGCACATAAGGGGGCATCTGACCTATGAGGATGACCACCCTTCTTGGGGAAGTCTGCCTTCACATTTTGATTTGACCCATAATCATTTTCTAACAACATTTCATCTTAGGCATGAATTGCAAACCCAAATCCTTTAAATTAAATTATAAGTCAAAATACATAAAAAAGTCAATAATTATTGCATTAGCTAGATGCATAACATACCATCTATTATCTTAGGGTTAGGGAGTGAGTTAGATGCTTATCTTTCTTTCCAAAGCACAATAGTCTAGCCATCTTACATACATAAGATTGGAATCATGGTTTTAAATCGCTTATGCGGTGTTAGCTGGCAATCATTCCAGGCATGTAATGTGTCTAGAAGAGTTAGGGATAAGTTTATTCTCTTAAGTGAGAAGATGACCTTCTAATTCTCAAATTCATAAAACTAGACTAGGTCAAGTTTCTAACTTATGTTAGAAGTAATTATAGACTTAAGTTCTAAAACATCCTTCTTAGAATAAGTCTTTAATCATTAGGAATTTCTAAAATCTTGTGTTGTTAGACTCTAAGCCCTAGATTTCTAATATAATATCAACTCAAAGTCTCAATAATTCTAAATTCAAAATTTGTAAAAGCCTAGTAATATCATAGTTGAAATACTTACTAGGCTTCCCAATATCTAAAAGAGTTTCCTACTTATTCCCAATTTACTTCCAAAAAGAACTCTTCCACCTTGAAGCATTCCCTTTTGAATTTTTAAATAAAATATTTTTTTATGACAAGCTTTGAAATCAATAGAGATGAAAGTCAGTTCATTTAATCGAGACTTTTCTTATAAGAAATTCTATTTCTTTTAAGATGTAATTAATTATAGAGGCTTACCCTTATAAGAAACTATGAACCCTGCAATAAAATTCTACCTCTTTATATAGTTTAAAGGAAGAATATCTGGTAGATCGGCCTTAAAAGTCCTTATAAAGTTATTGAATCTATTATAAGGCAATATATTTATCTCTTATTGATTTATTTAATTATCTAAATAAGAACTCCCAAGATCTGTGTGGTGTTCTAAATAAAATTCCCATAGTATTGGGCTGATCAAGTGGTGCAAGCTAAATCATGGGCTCACTAAGACCTTCGTATGTCTGATATGGGTAGAACGATGTAGTGTTAGTAGGATTTAGAGAATGATAGACACGTGTTATGACTGATCTAGAAGTCCAAGGTGGAAAAATCAAAATAGAGGTCATGATGCTTACTATGGTGGGAGCCTGAACGATGGGTTAGGATGCAACCTTCTTCTGCTTGAAGATGCTCATAAATAATCATCGTGGAGTATCATCACCACCACCTGATGTCATCTATAAGTAAAAGAAAATAAAACAATTAGATCTATCATAAATAAGGTTATGTAAAGAACTTAATAGGAACAACAAAAATTTATAACAACATAGAGATGCAAGTATAGTTTCTAAAAAAGGTTGTGTGTGAATTGTAGTATGTAAATGGATACCATGCTTTAAAAAGTATGTAAAAGGATAGTATGTAAATTACAATATGTAGGTACAATATGTAAAAAATTTATTATATAATTAAAGTATATAAAAGGGGTAATATGCAACTCTAGACTTTTTTTGATGCATATATACAAAAAAATGTGCAAGTACCTATTTCAAAAAAAAATGTATGCTACCTTTAACACATATGTTAGCTCTTCTACTCCAATGAATCACTAGAAATTTAATTTATAGTGTCATGTTCATCATCATCCTTGTTACTTTCATCTTCAAACTGAATAATTTTTTCATAATCAATATTAGTATTAATCAAGCTTACAACTGCCTCTACATGTAATCTGAACTATATTGGGAACTCATCTTTGACCTTCTTATATATAATGATAACATCATCCAAGTTTAATAAGTTCACGAATGACTTGAACTCAATAATGAAATTAACATGATTAAGTGAATATTATTTTTGACTAAAAATTAAATTGGGATATTGTAGCATTGACTCACTTACTCAAGAAAAGTTTGAACTTCATCACAGTTTAAAAAAAAACATTAACTAGCACGCCTTAAGCTCTTTGTCATTCAGATATCTCATTGTGCTTCTACCCAATATTTTTTGGATTGTTGGAAAATATATAATACTTTATATGAAGATCCAACATCATTGATATTATCCATATGTACATGTGTCTCAAATTAGTAGGAGAAAAATTTGTAATCTCTTAAGCCAAGTAATCTTCACATATTGAGCCTTCAGAGTGTACTTTATTCTTCATAGGTTTTTTTAATTTATTCAAGAATTTGCATGAATTTTGGGGATAATTAAGCTTAAATTGAATGTTAATTGATATTACTACTTTTAATAAATAGCTACCTATCAAAAGAAAACATCTAACAATGATGCACTAGTTCTCCCACTCTAGCTTCATATGGTAGATGTATCGGTAGGTACTCCATGGAGTCAAAAAAAGTAAGGGTAAATATCTTTTTGAGTTTACAGATATTAATTGGAATGTTAATTTCTAGTCATTTAAAAGCTTCCACATTTAATCAAATTGAGGGTAGTTTTTTTAAAGAAGATACTATGTTTGATTAAAGGATTTAATATTTTCTCTTAAAAAGCACTAAATACAACTAGAAGTAAGCACTCCAAAAAAATGTGGCAATCTTGGCTCTTCATTCCAAATATTTTCTCTGTTCTTAAATCAACACATCAACTCAAATTAGATGCATACCCGTATGGTAACTTCAATGACTGTACCCACTTACACATTATTTTTTGTTATTCTAATGTGAGGCATATTTGGCTTTAGGCTTCTGAACTATACTAGCTATAGTTTTTCTCAACTTTAACTCTCTTCTATTAAAATATTCCTTATCTAATTTGGCCTTTACATTATCTTTAGTTTTACCCCTAACATTCATCACTGTGTTAAAAATATTGTGAAAATTTTTTTTCTATAAGTGCATGACATCAAAATTATGCCTTGTCAGATTAGACTTTTAATATGGTAGATCTTATAAAATACTCATCTTTGTCCAATTATGGATTACACCATAGCATAGAATATAGTGCCAGATAACATTGGAGAATTAGTTATAGTTGGAATACAACAAACAATATGCTTTAAGTCATCCCCACTCAATCTTGGGGGTGACTTAGCCTTTTTAACTCATTTTTTTATAAATGCATTCTTGTTTCTTCTAAAAGGATAATCAACAGGGAGGAACATATGGTGATAGTCAAACCAAGAATTTTTTCAACCATTTTTAAGAGTGAATGCCTTTAATAAATCCATGTAGTATGGATAGACTAACTTCCCAACGTGCTCCATCCTAACAGTATTCCATACATAGAAAAATCATTAACAATCCATATCAGTGCTACTTTCATCTGAATATTTTGCTTTCCAGTAATATCATATGTAAATACATCATTGTACCATAAGATTTTCCACTCATCTATCAATGGTTGCAAGAAGACATCGATCTTTGATTTGGAGTTATGTGGCCAGGTATGATCAAAGTTGAAAGCATATAAGGTGTGGTCATACACATCTCTAGTGGTATATTATATGATGTAACTATCACTGACCAATATGAATAGGGTGACATGGACTGATTAAATGGTGTGAAACTGTCAATGCATAGGTCAAGTCTAATGTTTCATGGCTTAGCTATAAAATCAAGATAAGTATAATTGAAATGCTTCCACATTTCTTCATCTGATGAATTACTCAAGATATTAATTGCAATTTCTCTATTATGGTGCCATTGCATGTGCTTTGCTGAATGCATGAAAGTGTATAGTCTTTACATACATGGAGTTAGCAACAAGTAGAATATATGCTAGTGTGGTACATCATTTTATTTGCATTATTTCTACTCTATGGCTTGAATCCAAGTGCTCTGTAAAATTTGCAATCATTATCCTGTGCATTGTTCTTGTAATATGACACACAATCATTAACACAATTGTTATTTTTTAAACTCAAACCTAGCTTCAACACCAACTTCTTTTTTCTATTAAGGTCTTTAGGAACTACATTTTCCTATGAGTTTGTCTCTTTTAGTAACCTTACAAATTGGTTAAATCATTCACGCGGCACATTAAATTCAACTTTAATACTTAGTATTCTTACAGTCACAAACAGCTCAGTGTGATTCGTGCAACCTTCCTATAATAGTTGTTGTGTTGCCTTTAATAGGTCATAAAACTTTTGAGCTTCTTTAATAAGTTGCTCCTCCTCTGGTGCAAATTTAGTTCTAGCATCATCATAGACTATTTCTTCATAATTTTGGACAAAATCATATTCACTTTAAGGGTATGCATAACTCATTGAAGCACTAGTGTCAGCATCAATATGTGCTGGAACTCATCATGTGAAGTCCATATCCAATAATTTGGTTGGAAACCCCTATGCTACAAGTCTAATCTGACTTTTTCAGGTGTTAAGAATGCTTGATTCATGTGTCTTGCACATGAACATCAAAATTTTCTTCAGAAATTTAAGATGAAAGTTGAGATGCCATGGATAGAGTGCTCAATACCATTCAAGAATTCATTAGTTAATATTTTTCTATCCATATGCAATCTATTGTACTTCAATGATCACTCACTATGGATATCCATAAGCCGGGTAAATTAAATAATATGATGATTAAATTAATATATTTATATAATTTCATAAAAAAATTATTAATTATATGCTTAGCAATTTGACACATTAAAATACATAAAAAAAATGCCAAAATAAAATTTACAAAAAATATAAACTTTTGACATTTAAAATCATAGATCTATACACAAATAAATTTTTTAAACTAAGATTAACCAATTTCAAATAAATTTTAAGATTTAACATAAAACCCACAAAATCTCCTCAAAATGACAAATCCATTTTTCTTATACAAGCAAGGGATTAAGGTTACCTTTGAGTCTATGGATAAATTAGAGAAAATAGAAGCATTTCCGATAAAAATCAGCAAGCCATAGCTTATTTCTCGTTGCCGGCCTAGAGAGAGGGAGAGGGAGAGATCGAGAGGAAATGGGATCGAGTGGTGGGGGGTTGGGTTTCATCGCCTTAACACTAATGATTTTTATGGATTTTTCACTAGAAAATCTATTGGAAATCATTTTTATGGATTTTTTTACCTGAAAATCAGTCATCTTTAAGTGATTCAACCAAGACATCCTCTACAATAGTACTTCCATCAAAAATAGTTTTAGCCGACAACTTCATTGGTAATTTCCAACCAAAATGTAAAATGAAAATCTATTGTTTTCCTATAGTGTAAGCCTTAAGGTGGAGAAATTAAACTTATGTTAATCTTAAATTAAATTTATATTATATAGAGTTAATATTCTTAGCTTGAGTTTATCTTTTTACTGGGTTTGGTTTAATTATTAATTGATTAATGTTATGGGTTAATTCAAGTGCTTTTATTATTTTATAGGGTTTCACACATGTGAACCTATTTTGGCTCAAATAGGTCATGTTGACCTATTTGATAAAAATGGTCAAATCCATGGATTGATTTAACATAGATCAATGGTTAACATCATAATATTTTAATTAATCTCAATAATTAATAGTTTAAACCAATTTCATTAATTGGTAAGGTTGATCCTAATTAGAACTAGGTAAAGTTTGCAAATGTGTTTAATTGACCCATGTAGTCAAAATTGTCATAATTATGGTTAAATTAGGTTCACTATGGTTACATCATGTCAAGTACATTTAATGAGAGATCCATGCTAAATTGATTGGATTAGTTTGATACATAATGTGAAATTGGCTCAATTGATCCATTTGGGTTCAATTGGGTCAACTAGATTTAATTAGTCTTATTAATGGATCCATTGGCTAGTTGAGTGTATGGCTCACTTATACAAATTATATGATGAGCATGAAATTGAAAAAAAGTAGGTCAATTTAAAGATCTAATGTTGTTTGATTCAATCGAACTAATAAGATTTTAGAACTAGCAATCATGGTTTTATTAAATCAACTCACCAACCCATTAGGACCAATCTAAGACATTTCATTGAGTGTCTAGAATCTATTAATTAGGTTAGTGAAATGGTTCTAAAGCTAAATTGTTGATCGGTATCTAAACTAACTAGTTTTGAATTATCTTTGTCGTAGGGGTTGGCCAAGATCAGGTCAATGTGTTCCATAGATTAAATCATATTTAAATCACCTAGAGGCAATTATAGAAAAATTTAGTTTAAACTAATTGGCTTGATTTTCATTGAATTTGCCATAGTTTCAAATGAATTTAAAATTCTCAAGTACCATGGGTTGCTTGTGCAACAGTATCCCAATTGCTCTAATTAGATAAATCTCATGGTCAATGTCATTTAATTAAAGATTGATAAAATAATTAAAAGTAATTGACAAAATCAATGTGCGAATTTAAAATTATTTTTTTTCAAATGATACCAATAAGTTAATTAGGTTAAGTAGGGCCATTCGAGTTATTTAGCCAAATTAATTAGTATCCAAGTTAAATTATCTCTAGAGAATTTACTTAAGACTGTTGAAAGCACTAACTATAAACAATTTGATTAAATTATCCAATTTAGCCTAAAAAAAATTGTCTAGGTCAAATTGAACCAAATAACCCAATTAGCTAAATTAAAATTAATTAAGGGACAATTAAGCCAAAGTACATATGGTTAATTAATTAAAATAATTTCTAACTATTGACAAAGCTTAATATGGTCAAGAAGATCAAACTAGTTCTAAGGAACAAATGAGTCCTTTTGGGTTTGATTGGTCATTAATCTAATCAGATTACATCAAAGGCCCATTTGAATTTACTAAGTCATCTCTAACTTAGTGGATCGAATTCAAAAGGCTAGTAATGTTAACTTTTCTAAACATAAGATTTAGATTTATATTGACTTAAATAGATATCTTATTGAGTTAAGCTAGGAGTGACTATTTCTAGCCTACTTTGATGGTTAACTAAAGTAAATCCACCAATGATATAGTAAGATAATATTATAAAAGATGTTTCTAAGTGGTTAGAATATTTGATTTGAAATCACAAAATAAGTTCATTGTTAAAATATATTAGTGATTATTTAATCTTAGTTCAAATTTGCACCTATAGATCAATTTAATAGAACTCTTGGTTAATTATTATGTTCAAACATGTAACTAAATTGATTAGAAAAAGAAAGAATGCTTAGTCCATTAATTAGATATACCAAAATAAAGTAGGGTTTAGCTCAATAGGGAAGTCTAACTTAAGGCTAATGAAGGTGAAACCTATTTGAATGAAATTTGTTAATGTTAAATCTACATGGGTTTATTAAGGTTAAGTTCTATTCAAATTATGCTAAGGGCTAAGACATGATTTTTGTCAAGGCTAAGCTAAGATTGAACCTATAAAATAAATAAATTAATTAAACCTTAAAAAGAGGAATATTTGGAGCATCTTTATGAATAAACTAGAGTAACAAACGAAGAGTGTGTCCAAGATCAAATTGACGAGAGTAAAAGTGGCAATTTTACCATTTTAAAGATCAATTTGATTTAGCTTCAAAGCATTGACACTTTAGAGCTAGCTAAAGACCCCAAACTTCTAATATATATTAGAAAAATATGCCATGGATAACATAAATTAATTAAAATTAATAATATCTAAAATATTTTGAGTTTGATAGCTAGACCCAACTAACAAGTTCTCTAATTTGCCAAAAATAAACCCAAGAGTATTTATATTTAGATTCCTCTAATAAATCCATGCTTAAGACTTCACCAGTGATAAATAGACCATTTAATCCTTTAAGTTCATGACATTAATTGAAGCTATCCATATGGTTATTGGCTTTGTAAATAAGGCTCAAAGTTCTTATCCTTGAACTCATCTACATATTCAAGAAGCATGCACCATCATAAAAAATAAATGTGGGCTATTCTTCCTTAGATTAATATGTTGAACCATGCAAACAATACTTTCAAGATTCACCATTAGAAGAAATATGCATTATCAAAAAGATAAAGATGATAAAATATACTCAAAATTTCTCTTATTTGAAAATTTATAAGAAAAACTTTCTTTGCAATAAGTGTTGAAAGAGACCCAAATTTACCCTTCAAAGTCATAATTTATTTTTTCCATAAATTTCTAAAATAATAATAAATGTATAATCTAAAATTAGCTTAAACATAAAGAAGAATATATATTCTAAATAGTTTAAATTATAATAGTGTTTGTTCATACTAAATCTCAAAACTAAAACTCAAACCAAGATGTTGAATATGAAACAAAAAACTTTTATAATTCATTGTAGAATAATAAATGTTCACGAAGGAGTGGAAAAGGAACAATATCACATTAACATGATATAGTATATGCATAACAAGTTGTGGGAGTACCTAATCTTATGTATTGTATGGTAATAATCGAACAAGGTTGGGGGCAATATGGTTTGAGGACTAGGAAAGAAAAGAAACAACTTTGAAGAAGATGCCAAGAATTTTGGAATGAATATTCCAAAAAAATAAAGTCCATCAAAAATCACACTTGTTTTATTCCCTTATTCTTGCCTAATATTTGCAACAATTTGATGTTGTAAAATAAATTTGTGAAAATAAATATTAGTTGTTGATATTTCTTGAAGTAGTACATATTATTAATTTTTGAAAATTTTAAATTATAATTACAAACCATGAGTCACACATCCATCCCTAATGTGCAACAAGTGGATTCTATTGCGTGATTTTTTCTTGAATATAAATTTTCATAGAAATTAACCATCATCTTGATTCTATTCCTCAGATTAATTGCTCAATAGCAAAGGTCATAAATTGAGATGAAGCCCAATAACTTTTCTTCGTCCTATTCATTGATACTCTATGTTTTGGTGACCTTATCAAAAGTTTTAAAGTCCCCTTCAAGGTTTTCTTGTTAGTAGCACCAGCGTGGTTGCTAATAAAAATAAAAGTTTGACTTCTACGATTTCCATGGGAATGATGCAAGATCCTTAACCTTAGAACATGAAGTGAAAAGTTGGTGAGAGAACCAAGTCATAAATATTTGGGAGCATGCATGAATCTTAGTTTAACAAGTTTGCTTGATTCTTATGATCCTTTCAATCATGCAAGTGCTCTACCTCTGAGACCTATCTTGAGCTAGTGAGCCTATACAAATTATAAAATCATGGCTCATTATATATGTATAATTAAAAGGTCAATTACCAAAATATATATTTTTTAAAAATATTGACATGTATAAAGCATATTATATAGTTATAAATTTTGAGTGATATTTATATATTAAGTTTTTTTAGTGGAGAATGTGTTATATAAGATCTATGTTAAGATCAATATTAGCCAATGAACAATTATCAATCCAAAATTTTAAGTGAGTGGAGAAGAGACAACATTTTTATAGAACTTCAATTGTATTATTATCCTCCACTCTCTTGTATATCTCAAAAATGTTCCCCTCCTTAATAAGAGTCCATAATCTCTCTAACCAATACTAAGCAATATCACATACTGTCACCCATAAAGAGGTTATTCCATCACATGGAGGTAACGTGCGAGCCATTGCTCTTTGATATTGCTTAACCATAATACAGCCACAATGGAATACAGGAGCCTTAAATAATATGGACCATCGAATACTTGCCTGACTATGTATGATCATGACTTGTTAACTATAATAATTATTCATTGTATTTTTAAATCAGTACAATACATGTACACTAGTAGATTTGAATCAAAAATCTATAAGATTAAGCATGGTTAAAGGGCCACCAACAATACCAAAAAAATTCAAATATTAATTTCTAAATGTTATAGGACTAGTCTTCACTTTCATATAAATCTCAATAACTTAATAAGTTCTAAGCTTGAAGATAAAGCATGGTATGGTTCTAAAGACTTAATCATTGAGCAAAATTCAAGAGGAATAAGTTTACTTCTCATATATCTTTCGAAGCATTCTTGCTGCTAAGATATTGATGGTAATGAGACTCATCATCCTCCTTTTTCCTCTTCCACTCAATGTTGTCGGATAGATGATGGATGACCGGTTTCAAGAAAGGGCTCTTACATTAGATCCTTCTTGTCATCAAACGTGAGTGATAAAGAGGTTGGTCCCATCCAGATTCATGTTTGTTTTCTGCGATAAATTTTTAGGAAAGTGAACACTTTCATACTTCTAAGTGCAATAATTGCTCAATCATGGTGGCTTTGAAAGGTCGTGTCATCATACAGCGAACCTGCCTAAATGTGCATGCTTAATGCTTTATTTATTTATTTTTTATTTTTTATTTTGTTGTAAATTTTAGTTTTTATAACATTCCATTGACTAGCTCTTTGTTGTTTTTTCATGGGATTATGAAATAGTTACCCAAATAAAATTTGAGCTCCTTTTGAATGGAGCAGGGAACATTATCTTGTTGTGAGAGTTAAGTGTAGTTCTCTTAAAACCCTTGAGCAATGTTTCTCAAGAAATCAGGTGATAAATTAGCAGCCACCAAGACTAATGTTAAATATATGTGATTGATTAACGTGTATATTTTTTCTGATAAAAAATCTGCCATAGTAATAATAAATTATTTGTCTGAAAACTACGTAATTTTAGTATGAACAACACCGACCTGTGTGGGATCTGAATAGAATTATTCTTAGAGATTTTTTTTTTTTTTTGTTTTTCTTTCCACAAACTCTTGATCCACAGTGGAGTACCGAAGAGTCGATGAGAAATAAATAAAATTCAAAATGGGATAAAGTAGAAAAACACAACTTGAGAAAAGAAAACTAGTCGAGGATAAAACATTCTGACGTGCCACTTGCTTGCGGAGCATCAATACAAACATAGCATGCAGCATGAGAAATATGAAAATTTTTGAGAAGAAAACTTAGCTCGACCAAAAAAGTTGACTGATATTTTTCTTAGATTTAAGATATATTTTTAAAATAATGCATTTAAAATTTATATTTTTCATATAACATGTAAGTAGTTTTTATATTAATAACAAAACTGTCTTTTAATCCTTAGTCTTTTGTCACATTCTTTCAACTGTAATTAGTGCTTATATAATTAAAAATGCTTATGATTAAATATGATTATTTAATCATACATATATGAAAAACAGATGTTTCTTCGCTTGTTCTTCAAAATAATTAACTGATCGCTAGCAATTAAAAGCATGCTGGCAAATACTAATTATAATTATCATTTGGGCTAATAACAATTACCTGAAACACAAAACGTATTTGGAATTTGATCAAATTAGAATCCACTAAAACACAAACAGCTGTCCTTCAACCCAAAATATAAAGGAATTCAGCTGAAATTTAGCTACCTAAATTCTAGTTAATGACGTATAAACATCACAATAATTTTAAAGAAGATTTACATTCTTAGTCAGTCAGTGATTCTACACAAAAAATAAAAAATAAAAAAAATAAAAAAAATTATTAATTTTTTATCATTGATTATTATTTCATAGAAAATTTAGAGTTGAAGTCCCCCGCCCTCAATTTGCGAACGTTAAATCGCATTGAAATTACTGGGATAAAGAGTAGCAATCATAATCATGAAGGCTAGCTGCATGAAAAAAGAAAAGAATATCCCTACCAACAAAACCCACAGGCCTTTTTCTTTGTTGAATCTTCCACTCAATTCATCCCACCTTTTACAACGTGCATGTATGTTCTCTCATATAGGTATGGGAATCATCACATGCCTTGTCACTAGGATCGACCACTTGCACATCATTAGATCAATGATCTTGCACATGCATGGCAACATTTTTAGCAGCATGGACTGTGATTGAGACCAAGCAACCGAAATGAAATTCTGATATATTACGTTTTCTTTAGTATAATTTGGTTTTAAAGATGAAATAATGGCTTTTGATTAGTCAACTCACTTGCAGAGTAACTCTTGAAATAATACTTTGGAAAAGCATTACATTTCTGAAAATTTTTTCAGAGTAAATATAATATTTTCTACTCTTTCCCGGCTGCCCTAAACCCTATCCCTCTAGTTTTTTGAAGGCATCATTCCACACACAGGCGGAGCTACAGTGGGGCACTGGGCCTGTGCCCCCACTGGCCCAGCCCTACACCAACAAGATCACAGCACGTTAGCTCAACTAATGCTGCCTTCGCTGCCCTTGACTGACACCAGCTTCATCGACTCCCTCGGCGTCACGTTCGAGAGCCCCGGAGATAATCTAAAGTGGGGAGGAAGAATTATTTTATTGGCAATTTTTTTAAAATAAGTATCATTAGAATACTAATTAGGTAATTAAGTATGGTTAAAAAAAATTCAAAATAGTGCGACATGATCAGGCGTCTTTCCGCGTCGGATCGACATGGCATTATGGTGCCACATTGAAATGAGAGTCACCACAATGGGCGGCCATTCCATACGGCGCCATTGGGGGATGGCTTCGAGGAGCCGCGCATATTATTAGGGTCGATCGGCCCCGATCGGCCCTATCTTCTCGGTTTCGCTCGATTCGGCCCCGAACTCGTTTCCTCCGCCCATAGGAGCTCCGATCGCCCTTCATTTCCGTCCGAGCACGGTCCTCTCCTCTCGAACTTCCGGCGTCGTTGCGTAGCTCGCATTGCGTCTTGTCCTGTAATCGAAGGAACTTCCTTTTTTTCCCGATGGCCGCTTTCACGCCGTTTGACAACTTCCCTCTCCCATCTAGCAGCCGTTGAAAGTCAACATTAGCTTTCGACGATAATTCCGGCGGCTCCATTTCATTCGAGGAAAATTCCTTTGGCGGATTCTACATTTTTTTGCACACTTCCCCGTCGTTCTTCATAAACACACGATAAATCACTTTTTTTATCAATTTATAAATTAATAGAGTACATGTGCTAGGGGTTAGAGTTGTATGGTTAGACTTTTTTTTTGGGATTTGATTTGTAGGTTTGTGTTGGCGTTGCGGTTTAGGTGTTAAGTAGCCAAGGGTAGTATTATTTAGGTTGCCGATTAATATAAATTTTGATTATTCATATAGCTTATTTTGCAAGAATGAATAGAGAATTTTTTTACGATTCTTTATGGAGCGGCGAGTATCGATAAGCAATTTCCAAGTTATGTGGGAGGTAATCATCCGTTAGGGTTACGTGTCACGCTGACTTATTGGAATGGAAGTAACGGATTATGAGAACCTTGCACATTGATTCAGAGCGTCACACAATCACTCTTACAGGTCATTATCCGGTGGGTAACAGATTTATAGCGTCTATAATATCTAACGATGACGTTTGTGAAGTAACACTGGACGAAGCTTCCAGTCAGATGTTAGTGTTGTATATCGAAGTGGAGGATGTTAGTGTTGCATCCATATCAGCTGATTTGATAATAAGGTAAGTAGATATACCACTGACGACACACCAGGATTTCATCGCACATGCACCTCTAGGGACACAACACAGCTTTGATGAGTTGATTCCGTGTAACATCTTGTCAATCTTTCCCCTTTACGGTTGTAATTAGTATGATTGGTTATCATCCAACTTATGAGTTTTGTGGTAGTGATGATGTTGTTTATCATTTAGAGGAACCATATGTGCCTCACAGTGTTGCAGGTGAAGATGAGTATCATGATGGCGATGGTTCAAGTAGTGAGTCGGCGGGATATTAGTGATGATGGCGCTCACTGGTAGAAACACTGCACAGTCTGACGATTCGGCGGAGCACCACCCACCAACAAGGCAGCGTAGCTGCTAGGGAGGCCAGCCCACCGTTAAGCAAGCACGAGGTTCATCTTTAGCATAAGATCCCTACGCTGGCATCGAATGCCACCACCCATCAACTGCGGATCGTCCATCCCTGCACTCCACCAAGACACTGGAGTGGTGCGATTCCACGCAGTAATCGGAGGTGCTAGGTTTGTGGTAGTGTATTTGCGCGCCTATACTACATTTCTTTTATCTATTTTTATTCATTGATCATTTATGCTTATTGACTCTCACTTAATTGAATGTACTTGTTCAAATTGGGATGCAAATACTCAGATCATGTTATTATATTTCATATGCACTTTCTTTGAACTACTTGAATCAAACTAAACTGGTGTTCTACTCAACTCTTTCGCCTGTTGTTTTGTGTAGTATGGCATTCAAACGGTTTAGCTTACAAACTTGTAATAAAATAAATTTATTTTAAAGTTAGTCACTATACAAATGAATCAAGGTGTAAATTAAGTAAGAAAGGTAATAAGTGACTCTATTACAAAAATACACAATATTAAAGATTAACTCAACTTCACAAGCTAAATCAATCAATATACTAATCTCTGAAGTCACTAAAACATAAATCTAAATATAGAAGATACATGTGTGATTACTAATATTTATGTTAAAATCATATAATAATTATTAGAAGTAATGCAAATCAAAATTATTAAGATACTTTGCACAATAAGAAATTTTTTTGACTTAATATCATACTTATATCCCAAGCTTTGTAAATCAATGATACTTAGTTTAAAAAAAAAACATCTGAAGCAAGTCGCCCACTACGACGGATCCGATCATCCGGTCGTGGCCAGAGCGAAGTCCACCCACCAGTGGACGCTCATTTCAACGCTATCACCACATCGTATCCGATGTGGCTAGGCTAGTCGCCCAGTAATTGGGTGATTGTAACTATTTTAAAATTTTTTTTAACTATACTTAATTACCTAATTAGTATTCTAATGATACTTATTTTAAAAAAATTACCTATTTTATTTTATTTGGTAAGTGGGGAGGAAGATGAAGACAGCGGGCTCTCTACTTTGCTTGCCGTTTTCCATAAAATTTATTTTTTATTTTTAATTAATATATATTCTCTCATAAAAAAATATTTAGTTTCCCTCTCCTTTTACTATTATCATAATTTTAATATGTTTTAAAATACTAATAATATTGATAAAAATTATTAATCTTTTATTAGTAATATTTTAATAAATATGTGTTTAAAATAAGAGCAATCTATGTTATATTTTAAATTTCTTTTAATTCATATGAAAACTAAATTTTAAAATAGTTTTAAGGTTTACTTTTAAATTTGAACTATTTTAACCAACATAATTGTTGTAAATAATAGTTTTTTAAAAGTATTATAACTTACAATATTTTAAGAAATTGCAAATTATGATAATTTTTTGTCATTAATATGATATATTAAATATATTTATTCAATTATTTTATGAGTACTGATTAATTTAATTAATAAGGTTTTTAAAAATTATCAAAATTTTGAATTAAAATTTCGACTATATCATAATATTATTTCTTCATAAATCTTAATAGTAAACAAATTATATATATTGATTTGTAAGTGACTCATTTAATAAATATTTATATAAAATATATGTAAAACATATTAAAATTCAATAATTTAAATATATAATTATTAGAAATATTTAAAAATTACATCTTACTATCTTAAATCAAGCAATTTCTTATTATTTTATTTTTAATTTTTTAATTTGTTTTTTTCTAATGTTTATTATAATAAATCTTAAAATTACAATTAAAATTATTTTATTTTATTTATATTAAATGTGCCAGCTCAAAATAATAAAATAAAACTCAAATTCGAACTCCATAAATCAATCAAGATGAAATTCAAGCTAAGAGTGATTTCAGCTCAATTTAACGCAAAGCCAATATAAAAAATATGACAATATTATGTGAAAAAAGCTTGATCACAATCACAAACGTTGGGTTTCATTAAACACACACACACACACACACACACGAAAACACATATAAACATTTAAATAAAGAATTGGACCTCTGATAGCATCTGCAATGGAATGATAGCAAGGTTTCATTATATTGGACAAGGATATATCAACACAAGATATTACTGATATACCACAAAATATGTCAAAGCCAATTGAACAAAAGCTGAAAACACAACATAACAATTTGCTCGTCTATAACAGATCATACTAACACGGCAAGCTTGTTTCAGCTTCACATGTCGTGCTGACCAACCCACGTAGAATCTTTTAAAAAGCTTCAAAGGGAGATTAATGGTGGGCACGGATAGCATGTGCTATTGCTTTCCAAGCACCCATACCTATTGCACCTTTCCCACAGTCTTATCTTCTTTTCATAATTTTAATTTGATTTATAAATATACATAATCCTGATATATCCACTACTCCACAATGCATTCTGAATATTAATAATGTAAAACCAACTTATATTTGATCAATAATGACCAGCAAAATGATAAAAAAAGAGTATTTATATATATGTAGATTGATGATTTATACATTATTAATCTATTTTTCTCTCTTAATTAACTACTAAAAAGTATTTATTTTTTGTTAATATAACAAATATGCCTTGTGACTATATTTTCTTAGAATATGCTTAAAATTTTAACTAAGTAATAATCACATTTCATTACAAATTATTGGAAAATAGAATTTCAAACATTGGCTAGAAAGTTATCTTTAATCAACTAAAATATGTTCATATTTACTCTTACTTTTCCTAAGAAATTATGATTATAGCTCAAATTTACTTTCCCATCATGAATATATGTCCATAAAAAACATTTGTATTATGTGGCTCGTGCTTAAGTTAGGGTACAAAATAATAGTATTTTTACTCTATTTATGCATTAAATTTCAGATTACTTTTAAATTGATTAAGCTCACTGCTACATATTTGAGCTATAATCCCAAAAAAGAAAAAATAATAATCAAGCATTTAAAAAATAACTAAACATGCAATTCTATTACATGTTTTATAAAAATGTGAATATATGTATTCTTAGCAATGTTTTTTAATATATTAAAGCCAATTTCTTAAAGAAGTGTAATTCCTCAAAAAAAAAGTATCATAATTCTGTAAGAAATATTGGTAAACAGTTATCTTTATTCACAAATTTTTTAGTGAAATAATGAGAAGACATACTCATGAAAAATAAGTTATTCGAAATTAAAAAATGTATGACAAAAAGACACTTTTAATAATCATATTATAAATGTGAATAATTATGTGATCATTACTTATTATTTTTTAAGAGAATGCGACTGTAATTTTAAATTCTTGCAGTTCTACATTTAAAAAAAGTTGACATTTTCGAAGATTGAAATGTTTTTTTTATAAATAAAATAATAGAGACAACAACTATTAATTCCGATCATTGATTGGATGTGCAACTTATTGTCTAGTTAGGCCATGCTGACAATTATGCAAGGACTAATTTAGATTCAGTAGTCTGTAAGATATTAAAGCTTTATACACAATCGGATCTTAATAAGATTCATCAGATAGTAATAATACAATAAATCTTTGAATATTCCGAAAAATTAAAATCAAATAATTTTATGTTTCCATTGCAAACAAATAGTTCTTCTTCAAAATGCCTTTCGGATGTTAAAGCATTTGCATGAGTAATGTATACTGAATCATGATGACATTCTGAAGAATTCTTTATGAATTTTACATTTTGACGCAGCCATTATTTCCAATAAAATAGAAAGCATGTTAATGATTGTATATTTTTCACATATTTCAGTTGTAAAAATAAAATGATGAGTTCGGGGATAAACCAGTTTTGGAAATTTTCAATGTCTCAATTAGATGGTTTGGTGATTAATATTTCAGCTAATATAAGTATCTGCTTCATATATAATACCTTTTTTTTTTTTTTGCATCTTTTAGGTTCTTTCAAGAATATCATTGATGATGAACTCAATCTAATAGCTATTGGGCAGAGCATGTATACTCCCAATTTCATTCCAGTACCCCTAAGTCACAAGATCTATCTCCACAACCAATTCTACAACACCTTCATAAGTCCCCTGTCAGCAATCCTGCATCTTCCCTACATTCAAAAGACCAAGACACGGCCAAGCAATCACTTAGTGGTAGGATTGTTGATGCACGACTAAATGCTTTGGAGGGTATTTCTTTGGAGAAAATTAGTGATTTTGAAAGCTTTTATAAATATTAAATTTCTTTAGCTTAAATTACTTGTAAATAAAAGATTTAGGACTTGTATTGGAAATTAAAGATTATCGAAGATAGTATAGATGTAGTCAAAGTAACTATGTATATAATTGCATTTCTAAAGGAGAAGAAGCTGTTAGATGAGAGGCACTTGTAGATAGGGTAGAGAGTGAAACTGATGTTGTAAATAGAATACAGAGATCAATAACTGAAGTTGCAGATAATATTTTTTCTAAAGAAGAAACACTTGGCGCAAGAGAAAAGGATGTAGATAGGATTGGGAGTGATATGCTTGATGCTGTACATAATAATGAAGAGGATATAGTAAATAAAATTCCTTCAATTCCTTAAGGTATATTAAGTGGGTTTGGTGTGCTCAGCTTTTTTTTTTTCAACAAATGTAAATGCTAAATTCTAATATTGTTATGAATGTATCCACAGGTAGCATCTACTGCCACCTAAACCAGTGATGCACATGAAAAAGTAGTATTGTCTCAAGGGTTGTACAAAGAGAAGCAAGAGGAGGAAGGTGGTGAAGACCATATACATTGGGGTGAGAAAGCAGAAATTCTATTGATACCAAAGAGGAAGAAGAAGCAGAGAATCTAAAGCTATTGGCATCAGTAGTCGCCCTAGACAAAGTGATCATAGTTAAGAACATCCTTGAAAAGGTGGAATTCAACAAAATAATGAACAACATGAGTACACAACCAAACTAAACGCCTCAATAAATGTTAATACACACAAATGTATGTTAATTACACATCAATATACTAATGTTGTGTATTGTCAATACATCAATACATACTAGTTTCATGCTCATGTATTAAACTGATTCTTAGGTTCTATGTATTAACAATAATTCATAAACAAATCAATATATAGGTGTTGGGTATTAACATTAACATGTAAATGTTATGTTCAATTTCTATGTATTTACCATAAATGGAATACACATAAATACATAATATATATGTAATAATTTTAGATCGTAAACTACTGAGTATTCACCCTAGGTTGAATACATAGTAGTACACAATTTGTTTATATTATCATTAACTTGTAGGTGAAAAAGGTATATGAAGCTATTGTGTATTCACCATAAATTAAATACTTAGTTATACATAGTTACTTTCTATTTTCATTAACATGTAGTTGAATGAGGCCTTATTCAGGTACTATGCATTCACCATTAGTTGAATACACCTTAAAACACATATGCTGAGTATCATTGTTAACATGTAGGTGAAAAGGCTGCTGGCCTCACTTTTGGAGTGAGGATCGACTCATCATTCCTTGGACTTAGGGATCTTCTAGACACTAAGATTTTTCTAGTTATAGGACACTTCTAGTGATTAAGGGAACACTAAACCCAAGCTTAGAGACTTAAGTGACCATACCCCGAGCTTAGGTCATACCCTAAGGTAAATAGATTCTACTTACTCCATGGCCTAAACCATGGCCCATGCTTTTTCACTTATCGTAAACCAAACCCCAAGCCAATACAATCAACCTTAATTGAATTTCATTTCATATCCAAGCTCCACACCAAGTTAACTTAACCTTTAACCTAAACCAATCCCACCATCATCCTATGGATCTAACCCAAAGCCCATTAAATTGAACCAAATCCAATTGAACTTCACAAAAGCACTCAAACTATTCAAATCTCTATTTCAAACCCTTCCAATACCTATAATCAAGCTAATTGAACCAAACCATCCACCAACCTAGCCCATTTGACCTAAATGGTCCAAATGAGTCAAAATCCAATTAAATCAAAATCAATTGCAATCAAAGTTATCAATCAATCCTAAACCCATCATTAAACTCAATTCAACCCAATTCAACCTAATTCAACTCAATTGACCCAAAGTGACCTAAAAGATCAATTTGATCCAAAATTTAATCCAACCCAAATTGGATTGAACCAACCCATCCAATCTCTCCTACAATGATTTTTGATCATCTTTGATTGACCAATTACAATCAATTGGGCCAAACCAAATCAATTTGATCATTTGATCAAGTTGACCCAACTAAGCCATGGACCAAAATGAACCAAATCTCATTCCAATACAAATCAATTCAAACCAATGATTCCTACCAATCATAAATTGATCCTTGAACATAAATCAACCATCAATTGAACCAAACCAAGCCAACTTGGGCTTTTGAACCAAGTTGACCCAATTTAACATAAATGGCCAAATTGGGCCAAATCAAATCCTAAATCAAAATGATTGAAACCAATGATGCAAATCCATCATAAATTGATTGTTCAACATGATTCAACCTTCAATTGAACTCAATTTGACCTAAAGTGTTGGCCCTCAATTTGATCTAACCCACCCAATTAACCTTCAATTGACCCATTTGAGCTAAATCATTCCTAAATCCAAATCAATCCAAATCAATAGCTATCATTCTCAAGTCATCAATTGAACCTAAACCAACCCATCACCCAAGCTAATTTGGCCAATTTGACCAAGTTGGTCAACTTAGCCCATTTGACCCATATGAAACCATATGAGTCAAAATCGAATTACATCAAATCAAACAAAATCAATTGAACCAAAACATCCCAAATCATAATTTGAACAAATTTGAACCCTTGGGTTGACCCAATTTGACCAATTGGTCAACTTAACCCATTTGAACCCATTTTGACCTATATGAGTCAAATTGAGTCAAACCCATTCAAACTAAGTCCAAACCCAACTAAACTTGGCATGACCCATCCTTGGGTCACCATGGGTCAGCCCAAATGAACTCAACCTATGTTAGACATAAATTAGGCCAAAACCCATTGGAAAAATCCATCCAAATGGGAAAAAAAATCCCCATTTAGATGGTCATACCAACCCACTAACCCTTGGCAGCCACCTTTAGCCCATTTTGGATATGTGGACCATTGGCTCACCTGACCCAAAGCTGATTGGGTTAGCCATGTGTCAAGTGAGTGTGAGCTAACCCAAGCCTTCCCATTAGAGCACTTGGGGGAGGAGGGACACACCACCTCAGCCCTTGCCATTCCTCCAGCCATTCAAGACCCTCCACCTTAGCCCATCACTGATGTCCCCAACCACCTACACCAGTCAGACGTCTGCCAAAAGCCAAATTGATCCAAACCGTTGGATAAATTAGGGAGGATGGTACACTCCTCCCCATTTAATTCAAATTAGACAGAGAGCTTCAGTGAGTGATTGTGAGCATCCATAGAGCATTCTTGATCCCTCTTGAGTTTCCCATCATCGGCGAGACCAAACCCAAGCAAAATTGAGCCCTTTGTCAGTCCAACCCTACTCAAACCTCACCAAACTTCAATTAACTTCTCTCACACCTTCCACAAGCTTCAACGAGCTAAAACAAATCAATTCTCGATCAATTCAAGCATCAGAGACCACTCCTAAACCAACTCTGGTGACTGTTGCGACGGCATTTGGTCCCCACCTGCGGGGAGGCAACTCACGTGCTTCTTAATAAGGCTTCACCTCTTCAAGATGAAGCAACCACAGTCATTGGATCGCCAGTCTTGAGCTTCGGTGAGGTAATCTAAGTTTAATGAAATAATTAAAATCTTAATTAATCCAAAATTACACATCTAATTAGGGTGAAATTTTAGAGATTTTAAATAGGCAAGGAATTCCTCTTATGATAAAAATTTCAAATCTAATTGATTTATAGATTAGGAATTATTTAATTATTGAATTTCCAAGACTTTAGGTCAGTTTAAAGGAAACAATAAATCATAAAAAATCATAAAAATTACAAAATTCATAATATAAACTTAAAACATCATAATTAATATTAGAACATTTAAAGAAAAATGTCCAAGCAATGTGAAAGTAAAAGAACTTAATTAAACATAAGTTAAGAATTAAGAATAATTAAAAATATGGAATTTAATTACACTCCAAAATTAATAATCAATTAAACCATGATAAACCCACTAATAAACTAAAATATAAAATTCATTAACCTCTGAACTTTATAATCTATCAATATATGAATACATTAAGGCCATTTATATTAAGGAATAAAGTGACTACAAATGTAAATGCGAACAAACCTAATAAGATTATGTTTGATTGAACGTAAAGTGGCATAGAAGTTAAAGTAACCTAGGGTATGTTTAGTACACATAAAATATAATAACCCTTACTTAAACTTCTTAGATCATGGTTAATATGGGTAATCACATTATACCAAATGGTAAAAAAAAAAGACTTTTTAAAAAAAAATTTAACATAATTAACATTCCCTTTAAGTTAATTAAAATGAATTGAACTATTCCATAACATATGAAATCATAACATGGAATCAATTATCTTAATCTAAGTTCACTAATAAGCATTAGAAAAATTAATGAGATAAATAAATTGAAATAAGAGAGTTCAAATAATAATAAGATTTTAATAATCAATTCAAGATGATATAAATTATAAAAATGGGTTATAAATTTGAAACATAGTAAATTGAATAATATTAAACTTAAGATTGAATGTAAGTTTACTTAAGTTAATAAACATCAACAAAATAAACAAATGAATTTAACTTGGAAAATAAACATGATAAATACATCCAAAAATAATAAGTAAAGCAAATCATCCTAAAATTAAATGAACAAAATTAAACAAATAAAATGAATATAACTTAATGAAAAAGAAAGATGAAAGATAAAACATGAGGTTAAATAAAATCAAACATAAAGGTTTAAACTAAACAAAAATATAACAAAACTAATAACCAAAATGGAAAAGAGTGAAACACATTAACTTAATTATGTTTGGTTGACATAATGATACACATTAAATAAAAATAAATATCAAATATGATCATTAAAAAAAGGAATAAAAAATTAATCAAATAAAAAAACACTAAAAGAAGAATCAAATTTCAAAAGAATTAAAATTACAAACTTAAGTCAAATCAAATCATCTAAATGAATCCGAAAGGAATTAATTAAGATACTTAGGATCTTAGTTAGAATAAATCTTCATCTTAGGATAAATATTTCATTCTATTAGGATTTAGAATGTTGAATACAATGGGTACCACCCAAAATAAAATCTACTTTATTCTTCATTTTTGAAAATTTAAAATTCACTTTAACATAAAAATTAACTTAAAAATAAAAATAAATTTGTAAATCATTAAATCACTTAAATTATAATCACCCCTACTAAATTAAACTAATTTTAAAGCTAAAAGAAGTTAAAAGAGTTAAAATAAAAATTTTCATAATTAGCATCATATGGTATATATTCTGGACACTCGAGATCACAGGGCTACTAGTTTGAAGGTGATCTTGATACCTAAAATCTCTAGTATAACAATGACATGTACTTATGAAGCTAAGGTATAAAAATTAAAAGTCTAAAAATCAAGTTAAATATAAAAAATTGGAAACCTAAATTGAAATTTGAAACTAAAGAGGCCTAGTAATGCCTTGCCACACAAACTAAAGAGGCATAGCAATTGAAATTTGAAATATTCTATGATGATATGATGTGGAATGCCTTTTTATTATTTTATGGTGTACTATTTTAGACTAGGTGTCTAGGATTGATTGTTGTTAGCCAAGATGGTAAGACATTATTTTTAAAATTAATATTGTCTTTTGTAAATGGTTGTGCTAAAAGGAACAACTATAAAAATAAATTATAAAATTACTATTTGCTTGGATGAGCTAAGTAGTCCCTTAGTATAGTCTAATAGGATAGGTGGATTTGGCACTAATGCTAAGCCCAAATGTTTGTAAAATATCATTGATGCATGTTGTTTGTATTTTTTTGACATTTATTTTACAGGGCTTAGGATTTATTTTTGAATTTAAAATGTAAATTTGAGCTTAGAATTATGTTAGAATCTATGAGGTCTAGGATTAACAGGAGCTAACCATACCAGGAAATGGGTGTAGAGGTCCCCTATGAAGCCCAATAGAGGTCCTTGAAGAGAAGACGATCCTAAACTTTAGTTCTAAGCCAGGCTGTATAACAGTAGTGCTCGGCTGCCCATTTTCTCTTTCTTTTAGGGTGTACAATAGTACTCAGCCGTATTATCCTGTTCATTAATTTAAATTGGCTTGATTTACTTTGGGTGAGTAATAGAATCAACCTATTTTTCTATCTCCTTTTTGTGTTGTGCTTTCTATGATGGATGCCTGGAAAATTAGGCTCATAGGAAAAATAAATTTTTTATTAAATCTAATCAACTTAAAAAAAAACTCAAAACTTCATATTAACTAAAGTCCTAAGAATAACCTAAAATCAACTAGAAAGAAATAACTTTTGCAAACCATGGCAACATATTATTCTAACTCGTGAATTAGACACTTCACATAAGGGGCATATGACATTTGAGAATGAACACCTTCTTGAGGAAATCTGGCTTTTCTTATTGATTTTCCCATGACCACTTCTAATTGCATGTCATTTAGGAATAAAATGCATACCCAAGACCTTAAATGAATCATGAGTCAAAATGTCTAAAAGCTTAAAAATATGCATTAGTTAGGTGGATTTCTTACCCTACATAATTGTATGGATTAGGAGTGAGTTTAGAATCTTAGATTCTTTCTTAAAGTATAACAATGGCCATATTCATACATGAAACTTGGCATCATGAACTTAAAATGCACTTAGATGTGTTAGGTAGTAGCCCTTATAAACAGGTTATATGCCCAGAAAAGTTAGGGATAAGTTTATTCCCTCAAATAAGAGGAATGACCAATAATTCCTGAAAGTAAAATTAGGTAAAGCCTGACTTGTTAAAAGCACTTATAGACTTAGGTTCTAAAGCATCCTATTAGAATAAGTCTTCAACCCTAGGCATTTCTGCTAGTCTTGTGCTACTAGAATCTAAGTCCTAGATTTCTAATAAATATGAACTCATAATTAAAATTAAATTATCAAATTTAAAGCCCAATGATAGGATAGTTGAAATGCCTACTAGGCATCCTAGTATCAACAGAAATTTCCTATTTAAACCCGATTGACTTTTAAAAATAAGTCTTTCCACTTTGTAGCTTTTCCAATTGAGATTCCAAATTATCATTTATTTTGATAACCAGCTTAGAAATTCATAGAAATAATAGCTTATTTCTTTAATCAAGAGTATTCTTAAGAAGAAATCCTTCATTCATAAAATGTAATTAACCATAATGGCATTCCTTTATAAAATTTCACTTGGCTATTTATATTTAGACTCTTCTTAAAACTATCTTTAGAGCACACAAAATCTTTTGACTTTATCTTCCTTGAATTTGGTCAGTAGCTATGATGATCCTTTTGAACAGTGAAACCAACTTGATAGACATATCTGCAATATGATTCATGTTCAACTTTCTTACTTTAAAAGTGCAATTAAGAAGTTTGGGAAAATTTGAATGAGTATGAGGCATTTGGTTGTTAGAATGAGTTGTATCATTGAATAACTATTTTATCATGCCAACTTGTAGTTATAAAATCTACTTAATTAAATACATGCTATACATAAACCATAAAAATTATAAAAATATTTAGATTGTCTTCAAATTTTCACTCCACAAAAATAGACTTTCAGTAATTAGATAGAAACATACAAAAATATGTACAAGATTGCATTTTGATTCCAATGAAAAACCTTCTCATTAATATGCTAATTGGATATAAAATGTTATACAAGATTGGATTTTCAAACCTCCAAAATGTTTTGGGGTTTCACTTGTATACCACACAATTCTTATGCATTACATATTTAACACCTAAACCATTACACCCTAAACTATATATTCATTACATAAAAAGTGACAATGGAGCCAGAAATGGAGTGTTATTCATTACATAAATGAAGTAAGTAGAGATATTGAGATGAAGAGCTATTCATTACATAAATGAAGTGAAGAGGGAAATTAAGATAGAAAAAATTATGGAAATAAGATAACTGTAGGTTGATGTGGTAACCAATTATGTGAAGTCTCCCACTTTTAATTCAATAGTTTTAGAAAATGAATGCTTGCTGGCATACCTTGTGCTCATAAAAGCATTTTATGGTGGCATTTTCTCAGCATTCTATAATCTACTAACTCAAAAGATTTAAGAAAATAAAGAAGTAAACTTGATTTATAGCAATGCTAGCTACCGCCTACCAATAAAATAAAGAAGTAAACATGATACATAGCAATACACAGCTACTATGTACCAAATTAGTAGATAATAACTGTGCATAAAATGATCCAATGTAATAGTTATGTATACAAAGTTGTACACAATAGCTGTGTATATAGAGTTGTACACAATAGCTTTGTATATAGAGTTGTGCATAGAAGTTGTTTATATATATTTGTACATAGATGCTATACATAAAGAGTTGTGCATAGATGATGTATTAAGACTTGTACATAGTTTTTGTGTACATAGATTGGTACATAATACCTGGGTACATAGTTACTATATATATGGGTTTTTACACATTAATCGTGTACACAAAATAGCACATAACATCTATGTACATAGATTTTGTGTACACAACAAGTATAATGGCACATCAACACATATACAATAGTTGTGAACCATCATATTGTTGTTGGAATTGATGTGATCACAAACATTAGGCATCATCTATATAAGAATCATTTGTATAATATTCTATTTTATACACCAAGAAAAGACTATAGCTATAGCTTTTACATATAAGGAGGTTATCCCTTCTCGTGGACAATTCTCATGCATTTCCTATAGATTACACAATATAATATACATTCGATGTAAGTTGACATACTAATAAGTTTGGATCTATAACCCCTCCATGCAAATTGAACTGCATTTTTGATAAGCTTATGATTTCTTCTTTTTCTATCATTATGCTGGGTAATCTCTCGACCTTTTTTTCCTCTTTCAACACTACATGTCTAAGGAGCATCTTCTCCCCTCAAACATCTCAAATCTCTTATAGTAAAAAAAAATATTTCATTGATGTCATCACCACCTTCTTCTTCCTCTTTTCATAGCTCAATGAATAATGAGCTTCTTCTTCACTTAGATGCCCCGATCTCTTATGTAAAAAATACTTCAATGTGGCCTTTTAAACTATATTGGAAGACCCTCTAAATCTTTAAATTTAAATTTCCTCTACATTTTTACTGCTTGTTTTTATTGCTCAAGCTAGGTTGGTTATTGAGCTACACAATATTTTAATAAAATTTTTAATTCCACATGGTGATATGCTATTAGAGTTGGACATAGAGCAACATTTGAACTTTACACATAATAATTTCTCATCCACCTTTACCTTTTTTTTGTTATTTATGCCTAGCCATCATGTGAAACATCATGGGAGATCTTATTCAAACTCCATTCCTCATCCTAATTTAACCCATAAAGGTCTAATCGATGCATCTCTTTTGTAGATCGAACTCATGCATGAGTCTTGAGCCATTAGAGAAGGTCTTTATCATACAATTACCTAGCTCTCATTGGCTTCTCTTTTTTTTTTTTTTTTGGAAATTGCTTATCCTTATTCCTCAAAAGTTATATTTTAAAATAAAATTGAAATAATATATTATTTTAGCAATTTAATTTCATTTTTGAGCTTATTTACTAAATTGTTCAAATACTACTTATTAAAACTTATCAAACTTATGATAATTTGATCATGTTTACTCTTGCTAGATGAATGGTTTTGAATTTGATTGTTTCTCTAAAATCTTCAAAAATACACAGTATTATATCTAATCATATATTTTTTTCTTATCAAAATCTAATAAGATGAGTCATTGGCCTCATGGGCTAACAAAATTGAAATCCATAAAAGGTCATTCTTTTAATTTTGTACTTACATAACCTTTTATTGTGTTCTTAATATTTTACTAGAAAAATTAATAGTAAATTACATGTCTTATGGATTGCCAACTAGTTGCCTCCAAATTCAATTACTTAGCCAATCACCTTAATAATTTATCATCTTTCAATTTTTCTTGATCCATCCATATTGGCTATAGAGTGTTATGCTTTTAATCAAAACTATAGTTTTTGTTATGGTCAACCTTCTTGAGCGATCCTGTTTGTTTCAAATAATTTTCTTAGAAGAAAATTTTATGTCATCTCCTTGAATTATTTCTTACATTTGAATTGACATTTTAAAATTTTGAAAAACTTATATAAACTTATCTTCTAGTTCATTTTCATAAGCATGGAAATAAAAATTTTACTTAGAATAAGAAAAAAACTTCAACCTTGTATTTTACTTCAAACAAACATGCTTCACAAATTAATAACCCCGATCAAGTTAAGCTTAGGAAGCTAGAAGAAGTTGCTTTACATGTTGATGAAACTTTCATAAATTACAATAAATGATAATGCATTTTACTACCCAAATGTAAGACATGAAAACTATAAAAAAAATTATCCAACTTACATAAGTACTTGTTAAGAAAAACCTAGAAAAGGAGTTCATAAAAACCTTAGAGTTGACTATCAATATAAGAGAGACCATAATAAAAGTTATGTTAAATAAAATATAATATGAATCATAAGAATTTTATTTCTCCAACAAAAAAAACATTTTAAAAGAAGCTCCAACCAATAATAAAATCTATGATTGTAGAATATTTCTATATTTATTTATCTAAATAGATAAATTCTTTGTTTGATATCAAATAGATTTTTAACAATGTACCCCCTCAACAAAATGAAGCTAACAAGACATCAAAAGTTCATAATAATAATAATATTTAGTAAAAAAGAGATTATATACAACCTAAGGGGCCATTTGGGATCACTTTTGTTTTTTATTTTTTAATTCATAATTTTATTTTATTTTGTTTATGTTTTGCTTAAAAATAAAACTTATTTGATTATACCTGTTGTTTCTAAAAACACACAAAATATCTTTTAAATATTTTGAGTGTTTTTAAAAACAATGTTATTTGTTTTTGAAAACAAAAAAATCACATAAAAAATACTTTAAGCAAAAAAGTTTTTGAAATCAACATAAAAATAAAAATAAAAAATAGAAAATAAAATTGATCTCAAACAACCCCTAAATGTCTAAAGTAAAAAAACATAAAGAAGTGCTTTAATCTAAATATTTTTCTAATTATCATAACAAAATATTATATGGATAGTTGATGACCTTAAGGCAAGAAAATATACAAGCAATTAAGTATTTAAATGCTTCTAAATATATCTTTACTAAGACCAATTATTTTAATCAATAGATTTTTAATTAATCTTTAAAATTGATTTTAAAAATAGGAAAGTCCTTTGTAATCCATAGATATTAAAGGATGCCTTTCATTATGCTTAGCTGCTTGCAAAGTGTAAGAATGCATCATTAATGTTTAGATCTAATTACCAAACCACAATAGATAAAAAGGATTTTCTTTGTGGTTAATTGGGGTTCATACAATGATTAGAACAACACAAAAATGTTTATAATGTAATGGAAACAACTACAAATTCATTGTAATTTTAATATGCTATAAAGGCTATCACAACAAATATTTAGCCATTAGGGAAGCCTATTTAACAATGATTTTTATAGTGGTTATGAAAAGTACAATCTTATAGGTTGTAGCAGTTTGAACCACTAACTTGTTCTGATAGTAGCAACAATTTTAACTAATGGTTCACCTATATATTTATGGTGGTTAAAGTAATTGTAATGTCTCTAAATTTTCTTTTTTGAATTTTTACACAAAACACCTAATTTGTTAATATCTTACAAAGTGCGGTAAGAGTAGTTATAAAGTATATTGGTCAATGCCATTGAAATTACCTAAGAAAAACCTTCAAAACCTTTGAGGACAAAAATAATTATAGATGAAAGTTTTATGTAAATACATCACATATTAATAATTGAGAAAATTTGAAAGTAAAATTCAACATATAGATGACATAAAATATATTATTCATTGAAATAATAAAACAATTTAGTTTGAGTTGAAAATTAAGCAAACATTGCATGAAATAAACAAATACTATAAACACCATTCATAAAGCTTAGAAAAAGTCACAATAGATATTGTGAAAACATATTTATGTAATAAAGTTTTTAAAATGTTTATACTCTCACTATCCAACTCTCTCCCTCTCATTCCTTTCATCATCATTCTCCACCATCAATTTCTTTCTCTTAGCATGTTAATCATAAATGAATGTTTAGTGTCACCATATTAAAAATTAATATATTTTTAATGAGTAAAATTATAATTAGTAAAATTAAATATAACATTGATATGTAAAATTTCACATATTGTGTGTGATCTTCATGGAGGTAGATGAAGTAATTGAAATTATTGAATGAATTCTCTCATTTGATACCTTAAGGAACTTACCTTCCTCTATTCAAATCATATTAGTTGTATCTGCTCTTTAAACTTTATGACATAAGTAAAGATATTGCTTTTGTTGGTATCTTCTATACTATATCTGTGCTCTAATAAATGTATCAAGTTAAAGTGACTCATACATGTGTACTTGCTAACCTCACTTTTAGTGAGGCTTACCATCCTCCCGTTAGACCTAGGACTCATCTAGACACTAAGAAATTCTAGGGCTAAGCCACTTATAGTGGTTAGGTGCAATCCAAAGCCTAGAATTCTTGTAGGATCTAGCCATAAGATTAGACCTCAACATAAGATGAATGGGACCAACCTACACTAAACATAATCAAAATTTATACTAAACCAACACTTCAAATCCAAGCCAATTGATTATAAACAAAACTCAAGCTTATAGCCAAATGATTGCATTCTTTAAGTTGACCCATTAAGATCTAACTTGGTTTAATGGGTGGGTTGACCCATTTGACCCATCTAGACCTAAAGGGGGGCTAATTCAAAAACCAGCCTAATCCAATTGAAATTGAACTTACCCAAACTTATTTGAAACTTGATTGAACATGATCGAGCATTGGTTGTAACCCAATTATCCCTTAATCCATGTCAACCCATTTGAACCCTATTAGCCAACCTAACTCAAGGCTATTGGGTTTAGTCCTTGACCAAGGGGAGGATCTCTTTCCCTTGACTGTCCATTGATCCACCTCAAAATAGGTGTACACCACATGGTAGGCCACAAGGCTCCTCAAGTAACTCAAGATCATCCAACTCAATTGTCCCCTTCCATCTTTGACACTTATGCCAGCGGATGGCTACCAAAAAATGAACCAATCCCATGGCTTTATTCACTTAGGGATGGAAGTATACCCCTTCTCTCTCATTCAAACTCAATAGACACACTCACCAGAGCCTGAATATGAATCCTTAAGCTTCCTTTGAGCAATTCGAGCACCCCATCGCTAGTGAGACCAAGCTCCACCTCAGCTCGAGCACCCTCACCATCCAACTTTCTAAAACTCCACCAAACTAAAATTAACTCTTTTCACACCTTCCCCTCACTCCAGTGAGTCAAAATGAATCAAGAAGAACTTGATTCAAGCATCAGAAAGCACTCCAAGATTAACTCTAGCGAGCTTCCTGGCAATGCTTGGTCCAAAGGACAACCGACAGGGAGGCAACTCATGATCTTCTCACTGGATCTACCTTTTCAAGGTGAAGCTATCTCAATCAACAGACTATTGGTCTTTAGCTCCAATAAGATAATTTTTGGCCAACTATAGAAAATCATAGCATTTTTGATCTTTTATGAAGTGAATGTGTGCTTCATGTCGATTTAACCATAGGATCCCCTTTAGAATCTCCCCCTAATTGTTTTGCATTCGAATCCGGTGTCGAACAACTTTGGTAAGCTCAGATTAAGTGGTGAAAGGAAAACTGTGTTCGTCTCGCATCGTAGGAAGACCACAAGTCATCGGTGGCCCGTTCTATGTGATTAGAATGAGCGGCCATGATTAATCACATTAGATTTATTTAATTTAATCCTTTTAAATCATAGGATTAATATCTACCATTCGATTCATGATCAGACAATTGAGACAAAATCACATCTATCACTATTGAGTTAGTAGCCACATCGGACGATTTAAATAACCATTCCTATAGTACCACCTAGAAAGCATCATCACGTTAGCCGCTGCACCACGTTGACTATTTAATTGGATTAATTAAGGATAAAAATGTAATTAAATTAGCCAAAATATTAAAAAATCATAACTAATTATATAAAAATCCAAAAAAAATAATTATCCCATTTTAGAAAGCTTAGATAGAGCAGAATTAAGAAAAATAAATAAAATCCTAAATTTTTGCCTAATGAGGATTTGAGATCTTATAAAATTACTATAATTAAGCCCAAGTTACTTAACTAATTAGCCTTTTTTATGCATTGAATAATTATTTTAAATTAATAAAATTATGAAATTAATCATGAAAATTTAGGTAATCATTAGAATAGTAAGGGTGATAAAAGATTAATTATAAACCCTAGTCTTAATTATTTCCAAAAATCAGCTCAATTAGGCATTAATTAATTAATTAATTAAATCAATAATTAACTAAAAATTTAGAAAATTCATAATGGTTAACATAGATCATTAAAAATTTTGATTATACCTTCTTTATGCTCACCAAGCAAAGAGTTTCCTAATTAAATAAAAATTTTCAATTAATTTGGGACATTTTGAGAATAATTAATAACTATGAGTTTTATCCTATTTATTTAATTAAACTTTAATTACAAGCCTAATTTCATTAGAAATTTTAGGACATGTTTACTTAATATACATGAACTTTTAGTTATTTTATGACAATTTGTTTATGCTTATATCTCTCTTTGGGCTTAATTTGATTAAGAGCCTAACTAATCTTAATTAAGTCATGAAAATCACCCAAGATAACTTCAAACCACTTAAAGAATAGAAATGGGCATGGGTTGAATCTTACATATTTCCTATCCTATTTAGGATTAAATTATTCAAATCTTAACATTAAATCTCAATTAATTTGATTTAACTTAATGGACAGATGCGGGCAAAGAAGTTAGTCCATGAAACTAGAATTAGGTTAGGATCTTGGAATATAGGTACTATTACAGGTAAATTAATGGAATTAATAGATATTATGGTTCATAGAAAGATAAATATTTTATGTGTTCAAGAAACTAAATGGGTTGGTGAGAAGGCCAATGAGATTGATAGTTTAGGTTTCAAACTTTGGTATTCAGGTAAAAGTCGAACTAGAAATGGTGTAGGTGTGATTATAGATAAAAGTTTGAAGGATAATGTTGTAAGTTTTAATAGATGTGGAGATAAAATTATAGCTTTAAAGATTATTATTGATACTAAGATTATTAATGTTATAAGTGTCTATGCTCCTCAAGTAGGTTTGGAGGTAAGCTTAAAAGAAAATTTTTGGAATGAATTAGAGGGATTAATACAAATGATACCTCTTTAAGAAAAAGTATTTATTGGGGAGATTTAAATGGACATGTTGGTAGAGTGGTAGAAGATTTTAAAAGTATTCATGGTGGTTATGGATTTGGAGTGACTAATGAAGAAGGTATTAGATTTTTCTTAGCTTATGCTTTTGTAGCTAATATTTTATTTAAGAAAAGAGATGAACATATTATTACTTATAAAAATGGATCTAGTAAAACACAGATTGATTATTTTCTGATAAGAAAAATAGATTGTTTAGATTGTAAAGATTGTAAAGTCATTCCAAGTGAAATTTTAAGTACCCAACATTGACTATTAGTTTTAGATTTTAAGGTGAAAGGTTGTAAGAGAAAAAATAAACTAAATTATTATCCTAGGATTAGATGGGGACACTTAAAGAACACAAATAAAAATATTTTTAAGAGCAAGCTACAAGAAATTAGAATTTGACATGTTCATAAGGAAGCTAACTTTATGTGGGAAAAAATATCAAGTGAAATTAAGCAAATTGCTAAAGATGTGCTTGGAGAATCAAAAGGAAAACTTCTTTTAATAAGAATAGTTGGTGGTGGAGTCGAGTGCAAGAAAAGATAAGAAATAAGAAGCATTATTATAAAACTTAGGTTTAAATGTAAAACTCGAGAATTGGGAAAGATATAAAGTGACCTGTAGAGATTCTAAGAAAGCAATATATGATGCAAAAAAATTTAACTTTTAGTGATTTATATAATAGATTAGATACCAAAGAAGGTGAAAGATGTATGCATAAGTTAGCCAACCAAAGAGATAGGAGAAGTAAAGACATAGTTCAAGTGAGGGGTATTAAGGATAAAAATAATAAAGTGCTTTTCTTAGAAAAAGATATTGAAAATAGGTGAATGAGGTATTTTGATAAACTTTTCAATGAAGGATCTAAAAGTACGATTGATTTTAGTGACCTTAATACCCTAAATAAAAAAAGAGAATTTTATTTTATCATCGATTAGTAAATGTTAGTGAAGCTTTAAAGAAAATGAAATGTGGAAAAGCAAGAGGACCGAATAATATTCCAATAGAAGTGTGGAAATGCTTAGGAGATCAAGGAATTTCTTGGCTCACTAATCTTTTTTATATTATTTTAAAGTCTAAAAGTATGTCAGAAGAGTGGAGAAAGAGTTTGTTGGTTCCTATTTTTAAGAATAAAGGTGATGCAAAAGACAGTGCAAATTATAGGAATTTAATTAATGTGTCATACATTAAAATTATGGGAGAGAGTAATTGAGCATAGGTTACGATGTGATACAAAAGTTTCTCACAATCAATTTGGTTTCATGCCAGATAGATCTACTATGGATGATATACATTTGTTAAGAGGTTTGATGGAGAAGCACAGAGAAAGTAAGAAGGATCTACATATGATATTTATTGATTTAGAGAAAGCTTATGATAAGGTCTCAAGAGATGTTCTTTGGAGGGTTCTAGAATAGAAAGGAGTTAATATTGGTTATATTCAAGTCATTAAGGATATGTATACTAGAGCTGTTACTTGTGTCCAAACATAAGGAGGATTGAAAAAATATTTTTCTATTTCAATTGGATTACATCAAGGATCAACATTAAGCCCTTATCTTTTTTTTTACTTTAGTTATGGATGTTCTTACGAGGCATTTACAAGAAGATGTACCTTGGTGTATGCTTTTCGATGACATTCTTCTTGTTGATAAGACTAGAGAGGGAGTCCAATAGAAACTTGAATTATGGATGTCAACTTTAGAGTCTAAAGGTTTTCATTTAAGTAGATCTAAAATTGAATATATGGTGTGTAATTTTAGTTGTAGAAGTTTTAGTGATAGTGTTTTGACTTTAGGTGATCAAGTCATTAATAAGAGTGAGATTGATATTTAGGCTCTATTGTTCAAAATGATGGTGAAATAGATGGAGATGTTATTAGTAGAATTCAAGTTGGATGGTTGAAGTGGAGGAATGCATCGCCTATTATGTGATAGAAAAGTTCCACTTAAACTTAAGGGAAAATTTTATAAGATGGTGGTAAGACCGCAATGACTTATGGTGAATGTTGGCCAATAAAAGAAAAGCATAAGACTAAGTTAAGTGTTACAGAGATGAGGATGCCGTGGATGAGTGGATTTACTCTTAGAGATAGAATGCAAAATGAGTATGTTCGAAAAATGTTGGAGTAGCTCCAGTGGTAGATAAGATTAGGGAGAGTCGCCTTAGATGGTTTGGCCACATAAAGTGTCGGCCGTCCGATGACCCGATTGGGAGAGTAGATGTATTAAATTTGCTTTATGTTAAGAAAGGCAAAGGTAGAACTAAAAAGACTTGGTTAAGATGTATAAAAAATGATCTTAGTATACTTGAATTAAATGAGAATTTGACACATAAAAGGACACAATGGAGATGAAGGATTCATGTAGCCGACCCCACCTAGTGGGATTAAGGCTTGTTGTTGTTGTTGTTGTTGTTTAATGAATATTTATTTAGTATGAATATCCTTAGGTCTTAATGAAGACAAATAAATCATTTGATAATGTTGAGTTACATTGCTTCAATCATTTATAAATTTGCATTCAATTTATCTCATACATTCATATTTTAAAGAAAAATTGAAGTGTGGCATTTAATTGCATTATTGTGGACTTAATAATGTTATTATTAGTTTTATTAAATCTCAAATTATTTTATAAATAATTATGATATAGTAGTAAATTAGATGTTTATTAAATCAAGATGACAAACCCCAAATATAATTCCTATGTCTATGAGATTTATGGTAAGTGGCATATTACAGTTAAATTGTTATCTCTTATAATTAGAATGGTTTAAAATTCTTCTTAATTTCATCCTTATACCTATATGTGTATGTGTGTATATAAATCAAAAAGTATTAGTATGGACATACCAGGAGCACGAGACTTTAAGTAGACCCAAGGGGGTCTTGATTATCTCACTTTCCTAGTTAAATAATGACATGTACTTATAAAGATTCGATATACATATGTATGTATATATGTGTACAAGGCATAATTAGGTTAAATTCTCTTCTATAAAAATCCATGCATCATATAATAAATGATATGTATAGATCTATTCATGCATCAAGTGTGTATCAATTAAAATGTTATATATATATATATATATATATATATATATATATATATATATATATATATATATATAAAATAAAAATAAAAATAGAGATAAATTAAAAATAATAATAAGCATTAATGGGTGATGAAATAAAGCTAAAAAGACATTACTAATCTGATTGTAATTTGACTTTATTAATCCTAAGATGCCTTTCAAATTTAAATAAAAATTTCTTAAGTTAAATCCAAACATATATCTTAATTAAATTCATGAAGTCTTCATTAAAAAAATTAAAAGTTATGAAATCCATCTCTTAAAAAATAACCTAAGGATAAGGATCAAGGAAGGTTCACCCTTCCTCCTTCACTTTATAATCTTAAATCTCAAAGATGAAATAAAAAATAAATAATAGTAAAACTTAAATTTAATACTCATTTTAAATCATTAACAACATAAAATGTAACCACCCGTAATAATGGATTTAAATATCCAACCTTAGAAAATTCATAACTCTAAGATTTAAGCAAGGCATACCACATTAAGCCTAGTGCACATTAAAATATTAAGTCACCAACCCTAGAGTCTTGTTATGGATTGATGTTTTATTTTGTGATGTAATATTTTAGACTAAATGTTGGGATTATTTTTATGTAAATTGGATGTTAGAATGATATTAGACTAATGATATTTTTTTGTAGGGATTATGCTTAAGAGACCATTATAATAATAAATGTTTTTATGAATGCATCTTGCTTACAGGTGCTGCTTAAGTCCCTAAACATAATCCATTATGACAGGTGAGATTGGTTACCCAAGACAAGGTGCTAAGTCCAAATGAATGAAGTATAATTGCTTGGCTTGAATGTTAATCTAACATAAGTTTTGCAAGTGTTATTAGATTTAATTTGCATAAAGATGTAATTATTTCAATAGGATTAGGATTAAAGCTATGGGGTTTAGGATGAGCAATGACTAAAAGGCCTTTTTTGAGAGGCTTTGTGAAACTTAGAATACCAACCCATGAAGTGGAGATGAAGATAGAAAATTGAAGACCCTCATAGCTTTTGTTTATTTGTAATTTAATTATAATCCTGACTGTATAAGAATAGAGCTTGGCTACTCAACCTCTTTTCTTTGCTAGGTGCATGGCGATACCTAGCTACACTAGGTCTTTTATTCTTTTATGTGATTAAAATTTGATTGTTGTGTTTACATTAATTGCATAATAGAAATGACATGCTTTTATAGATTTCTTAAAATGTGATTGCTTAATGTGTGGACTAGATGTATAAGCTCTTACAAAAATGTTTTTTCTACCCTAACAAATAATTTTAACTAAATTTTAATCAACTCATAACTAGATTTTAAAGCCTAGGATCATAATCAAGAAAGAAAAGATTTAGCAATCTCTTAGCTGAATGGTTGTCTGTTCAACATCATGTACGCATGCCATTTTGCTCTTGTAAATAGGTGGTCTCTATTCTTACATGATAAGGGACAAGGCTTGGCTATTAAGAGCAGTCCCTTATAATGGAGAACACCCATTCTCACTAATTTATCTATAATCTACTTTCATCATGCATCTAAGCATAAATCCTCTCAATCCTTAGTCCAAAATTGATGTGTTAAAATAAAATAAAAATTTCTAAATTTTATCGTATTAGTCAAAGTCATGAATTGCACACCAAACATGATATAGTCTCTTAAGGAGTGAGTTTAGGATTATAGAATCTTTCTTAATAAAAAATAGCTTAACTATCTTACATTTACATAAGACCAGCATACATGATTTTAAATTATAGGAGGTGTTAGCCACTCTAGGAGGTCATAAGTCCGTAAGAATCAGGATCGGTTAAGTCTCTTTAATGGAAGTGAACCATCATATTCCTCTTTCCTCAAGTAGATCTAAGTTAAGCTCATAGCTTATACTGGAACATTCTAAGTGTAGGTTAAGAGGCTACTCATTTCTCCTTAGCTATGAGTATAAGTCCTCACCTCTTAGGCATTTTTACAACCTTGTGCTGTCGAAATCTAAGTCCTAGCATTCTAAAAAAAAGGTCAATTTAAAATAAATTTAACTTCATTCTCAAAATATAAAGCCTCGCTATAGGGTGGATTGAAGCACTCACTAGGCCTCCTAATATCTTGTGTACTTCCCACTTATTTTCTATTGGAATCTATGAAGAACTCTTCCCACTTAAGTCTTCATAATTGATTTTCAATAATTACCAATTTTTTATATCAATCTTTAAAATATTTGGAGATATTAGTTGACTACTTAATCAAGAGTGTTCTTAAAAATTATTTATTTATTAAAATTTAATTAACTATGAAAGCTTGCTTTCATAGGAACTAAAGAACCCGAAATAAAATAAACCCCACTTTACTTCACCCATGTAAAGTAAGGAAAAGATCTATGGTATATATGTATACCCATCTACGTTAAAAGTTCTTATTAGATGATTAAGCCCATTGTAAGATGATGTTTCTATCTTTCAAGATAGTACATCATTCATTAGATGCCATATTTAATCATTCCAATGAGTACCTCCTAAGATTTACTTGGTGTCCCTATGAACAAATCCAAATAAAAACACCATAATACCCTTCCACAGTTCAAGACCCATTACCATTACAAATATCCTTTTATTTATTTCTAAATTTCCATCCTCTAAGATCAATCCTTCCTCAACATGAAGTTCACAAGCTTAGGCCCAAATTATGACTAAAAAATTAAAAGTAAGCTAGATAATTGTATATTCACCATAGATAACTTAGATCAACATTACCCATCTTAATTTAATAATGTTAAAAAGACCATAAACAAATTTTATGCATCTTATTTATCCTCCAAAATTGTATTATAACCTAGATAGAGTATGTAAGTAATTTAATTAACTATTTAGCTACTATTAATAATAAATTATATAAAATATTTCACACCATCCCCTTTTATATTATAATAGAGCTCACATATCCATCATAATTTCTTAGCACTTTTAGTATTATTAGCAGCTCTATCCTACAATGAATCACTTTTGTACTTAAAGTATAAATAAATAAATTCATATAAAATGTCATATTAACCTGGTCTCCTAGTTGTAACCATTGGGTGACCAATTGACACATGATATTTCAATCAAATTCTTCATGGACAATCTCCATAATATTCTCAATTAATTAGCTAATCAAGTACTTTGACTTTATGTTAGTATTATAATTGTGCTTTATAACACTTGGTGATCACAAATTCCAATGACATACATGATCGAAGAAATTCAAATATTGACTACAATGTACTAAATTATTTAAAATAAAAATTAATTAATATAGCTTAATGTATATATATATATATATATAATGAGTACATAATTATATTATGTCAATTTTATTTAACAATCTTATCTTAAATGGTTTCATACCTTTAAAATGATAATCTATAATTGATATTATTGCTAAAATTTAATTACTAGCAATTGCCCGTGATATATGTGCTAATAGAATAGACTTTGGGATATTGCAAGGGATACCATTATCATTTACCTCACTATGGTCATGTGTATCAAGATACAAGCTTTAAATATTTATATACATAGTACGCCCTCTTTTCCTCACAAGTGTTCCATAATCCTTTGAAAAGTAACACTTTAAAAAAATATATATATATATAATGGTAAAACTACATAGAGAATTTAGGTATCTTTTGCATATCTAACAACCTATCATATCATTTGATCATAAAATTGGCATTTTGAAGTATAAAATGATGGTCATTATGGTTATTGTGTGTCACAATACTTGCTCTTCTACTATTAATTCATAGGTTCTATTACTTTCACCTCTACTAGAGAAACTTTTGGATATAACTTTATTAAGTTGCCATAATAGACTACCAACTTTCATGATTGTAAATTGTAAAAGAATTTGTTATTAGAGATCCTTAATAAGTACTTTAATTTCTTATGATATTAATGGATCAATAATATTCCAAACTTATATAAAAAATGCATTATATTAGTTAGTCATGCAAAAAAGGTATGATTTAGTAATTAATTGATATATTTAACAACTTAGTTTTTGCTTGAACTAATCATGAAATATTTCATCTACAAGATTCTAAATTTTTGAATGTACAAGCTATGTATGTATATATGTGCTTTTTATTCTCTTATCATCTTTAGTGAGTTCTAAGTATGAAGTTATATTACTATAATAGAGTAGCACGTATTTGTGAGCTTACATAAATAACTTATCATCTAACATGTATTCGTGTTAAGAATTTCATCAGTTGTAAACTTATGTTGTATTATTTTTTAAGTTGATTGATTTGTTATGCTTATAAACTTATATAATGAATTAGATCCATTTAGATATTTATAGAACAAATTTATTCATTATTTAGCAATATATCCTATTAATATTGACACCCTCTAGTTGTGCTTTATTACAAATGTAATCCTTCAGTGCTAAGAAAAACTTTACATAATAGAACTCCAAACATACCTAAAAATATGCAATAATAATTATAAAGTAATTATATAAAACCTCTTAAATGGGTACATTAATTTGAATTGCATAGGATTACCAAGTTTAACTTTCTCCACTAAGTTAAAGTGAACCATAACAGTGAAAAATGAAGAGAGAAAATATCTTTTCATTTGACACAACATAATTGCAATATTAGTTTGCATATGACTAGTTCTCTTAGATTGATAATCTTACTACAACCTGATTTAATGAAGCATGATATATTAAAAAAATATATATACTAAGAACATCCCTACACAATGCACAAGCCTTAAGTGCAAGTACCAAAATATATTTAATATGAACATGGTAGTCATGGATTTTTAGGCTCGTAATTATCCACTCATTAATATTTAGACACTTAAAATTATTTGAGGAATAGCCCTTATATAATTTCATATTTTCTAATAACCTCATATATGATTAACTTTTCTTTTTATGATAATGTAATACAAACTAAGGTTAAAATATATGAACCATCCTTAATAATTTGAGGATGTAGCTTGCTCTTCACTCTAATATCAACTAAGTATTATTATTGTTGTATATTAGCTTTATACTTCTCAAGATCTAATAAAACACTAATAAAGTTATCAAAAAAATTTTATATGTATAGCATCCTAATTATAAGATAATAAGTTATATTCCCAATATGGTGAATCAAAGAAAAAGCACTTTTTTTCTATTTCATCTAATGACTTGATTATTCAGTTGTAAATAAATTTCATCTCTTTTCCAACTCTTTTAACCTAAATTTTAATTTTCTATGAACAAATTATAATTTTTAATTTGTAATGAAATTTGGCTTCCTCTTAAGCTCTTTAGTGCTACTCTAATTTCTTCTGTTATCAAAGTATTACTTTTCTTGAAGAAATGTGTGACTATTGTTAACTAACATCGATGATAACTCATATAAGAAGAATTTCTTACTCTTGAACATCCATAAAGATTAAGTATTTTGAGCATAAGAAAGAAAACCATATCTTCGTTTAGTACTCCACCTAGATAATATATCATATGGTGAAAAATCATAATAGTCCACATTAAAGATGCACACATATTGAAAATCTGTGCAGTTATTGTACTATAACATTAACTCCTTCTCGTAGTTCACAATAAGTCTTGAATTAATGATTGAATATAAGCATTGATGTTTTTTTTTATGCTTTTCTCTACTTGTATATTTGTTGAAAAAAATGAAAGATGCTTGCTGTATTACTACCAAAAGAGGTATATCATAAAGAACAAGAAGCTCAAGCTAGAAATTATATATTTTGTTCATAATCCAAAAGATATTAAATTGGTCACTAATTAAACCAAGACCAACAATCCATGAATTTGAAGAAAAATCAAGATATCAAGAGTCAAAAGCTTTTATGTATCTTCATCAATAAGGTGTTGCAAAAAAGCATCTCTATCTATAGTTAGCATGTTAAGTCATATCTTTAGTAATTTTATGTTTGTTTGGAATAAGCTCTAGAGTCTAAGAGTTAGTAAAAATAATGAATAAATTTAGTTGACTTCAATTTAGCTTTCTTTTTCAACAATATTATTAGTTTGATTAAGTACCATCTTGATGAATGTGGTGTTTTAATTTGGAGTCATAGGGACACCACATAAATCTTAGGGGGTACTTATTGAAGTGATCAGGTGCAACATTAAGGTATGATATATAATTTGGAAAGATAGAATCATCACCCTGCAATGGGTCTTTGTATATATCAAAGATCTTTCCCCTACTTTATATGAATAAGTAGAGTTTATTTTATGTTGGGCTATTTAGTTACCTATAGAAGAAAGCTTCCATAGTTAATTACATCTTAAGAAATAAGAATTTCCTAAGAACACTTTCTATTAAAATATATAATAAATGTCTCCAAAGATTTTAAAGCTAAACTATCAAAGGATTGGTTATTTTTGGAAATCAAATAGAAAGAGTTCAAATGGGAAGACTTATTTATGAATTCCATATGAGAATAAATCGAGAGTATCCAAGGCACTAGCAAGCCTAGTGAATACTCCAATATATGCTATGATGAGGCTTTATATTTTTGAAGAGGAGAAATTATTTTTATTTAAATTGAAATTTTATTAGAATGCTAGGACTTATGTTCCAACAACACAAGGTTGTGAGAATACCTAAGAGGTGAGGACTTATACTCATAGAAAATGATAAACAAGCCACCTCAGAACCTGAATATAGAGTGCTCTAGCACAACCTAAGAGCTTGACCAAATTATGCTCATGAAAAATGGGATATAATGGTTTACCTCCACAAGAGAGGGTGAACATATCCTGACTCTTCTTGACTTACAACCCCTGAGTGGCTGCCAACTAACACTTCCTACACTTTAAAATCATGTAGGCCAGCCTCATGTAGATGCAAGATAGTTAAGTTGTTATTTAATTAGGAAGGAAGCTAGAACCCTAAACTCACTCCTTAAGAGACTAGATAATATTTGGTATATAAACATGACTTAACTAATGTTAAAAATTTACAAGTTTTTGAGATCATTTTGACACATTTATTTTAGACAAAGGCTTGGAATAATTATGCCTACATAAATGATGAAATTGAATTGATGGGCAAAATCAACAAGAAAGAGGTGTTCTCCACTACATGGGACCGCTCTCAAAAGTCAAGCATATCCCCTATCATGCAAGAGTGAAAATCTTCTCTATTCAAGAGTGAAACAATATGACATGCATGTTGTTATAGCCTACAACCATTTAGCTAAGGGGTTAATGTATCTTGAATTATCTTGATTAAAAGCCTAAGCTTTAAGATGATGTTATGAATTGATTAAAATTTAGTTAAAGTTATTAATGAGGGTAGAAAATTTAATTTTATATTAATGAGCTTACTGCATCCAGGCCACATAGTAAATCATCATACTTTAAGAAACTTATAAATAACATGTCATTTTTGTTGCACAATCTAAACACAATAATCAAATATTTGAATTTTGTAAAAGAATAAAAGGCCGATAAGTTCGAGTACATCATACACCGCATAAAAGAGAAAGAGTTGGGTAGCCAAGCTCTATTCTTATATAGCATGGATTACAATTAAGTATTATAATTGAAATAAATGCTATGAGGATTTTCAATTCTTATTCTTTTTTCCTTTCTTTGGATTAATTTGCTCCAGGATTCACTATGCCTCCCGGTCTTTGCCTTCTAGCCACTGCTCATCCTAAACCCCATAGCACTAATCCTAATCCTATTACAAAAAATTACATTTTCATATTAAATAAAATCAAACTACACCTATAAAATAGATGTTAGCTAAGAAAACATATAAGCCAAGTGATTATATTTTATATGTTTGGACTTAACACCCTGCACTTGGGTAACAAAGCCCACCTGTCCTAATTGAATTATTGTTAGGGGAAAAAATAACACTTGCAAGCAATAATATTTATATTCATTTATTATTATAGTAACCCCTCAAGCACAATCCTTAGCATAAGACATCATTAAGCTAATAATGACCTAACATCTAGTCTACACACAAAATAATCCTGACATCCAACCTAAAAATATTACATCACAAAACAAAATATATCATCACAACATACACTAGCCTAACCTAATATTAAGGTGACTTAGTATTCTAATGTGTGTGCTAAGGCATAGTTTGGTATGTCTTGATTGATCTTTAGAATTAGGATTTTTATAAGTCTTTGGATTATTTAAATTACCCATTAAGGATGGTTTCACTTTAATTATTTTAGTGGCTTGAATGGATTTTAACTTATGTGTTTATATTTTGTCCACTACTTACTTAAGATTTAATCATTACGAAGAGAGGAGAGAAACTTAATTCTTTCATCTCTAGCCCAAGTTGATTTCTAAAGATAAATTATTATGGCTTTAATTCTCTTAATGAATCACTTATGAATTTTATTTAGCATATGTTTAGATTATCCTTAATGAATCTATTAAAACATGAAAAGAATCTTAAGATCAATGAAATTAAGTAACCATCACATGAGTAATATTCTACTACTTTCTTTTATTATCAATAATATCCACATCCTTTCATTTTTATTTCTCTAATATTTGATTTAGTATATACATATACATGCAATATACCCATATTTTGCACACTTAATTAATGTTGATGCATGAATTTGATAGAAAAGGGAGATTTCATCTTATATTTAAGCATATGTAAATATGTATTAGGAATTTAAGCAAGTACAGGTTGTTGTTAAATTAGAAAAGTGAGATTATCTAAGACCTCCTTGGGGCTACTTAAAGCTGTGCATTCCTGAGATGTCTAGACTATATACTTTCCAATCCAAATACACATAAACATATACATAAGCATAGAAACAAAATCATAAAAAGGTTGTGTGTAAATATCCTTTATTTATGTAAAGCTAAATGACATAAAGAAAGGGGTTTTATAATATATTCTAACATATGCAAACACATAAATGAAGTTAAGCATGTCTATGCCATTATTAAACTAAGAAAATGAGATTATCTAATACCTCCTTAGGGCTACTTAAAGTATTTAATTGATGGAATTGATTGTTTATTCTTATGTTCTATGCTTCTACTTACAAGTATTGAATTTCCAAGTATATAGTATGAACATCCAGAGAATATGCATTAATTTAAGTTTCAAATCATTTGATTCATAATTAACATATAATTTTAAAATAGTTTGAGATTTATTCATGATAATAGCCACACCATCTAGTAGCATTTGTCCAACTCATACACTTTGAATACAATCATATTATTTTAGTTTTAAAACATGAACACATGAAGCACATGACATACACATTTATGATAATTGAAAAGAAGTAATTAACTATCACCACACAACATACTTGATTTCATTAAACCTTAGGAGAATTAACTTGAATAAATATCCATTAAGTCTAACTAGAGCTTTTTTAAGATTTAATTTTAATATTCAAGTTAATAAAACCAAAAGAGGAAAAATGACACTTAAAATTCACTCCATCCCATATTGATTATTTGGTATGATGAAGGAAATAAATTAAATACATTTTATGAATTAATTAGGTTCAATCCATTAATTATATCAATTTGATCACCCTTCCATGCTTCTTTAATTCAATTAATCAATTAAACATGAGCCTTAAATGATATGAAAATAAGATTGGAAATGCAGCTAAAGAGATCTAATGCAATTAGTCTAATTCTTAAGAGTTAATTAAATTAAAGAAAAAAATTTAAGCCAAATACTCTTATGGTTTCCCCACACCTATGGGAGAATCATAATTTCTATGATGACTTTATATTATTAAACACATAAAGGATTTTATGGGTTGCACTTGAGTTCTTTAAATTATTTCATTTGATGTTCATTATTAATTTTTTTTATTCCAGACTTAATTACTAAACATTGCCGCTCCCAAGTCTGGATGCAAAAAGTGGAGGGTTATTAGGTAATGACAAGTAAAATTTGTCAAAATAATCATGACATGAATCCTTTAAATCATTGTGTTAATGTTAGAGTCCGAAGCGACGATGGCTTGAATACTGGAAAAATGTGTTAGAGCCAGACGGGTGCAGGTTAAATAAGCAAGGGTTCCCACATTATGGATGGATGTGGGCAAAAGAAGTTAGTCCATGAAACTAGAATTAGGTTAGGATCTTGGAATATAGGTACTCTTACGGTAAATTAATGGAATTAATAGATTATGGTTCATAGAAAGATAAATATTTTATGTGTTCAAGAAACTAAATGGGTTGGTGAGAAGGCCAAGGAGATTGATAGTTTAGGTTTTAAACTTTGGTATTCAAAAGTCAAACTAGAAATGGTGTAGGTGTGATTATAGATAAAAGTTTGAAGGATAATGTTATAAGTATTAATAGATGTGGAAATAGAATTATAGCTTTAAAGATTATTGATGATACTAAGATTATCAATATTATAAGTGTCTATGCTCCTCAAGTAGATTCGGAGGTAAGCTCAAAAGAAAAATTTTGGAATGAACTAGAGGGATTAATACAAAAGATACCTCTTGAAGAAAAAGTATTTATTGGGGGATATTTAAATGGAGATGTTGGTAGAGTGGTAGAAGATTTTATAAGTATTCATGGTGGTTATGGATTTGGAGTGACTAATGAAGAAGGTAGGAGTATATTAGATTTTGCCTTAGCTTATGATTTTGTAGTTACTAACACTTTATTTAAGAAAAGAGATGAACATATTATTACTTATAAAAATGGATCTAGTAAAACAATTGATTATTTTGATAAGAAAAATATATCGTTTAGATTGTAAAGATTGTAAGGTCATTCCAAGTGAAATTTTAAGTACCCAACATCGACTATTAGTTTTAGATTTTAAGAAGAAAGGTTGTAAGAGAAAAATAAACTAAATTATTATCTAGGATTAGATGGGGACACTTAAAGAACACAAATAAAAATATTTTAGAGCAAGCTACAAGAAATTAGAATTTGGGATGTTCATAAGGAAGCTAACATTATGTGGGAAAAATTTCAAGTGAAATTAAGCAAGTTGCTAAAGAATATGTGCTTGGAGAATCAAAAGGAAAAGCTTCTTTAATAAGAATAGTTGGTGGTGGAGTCGAGTGTGCAAGAAAAGATAAGAAATAAGAAGCATTGTTATAAAACTTGGTTTAGATGTAAAACTTCGGAGAATTGGGAAGGATATAAAATGGCCTGTAGAGATTCTAAGAAAGCAATATATGATGCAAAAATTTAGCTTTTAGTGATTTATACAATAGATTAAATACCAAAGAAGGTGAAAGAGGTATGTATAAGTTATCCAACCAAAGAGATAGGAGAAGTAAATACATAGTTCAAGTGAGGGGTATTAAGGACTAAAATAATAAAGTGCTTTTCTTAGAAAAAGATATTGAAAATAGGTGGATGAGGTATTTTGATAAACTTTTCAATGAAGGATCTGAAAGTACGATTGATTTTAGCAACCTTAATACCCTAAAAAAATAGAGAATTTCATTTTTATTGTTGTATTAATAAAACTAAAGTTAGAAGCATTAAAGAAAATGAAATGTGGAAAAGCAGTAGGACCGGATAATATTCCAATAGATGTGTGGAAATGTTTAGGAGATCAAGGAATTTCTTGGCTTACAAATCTTTTAATATTATTTTAAAAGCTAAAAGATGCGGATGAGTGGAGAAAGAGTTTGTTGGTTCTATATTTAAGAATAAATGTGATGCACAAGAGTGTGCAAATTATAGAGGAATTAAGTTAATGTGCCATACATTAAAATTATGGGAGAGAGTAATTGAGCATAGGTTATGATATGATACAGAAGTTTCTCACAATCAGTTTGGTTTCATGCCAGGTAGATCTACTATGGATGCTATACATTTGTTAGAAGGTTTGATGGAGAAGCATAGAGAAAGTAAGAAGGATCTACATATGATATTTATTGATTTCGAGAAAGCTTATGATAAAGTTTCAAGAGATGTTCTTTGGAGAGTTCTAGAATAGAAAGGATTTAATATTGGTTATCTTCAAGTCATTAAGGATATGTATACTAGAGCTGTTACTTGTGTCCAAACACAAGGAGGATTGACAAAATATTTTCCTATTTCAATTGGATTACATCAAGGATCAACATTAAGCCCTTATCTTTTTTTACTTTAGTTATGGATGTTCTTACGAGGCATTTACAAGAAGATGTACCTTGGTGTATGCTTTTTGCTGATGACATTCTTCTTGTTGATAAGACTAGAGAGGGAGTCCAACAGAAACTTGAATTATGGAGGTCAACTTTAGAGTCTAAAGGTTTTCATTTAAGTAGATCTAAAACTAAATATATGGAGTGTAATTTTAGTTGTAGAAATTTTAGTGGTAGTGTTGTGACTTTAGGTGATCAAGTCATTAATAAGAGTGAGCGATTCAGATATTTAGGCTCTATTGTTCAAAATGATGGTGAAATAGATGGAGATGTTATTAGTAGAATTCAAGTTGGATGGTTGAAGTGGAGGAATGCATCTGGCCTATTATGTGATAGAAATGTTTCACTTAAACTTAAGGAAAAATTTATAAGATGGTGGTAAGACCTACAATGACTTATGGTGAATGTTGGCCAATAAAGAGAAGCATAAGACTAAGTTATGTGTTGAGATGAGGATGCTCAAGTGGATGAGTGGCTTTACTCTTAGAGATAGAATGCAAAATAAGTATGTTGGAAAAATTTGGAGTAGCTCAGTGGTAGATAAGATTAGGAGAGTCACCTTAGATGGTTTGGCCACATAAAGTGTCGTGGATGTTAGGAGAGTAGATGCATTAGATTTGCCTTATGTTAAGAAAGGTAGAGGTAGACCTAAAAATTCTTGGTTAAGATGTATAAAATGATCTTTATACTTGAATTAAATGAGAATTTGACACATAATAGGACACAATGGAGATGAAGGATTCATGTAGCCGACCCCACCTAGTGGGATTAAGGATTGTTGTTGTTGTTGTAGCCTTAATTACTAAACATATTAATTAAAATCATTAAGGGGATACATTTGAAAATAATTAGGAGAGGAGGTCCTAATTAATTCCTATGATATCCTCACTATTTTTATTAATTAATTATCCATAATTACTCAATTTTTGTTCATTGATTTCAATAACTATTATACTAAGTAGAAAGATTAATTAGGGTTAAAAATTTAGAATTTCAAAACCACTTGGCAAATAATTCCAAGAAAAATATGGGAGGCAGAGGACATCCCATGGAATTAACATGTCAAAATTTGAATTTGTTAAGATAATGAGACTAAGTTTCAAATCTTTACTAAGCACGGTTCATTAAGCATTAATTGGTGGTTTTATTTTTATTAAATTCTCCTATATCCAAGATTTCCAAAATGGGTTTATTTGCATTTTTTGAAATTTTCTACAATTAGTTATGAATTTTTAAAGTTTGGCTATTTAATTATATTTTTAAATCCTAATTAATCATTTTAAACCATCGAAGCCATGTGGACGCTGATGAAACAACACATTCCAAGTGGCACCATAATATTGATTATTTAAAGCATCTGATGCGACTACTGACTTAGCAGTGACAGACGTGGTTTCATCTCAACCATCTGATCTTAGATCAGACAGTCGAGATTAATCTCATAATTATGTAAGGATTAAATTGATATTTCTTGCAAGATTAATCATGACCATCTATTCTAATCATGTGGAATGGATGACCAATGATATGTTATCCTGCGAGCGCTGAAAGATGAACACTATTATCTGTTCTAATCACGCAGAATGGATGACCAGTGATCCGTTGTCCTACAGCGAAAGACGGACACTATCATCCTTCACCGCTCAATCTCGATTGGAGCTCATTTAATGATGTAATCAACTCTAAAATGATCATAGAAGAGATCTAAATAGATCCTATAGTGGAAATCGCATGAAAACATAAATCATTTTGAAAAAGACCAACACCTAGGGGTCAAATATACAGTTGCTAGATTTTTACCTTATTGGAGCTAAAGACCCGTGGTCCATTGACTGAAGTAGCTTCGTCTTAAAGAGATGAAGTCCTATTGAGAAGATCTCAAGCTGCCTCCTCGTTGATCGGTCTATGGACCAAATGCTACCACGTCATTGGAGTTGGTTTAGGGATGCATTTTAGTGGTTGAATCAATTTAGAATCAATTTGTTTTTGGTTATCATAGTGTAATGAAGGTGTGGGAAAAGCTAATTTATCTTTGGTGGAAGTTTGGTGAGGTTGGACCATGGTGAGCTAAGAATGCTGCAAGAAAGGGATGTGGCCAGAATGGATGAACAAGTATATTCTACTCTCCAACAATTAAGCTCCCCTAGAGTTGGTAGTCCAGGTGGCCGTTGAGGTGGATGCATGTGAGAGGCTGAGATAGTATAAGCTACCATGGAGTGTACAATCCATTTTAGGTGGACCAATGGTTGCCCATGGGTGAGTTCACCCTCTCTTGGCAAAAGCCTGAACCCAATAGCAATGGGTTAGGTTGGGCCAGTGATCCTTTATCCAAGAAGGGACAAAGATGGCTACCAAGGAGTGGGGAGTTGGAGAACCCATCCAAATGGAAATTTTGTCCCATATGGAGGGCTTGGTTCAATGGGTTTGTCCCAACCCAAGTTCATCATGGGGTAGGCCTACTTGGGTAAGCCCATGGTGACCCAAGGATGAGTCAAGCCATGGTTGGTTGGGTTTGAACTTGGTTTGGTTGGGTTTGGCTCAATTTGATTCATGTAGGTCAATTGGGTTAAATTGGGATATATTGGTAATTTTGACCAAATTTGGTCAAAGTAGGGGTTTGGTTAAGTTCAAGTCATTTGAAATAAATTAGTGCAACTGGTTTTGTTTAATTTGAGTTATATTTAGATTTTGTTGATATGATTAAATTTGGGTCAAATGGGTCATGTTGACGAATTTGACCAATTGGCTAAATTGGCTTCAGTATGGGTTAGGTCTATGTTCAATTGGTCATTGGTGATTGATTGGAAGAGTTAATTTGAATTATGAGTTGATTTTGTTCAATTTGACCCTTTAGGTCAAATTGGGCTAAGTAGGCCAATTAGGTTGGGTTGACTAAATTAGGTCTAATTGAAGGTTGGATCATGTTCAATATTCAATTTGTGATTGATGAGAATCATTGATTACAATTAATGTGGCTTAGAATATGATTTGGCCCAATTTGGCCATTTAGGTCATTTTTGAATAACTTGAGTTAAAGGCTAATTTGGGTTAGCTATGTCTAATTAATCATAGGGAAGTGTTCAATAGTGACCTATAAGAATAATAAAGAGATTGGATAGCTGGATTTGATCTAATGAGAGTTTGATTGAAGTTTGGTCTAATTGGACCTTTTAGGTCACTATGGATTAAGTGGTTTAGTCAAGTCAATTTGGATTAAGTGAGGTTATAGAGGGTTGGAGTATAATCAATGATGAGTTTGAAATTGATTGGTGGCTTTGGGTGCAATTGATTTGGATTCGATTGGGTTTTGACTCATTTGAACCCTTTAGGTCAAATGGGCTAATTTGGATTGCTTTAGTCTAATTTATTTAGTTGGCTTGATCATAAGTGTTGGAATAGTTTGTAATGATCGATTGGATAATTAGAACAATTAAGAGAATTGAATTGTGTTTAGTTTGCTTCGGTTTGTTTGAATGGAGTTATAGGATTTGAAGTGAGTTAACTTGAGTTAAGAAACCAAATTGGTTTGGAGCTTGGATTGGAAATCAAATTCAATCAAGTTCAATTGATTGTCTTAAGGTTGAAGTTTCAATCATTTGGTTTAGGTTTAAAGGCACTGATGGGTATGAGTGTTGAGCTTTAGGGTTAAGTGAAGCCTACTTGTCCTAAGGTAAGCTCTAGACTTAAGGTTATGCCCTACAAGTCTCTAGGCCTAGGTTTAGTGTTCCCTTAATCACTAGAAGTGTCCTATCACAAAGAAAACCAAAGTGTCTAGAAGAATCCTAGACTTAGGATTGGAGTGATCAATCCTCACTCCAAAAATGAGGTCATCAATGAACCGCATACATTATGATTAGAATATCTTTCTAGAGTAATATACAATCATCACAACATATGATTATGATTGTATATCTAGATCAAATGATTTCATCATCTTATTTAACTTATATATATTCGAAAGAAATGAGGTTTTGTTAAGAAAGTCAATCTAATAACTCCATTAGCATTTTAAAGGTATTGTAATCCAATAGTGTTTATATTTTAGGTGAAATAAGTGTAATATGAATAACAATTTATGAATGACTTGCATTAAAGATATAACTTCATAACAACATCTTCATATAATATTGAGAATTTCTCACCACCATTTAATGGATCTACATTATGCTAATCTCATTCATCATTTAAATTTAAGAAAATGTTGTTAGAATTAAATGTGTCCTTAAATAATCCTTTTATATCATCCATATTATGTTGTTCAATCTCAAGTGTCAAATGAGCCAAAGCAGAAGTAGTAACAATTGATTTATTTTTAGATCTTTACTAGAAATATTATGATCTTCTTCATGTCAAATTCGTACTACATATCCATGAAATTTTTTTTTTTGAGATTAGTGACCTACTTTCGTGAATGAAGGTAGTTATTAATGCTTGATTGATATAGACATAAATATTTTTTTATTAATTTTTCTATTAGCCTACAAACTCAAACAAAATCTTTAACTGCTTTTATGAACCAACTCCACCTTGATTTTGTCATCCAACTCTTTTTTATTTATAATGTAGATTAGAGTTTTAAATTTTCTATATAAAATTAAGATTTGAAGCTTATCAAGATTAGTCCAGATAAAAAGTTAAGACGAATGGATATGGAAGGGAATATATATAAATAAATCTCAAAGAAAAAATAATTAGCAAGAAGATCTAGGATAACTATTATAGCAAAAGTAGAAGCACCATTAAATAATTAGAAGTTTTATGAAGAGAAATAGATTTATCCATTAAGATTTGAAGCTTGTCAAGATTTTTCCAAATAAAAAAAGTTAAGACAAATAAATATGGAATTAACAAGGAAGCTACATCTAAGAACGGAATCAAATTTCACACCACAAGCAACCTCAAGATCACACACTTGGCCTTTGCAGATGGCATATTACTTTCTATAGTGGAAGCAAAAAATCCATCAATACTTAGATGGTATCATCCAGGAATTTACATCATTGTTAGGTATGGAGCTAAATGCTAGCAAATGTTTCTTTATGATAGGGAAATGGATTGCCAAAAATAAAATCAAATGGATAAAAGAAAAGACAGGCTTCACTCATCCCACTATTCATTTTACCTACCTTGGCATCAAATTATACAAAGGAAAACTCACATCTTCCCACATCTATGAGCTTATTGATAAAATACAAAATAAAAAATACACTCATTTGGTGGAAGGATCACTTTGGTGAAGAGTATCCTCAACTCAATTCTATTATACACCACCCAAGTACAATAAATCCCCAAAATAATTAAAAGAAGAATAGAAAGGATGCTAAATAGATTCATTTGGAGCCCTAAATAAATCAATCCATTGGGCCAGTTGAAAGAAAATGAGAAAACTGACCAACAATGGTGGCTTGGGATTCAAAACCTAAGCAAATAATATTAATGCAATACAATTAAATTATGGATTAGATTTAAAGTAAGAAGCACCCTTTGGGTTGAATTTATGCATCAAAAGTATTGCCAACAAACCCACCTAATGACCATTAACTTGAAGAAATCAGACTACTCAACATGGAAACACATCCTACAATATAGAAAAGAAGCTGAAAATCTAATTTTTTTTTTGGGACATGGTAGAAGGGAAAATTGATTTCTAGAATGATCTGGATTGGGGAAGAGAAAATTTTCAATTGGAAGATTGATGATAGACCACAACAATCATAACAAAATTTAGAATTTTGGAATGCCTCAAAATGGAATGTACTCAAACTGAAAGAGCACTTCCCATCATATATGTAAGGATATCAACACTATACCAATAGAGGGAAATAAGAGAGATAAGCTGGCAACCTACAAATAGCTAGAATTATATACATCACACTAATCACTCCTCTAATTATCTCATGGTTCATATGGATGACTAGAAATGAAATGAAGCATAATGAAAATACAATAATAATAGAGATCATTCTAAAAATGTTAGAACTTATCTACATGAGGAAATCTATAATGGGACAATTAAAAGGTCACACCTCAATGGATGGAAGCAATGCTCAGATATACTGACACCAAGTGTTGACAACACCAAACATTGATGGGAAATTGTGTATTGCAATAAACATCCCATGGCATTATGAAATAAACATTGATGGGAGATTCGATATTAAAACTAAAAAAAGCTAGATTTGGTAAAATTTTCAGTCAAAATGATGGAAAATATTCAACCACTTTTGTATGCCTTATGCTATATTTTCTCTCCTCCATGCTGAAGTGGTAGCTTTCCTCTATGCACTCAAGATAGCCTCCATCAATCCTCACCATGAATATAATTGAATTTGATTCCATTACCCGCATCCAAATACTTTAGGAGAACAAGAAACACTACACACCATGGCTTTTATTAATGTGTTCAAGGTCTTGAGAAACTTGCTAAAAAACCTGAACATCTCCTTCTCTCATATATAGCAAGAAGGAAATTATCCTGGATATGTTGTCCAAATGGGGTTCTACCTCACAATCATTTTGCATTTCTAGGAATATGGACTCAGAATTGAATTTCCTTGTGAATAGTGACAATATTGATTTTCCTTACATCAGAGCTAAATTTATGTAACACTTCTCCTCTTTTGACATTTTAGATTACTTGTATCTCTAAAGTGATCAATGAAATTTCTCTTTTATGAAAAAAAACTTCATGAAGAGAACAAGCAAAAGAAAATAATATATGGCTACTCCAAGATCAATACTCTCAAATTATATTTACTAGCAAAAAAGGCTCAGATGAAGTAAATAATAATATATTTAAATTATTGCCCTGCTAACTTATAATATTAGGTCTAAGAAACTCTTAGTATTTATTTTCACTAAGTTGTCCATTTTTTTTTATGATCCAAAATTTTCTTACAAAATTATATCAACTTATTCTTTCTATTTTAAATGCTAAGTTGTAGCAAGCTTACATTTTTCTCAATCATTTATTTAAAATTTGGTGGATAATAATTATAAATGCACTTTTTTAGGTAGAAGTTTCCTTACACATAACTTGAAGTTGTGTTTAACTATCGACTGGGTATTCATAATTGAACACAATCAATTTGATTCTTGCATCAAGTTACATATTTTTAATTTACTAATCCTTAAAAGCTATCCTTTAATAAGTTCTTTAGTCAGAAAACTAAGAACTAATAATTGATGACCACCATCATATAGCTGCTTATGGCTAATATAACTATTAGAATAATGAATTCTTATGGTACATTATATTGATCTATACACTTTAAGCCATCAAGTGTATATATAATCAAGGGGCATTTTAGAATTTTCTTTTGAAACTTTGTAACTTCACATCATTGTAATAATTATGAAAAATGTAAATTAATCTTTAATTAAATATTTAAATAATACATAAAAGCATATATGTTTATGTGTAGATAATAAAACAATAACTTATGAATTGCTACAAAATTAGGGAGCAAAATTAAGCATAATAAAAAAGACATCACACTCATCCAAATAATCAGACAATCTTGTAATCAAGTAATGCAACTTACAATTTGGACCAAAAAACATACAATGATATTAAGTATAAAGGTTAAAGAATATTTGAGTTTGGTATAACCTATAAGTTCAAAGTAAATAAATTAACAAACCATACAATCAATTACTCTAGTTTTATATGAGGGGAAATACATGTTATAATAGTGTTGAATCTAGTGTGCAATGACACTTGAAACTTACTTTGAAATTCTTCTCAAATTAAAGTCCAATAAATAATCAAATAGAAGCCAATAGTCTAAAAACCAACTTTATAATATAAATACACATATAAGAGGTTAAAGGACTAAATTAAGATTGAAAAAATAATTATTGACCCTTAATATAATTAAAGAACCAATGTGCTAAAAACATCATTTGTTTGATGAAAAGTAAGGTTCTCATTATAGCCTCAAGTTCTAGTGGTGAGGTTAATTTGTTTACAATACTTATGGTGTCCCTTTAATAAATTTCATATTACAATACTACTCTCAAAAAATTGAAATTACCATTATTACTAATTTTGTTGTTAGGGATCATTTGGTTTCTTATTAAAATTGATATAATTTTAAATTATGATAGATTTATTTTCACTAATTTTGAGTGTAGAATTGAATTTATCACATTTCTTAATTTTATTAGTGTTTATGGAGTTCAAAAATAATATTTATGTTTAAGTAATTCTACTAACAAAAAAAAAATAATAATAATATTTCCACAAAGTATTTTTTTAGACCAAACAAGTACTATCAAAACTCTTAGATATGAGGAGCTTCAAGTAAATAAGTTTTATTTTAGTGCCTTCACTATCTTGTGAATATTTATAGTCTTAATTTTAGGTAAAAAGAAGCATTCTTCTACCAATTAACCATATTTTTACATTTCTTAATGATTAACTTGAAAGATTAGTGAATTTTTTGATTAAGGGTGGAAGATCAGCTAGGGCATAGGTGACATTAATAGTTGAAGCTCAACATAGTTAAGGTGACATACCCAATGAACCTTATGGCATGAAGCACACTCAGTAGGCCATTCAAGAAAGAGGAACAATCATGAAAAATGAAAAGATTAGCTAAGTCTAGGATGTCATGGATTAATATAGATTAGTAATAATTAAAACTACTTCACATGTTTACAAGCAGTAGTAGTTCATGTGCTACAATTTATAGCTATTTAAACTACTGCTATTGGCCATCTTTAGCATTGATTTTTAAACCACTACAATAAAATGCTGCTTAAAATAGTGAATTTTGAAAGTAACCACGTTCATTTTGAATCCAACAGTTTACTCTTATAACTAGCATTTCATCATTTATTGTCCAACATAATAAGAAGGTTAATTAATATACATTAAAGTACATGAAAAAATTATTTTGATTTAGGTACCACAAGAAATGGCACATGAAAATTCGATATAAAGAAAAAAAAAATTATGTTCTTATATGAGGATAAAAATTAAGAGGAGGATGAGCTTGAGAAAATTCATGATGAGACACCAATATCTAATGAGGAAATAGAAAGTATTTAGCTTCTAGTAACTCCATATCCCATCTTTTACAGTATTTTTTTAAGTTCATTATTCACTTCAAATTATCTTCTATTTTCTCTTTTATGTCCACCATAATGTTAAACATATAATTAAAGAAGTTTTTTTTTTATCAATATGCAACACATCTATATTATTATAAATTAAATTTGTCTTCTAATATGCTAAATCTCCAAAAAAAAAAAAAAACTTAATGAAGTATTGAGTAATGCCATTATGTTGTTCTTTCCCCTTTGATAACATTAAAAATAAATATTTTTTATTATTGCTAACACTTTCCCAATAAATAATCCTCAATTAGTCATGGGGGCAGGATATTTTTCTCTACTATATTATTTAAGAATGCACCTTTATTTTTTTTATGAATGATTAGAAAACAAAATTATTTAATGTCAATCAAATCACAAATTTTTCTACCATGTTTCAATGCAAATTTTTTTATAACTCCATACAATATGGGCAAGCTAATTTCTTTATTTTGCTACACCCATATGATAAAATTATCAATTAACTACATCATGGTAGGTCTCTTCGAAAAATTATGTAAGCATACATTCTTTGCATAAAATTTGGAGATCATTTATTTTTAGCTACAAGTATGCATTGATTTTTGTCTTCGGATTATCTAGCCTAACAATAATAAGTGTGAGAAACAAATAATGGCTTATCATGCATATCTCAAAAAATAGATTATATGATCTAATGATAATTTTGTTGTATAAGTAAGGTGAGCTGCCTTGACTATAAAGTGTGAAGTCATTTTTCATATACTTAGACTTACATTTTATGGTTCAATAATGAAATTCAAATATGTGCAATCAAACAATTTTCATTCATTTATCTAATGGATGAGTCAAAATAGTGGCTCAATTATTTTATTATGATGTCACCTTATATGTTAGGCTTAACTCACATAGGCAAAAAGTCTTTATATACTTGAAATGAGAAGCAAATAAATTAATCTCTTGTGTTGAATTTCTTTTTGTTTTGCATTATTTTTGACTTTGTTTTTTGTGTTTAGTTTACCATAATATTTTCATGCATCATTTGACACATCATTCTCAAAATTAATCATACAACTATTACTGTAGCAATCTATTTTTTGTTAACTCAACCTTAATTTAGATACTAATGTTTTGTTTAATATAAATTAAATAAAGCTAGATTATTTGGAGGATTTATTCCTTAAGAAGTTCAACAAACTCAATCAACCATTCAATTGACATTATAAAAACTATCTTGATGACCAAGAATCTAATTATTATATGTAACTCAAAGTGATTCATACATCCACACCACAATGATTATTTTTCTTATCTCAATAAATCATAAAATTTCTAAGCTTTAGTGTTTGAAGACTTTTGAATAGTTTGGTGAAGTTGTGGGCTAGTATTATAAAAATTTATTTCTTTATGTCCTTTTATTTGATCTTGATTAGATCATATATAACTAGTTGATACAACATAATGAGTACCAATAAGTGGATTGAAATTGTTGTTTGGCTAGAATTTTCTTTGATGCAATTTAGCTCTAACTTCATCTGGGATTAGAAATGCCTAACTTTTAGGTTTTTTACATGAACATCTAAATGTTTCTACATAATTAAAAGATAATTGCTAAAAATTAATAAAAAAATATTTAACTTCATCAATGAGTTCCATCTAAGTTTCAACTATCTTGATTAACTTTTGGGTAAAGTTCAGGCCTAAAATTCTATTTCATTTACAATTTAAGGAGGATCATTAAGGTCATGTTTAGGATAACCAAATTAAAAGCATGTTAAGATAAACATATTTGGGTTGAGTTAAATTTAAGTCACACCTAAACTTGACATGCTTTCCTTAAATTAATACACCTAACTTAATAAAATTTATTCCTCTACAAATAAAAATTAAAAATAAATACATATTATAATCTAAAATTTAAAATTAACATTATATTACACAATTTCTAATAAATAACATGCATATAGGTATAATAATCGTGTGAATTAAAGCTTCAATCTATAAATAAGTATGGTGATTTAAAAATATGAGGACATCACATAGATCTTGGGGGTATTTAATTAAGTGATCGAACATGTCATCAAGAAATAATATAATACTTCAAGTGGTAGAAGTATCATCCTACAATATATTCAATCACTTAATCAAAGGACTCTTAAGGTTGATGGGTTTATGTGTAATTGATATTTTTTCACTGCCTTGTATGGGTGAAGTAAAATAGGGTTTATTGTACATAATTATAAGTTCTCTATAAGGCAAGTTAATTACATACAAGATGTAAATCTCTTAAGGAAATTCTAGATTACCTAATATCTCTATAGATTTTAAACATTAGATGCTAAATTAGTAAAATAAATGGGAGAGATCAAATAAAAATAGCTCTTAATGGATTGTAAAAGAAGATAAGTAGAAAGTGCTTTCATATTAGGAAACATAGTAAGCACTTTAATCTATTCTATTGTTAGGCTTTATATTTTAGAGTTGAGATTTATATTTAGTTTTTAGTTAGCAAATTATTTGAATGTTATGGCGTATATCTTAATGGCATAAGATTTAAGGAATGCCTAAAAAGTCAGGGTTTACACTTATAGCAAGGGAGAAACAAGTAGCCTTAGATTTTAATATTAAGGGTTCTTTAGAATAAGCTAGAAGTTTGATGTAGTCTAACCATAAAATTCAAGTTCGTTGTCTCAGTCCCACCAAGAAAAATGTGTCTATCTAGGTTCTTTTATACTTATTACTAACTGTATAGACTTCCAGCTAAACACATTGTATACCCAAAGAAGTGGGTAGGCCCAAGTGAGTTTAGTTATCAAGATAACTATACTTGCTTGCTCATGAAACTTAACAACCATGAATAAGTATACTCATCGGAAGATGTGTTCGATAAGAGAAGATTAACTTAATCCTATGGGTTGATCACTTAGAGAATACTAATTTAAAGGATAATGCATGACTCAAATCACTAACAACAAGTGATTACTCAAAGGAATGAGGCGACTACTCACAGTCTCATCTTCACTCGCATATTCATCCAACGATGGGGTACTCGCTTCCATCAGCCGACAGATCTACACTTGCTCACATGCACACTGCCATCAGCTTAAATAATAATTGATTTGTACTAGACTTACCTTATATGTATTTTTCATGTATGGTCACCCCTTGGTATTTAAAAAAGGGGCTTATCTCTTATAATTTGACCTTTTGCTCTCACTTTAGACCCCTATACTTTATACTTGGATTTTTAGGAATAAAGATTACTATTTTCACTTCACTTTTCTAATTCTCTGTCCTCCTGCTTGTAGTCTTTCTACCTAACCCTATTTCCCAGAATCTTAAAATGTTCTTCCTTAACCCATAGATAGGTTTGGAATCAACATTCATCTAGGTATGGTGAGCATGGATGAGGATAAAGACTGGAAGCCAGATACAAAGTGAAGTAGGACCTTCAATGTGAAATTGCTCAGTGGACTTGGAGTAGAACATATCATAATTTGTAACTTAGTAAGATTTGTGAGATATAGAGGACATGATCACTCACTTGGTATAAGAGGCCATCAGGAAATCACATCATGAATAGCCTAGATCAAAGGAGAATGAAGGATTTATTGGATCAACTACTCAATAAGCTCAATGAGAAAGATAACACCCATTTAGGGTTCCCAGCTTTCATCCATCCCTGATCTATGACTCTAAAGATGAATCTTATGCCACTAGTGAAGAAGAGAGTGTGTTAAAGAAATAGTCATAGCCAACAAATGCTTTCTCTATGTAGAATTTAGAAGCTCACCTTCCTCATAGGTTCAAGATCCCAAAGCTTGAATCATATAAGTGTCAAAAAGACCTCATCGATAATATAGCATATTTCAAGTCACTACATCACTACTAGACTTAGATAAAGTGTTGACTCTTCTTCACTACATTCAAGGAGTCATCCCTCAAATAGATCTTGCACCTTCCTTTAAGATTCATTACTTCATTCACTAACTTCAAAAGGATGTTTTCCATGCAATTTTCTAGTGCTAAGAAATCATTGAAGAGTTCTCAAGCTCTCTTACAGATGAAACAGAAACCTAGTGAGTCCTTAAGAAAGTTTATTACTTGCTTCCAATAAGATGCTAAAAGTCAAAGTTCTAGAACCTATAGTCACTTAAGCAACATTCTCATATGGCATAAAGGAGGGGACCTTTATGTATGCCTTGGTGCTCCAGCAACCTATAATACTTGTTGAACTATTAGATCTAGCAAATAATCATGTCTTTATTGAAGAGTATAATGAAATGATCCATCCATTATCACTAGCTAGGACTAAAGACTTACTGAAGAGGTCTTCAAAGTGTCTGCCCTAGGAAGGGAATCAAAGATGGATGATAGATAAGAGAAAGAAACCTGAAGTACCTGAGAGTGGTTTCAAAAATTTGGCTACGCTATCAAGGATTTGAATATACAACCTGCTCTAATGACCCCTCTCAAGTGTCAATAGCTAACCTAGTAGAGATCATCCAGAATAAAGATTATTTCAAGTGACTACCACTTATGAAGGCTAATGGAGTATGCAGCTAGTTGAGGAATTGTGCTTATCATCATGATCATGACCATGACAATGAGGAGTGTTAACACTTGAAGAGTTTAGTGCATGAATTGATAAAGACAAGGAAGCTTAAGGAGTTTATCAGGAGGAAAGACAAAGAAGTTATCAAGGATAGTAATGAACCTGCATACATTATTCATATTGCTAGATTCATATATGCTATCTTGAAGGTGACGAGGAGTCCTCCAATAAGGCAAGTATGAAAAGGTTAATATCTAAAGAAGAGAACTTAGTAGCAATAATATAAGCACCTTCCCTAACCATCATACTAGTGAGTTTCTCAGAAAGGGATAGATGCGCTATTGGGAATCCATACAATGATGTAATTGTAGTGAGAGCCCTGATCGCTAACTATCATGTAGGAAACATTTTGATCATCATGGGGAGCTCTGTCAATATCATTTTAAATCAGTATATGATAAGTTAGGCCTAGTGAATTTTATACTTGCATTCACTAGATGACCATTATATAGTTTCTCAAGAAAGCTAAGAGAAACTTAAGGGATGATAACTCTCCCATCACTTGGAGAGAAGGTACAAAATAGTTTACAATAATGAATGACTTCATCATGGTAGAATTCCCAACTACATATAATACTATCATTTGTGTACCAATACTCAACACATTCTAGGTGTTGGTGTCATTGTATCATGTAGCCGTCAAATTTTCCACTAGAGGAAATGAGACTAATGTCAAAGGGAACCTCAACTAATCCTGCACATGCTATTTGAAAGTAGTTGGTGGGTCTAGTAGGGAAGATGAGGTGCTATAGTTGGATATAGTGTGAATAAGAATCAAAGTCCTAAAGGAGATAGAGAAAATTTTGATCATGCAAGATAATGGGTGAGTATTAAGGCTCAGCTTGACATTTTATTCTAAGCATAAAGAAACTTTCATCCAAACTCTCCTAAGAATTTTAGATGTATTTGCCTAGGCAATAGCGAAGATGCGAGCATAGGCATCAATATCATTTATCATCACATGAACACTCTTGTGGACACACAAATTGTTAAACAGATAATAAGAAAAATAGTAGCTATACAAGCTAAGCCCATCAAAGAGGAGGTCGCTAAGCTAATCGATGAAAATTTTATTAAAGAAGTTCAACAATTGGAATGTGTGTCCAACATAGTGATGATATAGAAGTTGGGAAGCAAAAGAGGATGTGTGTCTTCATCACCAACCTAAACTTGACATGTTGAGAAAATAGGTATCCTCTCTCATGAATAGATGCACTTATGGACTCAGCGGTTGGATTCTCGGTGATGAGTTTCATGTAAACAATCTCAAGATACCATCAAATTCAAATGCATCTTGTAGACTCTAAGAAAATGACCTTTATTACTATGGAAGGATTATACTATTATAGAGTTATGCTCTTTGAATTGAAAAACATAGTGGTGACCTACCAAAGACTAGTATATTGAGCCTTCAAAGAGGAGAAGGGAATAAATATAGAAGTATATGTAGATGACCTGCTATTTAAGAGCAAGTCACTGATGCAACATATCCAAGACCTTGAAGAGACATTCTCCATACTTAAAAGCTATAATATGCGCATTGAGCCTCTGAAATGCATTTTAGGTGTAAGAGTATAAAAGTTTCTAGGGTTTCTCATTACTCGTGAAAGTATAAAGTCCAATATAGATAAGGTAAATGTTATACTCAACATGCCCACTTCTAAAATTGTGAAAGAGGTACAACAACTTACTAGGTGAATAGAAGGATTGAACATGTTCATTTCAAAAGTAGGAGAGCAATGCTCACCATTTTTCAAGATTCTCAAAGAAGCGAAGAAGTTTAAATGAACTCCAAAATGTGAAGCTGCCTTTAATGAGCTGAAGAGTATGCTTGCATCACCATTTTTTACTGTAGAGCCCAATAAAAGGAGAAGTCCTTGTTACTATACCTAAGAGTGGGAGAAGATTCAATTAGCTTAGTCCTAATCAGAGTAAATGGTGGGAAGTAATGGCCCATCTATTATATCATCAAATCACTATGATGTTCCAAGTTTAATTATTTACTCATGGAGAAGCTCATACTCATGCTAATCACATTGGCCACACGATCCTACTTCTAGGCACACTCCATAGAAGTTGTCATTGATAACCTACTTAAATTAGTACTTGTTAAACTTGTTCACTTAGGAAGATTTCTTAAAATGGACTATAGAATTAATTCAGTGAATTGGGTTTTAAAAATAAATTTTAGAAAATTTAATTTATCTTTTGTAGAAGAATTAAATATTTAATAATAATTCCTTAGTGAAATGAAGCAACAAATAAAGCAATAATGGAAAGTAAGGTGCTAAAAGGTAAAGGAAGAGAATACAAAGATTTTTATGTGGTTGAGCCAAACTCCAAAAACTGGCCCATGTCCATGCCTAGCCACCTAGGCTAGGAATCCACTAAACCAAAGTTGTGATTACAATCTCCTATACTCTCCTTCATGGGCAAGTTCAACCCAACACGTACTCTCCTTAATGGGCAAGTAAAACCCAACACATACTCTTCTTAACAGGTAAGTACAACCCAACAAAAAATCAAGACAAGGAAAAGAGAAAGATACAAGTTTAACTCTCAATTTTAAAATATTTTTACACACACAACCCAATCTATACTAATATTAAGGCAATTTAATATTAATGAAAAAGAGAGCTCACTTTAATTTTAAATGAAGTTAAACCAAGATATTCAATCAAATATTTAATGAAATTAAGAAACTCAATGTTTCTTGAATGCTCATTAAAAAGTTTGAAATAATTTTCTTGAATGACTTTGCAATGAAAACTAAAATGCAATCACCAAATAGTTTACTTTGAATTCTTTTTCTCACAAGCTAACTTTTATTCAAATGATAAATGTATGTCCAATTGGAATAACTCAACAATCACTTGAATAAAGATTTGAATTATATCACATGGAAGCTATCACATAACATATGCATAAACCAATTGAATACAAGTAATCAACAAGAACAAAATAATTTATGCAAGATGTGATTTTGTCAACCAAATAGAGAAAGAGATGAAATAAGATGTTAAGCACAATCAAATTTAACCAGCCTATATTAAGCTTTAAGAAAAAGAGATAAATAATGGATGATTAAGCACTTAGAAAATTAATAACATTTAAAAATACTTCAGACAAACAAGAAATAAAAGGAATATTTAATGATTAACACAAATTAAATTGATTTCCTTATGTCAGCTTTAGGCTAAATAAGAAATGAAAAGATTATCAAGTAGTTGGTCCACACAAATTGATCTTCTTAACTTTGTTCTTAGCCAAAAAAAAAAAAAATCTAAAGATTATGTCATGAATGAGCACAAGAAAATTTATATAACCTTCTAAACTTCAAATTCAAGAAGAAATAAAAGAAGTTTAAGAACTTAGCACCATAGAAAATGAACTCCAAGGAATTGATGTTTTCAGCCAAAGGTGGAAACACACCAAACCTTCACTTTTCCCAATAAATCTTCAAGCAAAATAAATTTCTAAGGGAAAGATAAGAATGATGAGGATTCTTGCACTTGAATCACCAAAATCTCTAAGAGATGCTTTAGCAAAAATCAACCAAGGGTGAGCAAGAGAGCAGGAGAGAAAGAAAGAGTTTTTAACTTTTTAGAACCTTTTTGAAGTTAAAACAAAGCTCTTAAATAGATGAAGGAGGAGTCTAGGGTCAGCCAAAAACTGATCCAATGAGAGAGAAATTTATTTAGCATCAATTTGAATGTCAAATTCAAAAGAGAGGGAGCTACTTCACAAATTTGTTTAAAATCAATATGGAATGGATACTATGTGATTCATGGATAAGGATAGAGAAATTCTCATAGGAAATTCGAACAAGGTAGTTTTATACATGAAGGAGGGAGTTTTGAATAAAATAAATCCATGGAATGTCACATCAAAAATTTGGCCAAAGAGGTTTCCCAAAATAAGAAATTCTCAAAATAATACATGAATTAATTTAAATCAAAGCTGATTATATTATATACTTATTGAATGTTTAAATAACATATAAATTTATTAAATTTGAAGCATAGTGGTCAACCTTCTGTAAACTTTCCTAAAATAGGTCAAATTGGAAAAAGGAAAGAAATTATTTTGAAAAGGAGGGATGATTTAAATTTAAATTTAAAATAACTTAAAATAAATTAATTAGGATCTAAATAATCATAATTAATCATTCTTGGAATGATCAAAATATTCCATAAAATTTGATTTGATTTAAGTACATGACATGCATAAAGAAGTTTGAATTAAAGAATAATTCAAAAATAATTCAATTTCAAAAATTAAAATAAATGAATTTTAAAATATAAAAAATGTAAAAATATTATATGGAAATGTTTTGAATGAACTTCACACATTTTATTACACAAAATCCTTTAAAAAATTCGGCCAAAAAAATGTTAAAATAAAAAGATAATAAGTGAGAGAAGAAAGAAAAATAGGAGAGAGAATAATAGAAAAAAGAATAATTTTAGGATGATTCAAATTTCATGCACTAAAAATTATGAATGGTATGCAAAAGATTTAATAAAGTTTAAACATAATTTATATTTTTTGAACACACGTTTAATAGAACTAAAATCATGCATTTAGTTCATGGTATCAAAAATGGATAACTTAAGGAATAATTATAATATTAAGATATAGAAAAAATATAAATAACTTTAGAATGACAAATCTAAAAAATGAATGAATCATTTATTTTATTTTAGTGAGCTTTTTATTTGCCTTAAAATAGAAATTCTTAGAAAAATTCTCACTCAGTTCATATCCAGTAGTTTTAGTAATTTGATATAACTGAAGAACTAGGAGCTGAAGAATTTTTCCTGTACACGTGAATTTAACTTGATTAGTAGCATTTGAACATGTATTTGTTATCATCAAAATCATTCTCATATGAGATGGGGCTCATAGAATCAAAAATATCCCCCTTTTTATGATGACAAACATATGTTAGTGTTAAATAGTGATGAAGGTGCAAAGTGACCTTTCATCAACTTTCAGAAATATAATTTACATTTAAAGAAAAATTTATAACAAGTAAATAAACAAAATTTTAATCATTTAAACATTTGTAAGCATAACAAAGCATGAAAATAACATGAGTATAACATGAAAAAGTTCCCCATAAAACTATGCACATAAAAAGAAATAAAACCAACAAACATTTTCTCCCCCTTTTGACAACATCGAAAAGGTTTAACCATGAACAATAATAAAATTATGTGTTTGGATCCAACATGCCTAACATGAATCTTAGGGTACAAAATCATTCCTTAGGTAATGGTTTAGTAAAAATGTTTGCAATTCTAAATTTATGCTAATGAAATCAATATTCAAATCACCTTTACTCACATGATGTCGGATAAAGTGATGTTGAACTTCTACGTGTTTGATTATAAAGTGTTGGATAGGATTTTTTTTGTCAAGAAAATTGCACCAGTATTGTCACACTTAATAAGAATGTAATCTAGCATAATTCCAATATATTCTAATTGTTGCTTCAACCAAAGAACCTGAGCAACATAGCTTCAAACAGCTATATACTCAGCTTCAGCAGTTGAAAAGCAACAGATTTCTATTTTCTAGATGACCAAGATACTAATGATGATCCTAAAAATTGACATATTTCTCATGTGCATTTTCTATTTAGTTTACATCCTATAAAGTCAACATCATAAAAAGCTATCAAGTCACATGAAAGTGAATTTTTAGGATACCACAAACCTAATCTAGAAGTGCTAATTAAATAGAAAAAAGTACATTTAACAATAGTTAAATAAGATTCTTTCAAAGAAACTTGAAAATGGGCACATAAACATACAACAAACATAATATTAGGCCTACTAGCAGCAAGATATAAAACTAAACCAATCACAATTCTATAAAGTTTTTGATCAATTGGTTTTCCTGAATCATCTAAATCAAGTTTAGTAGAGGGGCTCATGGGAGTCTTACTAGATTTAAATTTTTTTTATATTAAATCTCTCTATCAAGTCTTTGGTATACTTGGTTTGTCAAATAAAAGTGCTTTTTCTTGCTATTTTACTTGAACTCCTAAGAAAAAATTGAGTTCACCCATCATGCTCATCTCAAATTCTTTACACATCAAAGATGAAAACTCAACACATAAAGATTCATTTGTACTACCAAATAAAATGTCATCCACATAAATCTAAATAATAGTCAAATCATCATCTAAATTCTTAAGAAATAAAGTGGTATCTACTCTACCCTTCCTGAAACCATGATCTATAATAAAGCTACTCAATCTATTATACCATGCTCTAGGAGCTTCTTTCAATCCATACAATTCTTTCTTCAAGTTAAAAATATGATCAAAAATCAAAGTAGGAGGTTGTTCTACATAGTCATCTTGATCTATAAAATAATTTAAAAATGAACTTTTTATATCCATTTGAAATAATTTAAAGTCTTTATAATAGGCAAGCATGGAGCAAACTAATAGCTTCTAATCTAGCTACAGGGGAAAATTTTTTTTTCAAAATCTATCCCTTCAATTTGAGTTTATCCTTGTGCAACCAATCTAGCCTTCTTTCTAACAATGTGTTCTGATTCATCTAACATATTCCTAAAGACCCATTTGGTTCCTATAACATTTTGATCTTTAGATATAGGAACTAATTCCCACACATCATTTCTAATATACTAATTTAATTATTCTTGCATGGATGCAATCCAATAGAGATCCTCCAAGGCTTCATTTATTGATTTTAGTTCAATCTCAGATAAGAACATAGAATGATTTATCATTTTTTTAGATTGTCTTCTACTTCTAACTCCTTGAGAAGGTTCTCTAATAATCATGTCTTTTGGATGATACCTAATGAATTTCCAATCTTTAGGTAAAGAATCATCTACATTTTCTTCCAAACTCATCTTCATAAAATCATTTACCTCTTCTTCAATCACATCATCTTTAATAGGATCTATAGGATTTTCATCAAATATTACATGTACAGATTCTTCAGCAATCAATTTTCTTTTATTATAAATTCTATGAGATCTACCATTCAAAGAATATTCTAAAATGATACCATCATCAGATTTACTATCAAACTTTCCTAATGAGTCTTTACTATTATTAAAAATGAAGAATTTATAACCAAAGATATGAAAATAACTAATCTTATGTTTATTACCAAAGAACAACTCATAAGGGGTCTTATTTAAAAAAGGTCTCAAGTAAACACGATTCATAACATAACATGCAGTGTTAATAGCTTCGTCCCAAAAATACTTAGGCAACTTATAATCATCAAGCATAGCTATACTCAATTCAATTAAAATTATATTTTTTCCTTTCAACTACACCATTTTTTGAGGGTTCTAGAAATAGAAAAATTGTGTTTAATACCAAATTCATCACAAAAATTTTAAAATTTTTATTTTCAAATTCACCACCATGATCAAATTGAATTTTACTAACAAGAAGACTTCTATCACACTGAATATGTTCAAAAAAAAATTCTAAAATGTTGAAAAACATCATTTTTTTGATTTAAAAACATAACCCAAGTAAATCTTGAATAATCATCAACAATAATAAAACCATAAAATTTTCCACCTAAATAAGTCATGTTAACAAGACCAAATAAATCCATATGCAATAATTCTAATGGTCTTACTGTAGAAATAATATTTTATTTTTAAGAGAATGTTTAGAATGTTTTCCATGAATACATGCATCACAACTTAATCAGAATGAAATTTTATTTTAGGTAAACCATCAACAAGATCAAGTTTTACAATTTTGTTTAACGAATGCATGTTAATGTGACATAACCTTTTATGCCATAACCAAACATCATCAAGTAAAATTTTGAAATAAAGTGAATTTGAATTTGTATTACTTGCATTTTAGAAATTGATAAGGTAAATGTTTTTATATCTATGAACAATAAGCAAAACCATTTTCTTACTTCTAATAGTATAAAAAGATGCATGAAATTCAACATTAAATCATCTATTGCATAATTTACTAATGGAAATAAGAATATGGTTTAAACCTTCAATAAAATAAACTCTATCTAAAGTGATTGAATCCTTAGAAATAGAACCAACTCCAATTATCTTTCCTTTACCATTATCACCATAAACTACAAAACCTTTTTCATAAGGTTCTAAAGTAGAAAATATAGATTTATCACCTATCATATGTCTTGAACATCTGTTGTCCGAATACCACATGCTTCTTTGATTTTTCTTTGAAGATATTCCTATAAAATAAAATTAGGGCTCAAATTTTGGAACCCAAACATGTTTGGGTCCACATCCAAATGAAAAGACATGCAATGAATCTGTAATATGTGTAGCTATTTTATTTTTAAGCACCCAAATAAATTTTGAATTAGGAAATAATCAATATTTTCTTGCATGATAATCACTAGATACATGATCTTTTTATTGCAAAAATTACATGTAGCATCTATATTTGCATAAGGTTTAAATTTAAATGATCTTGATGCATCTAATGACTTATGTCTAACAAATGGAACATGTAAATGTAATCTACTACAAGAATCTAATTTTTCATTAAGTAATAAATTTTCCTTTTTTAACTTCTCAACAAGTGTTTATTGATCTAATAAAGCATCATTATTTTCCTTTAAATCAACACAATCTTTTTCTAAAGATAAAACATGCTTTTTTAAAATTTTCTTTTCTTTTTCTAACACATTGAATTTTCTTTTCAATTTTTTATATTCATGTGCTAATTCATTGAATGCATCATCTAATTCTTCATACAAAACATATTCACATACCTCACTTGTAGAATCCACATCAATCATAAGACATATATTTGCTTCTTCCTCTGTAGTGTCATCACTTGATTCTTTTGAATTGAAATTTGCCCAAAGTGCTCTTTTCTGTTTCTTTTGAGGATTTTTATTTTTCCAAGACTTCATTCTTTCAGTGTTTTCTTTTTTAGCTAAGTCTGGACATTCACCTCTAATAGCAGTAACTTTTGCATCCCAATCTTTTGGAAGGCATCTTAAAGTTTTATAAACCAAATCTTGATTTTTATACTTTCTACCAAGTGAATGCAAGGTATTTATAATCTTCATGAAGGAAGTATACATATCAAAAATACTTTGATTTGGCAACATGCCAAGTAATTCATATTCATGTACTATTTTATTTATATGTGCATCTTTAACTTCATTAGTACCTTCATAAGTAAGAATTAGTTTTTCCATTTTTTTTTGCAGTAGTAAGCATGAAAAGTCTCATGTAGTCATAAAAAAGTAAAGCACAATAAAAAATGTTACAAGCCTTTGCATTTAGTTCATCCAATTCTCTTTTAGAAGTCGACCATTCATCAAAAGGTTTATCAACTTTTAAATCATTCATATCAATAGTGGGTGTGTGATATTGATGTGTCAACATATGCCACATTCTAGAATCCTGTTCATAGATAAAAGTACTAATGTAGTTTTATAATTATCAAATAGAATATTATCAAGTAAAGGTGGTCTATGTTTAGACTATTCTTCAAGTAGCATACCTTTAGAAAAACTTGTTCCATAGCAATCAAACTCAAAGATGTTAAGCCACAAATTGAGTCGAGGCACTGATACCAATTGTTACTTAGTTATAACACCCAAGAGGGTGGGTGAATTGGGTTTTAAAAATATATTTTAGAAAATTTAATTCTATCTTTTGTAGAAGACTTAAATATTTAATAATAATGCTTTATTGAAATGAAGCAACAAAAAAAGTAATAACAGAAAAATAAGGTGTTGAAAAGTAAAGAAAGAGAACACAAAAATTTTTATGTGGTTCGGCCAAACTGTAAAAACTGGTCTACGTCTACACCTAGCCACCCAGGCTAGTAATTCACTAAATCAAAGTTAAGATTATAACAACTCTCCTGTCTCCCTTCATGTGCAATCATAATTTTCATTTCATATAGAAAGTATCACAATTAGGTGAGTTGGATATAGGCCTTTTACTCACCAAAAACATTTACAGAAAAAGGATATTTCAACTCAAGTTATCTTATCTTCATCACCATTAGAGCTTGTGAGTGTGAGTACATTTGAGAAATCCATACACATGGCTTTGAGGTGACCATGTTTCACCAATTACCAAAGATAAAGTGGGCATAGTCTTTGAACTTCTACTATAAAGTTCTTGGTACTCATCAGAATCAAGAAAACCAATGAACTTAGCTTCTTTCTTATGAAACACTTCAACTCGACATGAGAGTTTCTCCTCTAATTCTTTTTTCACTTACATAAGGCAAGTAAGCTCAAGTGTCACTCTCTCCTTCTCCTCTTCTTGGTGAGAAGCCTTGGCATAAAGGTCCCTATGCTTAGTTCAAGAGATGTCAGCTTCTTTTTTATACTCGCAAGCTAGGACTTATTCATATAAGCATCCTTCCTTTTCTAAAAAAATTTATGGCAGACCTCTTATGTCAATTTCCATGCCATTGCTAAAGCAGTCTTAATAACATGTGGCAGGTGACCATTTGGATGGTATCCTAGGAGATTGTTGAAATTTGAAGAGATGGAAGAGTAGAGTTAGTAGGCTTCACCGGTGAGCTTGTGCATGTTTGGAGTTTAGTTATTCTCCAAGCCTTCATCCTACTCTTCTCCAAAGACTCATTGCTCTACTAGTGACTATTAGAAGTCAAGCTCAGGGCTCTTCTTTTATACATTTTGGGAGCTCTACTTGACTCTACTTCATTAGTAGCCTCACTGGGAGCCATACTCATGCCTTCCTCTTCCTCCTCATCAACCTTGAGAGAGGTTGGACCCACACGATCGACCACCTGCTCACCTATCTTGCACTCACTTTCCTTAAGGATTTAGAACACATCGGGATTAAGCTTGAGGGCAGTTGGAGTCAGCTCTCCTATGATTAAATAAGAATGGATTAGAAGATGAGTTACAAAAAATATAAAATGATCAGTGAGTAGAAAAAGGAAGTATTTATTGAAAAAATAGAAACCTTGCAGAAGTGAAGGTAGAGAGAGATGTTCAAGTTGTAACCCTGCAGCAACTCCATAACCTTTTCCTTTTGCACACTCTACTTATCGAGCTTGGTGACCCTACTCAACTAGCAGGGAAAAAGAAAAATCAAAATCAGCCACTAAGATGTGGTCTTCACAAACAAAATCTATGAGTGCCACACACCTTATTCTGTAAACTATAAATTTTTCATCAAAGTCATTGAAAATTGCACGGCCCTGTCCTAGTGGCCTGCCACCATGAATGCTCAATGGAAGAGGTCTAGGCTACATGGAATGCCCTTTTGTATGCATAAGATGAAGGAAGTGATGCTCACCACCAAGTTGGGAAGGACTTGGGTGGGCGCCACTCTAAATAAATCAAAGATGTTGACCCACTCTTGAGGAAGAGGAAGTCATAGCCCATTCTTAAATTGGGCAAGTGGAATACATAACCTCTTTCATTTTGACCTAGTTGACATGCTTGCTCTTCTCAGCCACTAGCGCAATGAAGTAATGATTGCCATCATAATATTCATAAAACATGGAGGTCGCGATGGAGTAGTCTAGCTCAAAACCTCCTTGATTTGGGCTTGATGAAAAGTTGAGGTAGTCTTCTTCAGTAAAGCCATACTTGTTGGAAATGAAAATGCAATAAAAATCTACTTACATATAAGTTCTACTTGCACATCTAAAGGAGAGCAATAAATTCTTAACTATTCTAGTTAGGAAGAATTTATAGATGCGGTAAGAATGGTGTGGTAATATGAATGCCACATAAAGCAAATGATTATTTGAATCTTGGTTATATCTCAAGAGATAGTGTCTATAGAAAAATAATTGATGTGTAATAATAAATAATCAAATAATCCTTGTAAGTAGAGAAATTATAAAATATTTACTATCTTTATTTAATGGTAAAAAGCATAAAACACTCACTATAACCCTAATATATTATTTTTTCAATAATTTTATTACAAGGACTAATTGCCAGTCCTCAGTGAGTCGATCATTCTCGCACATATAATCAATTAAAAAGTTCATACCATAAAGGAGATGTGAAGTGCTCTATTACTTGGCTGAGTTCTACAATAATGTTATCTCAATCCTCATGGTCACAAAGTTATAGTAATACTTCACCTATAAGGACTTCTGCCACTATGACTCTAACTCCAACTATGATCACAACTCGCCTCTGTCAAGCTTGGATAAGACTAGGGCATCTTTTAGGAGGGTAACCTCATCTCATAGAGTAGAAATCTCAAGGGAATCTAAAAATACTTACCATTCTTCCACCATATTGTTCTCCGATTGCTGAGTAGATTCACCCTTTGTAGACTCATCATAGACTCATTATTATCTCTACAAGTAGAGAGGGCAAACCAACCATCATTTCCTTAAAGTCAATAGAGGTGAAGCTTCTTACTGTAATGGGAGCTTCGATTATCACTCCTGGTTGACATGAAATCTCCTCCAAGTCCATGCATGGTGACACCGATTCATTCTATGACAAAGTTGGAGTTACCACTAGTCAACAAGAAAAAAATTCATTAAAAACTTAGAAAGAAATTTCAATTATGAGGTTTGGTATAGGCCCAACCCTTTAGAAGGGAAGTTATCTATCAAGTAAGTGGAATTTCTCTCTACTCAAGAACTGCCAAAGTAAATCACCTAGGGAAAGGTGAAGTGGCTCTATGAAGGTACTTGAACTATTTAAAGAAATGACATAGATGGCTAGTGAGTGGCCCTCACTATTTCTTATAGAAGCTTGAATGCTGGTAATGCTCAGTTGTAATAAAAAAAGTATGAGACATGGACATTAAAGATTTATGGTATGGAACGACAAGAAAAACTCCTTTCGGCAAGATATTCTTCTACAAATGTGTTCACTATAGTTGGTCCTGCCATTCAGCTCACTGGCACCTTCCTACACTAAATTAGGGATACCACTTCTTCTTCCTCTCGAAGAATACTCACAAGTCGCACACTCACCATAGTGACCCATTCCTCTAAGGGGCGAGTGCTAGCTTCTCCTCACAAATTTAAAGAAGTGATCGGAGCCATTGTTGCCACAATTGGAATACCTGAAATGCTTACCATAGCCATGAGAATGGTAGTGATCTCTTCCAACTTCTTTGCTTTCTTCAACTTTTTGTGAAGACCTGTCCACAGAGTCATAGAATAAATGTTGCCACAAGGCCTTTTAGACACCATAGAGATTAGGTTGCAACAAGTTTTGCTGACTCAATCCTTGCAAGTCAGAGAGTTTGTCTAAGCAAGTTGCTGAAGAAATGTTGAGTACATTAAAGAAGAAAGAAAAGATTTACTTATAGCATTCAATGCATTCAAAAATCAAATAAGAAAAAAGGTGATGTAACTTCTCAATAATTGTATACATTTCTTCACATCATTAAATATTTATAGCTAATCATTTTGTTCATTCTTCTATCCTTTTTTAAGAGGCACCTCTACAATAAACAAAAAATTAAGGAGGTAAATGTATATCCAAAGAAGTCGGTAGGCCCAAGCAATTACGTATTGCTCAAATCTTATCCTTACACTGTTTACAAACCATTTAAGCGATATGTATACTCACTAAAACATTTGTCCAATAAGAGAAGATTGACTTAATCATGTAGACCAAGCACTAGAGAATAACACTCAAAGGATAAGGCATGACTTGACTCGCCAATGATAAGAAAACACTCAAAGAAATGAGGCAACTCAGTCCTATCTTCACTTGCATATTCATCCAATAATGGGCAACTCATCTCCGTCAGTTGGCCTATCCACACTCACTCACATGCACACCACCATCAGCTTAGGCTAAAGTTCATTTATACTAGACTTACCTTATATGCATTTTTCATTAGTGGTCACCCATTGGCATTATAAAAGGGAGCTTCTCACTTATTAGGGGACCTTTTTCCTTTCACTCTAGACCCCTTTACATCGTACTTGCATTTTGAGCAATAAAGATTACAATTTTCTTGCACTTTTCTACTTTTTTATTCTATTGCTTATAGTCTTTATGCCTAACCCTATTTCTCAAGTATCTTAGAAGGTTCTTCCTCCACCCACTGATGGATTTGGATTCAACACACAACATACTCTTTAAACCCATATGGCCAGTCATATAAAATCGAAGATGGTTAAGTAGTTATTAATTAGGAAAGAAATCAAATAACTTAGACTTACTCCCTAAACTCCAAGAACATGTTTGGTATGAAAATGCTTTAAACAAATGTATTATAATTTTAGCTTTCAAGTATTTTAGATACAAAAATTATTTAACATCTTGGGTATGCAATTATATCTTCAATGAGATGTATTTAAAAATGAGTCATTATCTAAATCAAAAGAGAACCAGACTTCCCCTACAAGGGTAGTTACCTTAAACATCAAATGCCCAATTATATGCAATGGGAGAAGGCCCAATACAAGGAGAAATGAAGAAATTTTTATTCATGTACACAAATTTAAAGGGTTTCGAGTTACTTTTAGCATTTATACTCACAATATTAATTTTATGAGGTAACGAGTTGAATATTTTTTATATTTAGGTTTTTTTAAGTTGGTTAAAAAAAATTAAATTTACCCTAAGAGCCTATCAAATAAACCAGACTTCCATAACATTAGCATGGTATCATAGAAAGAAACTTTTTAAAAACATGTTGTTCTAGTGTGCACCCAAAATAAACATAAAACACATTCAATTAATTGAAGAGATAGTGTGATGTGGCCAAGTTCCACTATACACCCTAGAAGAAAAGTAAAATAGGTAGTCAAGCTCTACCTTATGCAGCCTAGCCTAGAGTTAAGTAAAGAAAACAACCTATAGGGGTCCTCTTAATCTTCATCTCCATAGTGTGGATGCTCTTGGTTTCATAGGGACACTCAATTCAGTGCTTTCTAACTATTACTCATGTTAAACTCCATGGCTCTAACTTAAGTCTAGTAAAATTACATTTTAAAGTTCATAAATTAAATAAAAAGTCTTAACTAAATCTACAAAATAAAGATTTGTTGGATCACAACCATACACACCATGTAGTTATAACTTATACAATGGGGATTGACATCAGCGGGTACTAGGCCTACCTATCTTAATAAGCAACACTTCGAGGAAAATAGTAGCTAAAAGTAAACTAGTAAAGTTTACATTATTATTGTGGTGCCTTATATTAAGCACATCCCCTTATAAAAAACATCATTAGTCTAGTAAAGATTTCCCTATCTTCCATTTGGCGAGTAAACAACCCTAACATCTAATCTAAAGTAGAACACCACAAAATAAAAAAATCAACATGTTATAAACAAAGCGCTAGCCTAAACTAAATCAAAAATTGGTGACCTATAAATCTAATTTGTATGTAAAGGCTTGTGTGATGAGGTGAGGCTAAGCATTAATATTTAAATTGTGATTTAAAAATAAGATTTAATTTATAACCATTATGTGATTTCAAATTAAGTGATTAGTGGATTAAAGATCAATTTTAAGAATTTGGGTTAGAGTTGGATTCATTATTTTAAAGAGTGTATGGAATAGTGTTAATGGGTTCCACTCCTTCTTACACCTTAGTCTTAATAAAGCAAGCATCTCACCAAAGAGTGGAGAAGCTTCTCCTAGGTTCTAACTTAAGATCACTTCACAAATTTCAATGTTTCATGATAATTGAATTAATTAGATTTAATTAATTATGTTTAAGATGATTAGCTTAAATGATATATTTCAACAAGGGCTTAGTAAGAGATTAACTGAACTTTACATGATTAGTTTTGTTCGGTGAATAACATAGTTAAAGTTTTTTTGATGAGTAATTAAGCTTAATTTGATTAGATAGTTTAATTAAAGTTTAGCTATTTGGTTTAGTTAGATGACTAACTTGTTTGATATGATTAATTCTAATGATTGACTTAATTAAGTAGTTATCTATATTAAAGTTTAAATAATGATCAATTAATTAGCATAATTAAATGACTAATTTGATTAAGTGATTACTTAGTTAAAGTTTAATTAATTACTGATCAAATTTGACATGATTAACTTATTAATTGGATTAAGGTTCAGTCAATTATTGATTGGCTTCAATATATCTTATTTACCTAGGTGATTCACTTATTTAAGGTTTACTTAGTGATCAATAAGATTTAACTTGATTATGGTTCAATTGATAATTAGATAGATTTGATTTGATTATCTTAATTAAATGGTTAACTTGATTAACAATAAATTTTATTTAATCTAGTTAAATAATTAACTCAATGAAAGTTTAATTAAGAAATAATCAAGTTTTATCAAATGATTAGTCATCTTTAGTTAGCATTAAATTGTTGAAGTACATAAGTTTAGTGTTATTTTATTTATTAGATGGTTTCGAATATGATTTATTAATTTCCATTATTCTATTGTCATTTAAGGCTTGATTGTCGACTATCAATTTTATTTAAACCTAAGCCCTAGTTAACCATAGAATTGTATTTATCGCTCAAGAAAAATTATTAGAAGTGGTACTTCTAATAGTTATATTCTTTGAACATTTCATCATGATCAATTATGTTTGGAGATTAACCTTACTAGTTAAAGTTTCATTAAATCATTAATTTGCTCTTAGTCCTTTTGATGAAGTTTAAGACGTCCATATATATATATATATATATATATATATAAATTCTAAATTTAGAGAAGATTCATCTATAATGTTTAATTGGACAATTTCTTTGTTATGATTTTCATTTGAGTTCCTAAATATCTTCTTAAATTATTTTAATCAATCTTATATTAATTCAGCTTTTGATTTAATGACTTAGTGTTATAATTGAGATTATTGGATTTAATTATTGTGTCCAAGTAATTATCTATCAATAAGGGTGGTCTAAATCTAATTGCATTTTTGTGATTTTTATGATTTTAAAATTAATTATTTCATGAACTTATCTTAAGATGATTTAAACTTAATAACTTTAAAATCAGTGATCCAAATGCTTTTAAAATTTTATAAGAGATGAACATTGATGAGTTGAAACTACCATAAAATATGTAAATCAATTAATTGTATGTTTTGTGAGTAATTAAAGAAATTTCATTTCTTAGTAAAAGTTAAATACTCTTAACATAAACCATAATCTTTAGGGGATTTTAATTTTGTTAGATCCCCCTCAAGTTGCTTCATCGAGATAGGGACATTCATAATTTTTTGGCTAAGATATTAATTTTCTATCTATAATTATAAGTCCACTTTAATTAATTTAGTTAATTTAATTTTAATTTCTTTCTAAACCTTCAATTGAGTGATTTTAAGGCATTTGATGTTAATGAAGATGTGTTAAACCAATTTGTACATTTTTTTTTAAATTTTTATAGTTTTGTATTAACTATTTTACTTAAATTACCATAATATGGTTTAAAAATTATAACATTTAATCTAGAGCTCAAGTTAATTTGAAACCTTCATGATATGAGGATCTAGTATTTTGTTCCTTCTCTGAAAATTTCATCTTGATCGGGTTTTCACTAGGAGTTAATTAAAGGATTAATATTTTCAATAAAACTCAAATTAACCGTATATACTTATTTGAGGTTTTTTTTTATATTATTGGATTTGTTTCTAAAAGCTGAGTTTAGAGAGGGGTTATTTGTATTTTTCTTGGTTGATGGTTATTTTTATATGGAATTTTAAAGTTTAAATTAGTTAAGGTAATTATTTAATGCTAATTAAGCCTTAACTTGATGATTTCGTGATATGGTGTGATTTAAAGGCCAAAATTAATTTTTTTTAAAATTTTTTGATGTTAATTAAAGTGATTTGAAACATTTAGATAAGTTTTCATAATTTTTATAATTTTTAATTATGGGGATTTACATACATAGAATTCAAACTATAAATACTATATATATAATAACTAAACTTACTTATTTACATATAAAACCCTACACTAATTAATGCAACAAAAATTCCACTTTTTTTAACTTCGTTACTAATTTTGTCTCTAGCAATGAATCATTTGTGAGTGGCTATCTGGTCAAATTAGATCGCCACCACCAACAACAAATAAATTGTGTGGAGTTATAAAATGCAAAAATGATAAAAGAGTTGAAGAAATTATACCTTGATGCTCTCGATCTCTTGGTTAAACTTTTCAATAGTGAACTCTAAAGCTGAAAATGCGATGAAACATTGTTTGAGCCCCTTGAAGCCTAGCTCATCCACCACCTCGGTTAAAACTCCAATCTCAACTCAGCACACTACAACAATATTTTATTTACCTGCATAGAGTCAAAGTCTCATGCTCGTCATTGCTAGTGATGGAAATAGTAATGGTAGTTAAGAAAAGTGGTATTTTTATTGTACTAATTAGTTAGGGTGTGTTGACCTCACTTTTGGAGTGAGGATTCAACCACCTATCTTAGACTTAGGAGTCTTCTAGATGCTAGAATTTCCTTAGCTATAGGGCATTTCTACTGACTAGGTGAATACTAAACCCAAGCCTAGAGACTTAGGAAGGTATACCATAGGCTTAGACCATACCTTAGGACTAAGGGAACCTACCTATCCTATGGCTTAACCCATAACCTATGCCTATCCACTCATGCAAATCCAACCTCAAACAAATTCAATCAATCCAATTGGATTTCATTTCATATCCAAGCTCAAGACAAAATGATTTGAACCCAAACTCATCTTGATCCCATAATCCAATCCCATTGATGCAACCTTAAACTCCTTTAATTAAACCAAACTCATTTGATTTCCACAAAAGCATTATAACCATTCAATACATCATTTTAAACTCTTCCAAAACCTACAATCAAGTCAAACCAATCAAACCAATTCAATTAACCCAACTTAGCCCTTTTGACCTAAAGGGTCTATATGAACCAAAAATCCAATTAAATTCAAATAAATTACAATCAAAGTCATCAATCAATCCTAAATTAATTATCAAACTAAATTCCACTCAATTCAACTTAATTCAACTCAAATTGACCCATTTGGCTCACTTAACCCAAAGTGACCTAAATGACCCATTTGAGCCAAACTCCAATCCAACCCAAATTGGATTGAGCTAACCCATTCAATCTCTTCTACAATGATTGTTGATCACCCTTGGTTGGCCAATTGCAATCAATTGGGTCAAACCAAGCTAATTAGATCACTTGACCCAAGTTGACCCATTTTAGCCTATATTAACCAAATCTCATTACAATTCAAATCAATTAAAACCAATGATTCCTACCAATTATAAATTAATCCTTGAATATGATTTAACCATCAAGTCAAACCAAGTCCAATAGGATCTTTGACCCAAGTCGACCCAACTTGACCTAAAAGGACAAATTGGGCCGAAGCTCAATACAATCCAAATTGATTGAAACCAATGCTTTGAATCAATCATTAATTGATTATTTAACATTATCAAACCATTGATTGAACCCAATTTAACCAAGTCAACAAAATTGATCCATTTAGCCCAAATTGACCTAAAGGGTCAAATTGATCTAAATCATTCCCAAATCTAAATTAATTGAAAGCAACACCTACAATCACCTTCAAATCATCAATTGAGCCTAAACCAACCCCTAACTCAAGATGATTTGGCCAATTTGATCAAATTGGTCAACTTAGCCCATTTGACCCATATGAAGCCATATGAGTCAAATTCAAATCCACTTCAAATCAAATCAAACCAATTAAACCTAAACATCCCAAATCATCATTTGAACATGACCCAATCCTTGATTTGACCCATGAGTCAACCTAGCCCAATTGAACCTAAATTGACCTACGTGGGTCAAATTGAGCCAAACCCAACCAAATCAACTCCAAACCCAACCAAACTTGGTGACCCATTCTTGGGTCATCATGGGTCAGCCTAAATCAAACCCAACCCATTTCAAACCTGAATTAACCTAAAACCCATTGGGTTAACCACTCCAAATGAGATAAAATCCCCATTTCAATGGTCTCACCTACCCCTTTGCCCTTGGCAACCACCCAAAGCTTGATTTGGACCTCTGACGCATTGGGTAACCTGACCCAAAGTTGGGTGGCTCAGCCATGGGTCAAAAGAGGTGAGCTAACCCAAGCCTTCCCATTGGCTCAACTTGGGGATGAATAACATTCCACCTCGGCTCTTGCCATCCCACTTCTTTCACTCAGTCACTTAAGGAGCTCCCCCTCAACCATTCTCTAATGTCTTTGGCCACCTACGCTGACCAAAAATTTTCCAAAACGGGAGCCAATCCCCTCCATCCAATTCTATGGAGAGGAGAGTATACTCCTTTCCATCTCATTCCAACACAGAGACAATCATCCACTGAGCTTTAGATAGTCAAGCGGAGGTTCCTCAGTGCCTTCCAGACCTCCCTTGAGCTCCCCATTTTTGATGACACCAAACCCGAGTGAAATCGAGCCTCCACTCCATCTAACTCCACTTAAACTCAACCAAATTAAAATTAAATTCACCCACACCTTCCCCAAACTCCAGCGAGGTGAAATGAATGAATTCTCGATCGATTCAAGAATCGAAGACCACTTCTAGACCAACTCTAGTGACATTTTTGACAACACTTGGTCCATAGAGCCACTACTGGGGAGGCAAATCGTAAGCTTCTCAATAAGGCTTTGTCTCTTCTAAATGAAGCTACCTCAATAGTTGGACCGTCGATCTTGAGCTAATTTGGTAAATTCTGGCAAACCATAGAAATCCCATTAGGTGTTGGTCTTTTATCAATGAAATCTTGATTTCATATGATTTCCATCATAGGATCTCCTTAGATATATATGCCTTGAAGGTTTTGGAGTCAATCTCGATGCCTCACGAGCTCCGGTGAGCTCAGATTGAGCGGAGGAGGGTGGACGGTGTCCATCTTCCATCGCGGGGAATGATCATCTTTTGTAAAAAAATCTTGATTTTATGTGATTTTATCATAGGATCTTCTTAGATCTACACCTTGTAGGTTTTAGAGTTAATCCTGACACCTCACAAGCTCTGGTGAGCTCAGATCAAACGAAGGAAGGAAGATTATGTCCATCTTCTATCGCTCAAGGGATGAAAGATCATCTGCCATTCATTCTGCATGATTGGAATGGACAGTCGTGATTAATTTGATTTATTTTATTTAAATTTATCCCTTAAGAACTATAGTATTAATCCCTACTGTCCGATACACAATCAAGGACAAAAGTGCATCCGCCACTGCTGACTCAGCATGCTACGTTAGATCATTTAAATGGCAAATCCTGCAGCCACGTGGAAAGCTCTGATACATCGCATGGTGCCGACAAGATTAGGGATTAATTAAGGTTAAAAATGTAATTAATTAGCTAGAACTTCAAAATTTTATAACTAATTGTAGAAAAATCCTACAAATATGAGTAAACCCATTTTGGAATGGGTAAACATAAAAAATTTAATAAAAATGATTTCTCTATGGTTTGAATAGTGAACAAAGCTTAATTAGGGTTTGCATTTTTCCTTAATTAGCTTAATTAAGCCATAATTTCTTGGCCAATTAATCCCAAATTTGAAGTTTTGATTTAATGAGACGTCCTCTATCTCTCATAATTTTCTAGGGATTTATTAGCTAAGTAAATAAGAGAATTTAAAATTCAAGACCTAATCACCCTCATTAAATGGTTTAACAATTATTTAAAAATTTTAGATGGTGAAATTAATTAAATTAAACTTGATTAATCATGGTGAATAGTGGGAATGATAGAACTAAATGATCATGGCCTCTTTCTTGGTCATTTGCTTAAGTCTCTTTTCATGGGAGGGTTTAATTAAATTATTATTCAATTAAGGAATTAATTAAGTAATTAATGATGTAATCAAATCAAATTAAAATGATAATTGCTTCAGATAATTTAATTTGAATTCATGGGTTCCTCTTTATGTGTTTAATAGCATAAAGACCCTTAAGGAAATTATGATTAATCCATGGGTGTGGGAAAATCATATAAGTGCTTAATTATATTCTTTAATTTGATTAATACTTTATTGTAAGCCTCATTACATTAGTTCTTGTTGACCTCACTTTTGGTGTGTGCTTTCAACTTCTTCATCCTAGGCATAAGGACTCCTGTAAACACTAAGAGTTCCTTAGTCTTAAGTCACTTTTAGTGATTAGGCGAACACTTAACCTAACCTTAAAGACTTAGAAGAGTTAGCCATAGGAATAGGTTATGCCTTAGAGGAATTAGGAAAATTTGCCTACCTTATAGCATGAACCAAATCCTTACTTCCCTCTTCAAATCAAGTTCAAATTCAAATCAACTTCTAACTCAAATCAACTTCAAATTCAAATCAACTTCAAATTCAAATCAACTTCAAATTCAAATCAACCTCAAATCCAAAACCAAATTCAAAACTCAAAAAAACTCCAAATCAAATCTTAAATCAATTTCAACTCAAATGATTTTTCCTCAAATCATTCAAATCAATTCCAAAATCCAAATCATGAATCAATTCCAAATGATTGAAATCCTTGATCAATTCTAAATCTTTCTGAAGCCTTTGATCTCATCTCATGGACATAGCTCAAATCAAATATAAATCACTTCAATCTGAAAAGATTTTCTCATAACCCATATATATTCTCATTTATATTCATAAATATAAATGAAATATAAATTCAAATAACTAAAATCAATTCAAAACTCAAATCCAAATCAAACCAAAATTCAACTTATGCCTTATCAAGTCAAATTCTTGAACTTAGTCAAATCAAACTCAAATCAATCCAAACCCTTATATTTTCTTCATGATTCAATCAATCCTTTAATCATGAATCCAAATATAAACACAAACTTCAATCACCAAACCAAAATAAAACTAACCCAAGTCAAACCCATGTTCATCTTTTGAACTTGAAATTGTCAAATGAATCAAAACCCATTTGACTCCAAATCACATGCAATTGGATTTATATTTCAATAATAAGTCCATATGTGAGTTCAACCAAACTTGAATCAAGCCTTGATCAATCCAATTGGCTCACTTAGGCTCACTTGACCCAAAGTAACCTAAAGCATCTTTTTGAGCCAAATTTAATCCAACCCAAATTGGATTGAACTAAGCCGATCCAAGCCTCACATTGTGAGCAAGAATCATCCTAGGATGATCAATCACTCAAATTGGGTCAAACCAAGTCAAACCTAGCTGTTGACCAAGTCAACACTTAGCCCAAATGAAACTCAAACTAGTGAAAATCCACTATAGGTCAAATTGATTGAAACCATTTATCTAAGCTAATCTAAAACCAATGATTGAACGTGATCAAGCCATCAATTGACCCAAACCTAACCCAATTGGCTACTTGACTCAAGTTGACCCAACTTGACCTAAAAAGTCAAAATGGGTCAAATCTTGATCTAAGAAAAATTGATTGCAACCAATGGGTTAAATTCATTCTAAATCACTTGTTGAACTTGACAAAAGCTTCAATTGGCCAACTAGACACAACCTAGCCCAATTGACCATGAACCCAACTTGACCTAAAAGGTCAAATCAACTTGAAATTAAACCAAACCAAAATTGATTGAAACGTAAGCTTGCAAAACATTTCAAATGATCAACCAAGCCTAAACCAACTCATGAACTGACCCAATTGGGTCAAATAGGTCAAATTAGTCAACTTGACCCATTTGACCTAAATGAACTCAAATGAACCAAAACTAAATCTAAACCAAATTGAACCAAACTAATATCACACATAAGCTCCAAATGATCATTTGAACTTGACCTAATCCATGGTTTGACCCAATTTGGCCAATTGGTCAACTTAACCTAAGTTGAACCATTTTGACCTAAATAAGTCAAATTGAACCAATCCAAACTAAATGAACTCCAAATCACTTGAAATTTGGCTCAACCCACTTTCAATCATTTCAAATTTGCCTAAATTAAAGTCAAAGATAAATGACCATTTTACCCTTAGGTCAAAGGGTAACCCATGGCCAAATCCACTTAGAATTTGGTCAATTCCTTCTCATGGCCACTTGAAATCCTCTTAGTGGTCCATTTAGACACCAAGGTTGGTGGTGCACATGACCCAATGGGTTTGGGTCAGCCAAAACCCAACCCATGGCCAAAGTAACCCCTCCAATGAAAATCTCCACTTGGAACTCCCCATACACTCACTTAACAAATGCGCACTTCCTCTCCTCCACTCTTCTGCTAAAATTGAAGTACATGGAATCCCTAACAGCCTAAACAACCCATTCAATCGAAGCAATTGATAAAAAATTGAAGAGCAAGCCTCGGCTTTCCGATCCAAGGAGGGGGAGATATACTCCCCATCATTCCAAACTCAATAGAGAGACTTTGAATTAGATTGAGCTAGGGTGATCAAAGGCACACATCCACAAGCTTCCCAAGGTCATTTCCAAGCTTCCCAAATTCCTCTTTCTTGATTTTCTTCAAAGTTGAAAAAGGGGAGGTGAGGGGATTTTCAAACTTACTCAATTCTCCACCAAACCTAAATTTACTTTGCAAGCACCATCAAGGAAGCAAGTTGAGCTCAACGAAAGCATTTCAAAAGTCTCCAAGCCATGGGAAGGGGGATTTTGATCACAGCCGCAAGCCATTGAAGATGAGCTTGGTCAATTGGACAATCCACTTCAAATCAAGTCTTGAAACTTTCAACAGAGCTTCATCTCTACTAGACAAAGCTACCTCCTCCGTTGGAAGCACCGGTGAGGTATGGCTCAAAACTGACCTTAAGTTGAAAAATTCTTAGTCCTTTGTGAAGAGAATTGTAACCCCATTGAAATATAGCCATTAAATGTTTTTCTATACACCTTTTGATGGTGTGGGGTGAATCCTAGCCTAATCCAAGCTTAGGTGAGCTCGAATCAAGCCATGAAGGATGGAGAGCCTCTGTCTCCCGTAACTTAGGCAGGGATGAATCATGGGTCATCCATCCCACATGTTTTATAAAGACAACCCTGATTAAAGTGCGTAGATCCACTGATTTAAATCCATTAAAACCATGAGATTAACCCTGACCATCCGATCCTTGATCGGATGACCCAGGAGAAAGTACATTGCCGCCAGCTGACACAGTACATGATGTGACAACTTAAATAGCCAATCCCATCGTGCCATGTTAGTGGTCCACTTGACGCCAATGGGATTAGTTATTTAATTATGGTATTTAATTATCCTATTAATCATTGAAACTTTATAAATTCATAACTAAATGTAGAAAAATCCAAAAAATATAAACTCAAGTTCATTTTAAAGATAATTCAAAGGGAAATAATATAAAATTAAGTTTAATTAATTTTGATAGTAACCTCCACTCAATTTGGGTTTTATTTGAAATGTAATTAGACTCCCTAATTACTTCAGTAATTAATTCCAAACTTTAGGGTTAATTAGTGGGATGACCTCTGCCTCCCATGATTTTCTTGGAATTTATTATTAGATTAATTAGGGTAATCACTTGTTTCATCTCTAATCACTTTCTTAATTAATCAAATGAATAATTAACCCATTAAATTATGATAAATTCATTAATTAAGCTTGTTAATCACCTTAAAATAGTGAATGGACTTAGGGAATGAGATTAGGATTCCTTTTTCAAATCTTTCCCCTAAATCTATTTCATTTGGATGAAGACTTAATTAATTTGCAAATTGATTAATGATTTAATCACTTCATTAAATTGCTTAATTAACTAAACTCAAAGCTAAATCACTCCAGAATTTAATCATCTTAACTTTGGGTAGATTCTTAGGTGTTCAATAACCTACGAAGCTTCAAAGAAAATCATATCCAACTTACATGTGTGGGAAGGTTATGAATGTACTTAATTTAACCCTTTAGCTTAATTAATCAATAATTGTGAGCCAATTGCATTAGGCCCCTTTCTTTCTTAGGTGCATTTCGATTTAATTTCCATGTGGTTTCTTATCATATATTGGCTCATAGTTGTTAGGTTAATTATGTTAAAGTTATGTAGATAAGGGGTAATTAATGGATTTAATTTACACCTTAACCTAAACAAAATATAAAATCAATCTAATTGTTCTAAAATTAAACTAAATTAACTCACACATGGGGGAAATGGGTTAGGACCAACAAATGCTTTTCACATTTCCTAAGTCAAGTCAAATCCGAAACTAAAACAAAAATCTCTTTAAGGAATTTTGACTCACTTTGAATAATCTTATCTTATAGGATTATCCTTAGGAATTAATTAGGGTGAATGAAGTTATATGCTTACATCACTTTATTTCTTTCCAAGCATGCTAAAATTTTTTATGCCATATGAAACCATGAATTCACATCTTTGAAAAAAATCAAATTAAATAAAGTGTTTCTTTTCATGTCAAAATTGCACATTTGGTTAAAGTTAATAATATGAGTGGCTATTATCACTAATTAAATCAAAAATTATTTTCAAAACCTACAAATCAAATATTATAAAAGAAGTGATGCTACTTATAAATATTTATAAGCTTGCATGTGATTATAATATAAGATGTGCTTTATGTGATTTTCTTCTCTTTTCTTAACATGGATTTGAATAGGATTTGCAAAGTGTATAGTTCATTTGAAAAGAATATAACACTTGTTTAAATATATTCCTATGCACTTCTATGTTATGACTTAAGAAGGATCTTCACATTACACATATAAATTATACAACTAAATTGAACAAAAATTTTTTTTTTTTGCATGATTCTTCATCCATTTATTTCTTTTTGTACATGCACATGTATTTGAGAAAAGTGGTATATTAGTTTAGACATCCCAGGGTTGTGAGGCTTTAAGTATCCCCAAGTAGGTCTTGTACCTTACACCCCTCGTGTAGAAAATAATGGTGACGTACTCACTTATGTCTTTTGTACATGTGGATGTACATTTTATTAATGGATGAGGAATTCCCCTTTTCCTACATAACGAAAACATGCATTCATGGAATATCCAAATTTTCTTAAACATATATTTGCATTCATAATCAAAGTGTGCTAAAGTTTTACATTCCATGTATAACTATGCTTAGGATCATTCACTTGCATGGTATAAATGGTGGAAAGAAATAAGTGGTTGTGTGTAACGTTATAGTAATTCACCTTAATTAATCCTAAGTTACTTTTCTTATTGAATTGGTTTATTTAGAGCAAATCTAAAAGTTAGGGTTAATTAAAACACATAATAAAACATTCACTAAAGAAAAACCACTAATGAATCTACCTTAGAAATCACTCAAGGTAGGGATGAAAGAGAAGTTCTCTTCTCTTTTCCTCATTTATAATATTTAGTAACTAAATGTAAGTTCATTCAAACCAAACAAAATCATCAAATAAAATTTGACAAATCAACTAAACTACTTAAACTAAAACCACCCTCTAAGTTGAATCTTTCACACCTAGAAAATTCTAACCTTAAAGCCTAGCTAAGACATGCAACACAAGCCTTAAATGGCACACATTTTAGGCTAAGTCATCATTTCTAGCTCTATACTATGATGCATGGTTTGATGCCTGATTTTCTTTTTTGATGTAATGCTTTAGACTGGATGTTAGGGTGTATGTGCATAGACTGGATGGTAGCGCGATCTTAGCCTAATCATATCTTTTACATGGGATTGTGCTTAAGGGGCGTTATAATAAAATATATATAAATATTTTTGTTGTGTAGGTTGCTTATACCCCTAAGCATGATCCAAAATAAGACAGGTGGACTTGGTTACCCATGTGTAGGGTGCTAAGCCCAAATTATTCATATATATGCTTGGGTTGTGTGGTATGCTTAGCTAATCTCTATTTTGCAAGTTTAGTTAGATTTATCTTTCCCTTTTTCAAGTAATTTTATAATTAAGATTTGGAATGAATGTTATGGGGGATTAGGATGAACATTGGTCATAAGACCAAGTCTTATGTACCATGTGAAGTCTTAGAGCAAACTACATCCCATCCAAATGATGAAATGAAATGAAGAAAGAAAGAAATGAAAAAAAAGAAGAAATGAAGAAATGAAGAATGAAGACCCCCATACCATGAATTCATTTTTAATTGTAATTATTCATTTATAATCTAGGTTGTATAAGGGTAGAGCTCAACTACCCACATTTCTTTTCTAGTTTGTGCGGTGAAACCCAACATTAGCCTCTTATTCTTTTGCGCTAGCTTTATAAAATTGTTTGATATTTATTTAGATTGTGAAATTAGGATGACATGGTTTTCCCTAGTTTCTTCATTGTTTTATGAATGGCCTGGATGTGATTAGGCTCTTAGGGAAAAATAAATTTTCTATCTAATTAATCAACTCAAAATTAGAATTAAATAACTCATAACATCACCTAAATCTTAGGATATAAATCAAGATAATAAAAGATTTAGCAACCCCTTAGCTGGATGTTGTATGTCTCACATTATACATAAAAACATATTGCTTCACTCTTATTAATGGAGGGCTTCCACCTTTGCCAGAGAAAATGGCTTGATCTTTGAGAGCCATGGTGGAAACACACCTCCTTCCCACTGATTTTGGCCCATAACCAATTTCTCATGTATTAGGCATATGAATCCCATAGCCTGTGTCAAATAAAAATGTCCAAAAACCAAAATAAAACTTAACAAAATTAGCATTAGGTTAAGTCATTATTCATGCCCTTCATGATCTAGTCTCTTAGGGAGTGTGTTTAAGGATTTAGTCTCTTTTCTAAATATACAACAACTTAATTATCTTGTAAAGCATAAGACTTGCCTACATGTATTTAAAATCATAAGAGGAGTTAGTTGGCATCCACCTCCTGGTTATTATAAGTCCAATAGTCGGGTGGTTTATCCTCTCTTGTGGGGGCAACCTGTATGCCCATTTTGCCTTAGATTTAAGTCATGTCTTGGCCCTCGCCAAAGCTCCCTAGATTTAGGATCCGAGTTATTGTTTCCTTTTGTGGCTATAAGTGTAAATCCTCACCTCTTAGGCATTTCCATAATCTTGTGTTGTGGAATTATAAGCCCTCTAATAAAAATTTGACTCAAACATAAAATTCACCTCAATTTCAAAAATATAAAGCCTAACTATAGGACAGTTTAGGACGCTCACTAGGATTCCTAGTATCATGAGCATCCCCTACTCATCCCCCTTGGTTTCAATAATAACTCTCTCCTTTTGATCAATCCCAATTGATTTTTCAAAAAATAATCAATTGATTGATAGCCCTATCTTTAAAATCTTTGGAGACAATGATCATTTACCTTAATCTAGAGTATTCTTAAGGAATCTAATTCCTTAAGATGTTAACTATGTAGGATTTCCTTCATAGGGAACTTAATGAACCTGGTTTAAAATAAACCCTACTTTTATTTTCCATGTAAAGTAGGGGAAGAATCTCTGGTATATTCGAAGACCCATTGTCCTTAGGAGTCCTTATTAGGTGATTAGGTCCATTGTAGGGTGACGACTTCTATTTCACGAGGTACATCATTTCTCGATGTCGTATCGATCACCTTAACAAGTACATCTGCAGATCTATGTGGTGTCCAACTATTGTAATTTTGTTTTCATTAACCTCAAGATGGAAATAAAAATCACCACAGTTCTTTAAGTGCAATGCAATTTTAATTTCTCATTTGCATATCATTAGAGGCTTATGGTTAAATGATTAATCAAATTAAATAAGCATAGGAAAGGGAAAATAAATCATTTTCCTAATGATTCAAACTTAATTAATTCATAAAAATTACTTAATCATGTTCTCCTTAAACATATCAAAGCAAATGTTTCTCCTCTTTAATATTAATAACTCAAAACCAAAAATCAAATTCCATAAGAAGCTAAGTTTAATCTTAAATGATTTGATTTAATGTGATTTTCCTTAGGAATTAATATAGTTGAATGAATTATATTGAATTGTTCAATTATTCTATTTCAATCATTATAAATGTTGTATGTCAATTAATATCATATTCATACTTTCAAATAAAAATAATCAATTGAATTTAATTATGTGAAAGTTGCATGTGTTGAATTAATTTTATTATATGTGTGGCTATTATCACTAATAAATTTTAAAATTATTTTGAAAGTTATTAATTGATAATGAAGATTTGGATTGATGCTAGTATGAATACTACATATGATTTACGTATGCTTATAGTTTAAACATGTTAAAATATTGTCTTATCTTTATGATTCATGTATGGGTTTACATAGGTTTGAATGAAAATAAGTATATAGTCTGGACTTCCCATGAATACGAGGCTTTAAGTAGCCCCATGGAGGTCTTAGATTGCCTCACTTCCTTGATTAACAAAGCCATGTACTTATTTAATTTCATTCTTATGTGTACTTGTACTAGAATTTTGGTAGAACTTTATTTTACATATATAAATAATTAATCCAAAATACAATCTTTTCATATTTTAATTCTCAAAGTTGTGTATACATTCGTATGTATTTAAGTTATTAAGTATATAGTCTAGACATCTAGGGAATATGAGGTTTTAAGTAGCCCCAAGGTGGCCTTAGATTATCTCACTTTCTTAGTTTAACAATGGCATGTACTTGCTTACATACTTTAATACATGTGTGTGAGTATTTAACTAAAGAATGAGGATCCCTCTTTTATACCAAAATATATGCATTCATCATCATTTAAGTGTGCCAAAAATACATTGTATGTATAGGAATTCTATGTTTAAAATCATGTGCATGTTATTGATGATGATAGGGAATGGTGCAACATACTCTATGTGATGGCAATTCAATTACATTAATCTTAAGATGCCTTTTATGTTGGATAGGATTCTTTAAGATTAACCCAAACATAGGATTGATAAAACACTTAACAACTCATTCACTAAAAGAAACTAAGTCATAATAATGTGCTCTAGAAAATAATTTAAGGTAGGGATGAAAGAGGTTAAGCTTATTTCTTCTCTTTACAATACTTAAATGCTAAGTAAGTACCAAACAAAATAAAGAAAAAAATACAAAATAAAATCTACTAATTCTCCAAATAACTTAAAGTGAAATAATCTCTCATGTTTAACTAAAATAATTATAAACTTTAGCCAATTGAGATTCTAAAGTTAGCTAAGACATGCCACATTAAGCATAAGCACACACATTAGAATACTATGCCACCACTTCTAGCTTTAGGTTAGGATGGTAATGATGTTTTATTTTATTTTGTGATGCATTATTCTAGACTAGATATTAGTATTGTGGTTCATAGACTAGATGTTAGGTCATTATTAGTCTAATATTATTTTCTAGAAGGGATAATGCTAAAGGGGTCATTATAATCATAAACATAAATGCTTCTACTTGTAGGTTGCTTAAGCCCCAAAGCATAATCCATGATTAGGACATGTGAGCTTGGTAACCCATGTGCAAGTGCTAAGTCTAAATTATAAAATATAACTACTTGGGATGCATGTATGTTTAGCTAACATTTATTTTGTAGGTGTAGTTAGATTTTGCTTCTCCATAAATATAATAGAAATTAGGATTAGTGCTATGGGATTTAGGATGAGCAGTTACTAGAAGCATAGTCCTAGGAAGCCCTGTGAAGCCTTGGAGTTTAATCAAAGAAAAAGAAAAGAAAGAAGGAAAGTAAAGAGTGAAGACCACAAAATCATCTAATTTAATTATAAATTGTAATTATTCTTTTATAATCTGAGTTGTATAAGGGTAGAGCTCAGGTACCCAAACTTTCTCTTTTTCAGCGTGTACGACGGTACCTGGCCATATCAACCTTTTATTATTTTATGGAATCTATACATGTTTGATTGTTATGTTTAGATTGCACAATAGAAATTGCATCTTCTTCATAGTTTCTTAAACTTGATTTTGAATGTGTTGCCTAGATGCAATAGGCTCTTAGGATAAAATTAATTTTTCTATCCTAATTAATAACTCATAACTAAATTTTACAACAACTTTCAACCTCCCTTTAAAGCCTAGAATATAATCAAGATAATTAAAAGATTTAGAAACCCTTTCGCTAAATGATGTATGTCTAACATCTTGCATATCATGTTGTTTTACTCTTGATTAATGAGAGTCTCCATTCTTACACTTTAGGGAATGCTTGTGAGAGCACCACCTCACAATAGAGATCTCCCTCTCTATCTCTCTCATATTTAGCTAATAACTCAATTTTATCATACATTTAAGAATAAAATATCCTAAGCCTTTGTTCAAAATATTATGTCAAATAATATAAAATTTGCAAAATTTTGCATTTAGACTAAGTCATATACTCATGCCAGTCATGATCTAATCTTTAGATAGTGAGTTTAGGACTCTAGACTCTTTCCAATTAAGAAACAAGCCCAACTATTTTATAATTGCATAAGACCGACCTGCATGGTTTCGAATCATAGGATGTGTTAGTTGGTGGCCACTCGAGGCAGTTTTAAGTCCAGAAGAGTCAGCCGGGTTTATCCTCTTTTGAGAAGGTAAACACTTATGTCTCTTTTTGCTTAGATTTAGGTCATGCTCTTAGCTTGTGCTAAAGCTCCCATGATTCAGGATCTGAGGTTGCTTATTTTCATCTGGCTACAAGTAGAAATTCTCACCTCTTAGGCATTTCCATAATCTTGTGTTGATAGATTATAAGCCCTAGTACTCTAATAAAATTTTAACTCAAATTAAACAAACTTTCTCTCAAATATATAAAGCCTCACCATAGGATAGACTGGAGTGCTTACTAGATTTCCAAGTATCATGAGTGCTCCCTACATCTTCTCCTTTAGAATCCAAAATAAGTCTTTCCTAATTGAACATTCCCATTTGATTTTCCAAAAATAACCGATCCTTTGAGAGCCTGACTTTGAAATCTTATGAGACATGTTTGACTACTTTAATCAGAAGTAGTCTTAGGAAATCTAATTTCATAGGAAGTAATTAACTATGGAGGCTTGCCTCCATAGGGAACTAAAAAACTCAGCATAAAATAAACCCTGCTTTACTTTTCCATGTAAAGTAGAAGATATAATGGTATTTACGAAGACCCATCTGCCTTATAAGTCTTTATTAGGTGATTAGGTCCATTGTAGGGTGATGTTTCTATCTTTCTAGATAGTACATCATACCTTAATATCATACCTGATCACTTTAGTAAGTACCCCCTAAGATCTGTGTGGAGTCCACCATGCATCCAAAATAAAACACCATAGGCTGTTATATATGTAAATAAGCATGTTTGGCTATTAGATATGTAATATTTAGAGTATTGAGTTCTTTATATGTAAATTATTTTTTAATAAACTAGTTACTCAAAATCAATCATTAAGTTTCAAAAATTAATAACTCTTAATCCGATAACCTATTTGACTAGAGATCTTTATGGTAGCTAGAGAATAATGTATATTTTAATCCTTACAAATTTTAACTTAATAGAATAAATAGTTTAAGAGTAATTAAAGAATTTTTTGTAATTAATCATAAATTACTCCCAAAATACTCAAAAGATGTTGGGGCATTTAAGTTGCTACTTTCCTATTATAATGTTGATACCATAGAGGGGTTGAACAAATTTTTGGCTTAGTATTTTTTTATAAATTTTTAAAATTTCTACTATTTTTTATTATTTTTAAAACTCATAATTCTCTAATTTCCTTCTTAACCTTATTAGCGTAAATGGGACAACATTTTCTGCATTTTGTTATACAATTAGTATATATGGGATCCCGTGTGGGTGGTGACTAGCTTTCATGGGATTAATCCTAGTTGTCCAATCAAAGATCAGATATGTTTAAATTAATCATATTATCTTAAAGAGAATAAATTAACAATCTAACTAAATTACAACCCTTGATTCTAATCACAATAAATTAATGATGGAGAGACCTTCTCCTTCCTTACTGAAGAAAATAGCAAGTGGTTTTTAATTTGGAACAAAAATCTAAGGACTAAGCCCAATTTTATAGTTTATCATTGCAAAATGATCAAGAATTAAAATGTAATAGTTCTGCATTGTTCGATCCTAAGAAATTATTATTTCACTTGACAAAAGACCAAGACCTACAGGTTTAGCTATAGTTTGAGGTGGTACTTCACTAGAGCTAATGTCAAGTGATGCGAACAATTCAAACATGTTCCTTAATGAATGAGAAATCTCTAGCATGAATTTGGCCAATTTCTTGCTCATGGATTGATTTGGAGACCAAACTTCACCACATGTTCACCAAAGATTGGTGTTTCAAGGTGGATTTGAGATTGAGAAAGAAAGGGTTGTTTTGTTTTGGCTACTTGAGAGCTAGGGAAGGTGTTTAAAATGTTAATTTAAGCCAAGAGACTTGGGCTTTTGTTTTCTTGCATTTTTCCTACCTTACCTCTATAATTGGAGGCATTAGTGGCTAAAAGGGGAGGATACACTTGGAACTTGCCAATGGTTTGCTAACTGTAGAAGCAGCTAAGGGTTAGTCAAGTGGAAGATGGGTTAAGCATGAATGGATTTAAGTTTTTGCATTTTGATCTTAAATTTTTATCCAATCATTTCATTCTTTGTTGACTTTTATCTCCACTTCAAATGGGAAAAGATGTTAGCTCACATGGAATTGGATTTGCTTGGGTTTAGGAGGCTTTAACTCAAGCTAAGTTGGTTTGAACCCAAATTAACACAATTTAATTTAAATGAGTCAAGTAGAGTCAAATGGATGAATTAGGTCATTTTGAAATTTTCTTAGACTTTAATTATGTTTAATGAGTTGTTTGGAGTGATTGGAGCTAGTTGATTGTAATTAATTTGGATCAATTTTATTTTAGCATAAAATGGTATAAATGAGTTAACTTGTGTTAATTTGGGTCCATTAGCCAAATACATCAAATTGGACTCAAGGAATAAGCAATTTTATTTTATTTCAATTTAATTTGATTTTTTCTCAATATGACCTGTTTGGGTCTATTTGGGTTAACTAGCTCAATTAGTCAAATTCAATAGAAATTTGGCATGGGTTGTGTTCATTTGATCATGTATGATGATTCTAGTAATTTATGTGGTCTAATTTGAGTTGGATTGGATTGAGTTTGATTTCCTTCTTATAAGGTTTTATTGAGTCAATATGGACTATGTGGACTAATTAACCAAATTAACCCCCAATGAGCCTCAAACATGTTTGATTAATATTTCTAAAATTTTGTGGAAGATCAATTTTGAATGACTTTGACTTAAGTTAGATTTTGCCCATTAATTCCCAAATGGATTAAGTAAGGCTAAGTGAACCAATTAACTAAATTAGGCTTTAATTCAACGTGGTTAATGTTTTGTAAGTGTTTAAATCGATTTATTACAATCAATTTTGGTTAATTTTTGATTTAGCCTAAATAGCTAAATTAGGTTAATTTGGGTTCACTTTATTTTATTTGAGTTAAGTGGTTCAATTAGTCAAGCTAAGCCTCAATTAAATTTAGATTTAAGCTTAGTAAAGTTTGTATATGGATTTTAAGCCTTCAAGAAAGTTAAATTTGGCTTCTCTTTCATTGAATTTGATTTGGGCTTAATGAGGCCCACATCTATCACCTCATGTCATCTAATTAGTTAAGTTTGAACTAATTATAATTTTGATTTGAGTTTAATTAAGCTTGAACAATAATTCAGTTGACTATACACCTTGTGTATCTCACCATTTGATTTGATGATAAACAAACCTTGTGTAATAGAACAAATTATTTCTTTACAGGATAAATTATTCACATTAATCATAATGAATGATTCTTAATTTAGATTTATTTTGATGATAAATATATATATCTATATATATATATATTTATATATACATATTTGATGCTACTAATCAGGTTAAATTCAAGCATGCAGGAAAATTCTTCAACTCCAGGTTCTTTAGTCAATTCAAAATGCTAAAGCTATTGGAAATGAATTGGGTGACAATTTTTCTAATATTAAGGCAAATGAAGAGCTCATTAAAATAAAATAAATCTTTTATGAATTTCAAAATATTTTATTTTAGAATTATTCATATATTCTACATTTCAAATTTAGAGTTATTCGTCAAATTATTCATTTTGGATAATGTGAACTAAATGCATAAACTTTGTTACATTTATTTTGCTTCCATGCAAGTATAATTAGGTTCATCTCTCATTAAAATTATTTTCATGCTAAAATACGTTCATTATCTATTTATTGTTTGCATAAAATCCAATTATCCTTTTTATTATTTTTCTCTCTTCTATTATCCTAATTTTCTCTCTCATATCCTATTTTTTATTCTAAACCTTTTCGGCTGAATTTTTCATGATTATTTAGAAAACAAATTATATGGGAGCTATTCAAATTATTTTAAAATTATTCCATTTTTTTCTAAATTAAAATTAATATTTAATTTGAACTATTTTGAATTCAAATTTAATATTCTTTTGCTTACATCTACTAATTTGAACTTAGCTCTTTATGGAATGTTTGTATTTGATCATATGCTACTTTAATTGAGATAATTTAAATTAATTTAAATTATTTTTGTTAATTAAATTAAATTAAATTAAGCCATTGAATTATCTTATTTTCAATTTTTGCTTAATTTTAGAAACTTCCCATGGCTAGTCACATCATTAATTGAATTCAAATGAATCATATAATAAATATTGATTTAAAATCTCCAAATATCTGATTCATCATCATTTGAATTTGATTTAAATTATTAAAATAGATTTAATTCATATTTTGAAATTAGCTTGGCCAAATTTTCATAATTTCCTTTGAATTTAATTTAATAATTATCTCTTTTTTTTTCTTTCATTCAATCAAGTTCAATTGATTAAATATTCTTTGACATTTCATTGAATTAAAATTGAGTCTCATCATGGAAACTCCTTTGGCCGACCCTATCATGCAAATATAAGTAATCAAATTTCACTTTTTTTTCCTACAAACCTCCCTTAGCCGAATTTCCTTCTTTATTAAATTTAATTGATTCAATTGAATTACTTATCATTTGGATTTCCCTCTTCCTTGATTTGGCTAAAATCCCTCTCATGCAAATTGAAATTTGAATTAATTAATTCAAATCAACTCTTCTTACTAAATAGGATTTCCCTCATCTTTGCCTTGGTCGAACTTGCAAAAATTTTCCCTTGGAGATTTATCTTTGTGAATCAAGTGCTAACATCTTCACCATCCTTCCTCTTCCTTCCTTCAAGTGATTACTTTCAAGTTTGCACAAAAAACTTGGGGGATTGGTGAATTTCAATGTGGCTGAAAGATTAATAAGGTGCAATCATCCTATTTTGAGATTTTACATGCTAAGTGACCTTGTTCTCCTTCTTGCTTGACTTTCTTATGCATTTGGTCAATTTCTTATGTGCTTAACTTATCTATTCCTATATTTTCTCAAGTTCACCAAAAACTTTGTTGTTGATTGATTAGTCAATTTGTTTGTTCTTAACTTATCTATTCCAATAGTTTCTCAAGTTGGACGAAATTTTTGAGATTTTACATGCTAAGTGACCTTGTTCTCCTTCTTGGCTTGACTTTCTTATGCATTTTGTCAATTTGTTATTGTAATTTATTTTCTCTTCTTTACTCCTACATATTCTAAGGTGAGATTATTTTCTAGTTAATTATTTCATATACAAAACTTGTGAGTAACAAGTTTTAGTACTTCTAAATCATCTCATTTTTTGCATAAATAATAATTCCTTTAAAGAGAATTCATTTGAGTTTATGTGCTTTCATACTGCATATACATTTGATATTTCCTAAACTCAAGTCTCTTTGTAATAATTTGATTGGTTTAGTTTTTCAAATCATCATTGTGCTACATTTTAAATTATTAACTAAATCACTTTAATTTTCAAGTTATTACATTCTTTTCAAATTATTTTCTAAGGTTTAATTTACATCATATACATCATTCAAGTTTAAATATCAACTAAAGTCAGCTATCTTTCTTGCATTTGTTTTCACTTGCCTTAATATTGTTGTAAGATTTTGAGAGTAAAATTGTTTTAAAATTGAGAGTTAGATACTTTCATACCCATCTTCCATATTTCCTTGTTGGTTGTACGTTCCTGTTAAGGAAAGACTTTCCCATTAAGAAAAGTATGTGTCGGGTTGTACTTTCCCGTGAAGGAGAGTACAAAAAATTTGTTGTAATCTCAACTTTTTTTAGTGAATTCTTAGCCTGGGTGTCTAGGCGTGGATGTAAACCGATTTTGGGATTTGGCTGAACCACGTTAAAATCTTTGTATTCTCTTTCTTTACTTTCTTGCACTTTACTTTTCTGTTATTGCTAATTATTATTTCAATTCACTAAAGCATTATCATTAAGTATTTAAGTTCTCTACAAAAGTTTAAAATTTAGTTTTATAAAATTTATTTTTAAACCTAATTCAAAAACAACCCTAAACAAAAATGAATCCATTAAACAACTTTTGCATTTTCCTTTTCTATTTTATTTCTTTTATATACATGTTTGTATTTAAGGAAAGTGGTATATTAGTCTAGAAAACCCCGAGGTTCTGAGGCTTTAAGTAGTCCTAAACCCTAAACCCTAAATCCTAAATCCTAAACCTAAACCCTAAACACTAAATCTTAAACCTTAAAACCCTAAACCCTAAACTTCAAACCCTAAATCCAAAAACCTCCAACCCTAAACCCTAAACCCTCAACCCCAAACCCTAAACTTTAAATCTTTGTCATTTAGATTGATTATATTTTAGTTGATTTTGGTTTAATTTGATTTGATTTTAGTTCAATATGATCCTACATGGGTTTATTTAGGTTAACTCACCCAATTAACCAAATTAAGAGCCAACTGGACTTAGATGTTGGTTCAAATATGCTTCATATTGAGTTTGTCCAATTTTATTGAATTTTAAGCTACTTGAACTCACTTAATCTATTTGGGTTATGTTAGGTCCTAGTGGGACCCACTAGGCTTACCTAGATCAATCTTAAGCTTTAGTTTCCATTTAGTTTTGGTTAACTTCAAAAATTTATTTTGCTTGAATTTGTTTATCGAGTTTTGAATTTGGAGTTTCACTTAGCCACAAAGAAGGTGCCATAAGTATTTAAGTTAGGAGCTCTTTAATATAGGATCATAAACCCAAGTTCTAAAATAAGAAGGAATGCTAACCTCATTAAAAATGAGGTCAACTATAATAGTAAATTAATTGTATTAATGATAATCCTAAACTTTGAAAGTACTAATAATGACTTAACTTAGAAAAAAATCTAAATTTCTAAACAAAAAAAATCATCTAAAACTTATAAAAAATCATAAATTTAAGTGAATAAATGGAAGAGAAAAATATTTAATTTTAAATCCACAAAGAAGTTACACGAAATGGATCCAAAAAATAGGTGAGACCTCAAGGCAATGGCGCTGGTAATCCAAATGTTCGTGAGAGAACAGGGAGTGCCAATAGAGAAGAAACTCATAATTAAGTTTTAATCTTCGCTACCACGAAAAGTCACAATAGATCATCCAACATAAACTTTTACACTTATGTTTGATAGAATTTCTAGTGAATATCATTATGGTGCAATTTCATGTAAATAATCATTCTTAAATTGAGGGGTTAATAAGTCACCAAAAAAGTATACTATAAATTCTTGCTTTTTTTTTTTTGACAAAACATCTATCAAAATATGCACATTTTGTTATAATGATTTTCTACTCTGTTTATGTAAATAGTTCAGAATTATGTATAAAAATTGTGTATAAGTTTCTACTAATGTGTGGAATTATGTAAAAGATAATCCCTTCTTTCAATTCTACATAGTTTTCTAGCAGCTAATCCACTAAAAATTATGTTGTAGGGTGGCGACAATAAGCCTTGATTTTCTGGTTGCCTAGTTGCATTTTTAATGGATAACTAGTGGTTTGGGCCACTATAGTTTTTATGAGCACTACCCATAAATTCTCTTTAGAGAGCTTCTCTAGCAACTTCAATGACTCTTGTAATTGCAAATATAACTACAAGAAGATTGGCTTAAAAATTAATGAATTTTTATCATATTAAAAATATTATCAATAATATTTTTATCAATGAACTTTTTTTTTGGACAAAATCTCTTTAATTTTTGATGGTCTTCACTACTAGAGATTTTTTTGTTTCCATGGATATTAATTCCAACATTTATCATATTGTAAGATGAACCTATAATATGAACCTTGAAGATCACATTGTGCTCAAAAGTAATTGAATTATTAGGAAAAGGTCTGCTCTAGCAAAATCTAAGCCCTTTTGTGTTTTTGGCATTCATGGTTATAAAATAAGTTATAACATAAAAACTAAGTAAAAATAATTTAATTGTACATAAGATCACCTTTTTGAAGTATAAATTCTTAATCCAAAGTTTGGATGGCATGTTCAATTTTATTAAGCTTAAATTTTTTTCACAATAATTTATTTAAAATTTTGAGAAGATCATATTAAGACTAGATTCAGCAGTGAATGTAATGCAAGTATTCAAGACCCTAGATGGCCATTATGAACTATTAGTCATTCTTTTAACTTATAAAATCCTTACAACATAATCATGAGATTAATGAATATAATTCTAAAGCCTTTATGTGTAAATCTCTTGTAGCTTATTTCAAGTGTATTCTAATATTCAATCCTTATGTGTTGAATTATCTTGATCACTTAAGAATAGTTTTTGCTAAATTTAATAATCCAAGCTTTATATAAATTTTAACAAATGCTTATTTGGTCACACTAAAATTAATTTTTTTTACTTTATCTGTAGTTGGATTGAAGGACAATCTTATAAAAGATTAAGGCCATTTTAGATTGGCCAATCCATGATGTAGCAATATTTCATAGAAAGTTTACTAAAAATTTTAGCATAATTATAGCTCCAATTATATATCTCAAAAAAAAGTTAAATTTATTTGGATTATATAGGTTGAAAGAATTAAAAATTTGATTAAAATTTTTATGACCCTATATTTTGTTCTAAGAATCTAAAGTTTTAGTTAAATATTTGAGGTAGCATGTGATACCCTAATTGTACACATAAGACACATAGTTAGACAAAAAAAAATAATATAGTGGGGTTTTATAGTTAGAAATGGACTGTGGTTATGCAAGTATATTTGTCCTTTGAAAGTTCTATGTAAGCATTCAAACTCTTAATTGTTAACAATTTACAACATATGATGCTTGCCCTCAATATTAATACCATGCCTTTTAGTTCATAAACACTTGATGAAATAGAGCTACAAAAATGTTAAACGATAGAGTTTTTTTTTTTTTTTTTTGAAATTTTACTATTATCTTAAATTATAAACTTGGGATTGAGAACAATACTATTCATGCATTTTTTTAGTATTTCCATAGTAATCACATCTTTAGATTTTAAATTCTATGTTTTATAAGTCTAAAAAAGTAATTATTAGATCTATTCAAATTTTTATTTGATTTACTTAAGGTTTAGCTAGAAGTCACATCTTTTCATAGCTTCTATCTGGTGATTGATAGACGTCTTTATGAGGAAGAGGTTATATATTTATAAGACATCTATAATTGAGATCTTTATGCTGAAAATTGATGTTGGAGGGAGTAGTAGAACTTCTTGAAAATTATTAAACTATAAACTTAACTACAAAATAATTTTTTTTTGGCTCTGCTTAAAGTGATATTGGGAGGATATTAGCCTAGTGTGATACATGTAAGAAAGTAAGAAAAATTAAAATAAAAAATCAAGAAAATATTTATCTTTGCCTATTCAATTAAATCTTAAAAGGGTTTTTATGAATTATATTTTTGAACTTTCTAGGGCACTGAAACATAATCACATTATTATTGCCATAAAAGTAATCTTCAAGATTCTTCAATTTTCTATTATATTCAAAATTAAATCATACATCACATATAGCATGGATACTTTTTTTCAAAGAGATTATTAGACTAAGTGGGATTCAATCAATAATTGTTTAAATAAGGATGTTAAATTTTTAACAAATTTCTAAAAATAAAAATTAATGTGCATAAAATTAAAATTGTCATGTCCATTTCATCCACTAATTAATGACAAGAATAAGGTTATATATAAAAATTTTAGAAATAAATTATGTTGCTTAGTTGATAAGAGTATAAGTAATTAGAATCTTTACCTTCTTATGATAGCACTACAAAACAACAAATAAAACCTCATTTGAAATAGTCTATTAATACAATAAATGAATGGTGATTGCTATTATTACCAATCTTTCACATGCATTTTATATTTGACATTATCTTATGCACATAGTTGTTAAAGATATTATACAATAATTAGTAGTCATATAAAGTATGTAAACATGAGAGATAAATATAAAATCATTAAAGAATATAGTATGGTTTATAAGAATATAATAAAGAGCTATCCTTATACTAAACTTAAAAAAATATAAGCCAAAGCATCTAATTATTTTAGAATAATTAGAGAATTATATTTGAATGCATATTCATGGGTTTTAAAAAATAATATTTTTAGTAGTCTTAAAAAAATAACTAACCTATGTTTTATTAAGTCCATTCTTATAGGTAATAATATACTCATCTATTTTTTAATTATAGCATTAGCAATTATAAAATCATAAGCCAAATCAAAATCTAATATGAACCTACCTTCTTCTTTAGTCACTCTAAACCCATAGCTATCATGAATGCTTTTAAAATCTTCTATTACTTTATCAACATCTTCATTTAAACCATAAATACTACTTTTTTCAAGAGCTATCTATTGTATTAATCCATCGAGGTTACTATAATTTTTTTAAACATGTATCTAATCCTACTTAAAAAGCTTAAACACTTTAGCATTAATAATTTTAGAATCAACAATAATTTGTAAAGCTTTAATTATTTCTTCAATCCAATTAAATTTCATAATAGTGTCCTTTGAACTTCTATGTATAATCGCACCTACATCATTTTTAATATGTCTCCTAACTGAATACCAATGTTTAAAATCAAAACTATCAATCTCATTGGCCTTCTCCCTAACCCATTTAATTTTTTGAATATTTATAAGATTTATCTTCTTATAAACAATAATTTCTTTTAATTATAGTAAATTCTAACTTCTTTGCTCACATCAGCATAATTTGGAAACCTTGCTTATTTAACACTCCACCCAAACATTTATGCAGTAGTCTTTGTTCACTTTTCATTTTATTCAGATCATATAATGCATTTCTTTTGGTAAGCTTTGGTATTTATACAAAATATTAAATGATGCATATCATGATTTTTTATCAAGTTTTATAGTAGTTTTCAACCTAACACAACCCTCCACTTTTTTCATCTAGGGCTTGGGGCCCGACAATGGCAGTGCTAAAGATTGTAAAGATTATAAAGTTTTTTTAAGTAAAAGTTTAAGTACTTAACATAGACTACAAAATTTATATTTTAAGAAAAAATAATAAATTAAAATATTATTATGAAAGCTTAGAAAATTTATCTTGAAGTAAAAGCTTAGAGAATTAGAAAGGTATAGAGTGGCTCATAGGGACTCTAAAAGAGTAACACTTGATGTAAAGAATACAACATTTAGTTATTTATGTAATAGATTGGATATTAAAGAGAGTGAAAGAGGTATGTATAAATTAGACAAGAAAATAGATCAAAGAAATAAATATTTAGCTCAAGTAGTGCATTAAGTATGAAGTTCAAAATGTGTTGTTCTTAGAAGATGATAATCAACATAGGTGGATGAGATATCTTTGATAAACTTTCAAATGAAGATTGTGAGAATACAATTAACTTTATCAGCCATAGTATCCTAAATTATAATGGAGATTTTTATTTTAATCATTATATTAGTAAAACAAAAGTTGAAGAGGCTTTTAAAAAAATTAAGTGTGCAAAAGTAGTAGAACCTAATGATATTTGAATAAAAGTGTTAAAATGCTTAGGATAGTATGAAATTTTATGGCTTACTAATATTTTTAATATTATTATTTTAAAGACTAAAAAATGTTAGATGAGTGGAAAAAAAATTTGTTGGTTATTATTTTAAAGAATAAAGATGATGTAATAAATTGTGAAAATTATAGAAAAAATAAATTTATCTTTCATACATTAAAATTATGAGAGAGAGAGAGAGAGAGAGAGAGAGAGAGAGAGAGAGAGAGAGAGAGAAAGACATAAGCATATGTTAAGAGGTGCAACAAAAGTTTTTCAAAATTTTGTTTGATTTCATGCTATGGTGTTTTACTTCGGATGTTAGGTGGACACCACATAGATCTTAGGGGATACTTATTAAAGTGATTAGGTATGACATTGATGTATGATATACTATCTTGAAAGATAGAAACATCACTATAATGGACCTAATAGGACTCTTAAGGCATGATGGGTCTTTATATGTACTAGAGATCTTTCCCCTACTTTACATAGAAAAGAAAAGCATAGTTTATTTTATGCCAGGTTCTTTAGTTCCTATAGAGGCAAGCCTTAATAGATTATTACATCCTAAGAAATGAGATTTCCTAAGAATAATCTCGATTAAAGTAGTCAATCAATTATCTTCAAAGGATTTAAGGTTAATGTATCAATGAATTAGTTATTTTTAGAAGATTAAGTGGGAATGTTCAATTTGGAAAGACTTATTTTTATAATCCAAAGGAAGAGATGTAGGGAACACTCATGATACTAGAAAGCCTAGTGAGACTCCAATCTATCCTATGGAGAGGCTTTATATATTTGAAAGATATAGTTTATTATAATTTGAATTGGAATTTTATTATAATGCTTAAGCTTACAATCTATCAACACAAGATTGTGGAAACAAGCAACCTCAGATCATGATTGACATGAGTATTTATACTCGTAGTCTGAAGGAAATAAGCAACCTCAAATCCTGAATCTAGGAAGCTTTAGCATAAGATAGAAGCACAACCTAACTCTAAGTGGAATGTGGATATAAGAGTTTACCTCCACAAGAAAGGATAAACTCGTCTAACTCTTCTGGACTTATAACTATCTGGAGTGGCCACTACCTAACACCTCTTATGATTCAAAATCATGTAGTCCGATCTTATGAACTTACAAGATAGCTAGGCTTTATTTAATTTGAAAGAGACTAGAGTCCTAAACTCACTCCCTAAGAGACTATATCATGATTGGCATGAGTATATGACTTAATCTATATGAAAAATTTTACAAATTTTATATCATTTTGACATAATATTTTGGACAAAGACTTGTGATAATTTATGCCTAAAGCATGATGAAATTTAATTATTGGCCAAATCTTAGAGAAAAAGGGGGATCTCCATCATGTGTGGGTGCTCTCATAGGTCAAGCATTTTTTAAAGTACAAGAATGGAGGCCCTCATTATTTCAAGAGTGAAATAATATGATATGCATATTGTTAGACATTCAACATTCAGCTAAGGATTTGCTAAATCTTTTAATTATCTTGATTATATCCTAGGCTTTAGATGAGGTTGAAAGTTATTTTAAGATTTAGTTATGAGTTGTTAATTTGATATAAAAATTAATTTTATCCTAAGAGCCTACGGCATTGAGGCCAGACATTCAAACATCAAGTTTAAGAAATTATGTAGAAGATGTAATTCTATTGTGTAATTCTAAACACAACAATAATCATTCATGTATAGATCCCATAAAAGAATAAAAGACTGATGTGTCTGAGTACTACCGTACACCCCAAAAAGGAAAAAATTAAGTAGCGAGCTCTATCCTTATACAACCCGTATTATAAAAGAATAATTACAATTAAAATTAAATTAGATGCCATGGGGGTCTTCATTCCTTACTTTTCTTCATTCTTCTTTCCTTTTTAATTCTTATTTTGATTTGATTATGCTCCAAGGCTTCATAGGGCCTCCTAGGACTATGCCTTCTAGCCGCTGCTCATCCTAAATCCCATAGCACTAATCCTAATTCCTATTACAAAATTATATTTTATGGAAATTAAAATATAACTAGACCTGTAAAATAGATGTTAGTTAACATACATACATCCCAAGTAATTATTTTCTATAATTTGGACTTAGCACCCGACATATGGGTGACCAAGCCCACCTATCCTAATCATGGATTATGCTTAGGTGAATAAGCAACTAGCAAGTAGAAGAATTTATATTTATTTTAGTTTCCCATTAACATAATCCCCTGTAGAAAATAATATTAGGCTAATAATGGCATAACATATAATCTAAAATAATACATCACAAAATAAAATACAACATCATTACATACTATCCTAACCTAAAGCTAGAAGTGGTGACTTATCATTCTAATGTGTGTGCTTAGGCTTAATGTGGTATGTATTAGCTAGGCTTTTGAATTTCAATTAGCTAATGTTTGGAATTGTTCAAGTTAAACATTAATGATTGTTTCATTTTAAGTTGTTTATAGGATTCATAAGTTTTAGTTTTGTATTTTTTTAGTTTCATTTGATATTCACTTAGAAACTAAGTATTATAAAGAGAAGAATGAGGCTTAACCTCTTTCATCCCTACCTTAAGTTATTTTTCTAAAGGCATATTTTTATGATTTAGTTTCTTTTAGTGAATGATTTATTAAATGTTTTATTAATCTTAAGTTTGGGTTAACCTTAAGGAATTTTATTCAATATGAAAGGCATCTTAAGATTAAAGCAATTGAATTACCATCATATAAAATATATTGAACTATTCCTTTTCATCACCCATAACATTCATATTGATTTAAGGCTTAATATACCTACATATGCAATATATTATTGGCACACTTAAATGATTATGAATACATATATTTTTGTAGAAAAAAGGGTTTTCATTCCTTAGTCAAATACACATACACATGTATAAAAGTTTTAAGCAAGTACGTGACATTGTTTAAACCAGCAAAGTAAGATAATCAATGACCTCCATGGGGCTACTTAAAGCCTCATATTCCCAAGATGTCCAGACTATATACTTACTAACATTCAAACACATGCGAACATATGCATAAACATAGGAAAGAAAGCAACACTTTAACATGCTTCGGCTATAAGCATATGAAGATCATATGTAATATTCATAGCTAACATCAATTTAATTTTTCATTTAAAATTTTAAAAATAATTTTGGAATTTATTAGTGATAATAGCCACACATAAGTTGACACATGCAACTTACACATACATAAGTATATTCATTTTATTATTTGATTTGAAATGGCATGATTGCATGATGCAAATGACATACAATATTTAGGATGATTGAAAAGGAATAATTTAACAACTCCACATAATTCATTCAACTACACTAATTCCTAAGGAAAATTACATCAAATAAAATCACTTAAGGAAAATCAAACCTTCTTATTAATTTTGATTTATGGATTTGAGTTACTAATCTTAAAGAGGACAAACATTTACAATTTTTTTACCCCTTCTTATGTTAGTAATTTAGTGTGTTTAAAGAGAAGTAATTAAGTGGATTTTATTAATTAATTAAGTTTGAATTTGATTACCCTTTCTTATGCTTATTTAATTTAATTAAACACTTATTCTTAAGCTTCAAATGATGTGCAAATGAGAAATTAAAATTACAATGCTCTAAAGGACCTAATGCAATAGGCTCATGCTTAAGTGTTTAATTTGATTAAAGAAATAACTAAGCTAAGTACTCTTATGATTTTTTCACATCCATGGGTTAATCAAAATTTTCTTAAATGAATTTATGTATTGAACACATAAAGAGGAACCCATGAATTTAATGTTAATTATCTGAAGTAATTATAATTTCAATTGGATGATTTTATTATTAATTACATAATTAATTTCTTAATTAATCCATGCATTAATTAACCCTCTTAATGAAATAAATTTGGTAAGATAATTAGGATAGGAGTCCTAATCACTTCCCCTCATCAACTCACTATAAATCAGTAATTAATGAAGTTTAATTAATTAATTTTTACTATTTAGGATTTTAAATAATTATTAAATCACTTAATGATGATGATTAGCATTTGAATTATAAATTCCATCAGTAAAGCCCAAGAAAATTATGATAGGTAGAGGACATCCCATTAAATTAATATTCAAATTTGGGATTAATTGCCCAAGTGATTAGGGCTTAATTAAGTTAACTAAATAAACATTCAAACCCTAATTAAGCTCAATTAACTACTCAAAATTTAATAAATTATTTTTATTAAATTTTCCTCTAGTTCACTATTCCAAAATGAGTTTATTTGTATTTTTTATTTTTCTACAATTAATTAAACAATTTTGAAGTTCATGGTGATTAAAATGCATTTTTAACCTTAGTTAATCCCTAATCTCATCGGTGCCATGCGGGAGCTGAAGTAGCGACGCTTTTTATATAGCACCATGAGATTGACCACTTAAAATGAGGCATCAGATTAATCAAGTTCATATAGGGATGGTATACAAAGGGGATTAATTGAAAACGAAATCATGATTTCTTTTACAAAAGAACAACAACTTAGTGGATTTCCATAATTTTCTAGAGTTTACCTCACTGAAGCTCAAGATCGGTGGTCCAATGACTGATGTGCTTTGTTGTGAAGAAACAAAGCCCTATTTAGATGCCCGTGACTTGCCTCCTCGACGATGGCTTTATGGACCAAATTCCATTGGAAACATCATCAGAGTTGGTCTAGGGATGTTCTCCGGTGCTCGATTCATTTCACCTTATTGGAGCTTGGGGAAGGTGTGGTGAAGTTAATTTAGATTTCATGGAGTTTATGTGGAGTTGGATAAAGTGGAGGCTCAGTTTTGCTCAGGTTTAATCTCATCGATGATGGGAGGCTTAGGGGAACTCGGGAAGGCTCTAGGGAGGTTTTTCTTAACTCACTGAAGCTCTATGTGTGATTGAAATGAGATGAGGAAGAGTATACTCTCCTCCCAAATTGATCCAACAGCTCCAATTGGCTCTAGTTTTGATAGGCATCCGACTAGCACAGGAGGCTGGGGACATTAAAGAGTGGTTGAGGTGGAGCTCCTTGAGTGGATGAGTGAGGGAAGTGGGTAGCAAGGGCTGAGGTGGAGTGTACCACCTCCTCCAAGTGTGCTAATGGGGTAGCTTGGGCTAGGTCACCTCCACTTGGCTCATGGCTAACCCAATCAGCTTTGGGTCAGGTGAGCAAGTTATCAATGAGAGGAGAGTGGGTTTGACCATCTAAATGAAGATTTTGACCCATTTGATGGGGTTATCCCAATGGATTTTAGGCTAATTTGGGTTTGAAATGGGTTGGGTTGGATTTGGGTTGACCCATGGTAACCCAAGGATGGGTCATGCTAAGTTTGATTAGGTTTAGAGTTGGTTTGGTTGGGTTTGGCTCAATTTGACTAATGTAAGTCAAATTATCAAATTTGGTCAAGTTGGGTTAGGTTGACCAATTGGTCAAATTAGGTCAAACTAAGGGTTGAGTCATGTTCAAATGATGATTTGGGATGTTTAGGTTCAATTGGTTTGACTTGATTTGAAGTGGATTTGAATTTGGCTTATATGGTCAAATGGGTTAAGTTGACCAATTTGGTCAAATTATCAAAATTGCCTTAGGTTAGGTGTTAATTTAAGTTCTATTGATGATTTGAAGATGATTATAGGTGTTGATTTCAATTAACATTGATTTGGGAATGATTTAGATCAATTTGACCTTTTAGGTCAAATTGAGTTAAATGGATCAATTGGGTTGACTTAGTCAAACGGGTTAAATCAAGAGTTTAATCATGTTCAATAATCAATTTATGATTGATTTGAGCCATTGGTTTCAATTGATTGGGTTTAGAATGGAGTATAGTTCAATTTCTTAATATGTGCTAATTGGGTCAACTTGGGTAAAGTGATCAAATTAGCTTGGTTTAACCTAATTGATTGTAATTGGACAATCAAGCATGATCAACAATCATTGTAGAAGAGATTGAATGGGTTGGTTCAATCCAGTTTGAGTTGGATTGGTGTTTGGATCAAATGAGTCCTTTAGGTAACTTTTGGATCAAGTGAACCAAATAAGTCAATTTGAATTGGATTAGGTCGAATTGGGTTAAATTGAGTTTGATAATTGATTTAGAATTGATTGATGTCTTTGATTACAATTGATTTGGGTTTAATTGGAATTTGGCTCATTTGAACATTTTGAGTTCAAATGGGCTAATTTGGGTCAGTTGAATTGATTTGGTTTGATTGGCCCTATTGCAGATTTTGGAAGAGTTTGAAATGATGATTTGAATGGTTAGAATGATTTTATGAAGATCAATTGAGTTTGGTTTAATTGAAAAGATCATGGGTTGGATCCATAGGATTGGATCATGGGATTAAGATGGGTTTGGATTCAAATCATTTTGGTTTGGAGCTTGGATATCAAATGAAATCTAATTGGGTTTGATTGTATGGATTGGAGGTTGGATTAGCATGAGTGGATAAACATAGTTCATCGTTAGGCCATTGTTGACTCACTTTTGGAGTGAGCTCTCAACTTCTCCATCTTAGACATAAGACTCCTCTGGACACTGAGAGTTCCATAGTCTTAAGACACTTCTAGTGATTAGGTGAACACTTAACCTAATCCTAGAGACTTGAAAGGGTTTATCATAGGATTAGGCTATGCATTAGGGATTTGAGGCAACCACTTACCCTATAGCTCAAATCCAGCCTATGTGCACTCTTTCAAACCAATCCAAATCAAATCTTAAATCAATTCCAACCCAATTGATTTTCTCAAATCTCAAATTAATCCCACCTCAATTATTTTCTCAAATCCAAAATCAACTCCAAATTCAATTCTAATCCCAAATGATTCAAATCCAAAATCAAATCCAAATCTAACTCCCATTCCAGATGATTGAAACCCATGATAAATTCCAATTCTAAAACCTTCCTAAGCCTTATGAATCACATACATAAGCTTAGCCAAACCCTTCAAATCAACCCAATGCCAAGTGATTTCTTTATAAATCACTTATCCCATCATTTGTATTCACTGCTATAAATACAATTAGCATCTAAATGATCCAAATCAAATGGACATAAATCAAACCAAATCAAAACCCCTTTTTCAAATGTTTTGACCTACCATAGCCAAATTCACAATCAAATCACTCCTAATTCACATGATTCTCTCATGGATCATTTATATTCTCATTTTTCTTCACAAATATAAATGAAATATAACTTCAAATGGCCAAAATCAAATCAATATAAATTCAAAACTCAAATCTAAACCCAATTTATATCCTTTAAGATAATTTCTTGGATTTAGCCAAATCATTCTCATATCAGTCCAAACCCTTGGATTTTCTCTTCAAACAATCACTCCTTCAATCACATGCCCAAATATAAAAATGAACTACAATCACCAAGCCAAGATCAAACTAACCCAAGTCAAACCCATGTTCATCCTTTTGACTTGAAATTTTCAAATGATCCAAAACCCATTTGACTCCAAACCACTTGTAATTGGATTTATATTTCCATCATAGGTCCATATTTATGTTCAACTAAACTAGAATCATGCCATGATCTAGCCAATTAACCCATTTAGGCTCACTTGATCCAAAGTGATCTAAAAGGACCTTTTTGAGCCAAGTTCTAATCCAACCCAAATTGGATTGAACTAAGCCTATCTAAACCTCAATCATGGTCAACAATCATCATGGGGTGATCAATCACCTTGAGTTGGGTCAAATCAAGTCAAACTTAGCCTTTGAATAAGTCAACATTTAGCCTAAATAAAACTCAAACTAGGAAAAATCAATCATATGCCAAATTTATTGAAACCATTGACTTAAACCCATTCATAATCAATGATTGAACATGACCAAGCCATCAATTGAGCCAAACCAAGCCTAATTGGCCACTTGACCTAAGTTGACCCAAATTAGCCTAAAAAGTCAAAATGGATCAAATCATGATTTAATACAAATTGATTGCAACCAATGGCTCAAGTTCATTCCAAATCACTTGTTGAACATGACCAAAGCTTCAATTGTCCAATTAGACCCAACCTAGCCTAATTGACCATGAACCTAACTTGGCCCAAAAGGTCAAATCTACTTGAAATCAAACCAAATCAGAATTAAATGAAACCAAAGCTTGCAACAAATTTCAAATGATCAACCAAGCCTAAACAAACCAATGACCTAACCCAATTGGGTCAAATGGGTCAAATTGGTCACCTTGACCCATTTGACCCAAATGAACCTAAATGAACCAAAACCAAATCTAAACCAAATTAAACCAAACCAATGATACTCATAGGCTCCAAATGATCATTTGAACTTGACCTAACCCATGGTTTGACCCAATTTAACAAATTAGTCAACCAAACCCAATTTGACCCCAACTTGACCTAAATAGGTCAATTTGAGCCAAATCAAATCGAATGAACTCCAAATCACTTGAAATTTGGCCCAACCCATTTTTAAATTATTTCAAATCTGGCCAAATCAAACTTATAGCCAAATGACCCCTTTGCCCTTAGGTCAAAGGGTATCCCATGACCAAATTCACTTAGAATTTGGCCATTTCTTTCTCAAGGCAATTTGACACCCATCTATTAGTCCACATGGGCACCAAGGAGGGTGGTGAATATGACCCAATGAGTTTGGGTTGGCCATGACCCAAGGAGAGGCCAAACTGATCTCCCAATCACCCTTACACACTTGGCTCATCAAATTCACTCACCTATCACATGGGTACCACTCTCTCTCACTCCTCTACCCAAAATAACCAATGTGGGATGTTTTCCAACTCAAACCGATTAGTCAATCCAAGCCATTTAGCCAAAATGACAAATTAGCCATCCACCATTTGATCCAAGGAGGGGGAGATATACCCCTCCCCTCATTCTCTCTCAAACTAAAAGGCATTCATTCCTCAGAGCTCTAGGAGTCAAATCCAAGCATCTCAGAGCTTTCCCTAGCCATTCTCGAGCTTCTTTGCTTTCCATTTCTCAATTTTACTCAAAATCAAAATAGGGAGATCAATCCTGAGCTCAACTCACTCAATCCCAACCAAAGTGAAATTAATCTTACACACACCATCCATGGACCAAGGTGAGTTGAACCATCTCCCAAGCCTCTAAGCAATGGGAAGTGCAACATCCATCAAGATCGATCACCATTGAAGAGGAGCTTGGTCGACCGACCAAATCACTTCAAATCAAGATCAGATTTCTTCAACAGAGCTCATCTCTACTAGACAAAGCTACCTCCTCCATTGGAAGTGATAGTGATAGCCTCCTGTGAGGTAATTATTTGAAATTGTAGCTAGAGGAAATTTTTAGTTGGTCCTTTTTGAAGGGAATTATCATCCCATGCAATTTTGACCATTGGATATGCATCCCCCTCATTCCAAAGGTGTGAGATCATTTTGATCCCAATCTGAGCTCAGGTGATCTCGAATTGAATGAGGAAAGATGAACGGTGTTCGTCTCTCATCATTTGCGAAGGAGAAGGATCATACAATGTCCATTTCATCTTATTAGAACAAACAATTATGATCAAATTGCACTTTAGATCTCTCTGATTTCCTCCTAAACCGTGGGATTAATCTCAGCCGTCTGATCTTAGATCAGATGGCCCATAGAGAAAATGCATCCGCCGCCAACTAACTAAGCCAACAGATATGAAAACTTAAATAACGAATCTCTTCACGCCACATAGAAAGCGCGCCGCATCAACGCAGGCATGCCACGTGGCATGGGATCGGGGATTAGATTAGATTTAGTCATGATGAAACTTTCAAAATTCATAACTAATTGTAGAAAAATCCAAAAAAATATAAATAAATACTCATTTTAAATTTAATTCATACAAAAATAATAGAAAATTAAAATCAATTAACTTTGAATAGTGATTTTGACTCAATTTGGGTGTAATTGGAAATATAATTAAGCTAATTACTCTTTAATTACTCTAACAATTAATTCTAAACTTTTTAAGATTTATTAGTGGGATGACCTCTACCTCCCATGATTTTCTTGGAATTTATTGCTTGATTAATCAGGGAATTGCTTGTTTCATTCTTAATCTCTCTTTAATTAATTGAATGATTAATTAGCATGTTAAATAGTAATGAATCCATTAATTAAGTTGGCTAATTATTATGAAATAGTGAATGGATATAGGGAATGAGATGAGGATAATGTTTCCAATCTTTTCTCCTAAGTTTATTTTATTTGGATAATACTTAATCAAATGGCAACTAATTAATGGCTTAATCACTTCATTAAATAGCTTAATTAATCAAACTCAAAACCAAATCATTCTAGAACTGAATCATTTAATTCTTGGGTAGATTCATAGTGTTCAATAACCTAAGAGAATTTCAAAAGAAATTATAATTAAATTACATGTGTAGGAGAGTTATGAAAGTACTTAATCAAACCCTTTAACTTAATTAACCAAAAAGTGTGAACCAATTGCATTAGGCCCCCTTCAGTTCTTAGGTGTGTTGCTGATTTAATTTCCATGTGATTGCACATCATATGTTGGATCATAATTACTTGCATAATTATGTTAAAGTGGTATGTAATAATTGATTTAATTCCAAACCTAATCAAAATATAAAATCAACATAATTGTTCTAAATTAAGCCAAACCAATTCACACATGGGGGGAATGGGTTAGGACTAGCAAACCCTTTTCATATTTCCTATGTCAAATCAAGTTCGTGATAAAAAAAATTTCCTAAAGAATTTTGATTCATTTTAAATGATCTTATCTTATATGATTGTCCTTAAGAATTAATTAAGGTGAATGAAGTCATATGCTTATATCCCTTTATTTCTTTCCAATCATGCTAAATAGTGTTTGCCATATGGAATCATGCATTCATTTCTTTAAAAATTAATTAAGTAAAATGTTTCCTTTCAAGTGAAATTGCTTGTGTTGGCTAAAATTTAGAAGATGAGAGGCTATTATCACTATTAAACCAACAAATATTTTTTTTAAACTTATAAATCAAATATTAGAAATGTAGTGATGCTAGTTATAAATATTTATAAGCTTACATGCGATGATAGCATAAGATGTGTATTATGAAGTTCTCTTTCCTTCTCTTAACATGGATTCACATAGGATTTGTAAGTGTATAGTTCATTTGAAAAGAACACAAAACTTACCTAAATCTATTCCAATGCATCTATATATTAAGACTTAGGACGGACCTTTATATTACACATGTAAATCATACAACCAAATCAAACATAATTTTTTGCATGATTCTTTATCCATTTGGTTCTTTTTGTACATCTACATGTATATTAGAAAAGTGGTATATTAGTCTAGACATCCCGGGTGCGAGGCTTTAAGTAGCCTAAGTAGGTCTTGTACATTATGCCCTTAGTGTAGAAAACAATGGTGTTGTACTCGCTTATAACTTTTATACATGCGGATGTGCATTTAGCTAATGGATGAAAAATCCATTTTTTTACATAACAAAGAAATGCATTAATGATCCAATTAACAAATGGAATATCCAAATTTTCAAATACATCTCTTTGCATTCATCATTAAAGTGTGTTAAGATTTGTATTACATGTATAGATATGTTTAGGATTATTCATATGCATGGCATACATGGTGGAAAGTAATGAATGGGGGTGTGTTATGTGATAGTAATCCACCCTAACTAATCCTAAGATGCCTTTTATATTGAATAGGGCTATTTAGAGTGAATCAAAACTTAGGGTTAATTAAAATACATAATAAATCATTCACTAAAGGAAATTCATTAATCAAATTTACCTTAGAAATCACTTCAGGTAAGGATGAAAGAGTGTTGTCTTTTCTTTTCTTCTCTTGACAACATTTAGTCACTAAGTGTAGGTTCATTCAAACCAAATCAAATCACCAACTAAAATTGATAAGTCAACTAAATCACTTAAAATGAAACCACCATCTAAATTGAATCTTTCACACTTAGAAAATTTCAACCTTAAAGCCTAGCTAAGACATGACACACAAGCCTTAAATAGCACACATTAGGCTAAATCACCACTTCTAGCTCTATGTTAGGGTGGTGCATGATTTGATGCATGATTTTGTTTTATCATGTAATGTTTTAGACTATGTGTTACGATGTATGTGTGTAGACTAGATGATAGGGAGATCTTATCCTAATCATGTTTTCTATAGGGTTTGTGCTTAAGGGGTGCTGTAATAAGAATATAAAAACTTTTTCTGTGCAGTTTGCTTATACCCCTAAGCATACCCTAAATCAAGATAGGTGGACTTGGTTACCCATGTGCAGGGTACTAAGTCTAAATTATTGATATAACTGCTTGGGTTGTGTGGTATGTTTAGCTGTCTTTTGTTTTGCAGGTTTAGTTAGATTTACCTTTCCCATTTTGATATAAATTTTGCAATTAGGATTTGAATTGAATGTTATGGGGAATTAGGATGAACATTGGTTAAAGAGATCAAGTCCTTTTTGTACCATGTCATTCTTTGGAGTGAACCAAATCAAAGAAGAAAATGGAGGAAAGAAAGCTTGAATAAATGAAGACCTCCCCCATAACATGAATTCTTTTCAATTGTAATTATTCATTTGTAATCCGAGTTATATAAGGGTATAGCTCAGCTACCCATTTTCTTTTTTTGGGTTGTGTGGTAGAACCTGACCACATCATCCTTTTATTCTTTTGAGATAGTTTTATAAATTAATTGATGTTATGTTTATGATTACACAGTTAGGATGGAATGATTTTTCTAATTTCTTAATTGTTGATGATTGTTGAATGGCCTGGATGCGATTAGGCTCTTAGGGAAAAATAAAATTTCTATCCAATTAATCAATTCAAAATTAAACTAAATAAATCATAACCTCACCTAAAACATAGGATAAAAATCAAGACAATAAAAGATTTAGTAATCCCTTAGCTAGATGTTGTATGTCTCATATCATCCATAAATCAAATTGCCTCACTCTTGCCAATGGAGGGCTTCCACCTTTGCCAGAGAAAATGGCTTGACCTTTGAGAGCCATGGTTGAAACACACCTCCTTTCTGATTTTTGCCCATAACTAATTTTCTCATGCATTAAGCATATAAAATCCTATAGGCTATGTCAAATAAAAATGTCCAAAAATCAAAATGAAACTTGACAAAATTTGCATTAGATTTAGGTCATTATTCATGTCCTTCATGATCTAATCTCTTAGGGAGTGAGTTTAAGGACTTAGTCTCCTTTCTAAATAAATAACAGTCTATCCATCTTACAAAGCATAAGACTTACCTACATGTATTTAAAATCATAGGAGGAGTTAACTGGCTACCACTCCAGGCAGTTATAAGTCCAACAATCGGGTGATTTACTCTCTCTTATGAAGGTAAACCATATACTCATTTTTGCCTTAGATTTAGGCCCTTGCCAAAGCTCCCTAGATTTAGGATCCAAGATTATTGTTTTCCTTTCGAACTATAAGCATAAATCCTCACCTCTTAGGCATTTCTACAATCTTGTATTGTGGAATTGTAATCCCTAGATTTCTAATAAAAAATCAACTCAAACATATAATTCTCTTCAATTTCAAAAATATAAAGCCCAACCATAGGATAGTTTGGGATGCTCACTAGGTTTCCTATTATCATGAGCATCCCCTACTCATTCCCCTTTGGTTTCAATAATAACTCTCTCCTTTTGATCAATCCCACTTGGTGTTCTAAAAATAACCAATTGATAGATAGTCCTATCTTTGAAAATCTTTGGAGATAATGATGAATTAGCTTAATCGAGAGTATTCTTAAGGAACCTCATTTCTTAAGATGTAATTAACTATAGGGGCTTACCTCCATAGAGAACTTAATGAAGCCAGCTTGAAATAAACCCTACTTTACTTTTCCATGTAAAGCAGGAGAAAGATCTCTGGTACATTCGAAGACCCATTGACCTTAGGAGTCCTTATTAGGTGATTATGTTTATTGTAGGGTAGTGACTTCTAACTTTTGATATAGTACACCATTCCTCAATGTCATACCATCACCTCAATAAGTACATCCTCAGATCTGCATGGTGTCCCCTCACATACACACAAAGAACCCAAAAACACTAAAAATAAACATAGATTTTTCTAGCGACTCTGCTGGGGAAGGTTCTTCTCTCTATCTTCCATAAATGATCATTGTCTCCACTTATCGATAGTGAATTTGTATGAGTTCGAGACTATCTTTCTTTTGTTTTCACTTAGCTCATTTCATTCTTAAGCTAAGCAAGCCAACATCCTTTAGGTTTTAGGACCTCACTCCATGTAGGTCTTAAATAAACCCCTGTTGGGTCCTTCAATAGGTAAAAATAAAATTTAACAAAAGAGATGACTAAAGACTTTTTTAAACCTCCTTACCATCTCTATGCTAAGGTAAGGATCATTCTACAAATGAGAAAAATAATTCCTTTATAAAAATATCACTTTTCAAAAGCACTTTCCCAAAGTTCACGCAATAAAATACTTGCACAAAAATTTTCACAAAAAACATATATAACTCAACCCCATCTAACAATCCTTAGGATTGTTACATGTAGGTTCTTTTCAAAACCAAATTCAAAATCATCTTTCAAGAAACACATATTTGAAAATGAACATCTTCATTCAACATACTCAAAGTTATTGAAGGAAGGTTTCATTTTCAAATAAAATCATTTCATGAAGTTGAAACTCCGCTCAATATATCTCACATATGTTAAAGTTGGAGTTTCTTCCTTTTCAAAAGCACATATTTGAAAAAGAGAATCCTCATTCAATATACCCAAATTTATTGAATGAAGGTTTTGTTTCCAAATAAAATCATTTCATAAAATTGAAACTCCACTCAATATATCTCAAATATGTTGAAGTTGGAGTTTCTTCCTTTCCAAAAGCACATATTTGAAAATGAGAATCCTCATCCAATATACCCAAATTTATTGAATGAAGATCTCATTTCCAAATAGAACCATTTCATAAAATTGAAACTCCACTCAATATATCTCACATATGTTGAAGTTGGAGTTTTGCCTTTTTCAAAAGCATAAATTTGAAAATAAGCATCTTCATTCAATATGTCCAAATGTGTTGAATGAAGGTTTCATTTTCAAATAAATCACACCATTTGAAACTCCACTCAACACATTCCACATGTGTTAAGTTGGAATTTCCTTCTTTTCAAAAAAAGCAAATAATCACACATAAAAATTTCATCTTAGAAAAATAAAATATGATTGACTTCCATTTTACATAACCAAATTTGTTAAATGGAAATCTCTTTTGAAAAAATAACACAAATCAAAACAAAAATCAAACACATTTGGGCTTTATTTAGCATACACAAATTTGTTGAGTAAAGATCCCATTTTAAAACCAAAACAAAAACCAAACACATTTGTGCTTTATTTAGTATACACAAATTTGCTAAGTAAAGATCCCATTTTCAAAATCAAAACAAAAATCAAACACATTTGGGCTTTATTTAGCATACACAAAGTTGCTAAGTAAAGATCTCATTTTCAAAATCAAAATAAAAATCAAACGCATTTGGGCTTTATTTATCATACACAAATTTGCTAAGTAAAGACCCCATTTTCAAAATAAAAAAAAATTACATATATTTGGGCTTTATTTAGCATACACAAATTTTCTATGCAAAGATTCTATTTCTAAATTCACACATAATATACATCATGGGAAAACAAGCAAGAAGAATTTTTTTTCAAACATCTCATTTAGCATACCCAAATTTGCTAAATGAGTAATACCAAAATCAAATCTAAAACAAAACCAATTGACCCTCTTTTAATGTACTCAAATTTTTTTAAATAAAGGGTCCCCAAACATAAAATCAAATTCAAATATGAACAAATGGAGCATCAAAAGTCTCTCCAAAATATTTGAACCCATTCAACGTACACACATTTGTTCAAAGTGGATTCTAAACTCAAATGAACTTAAAAATCTCTCCTCCAAGTTATTTAAAATCTTTCCTAAATTCAATGTGCCCTACTTAACATATTCAAATTATTGAGTGTGGGTTCAAACTCTAAATCAAATTTAAAAAGTCAGTAGAATACCAAGGCAAAAAATTTGATTTGAGTTTATTTTCAACAATTATGAGTTCTAGTTCAGTTTCAACTTAGTCTAGTCAGCTTTTCTCAGTGATAGTACAGATGGATTCACAGAAGTATGTGTTCAGCTTCTCCTTTGGGATGGATTTGCCCTTAGATCGGGCCAATCTAACATAAACTGATTTTGCTCATTTAATATATTTTGGCCAAGGATTTGAGGGAGTGATGATTACTCGTGAGGGGGCATCCTTCACCACTATTAGCAATGATGTGGTGGCTAGACAGAAGCCAACTATTCATATTGAGATGCCCTCTGATCCTGAATTTCCCTCATTGAAGAGGAAGACGGTAGAGGTTTCTGGCAATAGCTATAGTTCCAGTACCTACACAATCAGTTGTTCCCATCACTGCCCCAGTATAGGCTAGTACCCACTCATTGGCCTCCTCTAAGGGGAAGGCTACCCTGGCTTCAGGGATAGTCTCCCCTACCTTTGAGGTAGGGTCTAGCTCTCGTACTACTCCACCAAGTTGAACCTAGTGCCACAATAGGAGTCGCAAGATCAAGTGGCACCACACACACATTTCCAGGGAGATAGAGATAGTATCTCACATTGTAGAGGAGAGGTCACCCAAGGAGGTTTCTCCTTTGCTTACTCAGAATAAGTTCCACCCCCTTTTTGGTTCTGAAGGAGTGGAAGATGTTAGGAGGATTACAGTATCACCTCCACCTCCGGTTCATTATGAGACACCTATTAGAGATAGGAGAAGGTCATATGCTGGCCTCAGGACATTCTTACACCAAGTTGGCAAGACTTATGGATGGTCAGAGTCCAGTGCCAGTTTGATTTATGATCAGTTATTCCTCGCAATGTAGGCAAGCAGATCCATTGGGAGAGGGCCAGAGAGGCCTAAGTATCAGTTCACATCACTAGTAGATAAAGGTGAAGATATGTCAGGTAGTCAGCAGCCTCTTCCCTCATAGATTTCCCTGATCGACGTGCTACCCATGTCAGTCACATTGATAGTATTGTGTTGAGTAGTACCACCCATCATAAGAGGAGAGCCCCTGTATAAAGGTAGTTGGTGTTGCCTCCACCAGATCGCTCTACTCCATGTGCTATCACTAGTTTAGGTTCCATCTTCTACGGTTCCACCCAAAGCCATGAGAGTACCATCAAGGGAGAAGAAAGCCCTACTAGTGATCTGGTTACGACCAAGGTATGCCACTTCATGTACTCCACCGACTAAGGTGAGGGCGAGTTCTCTTGCTCGACCTCTCATTTCAGTTATGGGGAAGAAGGAGTGGTGACCCCACAGCATCGTAGTCATGTCACCACCACCATCACCTCAACTGATTATGGAATAATAGTGACAGATGGGGAAGGGGATAGTTCTAGTGTCCCCATGATGGTCGATCTAGGGGTAGCACTCCACCCAAAGCAGTTGACAGTCATGAGCATGTGTCTTCTAGTGAGTGTAGCCCTCACAAGGTTAGCACTCCAGTAGCAGGAGAGGTCAGGTGTATCTCTGTTAATGAGCATAATCCCACCACCAGTCAGCTGCAATTATTTGTGCTGAAATAGTTAGATCACTCCTCGGATGATATCTTGGCATAATATTTTATTGAAAAGAAAAAAATTTAAGATATGATTGGTCTAACCTCGAAAAGGAGAAGGTTATCTTTGACCTTAATGAGAATGATTTGTTGGAAGACTCAGCAGAGGTACATATAGTTGATACTAGAGGTTCCCTCCTTCGGGATCATCATAGTCCGGAAGGTGTTGCGGCCGAATAGGATGATGTAGACTATTCGACCCAACACCTCCTTCAACAACTCAAGTAGAAAGATGAGCAAATTGATAAGATGGGAAGGAGAGTTAAATATTTATTAGTGGTAGTTCTAGTACTTCAGAATCAAGCTCCAACAGTACAGCCTACCATTGTGGAGACTGGTCAGCCTGAGTTATTGCATGCCCGGGATCAACCCAAGAGGTGACCTCCAGTAGAGCAGGATAGTACTAACTTGCATAGGAAGGTAGTGGATAGTTCCTCCATACAAGAAAAATACATCAAACTCATGGTAGAATAATAAGTGAAGGAAGCGCTGGAGCAAGCCCGAGGTGGTTCATCAGTTCCAAAGGGTAGACCCTACCTAGAGGAATTCGATGCTATCCAATCTCCTAAGGATTGTGTGCCTCCTTATTAGGGCCAACTATTGCTAGTGGAAATGATGCATTATTATTTTGTCACTTTTTGCCTAGCGGGCATAGATTTGATTGGTACTAAACTTCCCAATGATTTAGTGAAGACTTTTTTATTGAGTTGAAGCTTAGTAAAGGGTTACTATGTGTGATCTTGTTGTAGCACACCCTGGTGAGTCCCTTGTTGATTACATTCTTAGATGATGCAATTTAAGCATGAAATGCAAACCACAACTGTCTGAATAGCATGCTATTGAAATTCTATTAAAGAATATTCATGGTCCATCACCTTCATGCTTAAAGGTTTCACCATTAAGATATTTGAGAAATTAATCAACAAGGCAGCTAGTCTACGAGGGGAGGCCAAATAGTTGCCTTTTCAAGATCAGTCATTAAAACCAAAGCCGTAGAAAGCCTTTGAAAAGAAGCCATGGGTAGTAGCAGCATTGGGTAAGGGAAAGCAACCTGCCAAAGATCAATATAAGAGACCTCGACCTTAACACCCTTCACTTCCACCTCCTTTACCACCACCTCGCCATCTTCCCAATCCTTCACTACCTTCTCCTCCATACTCTCAATGTATACATACACGCCCTAGGTAGCTATCATCCACATACTATTTTTAATAAATTAAATAAACCTTATTCATTTAAGAGGGAGGTAGTCAGAAAAATCTTTAAGAACCTCTTAAAGAAACTTGATTTTAGCTAAACAAGAAGCCAGAAGTGGCGGAGTAATAATCCTAACTTTTCCCCACCATGCGCTAAGCCATGTTTTAGAGGATTGCTTTACATTTAAGTACTGGCTTGAGCATCGCTATAGGCCGAGCACTATAGTTATCCCTAAGGAATATTTAGTAGAACAACCATCCAGTTCTGTTATGGTAATCTTTGGGGATACATGTGATCATCTCAAAATAAAAGAAGGTTGTGATATCTCTTTATTCTGAACCTCTAAAATCAATAAACTTTCCTTATAGGTGCTGAGGCAGCTCGAACCTCCAACATCAAGGAAGGTTTGCAAGTTGCCAAAGACAACTTGGGAAAAGTAGGAGCTCAGTAGCAACCCATACTTGCCCGGGATAGCCAAGTAGTGTAAACACAGATCGAGTCCAACCTCCATTCCACCGTTACAGCTACTACTTCAGCTGACATTCCTACTTTAGCTAGTTCTTCCTCTAGTAGACATCTTGTATCGACGAATGAGGGCACCAAATCCTCACCCACTTAGATTTCTTTTCTTCTACCTCCTTTAAGTCAATCAAGGAAGAAAGCTATTTTTAATTACATATATGCCACTTCTGATGGGTTATATGATTCCTCTCCTTTAGAAAACTCTTCAAGTCTTAATAATTATAATAACTCGATCATTCTCTTTTTGATTCATAGATGGAATTTCCTTTTATGAATAATACAGGTTCACCTCTAGAGATAGACTTGGAATCATCTGATTTTGATGGTCCTATAAGAGAAGTTGTAGGTGAACCTAAGGAGAAGGTAGAACTTTCCATTAAACCATCTCACGAAGTCACCGAAGTCAACTTTCATAGTGGCAAAGTTCTACCTCTTAGGGTAGCACCTCAGGATAAAAGCAAGTCATTGGTTCTAACAGTCAAGGAGCCCCTACATATGATGCTCAACCTATATATATGCTTGTGGAGGACCAACCCAGAGTTAACTACAATGTCCTCACTCACCTAACAATAGTTATCAGCTAAACTAAGTGTATATGATGCCCTTGTCTTATCCAAAGAGATGAGGGACTCATTAATCAAGGCCCTTCTTGATCTAAAAATATGCTTAGCTCAACTGACCACTATTGGAGAGGAGGCACATTATTCAAGAGAAGTCCAGAGAATCATATTCAGATGAAGACCTTCTTCTAGGGGATGTAGAGCACAACCGTCCCCTCTACATCATAATGGATATGGGTAGATTCAAACATTCTAGGGTGTTGGTTGATCTAGGTACATCAGTGAATCTTATGAGTCTAAAAACCCTTGCCTATTTGAGGATTAACATCTCTGAACTCTGAGGAGATTAGATGATGTTGAGAGGATTCAATGAATAGGGTGAGAGGGTTTAGGCTCAATAGTGTTACCTTTGGAAATAGGTGACTAGAAGATTGAAGCCAAGTTCTATATAATTGATTTGTATTGCATTGCTAGGTAGGCCTTGAATACACCAGAACAAGATGGTTCCATCCTCTCTTCATCAGTGCATCTAGTTTTGAAGAGATGGAATCAAATACTATGTCAAAAGAGATGAAAAGCCTCTCAGTTAGAGAGGTCGAGATGTATGAGGATGCAACCTACTATCTTCCTCAAAATCAAAATATATATATTCTTGTGAACTTGGCCAAAATTTGAATACAAAAGTAAAAAGAAAAAGAAAAAAATAAAAGGAAAAAGAACGTACTAGTGAGCAAGAAAGGGTCACCGATGAAGAGGTAGAGCCGTATGTTACATTTCACCCACAGTTCATTCCACCATATGAACATGTGGGTAGGATTACTCGACCTCCACCAGGTAGAGGTAGAGGTAGACACAGAGATAGTTCCAGGGGTGGAAGACCCCCTGGTTGGCGGCCAGCCAATAGGGGCTATGTTCCAGTTCACAGGTATACTCGCTATTCACATAGACTTAGAATCCATCTTGTAGGATGAGTCTCATGTGATTAGAACACCAGCCAAGCCCACTCAGTGGGTCTCATTAGAGGTGACACTCAAGCCAAACAATGACGAAGATGAGACCTCCAAGCAAAGCATAAATATATTCAAATCAGGGTTATGTAAAACCATTTGGCAACAGTTGGGAACCTTAGCTTTAACCCCACTTTCTTCTCAAAAATTTAAGGGTTTGGTAGTTAAGAATGCCCCTAGATCTTCCATGGATGTCAATCCAAAGAGATTTCTATTGGGATCATCATCCCCAAGTCAGGAAGTAGATGTAGAACTTTAGAATGATTCATATAAAGATTTAATAAAATTACCTTTTGATTGGTTCTCGCCTTGTGTTCATAATCTTGCAAAGAAAGATTTGATTCTTTACACATGGTCCAGGCATAGGTCAGAGTATTTCGAGAAGCTATGGGACAACAAAGGAAAGAATGCACATCAAGACTAGGACTAGGATTCGGTATAGTGGGTCCAATCGATGATGATGATTATTGCTTAATTGTAACCAATCATCTGGAGTCTGATAGGATCTTCTCAAACCACACTAACGCTTATGAGGAGGTGTGTTTAAAAACTTTAGATGATCTTGATGATCTTTACATCAAAGATGCACCTCTAGAATTTGAAGAAGAAATCAATTCAACTATCGACAAGCTCAAAGAAATTAACCTCAGGATAGAAGAAGATCTAGACCCCACATACATCAGTTCTCTATTGAATGAAGAAGAAACCAATAACTTAGTTAGGCTATTGATTGAGTTTAATGATTGCTTTGCATTGAGATATGAAGAGATGCTCAGATTATCTCGATGTAGCAATCCACAAACTAGTAATAGGCCTAATGTTAGCCCTATCAAGCAAGCTCCTAGACTCATGCGATTAGATATCGAACAACAGGTCATTTCTGAAGTCAAGAAATTGATCAATGCTGGCTTTATCAAGGAGGAAAAATACCCTGCCTGGTTGGCCAGTGTCATCTTAGTTAAGAAGAAGAATGGCCAAATTCACATATGCATCGATTTCAGAGACTTAAATAAGGCATGTCCCTATTGACCTAATTTTTAGAATGAGCTCTCAACCCCTCCATCTTAGACATAGGACTCCTCTTAGACTTTAAGGGATCCTTAGTCTTAAGACACATCTAGTGATTAGGTGGACACTCAACCTAGGCCTAGAGACTTAGAAGACTTAGCCATATGAATAGGTCATGCCTTAAGACACATCTATTTGATGCCCTTTGTTGACCTTACTTATGGACTGACCTCTCAACTTCTCCATCTTACACATAGGACTCCTCTAGACACTAAGAGTTCATTAGTCTTAAGACACTTCTAGTGATTAGGTGAACACTTAACCTAATTCTAGAGACATAGAAGGGTTTATCATAGGATTAGGCTATGCATTAGGGATTTAAGGAAACCACTTACCCTATAGCTCAAATACAGACTATGTGCACTCCTTCAAAGCAATCCAAATCAAATCTCAAATCAATCAATTGATTTTCTCAAATCTCAAATTAATCTGAACTCAATTGATTTTCTCAAATCCAAAATCAACTCCAAATTCAATTCTAATCCCAAATGATTCAAATCCAAATCAATTCCAAATCCAACACCTATTCTAGATGATTGAAACTCATGATCAAGTCCAAATCCAAAACCTTCCTAAGCCTTATGAATCACATCCATAAGCTTAGCCAAACTCTTCAAATCAACCCAAAGCCAAGTGATTTATTTATAAATCACTTATCCCATCATTTGTATTCACAACTATAATTGCAATTGGCATCCAAATTATCCAAATCAAATGGACATAAATCAAACCACATCAAAACCCTTTTCAAACTTTTTGACCTACCATAGCCAAATTCACAATCAAATCACTCCTAATTCACATGATTCTCTCATGGATCATTTAGATTCTCATTTATCTTCACAAATATATATGAAATATAACTTCAAATAGCCAAAATCAAATCAATATAAATTCAAAACTCAAATCCAAACCCAATTTATATCCTTTAAGCCAATTTCTTGGATTTAGCCAAATAAATCTCAAATCAATCCAAACCCTTGGATTTTCTCTTCAAATAATCACTCCTTCAACCACATGCCCAAATATAAACATAAACTACAATCACCAAGCCAAGATCAAACTAACCCAATTCAAACCCATGTTCATTCTTTTGACTTGAATTTATCAAATGAACCAAAACCCATTTGACTCCAAACCACTTGCAATTGGATTTATATTTCCATCATAAGTCCATATGTGAGTTCAACCAAACTCGAGTCAAGCCATGATCTAGCCAATTGACCCATTTAGGCTCATTTAACCCACCTAAAAAGAGCTTTTTGAGCCAAATTGTAATACAACCCAAATTAGATTGAACTAAGCCTATCTAAACCTCAACCATGTTCACCAATCATCTTGGGGTGATCAATCACCTTGAGTTGGGTCAAACCAAGTCAAACTTAGCCTTTGACCAAGTCAATATTTAGCCCAAATGAAACCCAAACTAGCTAAAATTCAACATATGCTAAATTGATTGAAACCATTGACCCAAACCCATTCATAATCAATGATTGAACATGACCAAGCAATCAATTGAGCGAACCAAGCCTAATTGGCCACTTGACCTACATTTCCCAAATTGGCCTAAAAAGTCAAAATGGGTCAAATCATGATTTAAACCAAATTGATTTCAACCAATTTCTCAAATTCATTCCAAATCACTTGTTGAACTTGACTAAAGCTTCAATTGATCAATTAGAACATTGGATTAAAACTTGATCCAAAAGGTCAAATCAACTTGAAATCAAACCAGAATTGATTGAAACCAAAGCTTTTGCACATTTCAAATGATCAACCAAGCTGAAAACCCATGACCTAACCCAATTGGGTCAAATGGGTCAAATTGGTCAACTTGACCCATTTGATCCAAATGAACCTAAATGAACCAAAACCAAATCTAAACCAAATTAAACCAAACCAATGATACCCATATGCTCCAAATGATCATTTGAACTTGACCTTACCCATGGTTTGACCCAATTTGACCAATTGGTCAACCTAACCCAATTTGACCCAAGTTGACCTAAATAGATCAAATTGAGTCAAATCAAATCAAATGAACTCTAAATCACTGGAAATTTGGCCCAACCCATTTTTAAATTATTTTAAATCTACCCAAATCAAACTCATAGCTAAATGACCACTTTACCCTTAGGTCAAAGGGTATCCCATGACCAAATTTACTTAGAATTTGGCCATTTCTTTCTCAAGGCTACTTGGCACCCACCTATTGGTCCACATGAGCACCAAGGAGGGTGGTGAACATGACCCAATGAGCTTGGGTCAGCCATGACCCAAGGGGAGGCCAAACTAACCTTCCCAATTACCCTTAGACACTTGGCTCACCAAATTCACTCACCAATCACATGGGTAGCCACTCTCCCTCACTCCTCCACCCAAAATGAATTATGTGGGATGTTTTCCAACTCAAACTGATCAGCCAATCCAAGCCATTGAGCCAAAATGGTAAATCAGCTATCCACCATCCGATCCAAGGAGGGGGAGATATACTCCCCCCCCCCTCATTCTCTCACTTAAACTAGAAGGCATTCATTCCTCAGAGCTGTAGGAGTCAAAGCCAAGTATCCTAGAGGTTTTCCTAGCCATTTCCAAGCTTCCTTGCTTTCCATTTCTTGGCTTTACTCAAAGCTAGAATAGTGGAGGTCAATCTGGAGCTCAACTCACTCAATCCCCAACCAAAGTGAAATTAATCTTGCACACACCATCCTTGGACCAAGGCGAGTCGAACCGAACCATTTTTGAAGTCTCTAAGCAATAAAAAGTGTAACTTTGATCAAGATCGATAGCCATTGAAGAGGAGCTTGGTCGACCAAGCAAACCACTTCAAATCAAGATTGAATTTCTTCAATAGGGCTTCATCTCGACTAGATGAAGCTATCTCTTCTATTGGAAGCACCAATGATAGCCTCTGACGAGGTAATTGTTCAAAATCATAACTATAAGAAATTTTTTGGTTTGTCCTTTTCAAAGGGAATTATCATCTCATGCAATTTTGACCATTTGATATGCATCCCCCTTGTTCCGAAGGTGTGGGATCATTTTGATCCCAATTCGAGCTTGGGTGAGCTCGGATTGAACAAGGAAAGATGAATGGTGTTCATCTCTTATCATTTGCGAAGGAGAAGGATCATACCATCCATTCCATGTGATTGGAATGGACAGTTATGATCAAATCGTTCTTTAGATCTCTCTAATTTCCTCCTAAATTGTGGGATTAATCTTGGCCATCCGATCTTAGATCGAATGGCCTGCAAAGAGAATGCATCTATCACCAACTGACTCAATTAGATGTGACAACTTAAATAATAAATCCCATCACACCACGTGGAATGCGCGTTGTGTCAGTCGCCATGTGACCCGATGGGATTAGGGGTTTAATTAGGCTTAATTAATCTAAATTTAATGGTGAAACTTCCAAAATTCATAACTACTTATAGCAATATTCAAAAATAGAAATAAATACTCATTTTAGAGGTAATTTAGAGGAGAATAATAGAAAATTAAAATCAATTAACTTTAAATAGTAAGTCCTTTTTTTTTCCCTAACCTCTCAGCTGCGCTCCCTCTCTGGCGATTTTGAGTTCTCAACGGTGGATTGGCCGTTCTCGGGTCTTTGGCCGCTTGTCGGCATGCTTCTCTCTGCCTGAGCGTGCGTGTCGGGCTCTTCCGTATGGTGTGACGCCCTCAAATTAGACAAATGGCGAGGCTTTTGGTCTGCGAATCCCGCCCGTCGCTTCTCGGCCTTGCCCCGGCTTTGCGCTCGACTCCCGCAGGTTTTAATTCAAGCTGTTAATACACTTGTTAAATCATTCAAAGATGCTTTATGGTAAGATCCTTAGCCCGAATTCTTGGTTAATCTCATTTTACATCTTATCGTGAATCCGGCATGTGTTGGTCGATGTTGAGAAACTTGCTAAGCCCGAGTTCGCTTTGGTGGGTAAATTCTCCTTCGACGCTTGACTCTTGATAATATTGCTTTTTTTTCATAGTTTAAAATTATCGTACTTTCACTTTCTCCTTATCGATCCATTCTTATTCAACTCTCAAACAATTTAGATAATTTGGTTTTGCTCGTCGTTCTTATTTTGTGCATAATTGTCATATCTATTGAAATGGTCGCCTCTTTGATGTCAAAGAGGAATCTCCCATTGTCCCTCTTTGGCTTGCATTTCCTAACATGCATACATTATGTCACCCATCAAGTTTGTCTTTGTTGGCGGCCTTTTGGTAGACCTCTCCAAATTGACCAAACAGCGGCCGTCGCATTCTCGTTGAGATAGACATCACAAAAAATATCCCAAAGAGGTTTGGATTGGCTCAAAAATTTGGATATAGTCAAAAGTCGAATTAACTTTCTCTTTTGCACTCACTACAAGATCCAGGGACCACCTAATGCTTTGTGCTTCATCCTAATCTCAAAAAAAATTTACCAAATAAGACTATCATTAATGGAACTAGGAAAACCACTATTCTAGCATATGTGCCTAAAGATACTCAAAAGAACCTCTCCTTCCCAACTCTTGATTGTCTAGTGGAAAACACTGACCTTGGTAAAGCACATTGAGGGGTGTGGGATACCAATGACATTTTACCTAACCTCACCCCCTCTGGTTTCCCAAGATAGCTCTTTGCTACATTTAAATCCTCTCAATGGTAGCCTTATATTGGACACCCAACTAAACAATTTGAATGAGAATCATATATGGACCAAAACAATGATGACCCTATGCCTTGAACATTGAGAAAGATATTTGTATTAGGTGCTAGAACTTCCCCATCTATTTTTTTCTTGAGTGAAAATCAACAATTGAACCAAATTTCTCACTCTATCCGATGGGGAAAGGTGAAATCCCTCTTCTAAAACATTGTTAGATCCTTCTACTATTCGAACTCAAAATCAATCTCTTTCGGATGGAGATCATTTGGATTCGATAGACCTTTCCAAATTGTTAAATACAAAACCCTACAAAGCTAAAATTTCTAATAATTTCAATAGAACCACTGCTCTTCTTCCACCTCAAAAAAGTAATGTGGCATCATTTCTTTTCTCTCTTTCCTTTCTTTCTTCTTTTCCCTTTTGGTTGTCTCCTTATGATTAATTTTCTTATTTGGAATATCCGGTTGTGGTACTCTTCCTCGCAATTAGGAGTCTTTGTATCCATAATATTAAGTTACTTGTTCTTATTGAACCTCTCATTAATTCTTCTAAGATTGCGTTTGTCTAGATCCCTTGGTTTTCATAATTTCTTCTTCAATCTTAATAATAAAATTTGGTGCTTTTGGCACAACTCCATTACCATTTCCATCATTGATGATCTTAGCCAATTGGTTAATGTCAAAATCTCCTTAGGTGATTTATCGACTTTTGGCTCTTTTATCTATGCTTCTTGTAATAGAGTGGTAGGAATCTTTTGGAATCACTTACGCTGCTTCCTCACCAACCTTCCCTGGTTGGTTGGAGGCGATTTCAATACTATCATAGCTAGCTCGAAAAGAAGGGGAGGATGTTCTTCTAACCTTCATTCCATGGAGGACTTCTCAAATATGATCCTAGATTGCAATTTGATTGACATTGGTTTCACTGGGTCTAATTACATGTGGCACAACTCTAGACTTTGGCAGCGTCTAGATAGGACTCTCTTTAATTCGCTCTGATCAATCGTCATACCACTGCTTGAGCATTTGAGGAACTTTGTCACCATGCTCCACTCTGATTTTCTTCAAAATCCCCCCCCCCTATCTACTCCCTCTCCTTTCAGATTTCAAAATATGTGGACCCAACATAGTGACTTCACCAATGTCGCTTTCACTTGGATGGCCCTGTTTTCGGGATAATTGTTAAAGGTATGACTCGTCTGGCTAAAGCTCAAAAGACTTAAACAAAATCTCAATTGGTGGAACAAACACATTTTCAAAACCTTTTCACAAATCTTAAAGCTATGGAGCAAGAGGTTTGTTCTCTTGAAGAGGTTGTCTCCACTGATCCCAGTAAACTAGAGGAGTTGAACATTGCCAAGAATACCTTGGCTAATTATCAAAACATGGAAGAAACCTATTGGCGTCAAAAACAAGCAAGCATATTGCCGATGGTGATAGAAACACCAGGTATTTTCATGCCATTTGTAAACGGAGCCTTAAACTCGATTAAGAAAATTAAGAACTCAATGGTGAATGGATAACCATAACAATGATATTAAGGATTACGTCATTCATCATTTCCAAACTTTATTAAATTCTAATCGCTTTGGAAACTTTATCAAACACTCATCTTATCCCTCTATGATTAATAGTGAGGACAATCATTTACTCACTAGGTGTCCTTCGAGGAGATTAGTAATACTCTTAAGAACATGAACACACTGTCTGGTCACGGCTATCGACCCATTTTTTTTCAGCATTGTTGGTCATTTATTAAAACGACTTAGTTGATGCTGTTATTGATTTCTTTGATGGTAATCCTATACCCAAATACTTTTCTAGCACTTATATTGTCCTTATTTCCAAAACTAGCAATCCACGAATCTTGGGGCGATTTTAGAGATCAGTCTTTGCACCTTTTTCAAAAACTTATTGCTAAATTAATAAACAATAGACTTAGCTCTTTGCTTCCTAAATCATCTCCCCTAATCAAATGGTTTTGTTAAAAGCAGTAATATCGGATAATATTCTTCTTTGCAATGGTTCATGACATTAATGTCCCTTCTAGAGGAGGCAACATCTTATTCAAATTGGACATCACTAAAGCCTTTGACAATCTCTCATGGGAGTTTCTCTTTCAAATCCACAATTTGTTTGGTTTTCTAATAGATTTATCCGGATTATAAAAGGTGTATCACGAATATCGGTTTTGTTATTTTGAATGGTGAGTCCTTAGGTTTCTTTCCTTCTAGCCATGGTTTGAGGCAAGGTGACCCACTATCACCTTCTCTTTTTATCATCGCTATTGAATACCTGTCAAGGAGCCTTAACAATCTTTACGCTAATAATCCCAATATGTCTTTTAAAACTCATGGTGGCTTCCCTATTTCTCATCTTAGCTGATTTCATTATCATAGCGGCTCCCTTCATCATGTTAAAACCATTAAGAACCTTCTAAATGATTTTGGTAAAGTTAGTGGCCTTTTTCTTAATGAAGGAAAATGCGGTTTTATACCTTCATCTAAGATTCCACCTAATAGACTTCCAAATATCCAGAATTACTAATTTTAAGCAAAATCAACTCCCTCTTAATTACCTTGGGGCTCCGCTCTACAAAGGCCATAAAGATCACACCTTTTGATGATCTAATTCAAAATTTCTAACAAACTTTGGTTTGGGAATTTCATTTACTCTTGGTGGTAGGCTTACCTTGATCAAGAGCACTCTAAATTCCATGCCTATATATCTTCTCCAAACCATTGTGCCTACCAACTCTACCATCAATAGAATTGAGCGTCTATTAAACAAATTCTTTGGGGAACCAATACCTCCTCTAAAAGGATGCACTGGTCATCTTGGTCCAAAAATTGTGGTACTCTTAAAGAGGGAGGTATGGGTTGTAAATCCATTAAAGAAGTAATCAATGCCTTTTCCTACAAACTTTGGTGGAATTTTAGGAGCAACAATAGTCTTTGGGCAAAATTCATGACTTCCAAATATTGCCGGTAAACATCCTCTCATTTGTCCCTTTAAATCGGGGGATTCTCCCGTATGGAGAAGACTATGTTCTGTCAAATGGGATGCAGAATCCTTAATTTTTTGGGGCATAAACTCTGGCAATTCCTTCTTTTGGCAAGACAACAGTGGTTGTGGATCCATTGATGACTTACTTTACACTCACTCCACCTCGCTCTTAGAGTTAATTCATTACAGCAAAACCACAAGTGGAATACTAGTAAGATTACTGATTCTATTCCTTCCACTTTCTTACATATGATTACTAATATTCCTATCACTCTAACAATGATCAGATTATCTTTAAGCTATCTCATAATGGGGATTTCAACCTTAAAATGTGTGGCTTCACACTAAAGACACTCGATTCTTCTATTGTGTTCTCCAAAATGGAATAACAATATCCCTCTTCTTACTTTGTTCTAACTTGGCGTATCCTAAAAACTTTATTCTGTTGACTCTTTGTTGTGGGGTAAAGGGTTTTACTTACCCTCAAATGTCAATGTTGTTCTCATATTGAGAATGTTAACCATGTTTTTTATTAATGGGGCTATTGCCTCTAAAATTTGGATTTGGTATGACGATCTATTCAACCGTCAATTTTAATTGTTCTTTTAATTTATATCAACTTGAGTTTACTTTGACAATGCAATTAAAGGTCATATTAAAATCATAATCGCCATTACTCTTATGGTTCATATGGATGGGACTGATGCTAAACATCGTGGGATTTATGAATCACATGAGGATTATTCTAGAACTAAAACAAAATTTGTGAATTATTTAAAGCCAACTTAATTCATCACAAACATTTTAAAGGCTATAAATCTGTAGCTAATAAACTGGGCCTCAACCTTCCAGACCAAACTTACTATCGAAATGATAGAATGGTTTTTTGGAAGAAACCTCTTGATCATATTATTAAAATTAATCACTGGCTCTCATAATGGCTCACGGTTGTGGAGGCATTTTCAGGGACTCTAAGGGCATTGTCCTATGTGCTTTGCTTATCCCCTTATTTCCATTGTTCCTTATCTTGAGCTTATGGCGGTCCACAAAGCTTTAGAAATTTGTATTCAAAATGGCTCAATATTTGGATAGAGGTGGGCCTTCTAGATTGATCTTTTGACTTCAATATGAGCAACGCTTGTTTGTACTATCTCCTCAAGCAAACTAGGGTTCTTCTCTCTCAACTGAATTTTACCATCACTCATGTTTGGCGTGAAGGTAACGCCTGTGCTGATTACCTTGCAAATTTGGGTATGAGATTAGACAGTATCATCTTCTTTGATCAATTTACATTACCCAAATACTTGCGTGGCCTGGTTAACTTGGACAACTCTGGGCTTCCTTACCTCAGAATCTAATTCTCCTCTTTGCCTCCCTTTTTTTCTTTTTTTCTGATTTTTTGTTTCCTTGTGTTCTTTATGGATACTCCTCATCGATAGCATTGCTGTCTTGTGCTCTTTGCTATGACTTGCTGCCTCTACCCCTTCTCCTTTAGTTGGAAGATTTATGTTTTTGGCATTTTCAATATTATGATGTTGAACTATATGCACATTAATCTCTTAAATTGGAATCGGCTTTTATTCTTTTATATAACTACAATCCCACTTGGGAATTTACTTTCATTGATACAATTATTACTAAACCTGATAGAATTAATCATTGTTGGAGGAAGTTATCTACTCTGATGGGTTTAGATTTTATACTAACTCCTTTAACCAGCCTTTTTCTCACTGACAATAAGGCTTGGAGCATTGCTACTAACTATGTTGACTCTAGGCATCGGATTAGTGTGCATTATGCTGGTTGCAGTTTTTATTTTGCTGATTATAGTATCTTTTTGGCTATTGCTTACATTCCTTGGGACTCTTCACTCCTTAAAGGCCTTATTCATAAAGGTTCCATCACTTATGCTGAAAGGATTTTGGTTGGTTGTTGGGCTTCAGGATTTTATGTATACTGCTTATTATAATGTCTAACCTCGACGCTTTCAAGGGAAGAAATTGTAATTCCGGTCTCTTTTAATGATTGTTTTGGTCTCAAATCCTTATACTGGAATGGATTAGGTTTAATTGTGTTTTGGGTTTTGGAGGTTTGCTGTCATGGTTGTTTGTTGATTTGTTTGTTGATTTTTTTTCATCATGTGGGTTCGGGCTGTAGATTTTTCTACGCTCTCCCGCTTTTTCCTCCTATTGTCTTTTGCCATCTTGTCTACTACTGCCTTAGCAAGTTCTGGTTTTGGACCTTTATTTTCTTAAAATTTCTGATTGGTAATGATGTCTCTACTTGGAATCATCTTCTTATTTTATATTTTACTGGCTTACAATGTTGCATTAGTTGCTCTCATGGGAGTGACTTGATTGCCATTATTTGGCCGGATTGCTCATTTCGTGGTTGTGAATCATATTTACGTCATTGTTTATTTTGTAATCCCGCATCTAATGGGCTTGTCTTTGTTACCTTCTTGGATTGGAGTGTCATTTGTTTGAGAAGTATTATAACTGATGTTGCGTTGATGTCTTAAGATCTTGGATGTTTGAGGATTTAGTTTATCCGATTAGTTGTCCTGGCTACTTGTTCCCCCGCTATAATATCCCTTGCCGCTAGAGTGCGATACCGTGCCTAATCAAGTTCTACCTGGATCTTAACATATGGTTTGTATACTCAATGATTATTATGGCAAGCTGTGGGTATTTCTCCAAAGATTGTGGGTCAATTGGGATAGTGCCGCACGTTATGAATGTTCCTTATGTGGTAACTTTTGATTTTCACCGGTCGGATTTGTTTCACGGGTGCCGAGACATTATCCGGATCTCTTAATCTGCGATTTAATCGCTATAAGTTCTAATGGTAATTTAAACTGGAATTTGCCGATTTACCTTTCAATGGTTTTTTATTAATCTCGAATGCATGAGGATCGAACTGTTGCTCTTAGATCGCTATTGAGCACCTATTGGTTGCGCTTTATTGCAGTTATTTTGTGATTGGGATATCCCATCTCTACTTTAATATCTATTTACTGGAATGGAATTGTGTTATTCTTTCTATATTAGTCTTGTTGTTTCGGTTTTGCTTCCCATGATCGGTTTGGAGTTTTCAAGGGATTACCATTGTGTAGCTGGAATTGTATGCTACTCGATAGTTGTCGTTAGGTTGTCTCTTGGAGATTTATTTTTCTATTTTTCCTTGTCTCCTCGCTTTGGCTCTCTCTTGTTGGTTGTAACATTTCGTGGTCTCATGACTGAAAGATGTTCTGCAATTCTTTGCCCGATGGTGAGGGCTTTTGTGATTTCGCTTTGTTTTGCTACCTTCGTGATAACTCTATATGCCTTAATTTTGTTTATCTACTATTGCCATGTCTACTCTGATTGAGGAGTTTTCTGGCCAATTTGCTATAATTTCCTATCTTGGCTGCTGCCGTCTTAACTGTTGCTATTTTCTAGATTTTAATGTTGAGCCTCACTTTTATTCACTTGTTGATTTCTTTTATGGGGGGTTCCAATGTTGTATTATTTGTTGATTGGCTTTTTTGATTGCTATTTATCTCTTATTTTCTCCAATTTGCATCACTCTACCTCTTTTACCGGTTGGTTCTTATGAGGCTTTATTCGAAAGAAGGGTATAGCCACTTTAGTCTTTGCCTATCTTGGAGGTTTCGCTTTGTCTTCCGCTTTTGGATTGATTGTCGAAATGGATTATTTGAATGGTGATTTTGAATGTCGCTATTGAGCGCTTTTAACTTTTCTCGGTGCTAACTCGGTTGATTGCGCTTCATTCCCTATGTTGAGCTATCTATTTATTTACTATTGCTTTCTCGTGACATTAACAAAGGGACTTTCTGGGTTGTTTTCGACCGAAAGATTCATTTATATACCATGTGATTGGGATGGTGTTAACTATAGGCTCATCGACTTATTTAATGTGATTTTCAGCTAGTAGTATCCTCGTAATTATCTTATGGAGGGATTATATGTCGAACAATTTCTTCCCGAACATGGCTATTCGTGAGATTCGCAAAGATGGCTCACTCACTTATGTTTATGTACTCATGTCAAGATGACTATATTGATGATAATTCTCTTGAATGAGACTCCTTATCCTTCAAACTCTTAGCAATTACCTATATATTTTAGATATGATTTTGCTTAGGTTTGCGTGTAATAAAGCTCACAAGAATATCAACAACTGGGTGCTTCCTTCTCTGTGTTTGTTGGCTATGATGGTGATGTTCTCACCCTTTTTTGGTAGTAGCTCATGTGATGTAACCCTTCAAGTTTGGATGCTCATATTTGCCGCAACATGGTGTGATTGAGCCTGAGCCTTCTCTATCCCATTTTCTTATTATCATACTCATATTATACTATTTTCTTCTATCTTTTGTCTCAGATTACCTTAACTGTTCTAATCTCTCTCTTATTATAACTTTGTAGGTGTTTCTCTCTTTATCTTGTGTTTGCTCCATATTACCAAGCACTCCAAACAACCATCGAGCTTTGGCCTTATCTTTTCTTTAGCTTATTATGTTAATCATCTTGTATCTTTTGATTGCTTTAATGTTTTCTTTTGCTCTTGTTTATTTAGTTGATTTCCTTAGTGGTCGAATGGGGTTTCCTAAAAAAAAAAAAACTTTAAACAAAGGATTTCAATTTAGGTTTTATTAGAAATGTAATTAAGCTAACTACTCTCTAATTACTCCAGTAATTAATTCTAAACTTTTTGAGATTGATTAGTGGGATGACCTATGCCTCTTATGATTTTTGAGAAATTTATTGCTTGATTAATTAGGAGAATTGCATGTTTCATTCTTAATCCCTCACATAATTAATTAAATGATTAATTATCATGGTAAATAGTAATGAATCCATTAATTAAGTTAGCTAATTATTATGAAATAGTGAATGGATAACGCTTTTTGCCTAAGTTTATTTTATTTGGATAACACTTAATCAATTGGCAATTAATTAATGGCTTAATAACTTTATTAAATAGCTTAATTAATCAAACTCAAAACCAACTCATTCTAGAACTCAATCATTCAACTCTTGGGTAGATTCTTAGGTGTTCAATAACCTAAGAGAATTCCAAAGGAAATTATAATCAAACTACATGTGTAGGAGGGTTATAAAAATACTTAGTAAAACCCTTTAGCTTAATTAACCAATATTGTGAACCAATTGCATTAGGCCCCCTTCATTTCTTAGGTGAATTGTTGATTTAATTTTCATGTGGTTGCACATCATATGTTGGCTTATAATTACTTGGATAATTATGTTAAAGTGGTATAGGTAAGGAGTAATTAATGGATTTAATTCATACCTTAACCTAATCAGAACATAAAATCAACCTAATTGTTCTAAATTAAGCCAAACCAATTCATACATGGGCGAATGGGTTAGGACTAGAAAACCCTTTTCATATTTCCTATGTCAAATGAAGTTCAAAGATAAAAATTTCCTAAAAGAATTTTGATTCATTTAAATGATCTTATCTTATATGATTATCCTTAAGAATTAATTAGGGTGAATGAGGTCATGTGCTTATATCCCTTTATTTCTTTCCAATCATGCTAAATATTATTTGCCATATCGAATCATGCATTCATTTCTTTTAAAAATTAATTAAATAAAATATTTCCTTTCATGTCAAATTGCATGTGTTGGCTAAAATTAAGAAGATGAGTGGCTATTATTATTATTAAACTAAAAATTATTTTTTTTAAAACTTATAAATAAAAGATTATAAATGAAGTGATCCTAGTTATAAATATTTATCAACTTCATAAGATGTGTATTATGAAGTTCTCTTTCGTTCTCTTAACATGGATTCACAGAAGATTTGTAAGTGTATAGTTCATTTGAAAAGAACACAACACTTACCTAAATCTATTCCTATGCATCTCTATATTAAGACTTAGGAAAGACATTCATATTACACATGTAAATCATACAATCAAATTAAACATAATCTCTTTCATGATTCTTTATCCATTTGGTTCTTTTTGTACATCTACATGACTCTAAGAAAAGTGGTATATTAGTCTGGACATCCCGTGGCTATGAGGCTTTAAGTAGCCCTAAGTAGCTCTTATACCTTATGCCTCTGGTGTAGAAAATAATGGTGTCGTACTCACTTATAACTTTTATACATGCGGATGTGCATTTAGCTAATGGATGAAAAATCTCTCTTTTCTACATAACAAAGACATGCATTAATGATCCAATTAACAAACAGAATATCCAAATTTTCAAATCACATCTCTTTGCTTTCTTCATCAAAGTGTGCTAAGATTTTCATTGCATGTATAGATATGTTTAGAATTATTCATATGCATGGCATACATGGTGGAAAGAAATGAATGGGGTGTGTTATGTGATAGTAATCCACCCTAACTAATCCTAAGATGCCTTTCTTATTGAATAGGGCTATTTAGAGTGAATCTAAACTTAGGGTTAATTAAAATACATAATAAACCATTCACTAAAAGAAATTCATTAATCATATTTACCTTAGAACCCACTTCAGGTAGGGATGAAAGAGAGCTCTCTGCTCTTTTCTTCTCTTTATAATATTTAGTCACTAAATATAGGTTCATTCAAACCAAATCAAATCACCAACTAAAATTGACATGTCAACTAAATCACTTAAAATGTAACCACCATCTAAATTGAATCTTTCACATTTAGAAAATTTCAACCTTAAAGCTTAGCTAAGACATGTCATACAAGATTTAAATGGCACACACATTAAGCTAAATCACCACTTCTAGCTCTATGTTAAGGCGGTGCATGGTTTGATGCATGATTTAATTTTGTGGTGTAATATTTTAGACTAGGTGTTAGAGTGTATGTGCGTAGACTAGATGATGGGGTGATATTAGCCTAATCATATTTTATGCAGGGGGTTGTGCTTAAGGGGTGTTGTAATAAGAATATAAATATTTTTTTACTGTGCAGGTTGCTTATACCCCTAAGCATAAACCAAATTAGGACAAGTGGACTTGGTTACCCATGTGTGGGGTATTAATTCTAAATTATTGATATAACTGGTTGGGTAGTGGGTATGTTTAGCTAACCTTTTTTTTTGGTTTAGTTAGATTTACCTTTTCCATTTTGATGTAAATTTTGTAATTAGGATTTGGAATGAATCTTATGGGGAATTAGGATGAATAATGGTTACAGAGGTCAGGTCCTTTTTGTACCATGTCATTCTTTGGAGTGAACCAAATCAAAGAAGAAAATGGAGGAAACAAAGCTTGAAGAAATGAAGATCGCCCATAACATGAATTCCTTTCAATTATAATTATTCATTTATAATCCGGGTTGTATAAGGGTAACCATTTTCCTTTTTCAGGTTGTGTGGTGGAACCCGACTACATCAGCCTCTTATTCTTTTGCATTAGTTTTATAAATTGATTGATATTATGTTTATGATTGCATAAATAGGATGGCATAATTTTACTAGTTTCATAATTATTTGATGATTGTTGAATGGCCTGGATGCAATTAGGTTCTTAGAAAAAAATAAATGTTTTGTCCAATTAATCAATTTAAAATTAAACTAACATTCATAACCTCACCTAAAGCTTAGAACATAAATCAAGATAATAAAAGATTTAGCAATCCCTTAGTTGGATGTTGTATACCTTATATCATGCACAAATCATATTGCCTCACTCTTGCCAATGGAGGGCTTCTACCTTTGTTAGAGAAAATGGCTTGACCTTTCAGAGCCATGGTAGAAACACACCTCCTTCTTACTAATTTTGGCCCATAAATGATTTTCTCATGCATTAGACATATAAAATCCCATTGTCTGTGTCAAATAAAAATTTTCAAAAATCAAAATGAAACTTGACAAAATTTGTATTAGATTTAGGTCATTATTCATGCCCTTCATGATCTAATCTCTTAAAGAGTGAGTTTAAGGACTTAGTCTCTTTTCTAAATAAACAATATCCTAGCCATCTTGTAAAGGATAAGACTTGCCTACATGTATTTAAAATCATCGGAGGAGTTAACTAGCTGCCACTCCATGTGGTAATAAGTCCAGCAGTCGGGTCGTTTACTCTCTCTTATGGAGGTAAACCATATACCCATTTTTGCCTTAGATTTTTGCCATGCTTTGACCCTCACCAAAGCACCCTATATTTAGGATCTGAGATTGCTATTTTCCTTTACGGACTACTAGTATAAATCCTCACCTCTTTGGAATTTCTACAATCTTGTATTATGGAATTGTAAGCCCTAGATTTCTAATAAAATTTCAACTCAAACATATAATTCTCCTCAATTTCAAAAATATAAAGCCCAACCATGGGATAGTTTAGGATGCTCACTAGGTTTTCTAGTATCATGAGCATCCCCTACTCATTCCCCTTTGGTTTTAATAATAACTCTCTTCTTTTGATCAATCCCACTTGATGTTCTAAAAATAACTAATTAATTGATAGTCCTATCATTAAAAATCTTTGGAGACAATGATCATTTACCTTAATCAAGAGTATTCCTAAGGAACCTCATTTCTTAGCATGTATTAACTATGCAGGCTTACCTCTATAGGGAACTTAATGAACCCAGCTTAAAATAAATCATACTTTACTTTTTCGTGTAAAGCAGGGGAAAGATCTCTGGTACATTCAAAACCCATTCGCCTTAGGAGTCCTTATTAGGTGATTAGTTCCATTGTAGGGTAGTGACTTCTATCTTTCATGATAGTACACTATTCCTCAATGTCGTACCCGATCATCAATAAGTACATCCTTAGATCTATGTAGTGTCCCCTCACATACACACAAAGCACCCAAAAACATAAAAAATAAACATCACAACCATAGGATAGGTAGGTTTCCTATTGGTCCGAAAGTAAAGCTTAGACCTATGGTACAACTCTTTAAGTATCTAGGCTTAGGTTTAGTTTTCACCTGATCACTAGAAGTGTCCTATGACTAAAGAGATTCTAGTGACTACAAGACTCCTAAGTCTAACAAAGGATGAGTCAATCCTCACTCCAAAAGTGAGGTCAACACATGCCAAGTAGCTCTATATAGATGCTTCACATTTGTTAAGAGATTAGATGAAGAATTATAGAAAGAGTAAGAAGTATTTACAAATAATATTAATTAATTTAGGAAAAGAATATGATAATGTTCTGAGAGAAGTACTTTGGAGAGTTCTAGAAAGAAATGTGTTAATATTGCTTATATTCAAGTCATGAAGGATATGTATAGTGGAGCTATCATTGATGTCAAATCATAAAGATGATTAACTAAGTTTTTTCCTAATTTTGTTGGATCATATCAAGGATTGGCGTTAAGATCATATCTTTTAGCTTTAGTTATGGATGTTTTTACTATACATTTATAGGTGGATGAAACTTGGTGTCCACTTTCTAATAATGATGCTCTTCTTTAAGTGGAAGGATTCATCGAGTTTGTTATATAATAGAAAGCACTGCTTAGACATAAGATAAAATTTTATAAGATGGTGGTGAGACCTATAATGCTTTATGGTGTAATATGTTGGCTAGTAAAGGAAAAGCATTAAATTAAATTATGTGTTGTAAAGGTGAGGATGCTAAGGTGGATGGGTGGCTTTACACTTAAGGTCTAATTAAAAATTAATTTATACATGAAAAGGTTGGAGTAGGTCTAGTGATAGATAAGAGTAAAGTGTGTCATTTTAAAACATCAGTTGTCCAATGTCCTAGTTAGAAGAGTAGATGCATTAGATTCATCCTATGTCAAAAAAGCATAGGTAAACCTAAAATGGCTTGGTTGGGCAGTATAAAAATGAGCATAGTTTATTAGAATTAAATGAGAGTTTGTCTCTTAATAAAACATAATGGTGAAGAAGGATTTATGTAGTTGTCTCCACATAGTATAAAAATACTTGTTGTTGTTGTTGTTGTTGTTGTTGTTGTTGTTTTTGTTGTTGTTGATCTTATTCTTATTGTTGTTGACAATTTGCTAAATTTATTATTTTCCTTTCTTTATTATTATTTTAATATTTTTTAAACCTCTTATGTCTTGTCATTTCAATTCAACTTGATGATGGATATTCTCACATGCATGTTGGAATTATACAAAAAGAAAGATACTTTCAATACTTATTCATAATAAATTTTTATTTCTCATATTATATATGTTGATGATATTTTAATCTTTTTTCATACTAATTAAGATAACATCAATTGCCTCTAGGTATGCTTCATAAGTTAAATTTTATCACAAGTCTAAATGTCAATCCTAAAAACATATTGTGTTTTTAAAAGTTATGGATTCTAGAAGCAAAATAGGTTACCTTTACAAAAAGACTTTAGTTTCATATATTTTCTATTTGAAATTATTTCTTTTATTGGTCCAAATATGTTATCATTCTATATGAGGTGAAATAAAAAAAAATTATTGCTAGTTTAATCTGTAATTTTTTGCATCATAATGACATTAAGAATAATTAAAATTATTTCTAAAACCTCATTACTCTTCTTAAGGGAGAGGGAGTTAGGGCCAATCATCTTTTGATATTCTGATTACAATTTATACAGTTACAATAATTTAGTGATTATACTCCAATAATTATTTTGTTAGCTGAGACCTTAATTATAATGGCTCAATCGAGAAATAGAATTTTTTTTAAAGTATTCTTCTTTTGGAAGGTTTTGTAAGACTATGCCACAAAAAAAGTGGACAAAAGGATATAATTCAATATCATTAAAAATCACTCCCTTCATTTGTTTATTTTCCTCAAATTCATAGTAACTCTAATATGTAAATTTTTTACCCCCATTCCTTGCATCCATTTGATAATTGCTTTAATGAAAACCAAAAGATAATATAGAGCTAGGATTTTAATTATGCTAATGCAAAAGCAAAAAAAATATTATAGAGCTTGGATTTATATTAGGATGCCCTTACCCCTCCACCCTCCATTGGAAAAAAAAACTAACTATTTCAAAATATTCAAGGGCAGTTCTTCTAGTAAGGTTATTAGTTGAAAAAATTTAATTTTTTCATATAAGAATTTGTATTCTTAAATTTAAAATATTCAAAGAGTAAACATTTAGATATCTTAGGTCTATGTTTAAAATGATGGAGAAATAGATGGAGATATCATTAATATAATAAAAGTTGGATACTTGAAGTGGAGGACTTTATTAGGTTTGTTGTGTGATAATAATGTATTGTTTAGACTTAAGAGAAAATTTTATAAGATGGTGGTGAGGCCTGCAATGCTTTATGGTGCAGAATATTAGCCAATAAAAGAAAAGTTTAAAATTAAGTGTTGCATAGATCTGGATGCTCAGGTAGATGACTAACTTTGCACTTAGTAGAAAATGTGAAATGAATATATACATGAAAAGGTTGGAGTCACTTTGATGACAGATAAGATTAAAGAGAGTCACTTCAAATGATTTGGTCACATAAAACGTTAGCTGCTCAATGACCTAATTAGAAGATGTATTAGATTTGGCCTATGTCATAAAGGCAGAGGCAGATCTAAAAGTCATGGTTAGGAAATATAAAAAATGACTTTATTTTATTAGAATCAAATAAGAATATGAATTTTATAGGACACAAAGGAGAAATAGGGTTTGCGTAGCTAAACCTCACATAGTGGGATAAAGGCTTGTTGTTGTTGTTTTATAAGAATTTGTATCCCTTATTGAATGTAGATAATCTTATTATTGACTAGAACAAACTCTTTTTTTTCTTATCTTGAAAGTCCTTACTTATGTATTCTTATTTTGCTTAGGATATCTATTAAAAGTTGTAAAATCATGGATCTATTAGATAATAGAGAATTACCAGTTAACAAATATTATGTTTATGAAAGCTACACTAAGACTCACATCAATTCAAGTTTTTGATTGCCATTTGCTATGGAGTTGCTAAAAAATGTATGCTCATAGCTGCTTCTCCTTATTGGATGCTCTTTCCCCATGGCTTTTGTTCATATTGTTCTTTTTTCTATTGCATAGAACAAAATCATCTTTGGTAAAGTATTATCCATTTTTTTAATTTGATTTTAAAAAAATGTTATTAAATTTAAAAGTAGACAAACAGAAGTTTGATATTGATTTAATTGATGAGATTATATCAATATATTTTAGCTTATGTTATTTAAATAATCTTCAATTTTCTGTGGTTGTTTGTCTTATATACATATGTTACTTGGGTAATCCTTTGGTGGATTGTGACCTCTAGCTCTTAGCAGATAATCTACATTCAATTTTTTGTTTCGTCTTGAAGGCTTCCCTATTTTTAGCTTATGACAACCTTATTTGTGTTCATTGACCTTTCAAGTGGGACTTTTGGTCATTGTTACGAGAATAAATTATCTCCCAAACCAAAGGTCGTAAAGGTTTTAATATTATATATATATATATATATATATATATATATATATATATATATATATATATATATATATATATATATATATATATATATATATATATATATATATATATATATTATATACGTTTTCTCTTATGTATATTAGTACGTTTCAAGTGAGAGTTTTGTCTATATATATTAGCACGAAAAAGGCCTTTCTAGTGGGAGTTTTGTCTTATATATTTGCACTTTTTCTTTCTCATCGCCTCTGACTTTTTGAATAGCATTGTAACCAGCTACCTTATTTCACATTAAATTAATTAATCTCTTCAAGTTATATGACTCTTCTTTTAACAATTAACAAAACAAATTTATGGAGAAGAAAAGTTTTGATTTTAAAGAACTATTACTATTTCTTTCAAAAATATTTTTTTTTAATGTTATTGTGTTATTGATTTTTAATAAATGATTATTTTGCTAAATTCGGAATAACGGTTGCGACTAAACAACTCAGATAATTGTGTCAAAATATTTATAATTATTTACTTTGTAGATTAATGTATTGTTGTCTTTCTTCATTGATTTATAGTTATTTAAATTGCATTAATGTATTATACTACTATATATGCTTTATATTTGTTGAGAGGTTTGATGGAGAAGTATAGAGAGAGTAAGAAAGATCAACAAATGATAATTGTTGTTTCAAAGAAAGCATATGATAAAGTTCTAGAAGAAGTATTTTGGAGAGTTCTAGAAAAGAAGAGAGTTAATCTTGCTTATATTCAAGTCATTAAGGATATGCATACAGGAGCTATTACATGTGTGCAAACACAAGGAGGTTTGACCAAATATTATCTTTAAGCACATATCTTTTGCTTTAGTTATGTCTGTTCTTACTAAACATTTATAGTAGAATGTAGCTTGGTGTATGTTTTATGTTGATGAAATTCTTCTTGTTGATATGACTAGAGAGAGAGAGAGTTCAAGAGAAACTTAAATTATGGAGGTCAACCTTAATGTTTAAAGTCTTTCGTTGAATACATGGAGTGTAATTTTAGTTATAAAAAATTTAATAGCGAGGTTGTGACAATGGGTGATCAAGCCATTAAAAAGAGTCAACATTTTAAATACTTGATTCTATTGTTCAAAGTAATGGTGAAATAGATGGGGATGATATTAGTATAATTCAAGTTGGATGGTTGACGTGGAGGAATGCATCAATCCTATTGTGTACTAAAAAAGTACCACTTAATCTTAAGGGAAAATTTTATTAGATGGTGGTGAGACCTGCAATGCTTTATAGTATTGAATGTAGCCAGTAAAACAAAAACATAAAATTAAGTGTTGCAAAGATGAAAATGCTTAGGTGGATGAGTGGCTTTACACTTAGAGATAAAAAGTGAAACCAATATATATATGTGAAAAGATTGGAGTAGCTCTAGTGGCAAATAAGATTAAAGAGAGTTGCCTAAAATAGTTTGTTCAAATAAAAAGTGGGCTATCCAATGGCTCAGTTATGATAGTAAATTTATTAGATTCAACCTATGTTAAAAATGTAGAGGAAGAACTAAATAGACCAAGTTAGGAGGTATAAATAATGACCTTAATTTATTAGGATTAAATGAATATGACACGTACTAAGATATAATGGAAATGAATGATTCATATAGCGGACCTCACATAGTAGAATAAAAGCATGTTGTTGTTGTTGTTGTATTGATTTCACTTTTAGCTAATATTTGTATAATTTTTAAGAGATTCTTTAATTCATGAATCTCTTAATATGTTTAAAATTATGTAAAATTATAACCATGCCACTCATACATATCTATTCCATTACCAATAATCTCATTCAAATTTTAATAAAATAAAAAAGTACAAGCTTTGATTTACATGAGTTCTCCTGCCAGAGAAAATATGAGGCATCAAACCAAAATGATCAAAATGAGACAAGCCTAGTGTTGAACACAATGGTCAAATAAATACTCAGCACAACAAAAAAAGAACTTGATCTTTAATGTTTATCTTAGCAATATGAATGACTAAAATGAACCGTTGGAGTACTAAAACTAAATACAAGCTCAATTAACAAGGATTGTGCTATAATGTTAATCATTATACTCAAATAAATATTCAGATAGGCCAAATATTTTTGTGCTAAAATAGGTCTTCAATAGGTTTTAATAATGTTAACCAGTATCTCTCCGCCAGCATCTCATTATTAAAGGGCATCCCTAATATTTTTGTGAAGTTGGACATTGCGTAAGATTAATCCTTTTTCTTTTTCTATTTTTAATAATGCTGTGATCAGGGATTTCTTACAGACCTTTTGAGGATAATGGTAAGGCTACTCTCTCCCCTTTTCTCATCACATTTATGATCAATATTCTTTCCTGCAAAAAAATAATAAATAAATTAATAATACAAAAAATAAAAAAAAAATATTCTACTTTCATGCCATAGTTAGACTATGAGGACGACAATTTCAAGGCCATTACTCAAAAGATCAACAAGCCATTAATTATTTCCCAATTATTTCAAGTTTATGATTAATATGTTTAATCTTACAATTGGCTCTAGTGTTTTTTTTTTTTTTGTAAAGTTTTTGATGACAATTTCTTGCTATGTATTTACTCACTAGTAGTTATTATATCTTACTCATAACCTTAGTAATATATGGATACACACTCTAATCCTCCATCATTAATGCTACAAATTGCTTAACAATTATAAAGAAGCTTATTTCTTGGCTTCACTGTTGGAAAGAAAAATGGTTATCTTTTGCTGGAGGACATGTTTATTAAAACATCAAATTGGAACTATTTATTTTATTTGTTCAAATATGTTTGCATTCCCAAAAAGAATTTTAAAATAATTTTGAGTTTGATCACCAACGTTTATGCATTATAATGGAGTTAGCAATAAAATTATTTATTGAACCAGTGCTACTCTTCTTGAAGAGAGGAGGATTTCAGACGAACCATCTCTTAATATCCTGAATATAATATATAAATTTAAAATAGTTTAGAAATTATATAAATTAAAATCTAATATTTATGTTTGGTTGGTGCCTTAGACATAATGCCAACAATTTTGGAAATGGTATTTTTTTTTAATGTGTCCTTTTTGAAGACTTTGCAACATAGTGTAACAAAATGTGCAAATGAATATCATTCAACATTATCACTAATAGCTCACAGTTTTCTCCAATTAATGATCTCTGGCATTTTACAAATTATGGTTAAAAAATTTAGGACAAATATGCCTTATATTTATTTCGTAACTACTCCAATACTAAACAACAACAACAACAACAACAACAAGCCTTAATCCCACTAGGTGGGGTCGGCTACATGAATCCTTCGTCTCCATTGTGTCCTATTATGTGTCAAATTCTCATTTAATTCAAGTATACTAAGATAATTTTTTATACATTTTAACCAAGTCTTTTTAGGTCTACCTCTACCTTTCTTAACATAAGGCAAATCTAATGCATCTACTCTAAGGGTAGAGCTACTCCAACTTTTTCCCCAACATACTCATTTTGCATTCTATCTCTAAGGGTAAAGCCACTCATCCACTGAGCATCCTCATCTGTAACACTTAACTTAGTCTTATGTTTCTCTTTGTTGGCCAACATTACTCCATAAGTCATTGCGGGTCTTACCACCATTAAAATTTTCCTTAAGTTTAAGTGGAACTTTTCTATCACATAATAGGCCAAATGCATTCCTCCACTTTAACCATCCAACTTGAATTCTACTAATAACATCTCCATCTATTTTACCATCATTTTGAACAATAGAGCCTAAATATCTGAATCGCTCACTCTTATTAATGACTTGATCACCTAAAGTCACAACACTACCACTAAAACTTCTACAACTAAAATTACACTCCATATATTCAGTTTTAGATCTACTTAAATGAAAACCTTTAGACTCTAAAGTTGACCTCCATAATTCAAATTTCGTTGGACTCCTCTCTAGTCTTATCAACAAGAAGAATGTCAAAAGCATACACCAAGGTACATCTTCTTGTAAATGCCTCGTAAGAACATCCATAACTAAAGTAAAAAGATAAGGGCTTAATGTTGATCCTTGATGTAATCCAATGAAATAGGAAAATATTTTGTCAATCCTCCTTGTGTTTGGACACAAGTAATGCTCTAGTATACATATCCTTAATGACTTGAATATAAATATTAACTTATTTCTATTCTAGAACTCTCCAAAGAACATCTCTTAAGACTTTATCATAAGATTTCTCTAAATTAATAAATATCATATGTAGATCCTTCTCATTTTCTCTATGCTTCTCCATCAAACCTCTTAACAATTGTATAGCATCCATAGTAGATCTACTTACATGAAACCAAACTGATTGTGAGAAACTTCTGTATCACATCGTAACCTATGCTAAATTACTCTCTCCCATAATTTTAATGTATGGCACATTAACTTAATTCCTCTATAATTTGCACACTCTTGTGCATCACCTTTATTCTTAAATATAGGAACCAACAAACTCTTTCTCCACTCATCGGCATCTTTTTTGGTCTTTAAAATAATATTAAAATATTTGTAAGCCAAGAAATTCCTTGATCTCTAAACATTTTCACACTTCTATTGGAATATTATCCGGTCCTTGCTTTTCCACATTTCATTTTCTTTAAAGCTTCACTAACTTCAGATTTACTAATACAATGATAAAAATGAAATTTTGTATTTTTTTTAGGGTAATAAAGTTGCTAAAATCAATCATACTTTCAAATCCTTCATTGAAAAGTTTATTAAAATACCTCATCCACCTATTTTCAATATACTAAAGCTGAAGAAAAATTCAACAAAATAATATTTAATATAGTACTTCAGCTTCTTAAACACATATTTTAACACATGTTTAGAAGCTGTAGATATCGAGCATAGTTCTCAAATATTCAAACTTTCCAATGGGCAAAGGCCTTGCAAAAAGATCTGTAGCTTGATTTTCTGTTTACAGTAAACTAGAATACTTGATCCTTCCTTTTGTACTTCTCTTAAGAAATACAACTTAATATTAAAATGCTTAGTTTTCACATGGAATATAAGATTGTGTGAAATAGAAATTGCAGCTTGATTATCAACAAATATTTAAGTACTTCGCTCTTGTTCTAAGTTAACATTAGATAAAAAATTTTCTTAGCCAGAGTGCTTGATTAGCAGCGGCTCTTGCTAATACCAATTCTACTTCAGTAGTTAATTGGGCTATAATTTCTTATTTTTTAGAGGTTCATGAGAAAAAAAAATTAGTACCAAGAGTAAAATAATATCCTGAAGTACACTTTATATAATTAATACAACCTCCCCAATCACTATCATAGTAGTATATTAGCTTAAACTCTTTGCACCTTTTATATTTAATACAAAAATTATATGTACCTTTCACATATCTAATTATTCTCTTAGTAGCCTTGAGAAGGGAATAGCTTGCACAATGCATAAAATGAGAAAAAACACTAACAACATTCAACATATATGGTCCAATAGTAGTGGATACATTAAACATCTAATCAAAATTTTGAAATATGTTTGATCAATTTTTGCTATCCCATTTTTTTCATATAGTCTTTCTTTTGAATTCATTGAAGTAGACATCTCCTTGCATTCAGCAAGTTTAAATTTCTTTAAGATCTCCTTTGCATTTTTTCTTTGACAAATGAAGATTTCATATTCAGATTAATTTCCATTCCAAGATAAAAGACATGAGCCCAAGATCCGTCATCTCAAAGAATACCATCATCCCATGCTTAAACTTTTCTATACTTCTTTTATTGTTTCCAATGACAAGAAATCATCATTATATAATGATATGATAAGAATATTATCTTCATTATTTTTCACATACAAGGTTGATTTTGATAAGCTTTCAACAAATTCCAAATTCTACAAATATTCATCAATCTTGCTATACCAAGCTCTTGGAGCTTGCTTCAAGCCATAGAGTGCCCTTTTAAGATGATAGACTTTGTCTTCCTCTCCTTCCCTTTTGAATCCTTCAAGTTGTTCTACATAAATCTTCTCTAATAGAAAATTATTTTAAAAGGTTGATTTAACATCTAATTGGTATACTTTCCAATTCTTTTATGTTGTTATAGCTAGTAAAGTCAAATGGCATCAATCAGGCTATACCAAGCTCTTGGAGCTTGCTTCAAGCCATAGAGTGCCCTTTTAAGAACATAGACTTTGTCTTCCTCTCCTTCCCTTTTGAATCCTTCAGGTTGTTCTACATAAATCTCCTCCTATAGGAAATCATTTTAAAAGGCTGATTTAACATCTAATTGGTATACTTTCCAATTCTTTTATGTTATTATAGCTAGTAGAAGTCAAATGGAATCAATCCGACTACACCAAGCTCTTGGAGCTTGCTACAAGCCATAGAGTGCCCTTTTAAGAAGATAGACTTTGTCTTCCTCTCCTTCCCTTTTGAATCCTTGGTTGTTCTACATAAATCTCCTCCTATAGAAAATCATTTTAAAAGGCTTATTTAATGTCTAATTGTTATACTTTTCAATTCTTTTATGTTGTTATAGCTAGTAGAAGTCAAATGGCGTCAAGCCGAGCAACTGATTCAAATGTGTCTGAGTAATCTACACCCATTACTTGGGTATATCCTTTGATTACAACTATTGCTTTGTGCTTATTAATTAAAATGTTAGTATTTAATTTAGTTCTGAACACCCACTTAACTCCAATAACTTTTCTATCACGTCGATTAACCATTTCCAAGTTTTTTTTATCATAAATAGCTCTTCCTTCATTGCAGTTATCCAGTTCTGATCTAATTTAGCTTTTTCATAATTTGCAAGTTCACAAACAGCAATATTACATCTTACATAAATTTTTGAGGGTAGTCTTGTTTCTCTAAAAAAATTTTCTTCATATATATTATTTTTGCAATCATCTGAGATTTGCTCATCTGATTTATGAATTAAAAACTTTAGATTTAAATCTTGAGAGCATTGAATTCTCTTTCTGTGAATCACTCTAGTCCCATTATTCATGTTCCATAAAGTGGACATCTCTGAATGATAACTTTTTCAGTTTGTAGATGAAAAATTTTATACCCTTTTGTAATTAAGTTATATCCAATGAATATTCCAAGAAGTGCTTTCTTATCTAATTTATCTCTTTTTATTTGAGAAACATAAGTAAAGCACAAACATTCAAATCTCTTAAGAAACTTTAAGGATGGTTTATAACCATATCATGTGTCAAAAGATGTTTAAGAAACTTTTGTGCGAACTCTATTTTGTAAAATAACATCAGTGTTGCTGCGTCAACCCAAAAATGTTTTTAGCAAATTCTTCTCATGAAGCATACAACATATCATCTCCATTATAAAGCTATTTTGTCTCTCACTCACTCTATTTTGTTGAGGAGTATATAGAGCTATCAGTTCATGTTAAATGCCTGCCTCCACACAAAAGTAATTGAAAGCTTCAAATGTGTACTCGTTATCATTGTCTGATTTAAGAGTATAAATTTTATAGCCACTTTCAATGTCAACTCTAGCTCTAAAATTTTAAAAGGTTTGAGCCACTTCTGACTTGTGCTTTAAAAAAAATCCAACACATTTGAGTAAAATCATCTATAAATATAACATAATAAAGACTACCTTTTAACAATGGTATTCTTTATGGACCTACAACATCAGTATGAATCAACTGCAATTTCTTTGATGCTCTCCAAGTAGCTTTGGAAAATGGTTTCCTACTTAGCATTTCAAACTGGTATGCTTTAGAGTTTGGAGTATAATCATTCAGTTCTAGAATATCATTTGCCATCCCCTTGGATTTCATCTGTAGCACTCCTTGGAAATGATAATGCTCGAGTCTCTTATGCCAAACTACGGTTATGCTTTTATTCCTAGAAATTTATTTTGCTCCTCCAATAAAATTAGAGGAATGCTTTTTTTCTTTTATTTTTACTTTGAAAATATCTTGCCCAATAACATCTTTGATTAGGCAACTTTTTTCTTCAAATATAACTTTGTAACTCCTTTTCAAGTAATTATCCAACACTTAATAGATTTTGTTCAATTTTAGGAACAAATAATACATCAAAAATAAATTTAGTACCAGAGTGAGTTACAATTACTATAGTTCTTTTTCCTTTTACAACTATGTAGTTACAATTTTCAACCTTTAATGTCTTTTCTTTGTTTCTCTAAACAAAGTTATGTCATAAGTCGTATGATTTGTACAACCACTATCATTAAGAAAATTTTTACTTGAATTGTTGCAACAAAAATAAGTGACAACAAAAAGATGATCTTCCTCCTCTAGATCAGCAACTTTTGATTCTTCACTGTGTTGGTGATTTTGGTTATTACAGATAACTGCTTTATGCCCCATTTGATTGCATTTAATGCACTTTGCATGAGGTCTTTTCAACATCGAAATGGCAGGTGACCTTCTTTCCATGGTGTTGACAAGGTGGATAGGGATTCTTTTGATTTTCATTCTTTTAATTCACATTTACTTATGCAATTTTTTTATATTTCCTTCAAATTCCTTTTCCATTTGGTTTTGTCCATGATTTGATGCTTAGCTTCTAAAGCTCCTTCAGTTGATTTGTCCTACTTTATTAGCCTTCTTGGTTCTTATGCTTGTAATGTGTTAAAGAAATTTAGATAAGGAGATTTTTGATAGATCCTTAGTATTTTCCATGCTAGGAATAATTGTTTTATATCTTTCAATATTGTAACAAGAAATTTTTCTACAATTCTTGAGTCAGTATATTTTGATCCAAAAAGCCTTACCTTGTTTGCAATTTTTAGAAGTCTATCAGTATAATCTTTGATAGTTTTAGAATCCTTCATTCTTTGAAGCTTAAATTCTTCGATCAAATTTAGAACTTGCATACCTTTAATTCTCCCATTTCATTCAAATTCACTCTTAAGATAATCCCATATCTCTTTTCTTTTTTTTTAGGGACATAACTGGAGTGAAAATATTGCATGAAACTACTACAAATAAGCAAGCTTTTCTTTAGATTTCTTTGCCTTCTTTTCTTTAAAGACTTTTATCTACACCATAGTAGGATTGTTTGGAAGTTCAGGTAGTTCATAATCTTCTTCCATAGCTTCCCATAGATCTAAAGCGTCTAAGTACATTTCCAAACATATAACACAGATTTGATATTTGTCTCCATCCAGCAATAGTGGAGCAATTGCTAAAAAAACTACTGTTTTCAGCCTCCATGACACATCTCTCAAGTTTGCCTTAAGAAAGAGTGATCTAATACTAAATGAAGAAAAATCAAGAGAATTATGAAAATAAAGACAATCTTAACATTAATTCCAGAAATCATTAGAATTTATACAAGCAACAACACAATCCTAAAATTAAGCCATTACAGAAAATGGTCATAACTGAAATAATTGTCACTATGGACCAATTAAAAAATTTAACAAAATGATATTTAATATTCCTTCCTAAACACATATGTTAATAAAAGCAAAAGATAATATAGAGGATGGATATTAGGTTGTTCCTCCATCAAAACTTAATTATTTGAATAATATTTGAAGGCTTAGTAATTGTTCTTCTTAAAATAAAATCTATTTAAATATTTTGATTTTATCCTCTTATAAAAATTCAAATTATTTATTTTTTGCATATATCTCAAGTTTGGTTAGTGCATGCTCATTTGGTTCAGTGGCCATGCCCTTAAAAATGTTCTTTTTGTTTTAAACAAAAATCCAAGTGTCTTAAAATTAATAATGTGTTGATTGAGAAAGGATTATAAGATATCAAGTATTATGTTTTATAGGAAAATCATAGTAAGCCTCGCATCCATCTTTTTTTTTACTTGTCATTTTGCTATGGAGTTTCTCAAAATGTAATCTCATGGCTCCTTTACTCTTCTTTGATGCACTTTCAGTAAATTTCTTATTCATTCTGATTTTATTTTTAATAAAACTACCATAATATATCACTTGCTTACCATTCAAATCAATATGCATTATATTTGTGTTTCAAAGAAAATAATTATAATTTGTGAGGTACCCTTTACAACCTATAGTTTGATTGAAAAAAAAAATTTTTGTTTTTAAACTTAAAAATGAAAATGAGAAATTAAGGCCAGGCAGGCTTGAATTATATCACTATTATTTTAGCTTATGGTGTCAATATACTCTTCTTTTTTATGATTATTTAGTTGAGATATTCTAATATTTAATAGATCCTTTGGCTAAATGTGGCCTCTGGCTTTAAGTAAATAATGAGCCTTCATTTCATTATTTTGTTTGAATGGTTACTCGGCTTTTGGTTTAGGGGAACCTTATTTTTGTGATGGGACTTCCTACTTCAAAAACATGTTGTATTTTGTTCCTTATAATTTTTTAAGTGAATAAAATGCTTTTTTTCAATCATTAGCTGAAGGAGTTCTTGTGGGCACGGATTACTATATTTCTTTGGAGGTTCAACCTTGCAACAACTCAAGACAATTTTTTCCCTTCGGTTGTTTTTTAAGATGTTGCACTTAAGGATATCAAAAAAGCTCATCGTTCGCAAACAACATGTGTTTGTTGATACATTTGTTAAGTGAATGAGCTGATCTCGAACAAAATTTTTAAGCATGATTTATAATTGAGCCAGACACGAACAACCTCTTGTTTGATCGTGTTAAGCTCCATTTAGCTCAAAATTAATAAATTTATTTAAATAATTTTGTAACTTTTATATAAAATATATTTATATATTCATATAAGAAATATATTATTAATATTTTATATTATATAATTAATTAATTATGTAAATTAGTTAATAAAAATTTTAAGGATCAAAATTCAAGTTTACTAAAAAATTACAATTAATTTTAAATGGTTGAGATCGTATCCATCCAAATTTTAACCAAGGGTTATTTTCATATTTAACCTTACATATAAGGCTTCATTGATGTAGTTCTCCTTTGGCTTAATCCATAACCAAATATCCTCACTCCTCTTCTTCGCAACCACACTACTTTCCGTTAGAGGTGAAACATGAACATTGTTTGTTAGGGTTTGGCTCTGATCATCCCTCGCTACCTCTCACCACACATTCCTCAAACTTCAATCACCTCTATTTGCACATATTTCTTTTTACACCTCTCTATTATTTTCTCTAATTTTAGGGTTTCATTTGGTGATTCTATTTTTATTGTTTATAGAAAAAAAAAACTAAAAAATCATTTATTCCACCTTTCTCAGTTTTTTGTAATAATAATCATACAAGTCTTATGAAGTAAAACTATATGAGTTGTACTTTTAAGGTTTGCGGGTTTGGCTCCTTTGGGTGTTTCTTCTATGTTTCTTTCTTGTGATGGAAAATATTGCATCTTAGAAATTTTATTAGTAATGATGATTATATGGGTTTTATGAAGCAAAATTACATGGGTTGTATTTTTAGAGTTTATAGGTTTGGCTCCTTTGGGTGATTCTTCTGTGTTTCCATCTTAGGATGGCCAATGTTGCATCTTAGAAATTTCACTGGTGATATTTATGTTGTTTTGAAAATTGGTTTGTAGGTTTTAGGTTTGTTCATTTCTAAAATTATTTATATCTTCTAGTTTGGCTCCTTCAGATATTTATGCCTCTTTTTTATGGCAGGATTTGTTTGTAAGACTTTTTTTTATCTGGGTAGTTCGGGTCCTCTATTCTATAGCTCGGGCCTTCTATTTGGCCTCTTCAACCCTCTTATGTAGTTGTTTATTTAGCTTTTTGGTGACAATATTTAGGTGTAGTGATGATGCTATGTTGTATAATAGCTTCATGAATGCTAGGGTTTACTGATTTGGCTACTTTGGTTCACTATTGGGATTAGTTGTTTATATAGCTTTTTTTATGCAATGATAATTTCTATAGAACATTTTAGTAAACTGATATGGGAAATTATCTCTATTATTCTGTTAATATCTAATGTGCTAGTGATGTTATGGTAAACACCTATTATTACAGAATTAAGTATGAATGGCATAAATGACATGTTATGCATTTTAATTTGTTACTTTTGCTTCGATAAAGTTACATGTTATGATAGACACCTATTGTTCAACTTTACATGTTATGATAAAGTTGCACTACTTTTTATTGCACATGCTTGCAATAATTCTAGGCCAAGTTGAAATTCATGTATAAAATTATTATGTCATTATTCAATGACTTATGGAGAGTGCATGTAGTCTTAACACATATTCACTTTTTTATTTAGTTTGTTGTTATGTCAACTATGGATCTTTCTCAAACTGCATCACCACATAATGATATTCTAGTAAAAGCTGGAAGTAATAATGAAAATCAAAATCTTTTTTCACAACCACTTGGATCAAAAGCATGTGTACTTAAGACTACCATTAATGAAGTCCCTTATAAGATGGGTTGGAAGAAAAAAATCTATAGTATGGGAGTATGATATGGAAACTACTTTTACATTCAAAAGTGTGACTACACCCTCTTTTCCATGCATATGTTATCATACAAAATTTCATAAATTTAAAATTGACAAAACTTCACAAGGAAATGTGAGAAAATTAAAACCAAGAAAAAGTAAGTTGTTGAAATGCCAGACAAATGACAAAAATTATTAAATCTTATGCCTTTTGATGTTAATACAAAAATTAAGATCATAAGAAAAAATTGCAATGATGATTATTATGCTTGAGTATACATTCATGATTGTTGAGCACATGTGGTTTAAAATTTTATTGAACATCTTGAACCCAAATTATGAGAGGGTGTCCAGAAACACTATCAAGAATAACTGCATGAAAGTGCATGAATTAGAGAAAGAGAGATTGAATACATATCTTAAAAGCATTAATGAAGTTTCAATAACATCTGATTATAGGACTTCAAATTAAATAGTAAGATATATGTGCCTAAAAATTTACCACATCAATGATTCTTAAAAATTGCACAAGTGAATCATCAATTTTGTTAAGCTTGAACTGCCTCATTGGCACATTTATTTGTGATGCCATATGTGATTTTTTATTAGATTGGAATCTTCATGATAAGGTGTCCACCATCATATGAGATAATGCTTGCAGTAATGATATTACTACAAATGCCCAAAAAGTTAACTTTTTGTCTAAGAAAAACTTATATTTTTAGGGACATTTCTTCCATGTTAGATGTTGTGCTCACATCATGAATATAATAGTTCAATTGGATTAGGAGAGGTTCAAGAAATAATTCATAAAATCAGAGAATCAATAAAATACCTTAAAATGTCTTCTTTAAGGTTGCATAAATTTTTCAATGTGGCGAAGGAATTAGGGATCCCCACATTAAAGGATTATGCATAATTGATTTGATGAGGTGGAACTCTATATATCTAATGCTTGAGTCAATTTTTATTTATTGCAATGTCTTCACCCATTATACAACTCAAGATTGCAATAATAAGTGGTTAACTTTTGACATTAAATGGCATAATTAAGAGCAAATTAAAATGTTTCTTACTATTTTATAATGTTACTAAAATGATTTTAGGTTCTTCTTATCTCACAACAAATATTGTTCTCCCAACAGTCATGCATTTAAAGAAGCGGAGGAATGCAATTCATCAAGCAAATGACAACAGTGATGAAAATCAAATTTGATAAGTATTGGGGTGAATGAAATTTACTCATGTCTATGACAGCTATACTAGATCCAAGTTTAAAGATAAAGTTCAATACTTTCACATTTCATAAGATATACTCATCTTTTGAACTAGAATCTAAGATTAAGACAATTAAGAATGTTATTTGGAAATATATAATCAATATTCAATAGACCTTGTTAGTTCTAGTTTATCAATTTCTAGTGGATCTTCATAACTACTAGCTTGCATCTAAGAAAATGAAACAAGTTGAGTATCCCAACCTAAGGAACCACGATGGTTTAATCACACCGCCTTGGCACTATCGCCGCCTTACAGAATCTAGAAACTCAAACCACCATCGATGGTTGTTTATTTAAATAATATAGTGTCGTAACACTATGATCACAATGTCAAAGCAATGTTGTAACAGCCTTTAGTTTTAAAAGCAAGAAAATTGATCATTCCCACCAGTAGCGATAAACTCCCAGAAGAGAGCAGGATGAACGGTTATGGGTGAAAAATCATCCCAATGGTGGGATCGATTGCATAAAATCCTTTATAAAAAGGGGAGAACTATCCCCACTTATTATTTTCTTATTTTTCCACTCACTCTCCCTCTAACACACCTACCCCATTCTTGCTCCCAATATTCTACACTCTCAATAGCACATGTTTTGCTGCTACACGAGAGCTTTCTCCTTGTTCATGAGATAAGATCTAAGCCTACTACCATCAATTCCATGTAGAAGATTTCTAAAATTACTTTCTTTATGTAATTTTCCAAAAAAAAAAAGAAAACTTAAATAATTTTCACTGTCGATCTTGGATCCCATAAGAAATAAAAAGGCTTATCTCCATTGATCTTGGATTCGGAATATCAAAGCAAGCCCCCAGACCAAAAATTTCAAAATCTTGAAATATAAAGATCTGTGCCATTGAACTTGGTTCTAGTGTGAGAAGAAAAACCCTCTCTCTATTGATCTTCGATCTAAAATAAGGAAGAAGAGTGCTTCTACACTAAATAAGTAAAAAACCTAGCACTGCTAAAATGTTATGCCGCTAAACTTTCATAAAAAATTGTCAAATTTTATAAGAATTGAGTTTTAAAAAAATGTTTCTGCTCTATGGCACCACAACGATGAGGTGGTGTGTTATCAAGAATGAAATCTTTGATGCTCTATCTCATAGCATCGAGGTGACAAATATCTGGCATTGTGATGCTTAGTTCTCGGGTTGGTATCATTCATGTACTGTTGTGGCACTGTATCTTTGCATCGTAGCACTAAACTCTAGGATATTCACCTCTTTAAAATAGCACCAGAGTGCTAGTTTTCTAGCACCAAGGTGTTACTTTCTAATAACCTATTACACCATGAAACTTAGTTTTAGTGTAAAATAAAATTTTCCCTCTGTTGATCTTGGATCCAGAATAAGAGAAAAGGGTGCTAATGTACTAAAAATCATGAAAGCTAACACTACTAAGGAGTTATGATGCTAATTTTTTTTAAAAACTATTAAATATTAGACACTGATGACACAACACCATGGCATTGAGGTCCCAGCATTGAACACGGAGGCCTCAAAAACCTTGAATCTCAGGCGAGCATTTGATAGTTCCATGGTGCTAATATATTAGCACTGAGATGCTACACTCTTGGGAAAATTAAGCCTAGTCATGCATTCCACTGAGCCAATGCACTGATATCACCTCGCCAAGGCACTATGCTCTCAATAAATTAGCCTTAGGAACCCAACTAATATTGTCAAGACATTCATATCATAGTCCAAATGATGTTTATAGCACTGCGATACTACACTTGTAATGCCTCAACGCTGAGCACTCAAGTTCTAAACTTTATCTTTTAGCTTGACGGAGCTGAGGCTCTGATTAGACAATGTTGAGGCCTAGAACATTCCATTGAGACAAACACATAAGCATAGAAATAGAAAATTATTTTTATTAGCATAAAAAATCTATTACAAAATGCTTACAATAAAAAAGAGAGAAAAATATGAACAACAAAGAGAAAAGGGAGAAAACAAATAATCATAGTTAGCATCATCCTCTCATCTTCTTCTTCTTTAGCTTTGATAGGGTGCTCACATAAGGTGATAGTGAGGCACCATAGAAGAAGAAGAATAACCTGGGCCCACTTGAAAGCCATAATTTTTAAACATTTGTACAAGTGTTGTGTAAACTCAGTCATGTATGAAAACTTTTGTTGCTGCTAATCCATATGGTGGTCAAAATTTCTCTCCAATTTCTGCTATGACTAGTTTTTCCAACCATTTTCCTTAAATTTGAGACTTTCCTCCATTTTCTTAGAGTTGCTCGTTTAAGGTCTTAGAGAAATTGGGTCTAGACTGAGGGGTGCATGAGCTTTTCCCCCACCTCAATCCTCGAGACAAATCCTTTAATTGATTTCTTAGTTAGATGATCCTTTTGTATATGGACTTCATCTAACTCACCTTGTGCACCCACCGCAACACATAAAGAATAAATTAAAGAAGGATGACTGAACCCTATGGTAGTACTACCCTTAAGCATATTACAAACAAAATTATAAATAATTCTACTTGTATTCATAGTATAGTCTTTTAAAATGCAAAATTCAATATGGCTTTATCCTTTATGACCTTACTAATATTGCCAGTGGGTATTAGCTTGACAGAAATAAAATAATTCCAAGCTTTGGCCTCAATAGTAAGGAAAAAAGTAGGAAAATTAATAATTTTATCAACTCACATTTTCCGCTGGACATTAAAATTTTTAATAGTGAGGAAATTAAAGATTTCATCAAAATTAGGATGATCATTATAATAGAAAAGATACTGATTATAATCTACATTTTGTAAAATATAATATGCATTGATAGTACTACTATCAAAACTTACTAGTATTCCCTAGATGAAAACTCTATTATTCTGGTTGTCTTTCGTATTGGCAAAGAATTCCTACACCACGGGGATGATGCAAGATATGTTGTCTTAGGCTAGCTTCTCCAAGGCTCACTCATTGATAAACATCTCCATGCTCCCTCCCAAATTGAAGAAGCTCCTCTTCGAGATGAGATGCTTGTGTAGGAGAGCATGGTGGTATCATTCCTCTACCTTTACACTAATAAACCTATTAGTGTCACTAACAACCCCATCTTCTTACCCTTTCTGATGTACTTGACTAGCATGTTGGCTTTCCTAAAATGAAATAAAAGCTAGGAGAAGAAAGGTTGAAAGAGAACTATAGAAAGAAACCAAAGCTCTTTAGAATGAAAAATTTGTAGCCTAAGGGTCTTATTTATAGACTAGTCCTAGTGTCGCAGTGCTTCTTTACAATGCTGAGGCTCTAGCCTTTTGGTTTCTTAAACGCAAGATCGGTGCTACAAAATTGAGCTTACAAAGCCTAAGCTGATCACTCAATCATAATATTCATAGTGCTGGTAAAAAAAAGCATTTATTACTATATATAATAATTAATTTCATAAACAATGTCGTGCAAAAAGTGAGGCCAGATATTGATGTAATGTCATGATGATCCAACACATCGCTATAATGCTAGTCAAAAAGTTTGTCCACTTTCAAATTAAAGCACCTATCTGCCTGCTAGATTCCTAAATCAACTTTTGACTGGCACTATGGTGGTGAATCTAGCACCGAGGCATCGGTTAACAAGTCAATTTGATCTAACTATTTCAATCTTATGCCATTTTAAGCATTGATGTGCCAGACTTATAGCACCGAGGCATTAAACCCCTTTTTTTTTAAGATATGATTCCTACTCCATAATTCTATAGTGCTAATTACTTAATGACAGGGCACTATCATGATAATGCCTAGATGCTATATTTTTAATGCTATGGTGCTGACCCTTAGAACCACAAATTAATGATTACCACATAAATCCTATTAATATTATTTATCTATCTGTTCGCCACATAAACACCACGCTTGCATTCCAATGGATGTAAGCCCAATTAATCTATATGTTCATCATGCAAACACTTTAATGGCATTTTGAAGAATTGTAAGTTCAACCTAATGACTTTCTAATTGATGAAAGTTTGACCCATCTTTGTAATGCAAGCACAACCCACACCCTATAAGTTTGGCATTCCAAAGGATGTAAGCCAAGTTAATCTATTCATTCACTATGCAAACATCATAATGGAATTTAATGGATGTAAGCCTAATTTATCTGCTCATTTGTTATGCAAACATCCTAATGGCATTCTAATGGATGTAATCTTAATTAATCTATTTGTTTGATATACAAACATCCTACTGGAATTTCAATAGATGTAAGCCAAATTAATCTATTCTTTCACTATGTGAACATCATAATTACATTCCAATGGATGTTAGCCTCGTTAATTTATTTGTTCACTATGCAAAAAGCTTACTGGCATTCCAATGGATGTGAGCATAGTTAACCTATTCATTCACTATATGAACATCTTAATGACATTCCAATGGATCAAACTCTAATTAATCTATTTGCTCACCATGCAAATATCCTAATAGCATTTCAAAGGGTTGTAAGTCTAATCTACTTGTTTGTCATACGTACACACCCTAATGGAATTCCAAAGGGATGTAAGTTCAATCAACTCATTTTCCATGGAAAACCCTAATGATATTTTGAAGAGCATAAGTATAATCTATCCATTCGCCATGCAACATCCTACAGGCATTTCAAAGGAATGTAAGTCCAATCTAGCCATTTACCACACAAATGGACCCTACGAAGCTGGCTTTCCAATAGATGTAAGTCTAATATAAGTATTTTCCATGTGAACACTTTGCTAGAATTCTAAAGGGATGTAAGTCCAATCTGATGGCTTTATAATTAATGTAAGTCGACTCATGCCTAAAATGCAAGCACAACCATAATCTTTTTGGAATTCTAAGGGATATAAATCTCTGGTCCACTCGAGATATCTGAGATAAGGCAACCCATGGCTGCTAATCAGACTCCTTAGACATTACAACTAGCCCTCTAGATGTTGGTAAACAAGAATAATATAGTCTCGGGATGAAAGAACCCTGGGATCTTGGATCGAGACTATTCTTCTATTTCTCTTAGACAGACATCTATTCCATACCACACACACCACTAAACACTAATTTATATCAGAAAGATATGTTTATTTCCAACCATAATCTAGAGTGCTCTCTTACTATAGTAAGAGGGGTAATTAACTATGGAAGTGTGTGTTCATAGGAAAGTAGAACCAAAATCTATGTAAATCCTAAAAATATGTTAGGGAAAATCTAGTTGAATATATATCAATCTATCTCATGAAGAAAATACTCTTACACATCCTAATAAAGATAGCAGAGAGCTTCCTCAAAGGTGTTTTTCTTGAGCGATCAAAGTTTTGGTGACTTTGTTGGGGATTACTTCTCTCTCCATCTTTGATTGGAAAAATTGAAATATACAATATCATCATAGACTTAAATAGTGGATTATAATATTTTAAAATTTTAGATTTATGACTAGGTTTGAAACCTCTAATGGGAAACTTCACAAACATGATGACTGTCAAGTTAGGAGAGGGGTTCATTGTTAAATTTTCTCAAGCTGTAATCAACATTGGTTCTGCTAGAGCTACTCTATAGTTCAAAATAATTTTTGAGGTTGTCTAGTTTCTACCTATTGGACCTATAAATGAGCCTATCATTAAAGGCACTAGAATGCCAAAGACATTCAAAAAAGAAAGGATACCCAATGTGATCATTCCTAATGAGGCCAAGCCTAATACCTTAACCTCGAAGAGGGGCTCTGCCTTTCATAAGCTATCAAAAGTAGTGTAGACAATTCCTACTAAGGATAATGTGGCTATTAAGCCTAAACTAAAGTGCATCATCATCTATCCATTTAGTAGTCATCAAGGGCACCAACTAGCCCACAAGATGCCACTTTTACTCTAGTCAATAATGACCATGAAGCATCTTCCTCAGGCACTAGAAATGTCCAAGAGAGATAGGAAAAAGTATAATGCCTCTCACAGAGCTATCAAATTACACGTTTATGCTGAATAGTAGTATAACCAATTGATGGAAGCAAACATACCCACTAATAATAATTTTGATCTGCTCTACTGGCTCAAGAGAAATAGCTATAGAGAAGTTATAAAGAAGTATTTCTGGGATGAGCATTCACATCCCACGTCACAAAATCAATCATGAAATAATGGGACCATCTCTTCAAAAATTTACAAAGTTTTAAAGGCTATTAAAAATAAAAACCTTCAAAGAAGAATCAAGAAGTTAGTGAGCCAGGTCGCCAACCCAATAAATTCTACTCTTAGAGAGGTGAGAATATTAAAAATATCATGCCCATCTAGAGAAAGACTCAAAATCTATGGGTATTATATTTAGTGAAAACTGACAATGACCCCTTAGATTCTAAGATACTAAGTGGCCAATTATTGGAAGGTCTCGATAACCACCATGAAAAAAAGTAATATAATTCATACAGTGAACACTAGGGTGTGACATCTAAGATGCATAGAGATCCACCACTAGAAGCTCCTGATCAAATTGGATACCTAAAAAACCACAAGTCATCAAGGATGAGACAACTCAATATGAGCCAGCCCATTAGATGACAAAAGAACTAAATCTCCTATCATCAACTGGAAAGCTAGTCTATAAAGAGTCAACCAACAAATGATGAAGTGAATAATCAACTCTTTTTGGGAAGATGAAAATTTCCCAATCAATGAAGAGCAACCAATTTTGGACTTCCAAAATGATGAAGATATGGATTGCATGGAAGTTGAAGTTGTTCACATGGTCCATACACATTTATGAAATAGAAATGTGGTCCCGAATAAAAAATAAAGAAGAACATCAAGAGAACACAAGCATCAACAACTTGGAGGTGAAACTCATGTAGAAGTTGAGGTAACATAAGACCTAACCGACATTGTAATAAAGCTATAATGATAAATGGGTTCTCAGCTCCAAAGAAGAGACCAAGAAATTAGCTAGCTTAACAACCACCTCAATGAAAAGAGTGGGATAATGAAATATCTATTTGGTTAACTTAACCTCATAATAACTGCAATGCAGTAAGTATCTTTGAAAAATCCTCCAGAGATAGTCAATCCAACAGCTGAATTTTGGGGCATGCAAAATGCTATAGCTAGCTTACTAATAACTTCAATGCAAAGGCAAGAAGCCCTAGGGAAAGGTACATTAAATGCCCATCAAAAGTTGAAGTTATTATCAAATCTCAAGTAGAAGATCTCATAAGCTAGAAATTCAATCTAGTTATCATTTCAAATGTTGAACAGTTAGTTGGAAAAGGCCAACCATACTCAATCAAATACAATCAAGTTCAGTATCTTAAAGGGTATGTTGTGTTAAAGTTCAACACTTTTCAGGCTTAGAAAATCCATAATCTTAATTAGCCAAATTCAAAGCCACTTGTGGAATACTGGAAGACGATGCTTTACTGCTACAACAATTCATTAGCAGTCTTAACAATATGACTTTCGAATGGTATATTGAGTTACTCAATAACTCAGTAAAAACCTTCGCTGAGTTGGAAAGACTCTTCATCAAGAGATTTGTAGGTACAACAAACAAAGTAACAATAGTAGATCTCACCTAGGAAAAAAGAAGGAAAGATGAGAGTGTTACCAAATATATCACAAGATGGAGAAATCTAAGTTTTAAAATGTGATCGGTAGCTCACAGAAAAGCATGCAATATAACTCATGCAAAATATTGATGATCATATGGCTCCGTGTCTAGCCATGGTTATGATTAATACGATCCAAGAATTATTGGATCATGTAGCCAAGTTTGAAAGGCTCCCAATCCCAAAAGGCCTTAGTGTCAACTATAATAATAATTCATTTAGAAAGGAAAACAACCAAAATCACATGATGGAAAAAAGAATGATGTGAATACAATAGTCACATTCACGGTTCATAGAAAGAAAAATGGAGCAGCAACCTCATGACCTACAACAACCTCATGACCACCAGTAAAGTCGATAGAGGATAAGAAAAATGGGTCAACCATCTAAGAGAAGATGTCTAAATAATACTCATTCAAAAAGGAATGTATTGCTATGATCTTTAAACATGCCCTGAAATTGGGATGACAATTATCAGAGCCACATCGGCCAGACCAAGAAGACAAAGTTAATGATCCAACTATTGTCCATTTCATAGGCTTATAAGTTACTCAATAAAAGATTCTTTTGTCTTCAAAGATTGGGTAGAAAAGAGTTATTAAAATGGGGAACTCACCTTATCAAACACTATACTGGTACATCATAAAAAGGAAAAGGTGAAGGTTGTTACAGAATGCCCAATCCAAAATGCAAAAGACATAGATGCTAAGCCAGCTAGAACTAAGAACATAAATGATGATAAGGGCAAAGCTTTGCAAACATAAGAAGAAGAAGGTGGTTGGGAGACCTTCATCTCAAAATAGACTAAAAGGATGATTAACTTTCTTTTAGCCATAGAAGGCATCCAGGGAAGAATTCCTTAGAACAAGAAATATATCCAAGAAGGTTCTTCCCCAATAGGGGGAAATTTTATCTAATATAAAGAAGTAAACAAAAATTAATTAGTCTTCATCGTCTAAGCACCACAAATCAAAGAAAATGAGAAAATCTAGAAAATCAAAGTCTGAAACAAAAAAATTTATTGACTCTTTAGAGGAGTATGAACAACCTCCTCAATGGCTAGTTAAACTCAAAGAATACATGGCCCATTTGCAATTTGACATGAAAAATCCTCAATAAGAGGTTCCGATAGAAATATGTTGTGTCATAAATATGATTGCAACTTCAAATAACTCTAATGAAGAAATATTCTTTTCTAGAGAAAAGCTCACTAAATGGAAAGTTAAAGTAGGTTTAAAGAAATTATTTGCTAAATTAGGCATTAATTTTTAGAGTGCTGAAAACTCTAAAAATTCTAAATAAATATATAATTTAGAGCATTCTTTTGATAAAGAAGGTGAAACTGAAGAAGTAATTCAAGTCCAATTAAAGAGTGAAAAATAAATTTCCCCACCCCTACAATGAAAAGTCACTAATAAAGGCAAAGAAATTCAAATTAATGAAAATGTCTTACCCCCATCACTGAGTAAACCTCGAAAGTCTACCAAAATAGGAGTAGACTACATTGTTCTGACACATTTATACAAGCTCCCTACTTTATTAATGATGCTCTCATTTTGTCTAAAGATATACATGACACATTAATCAAAGACTTACAAAATCCAAAATAATATGAAGCATTTTTTGCTAAAAAAAAAGATGAAAAGGACTCAACCTCTCAGAAATCATCAACCATCACAATCAGTGAGAATGATCTATTGTTAGGGATGATTGAACATAATTGGCCCCTTTATGTTATATCTAAAAGCAACTCTATCCACATAAAATGAAAATTAATAGACTAGACACTTTAGTCGATCTCTTAATAGCTAAAATGCTTGGAGCATTAGCTTTTGATGCTTGGTATCTAGACAAAAGTATAGTATTCATATAAGAATTCAATTAACAAAGACAATAAACCTTAAGATCCATTATCCAACCCTTATACTTCAGGAAACTGTATGCATAATCTAAATTCCACATGATTGGAGCAAGTGTTTCTTACAAAGAACTTCCTGGTAAGCCATAAATTCATGAATACGGTATAGTACCTTCAACTCTCCATTAATGTATGAAGTATATTCAAAATGGTGAAGAAAATTGAATTGATGGTGACATGAATCCATCCTTAATACATGAGATCAAGATCTATGATGATGCAAAGTACTTCATAACTAAGAAAGTATGGGAAGTCAATTCTTAAAATCAAGTGGCTCCACCTATCAAACTAAGGCTAAAAGGTGATAATTCAAAGGGAAAAAGTACCAATGAATCAAAGCAACCTAATATAATTTTAAAGGATGATGAAAATAAAATAATACTTTAGATAAAGAAAGAAGAAACTAGTATTAATAAAGTGGCAAAGTAGTTAGAGAAAACTCATGTTTCTTTGATAAGGGTACCAAATCCCAAATCTCCAACAAGGCTATGAAAATAATGACAGTGCTAAAGGCCCATATAAAAGCCTTAAAAACTTCAAGAAATAATAAAATAAAAAAGTTGAAAACTTTCTATGTCCCTCGTAAAAGAGGCTACAATGAACATGAGATCTTTTTCTACAAGATAGAAGAGTGAATCATAAATCCCACACAAATGTTATTGGAAGAGAATAATTTTGAGGAGGAAGATCTTTCAACAATGATACATTAATGCTTCTCATCAACTCTAAAGAAGTTGGTTAAAATAACATTCAGCTTATACAATTAAGCATTAAAGCTTGATTGTTCAATAGGCTTTGGCAAAGGGAGAATACCCAAAATCCATAGGATATGAGAAGTTCACCATATGGAGGTTAGGATATATTACTTCAGTAGCATCTCATTCAACGAGCTCATACTATACTATGTCCTACAAGGAAGAAGTTCCTTTGGCTAATGAATGAAAGAATGTTTCACACAAAAATATTCATGGGCTTACCTTATAGAGGCCCCAAATCAATTCAAAGAAGGCAATCAAGCCACCATTGATGAACCCTAAGAAATTAACCTAGGCACTAAAGAATAGCCTAGGCCAACTTTTGTTAGTGTCAACCTCACATTAAAAAGATTGAAGGAATTAAAAGCACTACTCTGTGAATACAAAGATTGCTTTATATAGAATTATAGTGGAATGCTAGGGCTATTACCAGACATAGCTATACATAAACTTTCCATTAAACTTGATGTTATTGCGTGTAAATCAAGCATCAATATGAATACAATAGAAATTGAAAAGCAAGTAATCGTTAAAACCCAAAAGCTCATCAAAGCATGATTTATTTGTGAAGAGAAGTATGTTGATTGGATTGCCAATATTTTCTCAGTAAGAAAAAAGAATGGACAAATTTGTGTCTACATCAACATCAGGATTTAAACAAGGCATACCCAAAAGGTGACTTCCCACTACCCAATGCATAACTCATGGTAGAATACTCATCAATTTATGATATGTTCTCCTTCATGGATGGTTCATTGGGAAATAACCAAATTAAAATGGCTCTAGAAGATGAAATGCATACGGACTTATGCACACCAATCAGCATATATTGCTACAAAGTAATGTCATTTGGCTTAAAAAATGCTGGTGCTACATACCAAAGGGCAATGAACCACATCTTCAATGACCTTGTTCATAGATATATAGAATATTATGTTGATGATTTGGTTATCAAGAGCAAGAATCAAAGAGAACACATAAGTGATTTAATAGTTGTGTTTTATAGAATTAAAAGTTTCAACCTAAAGCTGAATATGTTGAAATGTGTTTTTTGTGTGACTTCTAAAAAATTATTGGCTTTATTGTGCGCCATAGAGGGATTAAAATCAATCTCTCTAAAATAAAAGCATTAATAAAAATTCTATCACCTAAGACCTTGAAGCAACTATGTTCACTACAAGGTAAATTAGCTTACATTAGAAGGTTCATTTATAATCTTTCAGGGAGGTGTCAACCTTTCACATAATTAATAAAAAGGATATAGCTTTTATATGGGATGATGCTTGTCAAGATGCATTTGACAACATAAAATAATATTTGTTACACCCCAAATTTTGGTAGCACCAATAATGAGAAACCTATTGATATTATGTACAACATCCTTAGAAGAATCATTAGGAGCTTTGTTAGCATAGAATAATGAAGAAGGGAAGGAAAATGACCTATGCTATATAAGTTGATGTTTGATAAGAGCCAAAATAAAAAATTCTCCTATTGAGAAGCAATGTCTAGCATTGATATTTACTACTCAAAAGCTATGACACTATATGCTAACATATAAAATAACTTTGATATTTAAAGTCTCTTAAATTCTTAATAACTAAACCAACCCTAACTAGTTGCTTAGCTAAATGGGTAGTCTTATTATTTCAATTTGATATAACATATACCCCACAAAAAGTAATAAAAGAGTAAGCTCTGGCTAACTTTCTAGATGCTCATCCCTTACCAGCAAACTCTCCACTCAATTATGAATTACTAGATAAACAAATCTTCAAAGTTGAAGAAACTCAACAATCATAAGAATAAAAATTCTATTTTCATGGGGCTTCATCAAGAAATCCATCTAGATTGCTCGATTTACCTATGGTATATGTTGAAATTTGCTTAATATTTGTGACGCTGTAATGTGGTATTCTCCGATATTTATATAGTTTGACCTAATCTTGAGCTAACAATGAGGCCAAATATGAAGCACTAATTGCAGGCCAAGTGTTAACAATTAATATGAAAATTAAGAAGTTTCATGTTTATGGAGATTCCCAACTCATAATCTAACAAATAATTAGGACTTTTGAGATAAACAAGCTTGAATTAGCGCTTTATCATTAGCATGTCTTGAGGCTTATGAAACAAATCCTTGAAGTAACAATTACAAGGGTGTCATGTTGAGACAATGGAAAAGCTAACACATTAGCTAAATTAGCTAAAGAAATGATAGAACCTCACAGAGAGATAATTATAGTAATAATCCAAAGTAGACTACCATTGACACTAACCCTTCTACAAGTCTTTAAAGTTAAAATAAGATATTAGCGATAATAGAAGTAGATGACTCATGATAACCATTCTTCACTTATCTTAAAGGTGAAAAATTGCCAAAAGATAAATCAAAGACTTATCAAATTTCACAAAGAGCACTACGATATGCCCTTATAAATGATACATTATATTAACGCTCTTTCGACCAAATGTGATTGTGATGCCTAAAACTAGATGAAGCAAAGTTGGTGATGGCTGAAATCCATAAAGGGTTGTGCGGTGCACACCAATTCAGTGTTAAAATAAAAATCAAAATCAAACAAATGGGATACTATTGGCTCAATATGGTTCAAGACTGCATTGAACATGCCAAAAGATGTCATCAAAGTGAAATATGCAAATATGTTGCATCGACCACCTAATCACTTACATCTAACAGTGGTATCTTGGATATTTGAAACCTTGGGAATTAATATAATAAGCTCAATAGATCCTCTGTCATATGGGGGATATCATTTCATTTTAGCTTCCACTGATTACTTCTCTATATGGGTAGAAGCAATTTCATTCAAAGAAGTTAAAGCGGACAATATGGTGAAATTTTTTTGAGACCATTTTGTCAAGTGATTTATAGTACCTCGACAAACTATATTTAATAATGAAACTGCCTTCATGAATGCCAAAGTCTTGTATTTCATTGAGAAATACAAGATTGAATTGCAATATTCTTCAATATATAATCCAAGAGCCAATAGTCTCACAGAAGAATTCAACAAAAAATTCTCTCTAAAAATAAAATGGAATGGAATGATAAATTAGTAGAAGCCTTATTATCATACCATACTACATACAAAATTGCTACACAAGCACCATACTTCCTATTCTTTATATCAGAAGATATACTTTTCTTTTGAAGTAAAGCTACCTTCACTCTATATAATAGCTCAAAATGAACTTACAGTGAAGGAAAGTGCTCGAATACGACTCAAAGAACTTGAAGCTCTAGATAAAACTCAATTAGAGGCTCAATAAAATCTAGAAATATATAAAGCAAGGATGACCCGAGCGCATGACTGCATGATTCACCTAAGAAACTTTAAAGTAGTTAAACTTGTACAAGTACACAGAAGGCCTATCATTCCATATCAACAAACTGGTGGAAAGTTTGACCAAGTTATGAAGTACCATATTTCATTGAAAAAGTATTTGAAGGGGAAGCTTATCAACTCATTGATGCAAAAGGAATAAGACTTATGCCCCTTAGAAATTAACAATATCTCAGAAGATATTATGCTATTAAAGGTCTTATGCCTTACAAATATAAGAGTAAAAAAATCAACTCTAAATCAATCAATATAAGGGATAATCTTTGCTTAAGTATGAGAAAAACATATGCAATTTAAACAAAAATTCCTATATCAATAGGGGACAAATTTTATAAGCCTTACAATGCAAGAAAAATCCTTTATTGAAGAGAAACTCTCTCAAATTGAAGTTGTCTTTAAATAAAGATCCATCATGCACAAAAGAGGTCAAATCTAAATTTAAATCAAGGATCCATCATGCTCAAAGGGACCAAATCAGATCCATCGACAAAAGAGTCAGATCTAAATTTAAATCAAAGATTCATCATGCCCAAAGGGGGTGAATTAGATCCATCATGCTCAAAGGGGCTGGATCTAAATTTAAATCAAAATTTCATCATATCCAAAGGGGTTGAATCAAATTTATCATGTCCAAAGGGTTGGATCTAAATTTAAATCAAAAATCAATAATGCCTAAAGGGGTTGGATCAGTTCCATCATGCCCAAGAAAGGATCCAAATTTTAACCTAAATTTGGATTTTATAATGCCCAAAGGGTTGGAACTGAACTCAAATTTAGATTCCATCATGTCCAAAGAGACCAAATCTACACCTAAACTGAAATCCAACATATCTATATGGACAGATTTAAGTCTAAATATAACCAACATACCCAAAAAGGGCGGGTTTAAATATAAATCTAGATTCAATATACTCAAAGAACAATTAAATCTAAAATTTATAAAATTGAAGAAGACTGAATCATAGCATGCAAGGATAGCACATTTACAAATTCAGATACTTCTAGTTTTTGTAATGCTCATAAAATTTATATGCTTCTCTTATTCAAATTTTCTACATATTGGCTACAATGTTTACCTAAAAAAGGCCAGATGATATGCCTCCTGTAAAGCCCACTGAGGAGCCGATATAGGCCACTATTGAAGCCCATGATCCATATTTTTCAATCAAATTATAGGATCAGCTATCATGGCATCAAGATATGTTGATGAGTAGAGATATTTTTTTAGGATTTATTTGCTCGATTATCATACATTCTACCTCTTGATGTAGAGCTTCTATTAGGTCATGATCCAGCTGCTTGGGTGATCAATTTAAAGCTGAGATATAGTCATGATGTTCCTTTAGAGAGGGTCACATTAACTTTGGGGATTAGGATGTACTTCATCTAGCTATGGATACTACTCCTTCTACAAGCATTGTCAGGCTTTTGGGTTATCACATATTACATCATGAGGCATAAATTGGGATTCAAAATTAGTGTTTAGCACACCCTTGTCAAATATCAATGACTACATATATTGGGACCCGCCATTATCTATAGATGCATGGTGACATTCTCAGAGGTGCTAGTATATATCATGTAGTTTATGCATAAATTTTTGATTAGAATCGCCTTCCTAGTACTTGGATCTGGAACATAGCAGAATATTAGGATAGGATCACCAATACCTATTAGATTGGTCCATACTAGATGATAATCACTTTGGTAGACATGTAGAGTATAGTAGGTATCCATGTTATAAGAATTCCTTATGAAAGTGCATGCCTTTAGATCATAAGCTCTTTCAGCATCAGCTAGTTGGCTAGTGTAAGAGAGGTAGTTATGTATATTCTTTAGGTCTCCATCGCACTCTAGCTCACTATTAAAGACTATTTAGAGAGTGGAGATCATGTTGTAGGAGATAAGGCATATTACTCTAGACACACGGTTTGAGAGTTTCCTCAATTTAATAGTATGTTCGTTCATTTTGCATAATTGGATGATTTGTTTGAAATGAGATTTCATTTATCAAAGAAGTCATTCAGTGCCAAATTCAAACCGAAAGGAATAGTCAGTTTTCAATGAATCTTAGCATAGGACATTGATGAGGAGCTATCTTTAGTGGCTTTTATTGCCACTTTGTTGTGCTATTTTATATTTTCAGGTCACAGCTAACTTTTCTATCCTTCCACTATTTTAATGTCCAGCTTACTTACTTGTGATGAGAGGATAGCACTAGCACCTACATCATTAGCCTACCTATATTGATTAGGCATAGTGAATGTGTAGACTAGCGATGTTATGACGTAGATACTCTTTGAGATTACTTACATTGATGGATTCATGCATATATATTAGAAGATTTTAGTTGTCCTGAGATGCCATCCTATTTCAAAGAGCAGTGTTTCCCTACGATCATGTAGTTGAGTAGGGCTACAGTCACCTTAAATAAGGATCAAATCTAAACCTTCATGTTTGCTCTATCACACATGATGGATCACTTTTAGATCATTCATAGATCATCCTTTCATAGCTAGCCTATTCAGAGCTTGAGATAAAGATTCACATATTCTCTTATTGATAAAGAGATACACCTTAATATTTTCAAAGCTAGAATATAGATACATAGCAGAATACCTCATTAGGATAATACTTAGTTGGTTTTCTTACCGATCATGAGTCCGTGATCTTAGAGGGATAAAATCCCAACATAGTAGATAGGTAGTATGGCTTCACTCAGGCAACAATAGTACACAAACTATCACAACTATTAAAAATAGTAGATACTCAATCCCTGATGAAACTCCCACTATCTATTCATTTAGTAGCAACTATAGCATGGGCTTTCTTACTTTTGGTTTCTATGTAGCGCCACAAGAGACTTACACAAGAGTTAGTCACCTATGGTTACTGTAGATCTGCCATACATTCTCTTCCTTCTTGGAGTTAGGCTTTTGCATATAAAATCATAGATTGGGGAGAGTTAAACTGGTATAATATTTGCATTTCTTACAACAAGTAACTCATGCTCCTAATGATCATCAAATGAGCATGGTAGTAGTAGGAAGTGATGATGAAAAGATTCATCCACTTAATAGAGAGAGAGAGAGAGAGAGAGAGAGAGAGAGGATAGAGATATTAATAATCCTTTATCAACTGGTTATAATATGGGAGTAAGAAGGATAGATCATTCTACTCATATTCATGTCCCACTAATAGAAATTAAACCACCAATAGGATACATGGAGAGTGATGTCATGCTAGTTTTATCAAAAGACATTAGTGTTGCTTCTCTAACATCTACTTTGACTATCAAGAATGACCATATGCATATTGAAGAAGACCCACATGCAAAAGAATCTAGCACTCTAATGGCTAGCCATGAACCTCTACTTGTCAGATTCAACTTGGGTGATAGTGAGTGCCACCAAGGATGATTCCTTAGATGTTGATTCCTGTGTAGAGAGTCATCATTTTTTAAGTTTGAGTTATTCAACTCAGAGGTAATTATCTAATCTAGAAATTTCATTCATCTCTAGGATACGTCCTAGGCCTTTAGATCCACTACATTGTGGCTCTTCAAAGAGCCTGCTATGTAGTGACAACATTATGTCACCTACTTCTGAGCATTAATCTGGAAGTCTTGCCTGAGCTTCTAGCTTCTGGATGGAGACAAATTCTTTATTAGATTGTGCTACTACCTTGAGTCTTAGAGTAGGAGAGCAATAACTTTGGTAATCCTTGTGAAGAGTTGTTAAGTTTGGACTATTCTAACCACTACTTATCAATAAATATTGTCGAATATAATCACTACTGCAGAGATATCACTCAACACTACTTCATCAAATCTCTCAACTCCACCAAGATCTTGAGCATAGTCTCAAGGCATTAAGATCCAACCAGAAAGAGCTTTCTAGAGCACAGATTGAGCTGCTCGACATATCTATTGAATTGAGAGAATTATAGTTGAGAAGATAGTATCTACTAGAGAGGAGATCTATGGTTAGACAGGCTATCACAACCTGAAGAGGGTTACACATAGATAGATTCTTAGGTGATTGAACTTGAGCAAATTCTTTCCTCATTAATCCTCGACCAGGAAGCTACCCTTTAACATCTCCATAAAGTTTGAGAGAGGTAGTCTACTATAGCCTATAGAGATCATATAGTCTTTGTCTGTATTAAAGAAATTTATTCTAATTATTTGTGACTATAACCTTGTTTATGTAATTATCTCATATGATCAATGAAAAGTGATTAGAGATTCTCAAAGATTATGTTTTCTTTCTTCCTATTATATTATTGTATATCATAAATAAATAAAGCAATGAATGCATCATGTCCAATCAACTTGATATGGGGATGATTATGATTGCATCTAAAAAAATGAAGCAAGTTGAACAACCCAAATTAAGGCATTGCAACACTATAATAGAAGCGTCTAGGTGTTATCGCATCTTACAGAATCTAGAAACTCAAATCACCCTCGATGATTTCTTACTTAAATAATATAGTGTCACAGTGATGTGATCCCAGCTCCAAAGAACTATCGTAATGGCATTCAGTTTTAAAATTTGGAAAATTAACTGTTCTAGCCCCAACAGTGATAATCGCACAAAGGGGAGTGAGGAGAATGATTATGGTGCACCACCCCAATGATGGGAACAGTTGCTTAAAATATTCTACAAAAAGAGGAGAACTACCCCACTCATTTTCTTCTTATTTTTCGACTCACTCTCCCTCTAACCCACATATCCCATTCTTGTTCCTCATCTCTTGTACTCTCAATAACACATTTTTTGCACTACATGAGAGCTTTCTCCTCATTCATGAGACAATATTGAATCCTACTACTATCATTTTTAGGTAAAAGATTTCTAAAAATTCTTTCTTTATATAATTTTCTCTTTAAAAAGAAATTTTAAAAGATTTTCCACCATTGATCTTAGATCTAGAGTAAAAAAAGAAAGTTCCTAAACCCAAAACTACAAAATACTAAAATTCGAAGACCTCCATCATTGAACATGGTTTCGATGTGAGAAGAAAAACCCTCCCTCCATTGATCTTAGATCCATAATAAGGGAGAAAAGTACTTTTGTATTAAATAAGTAAAAAATCTAGCACTGCTAAAATCTTATGCCAAATCTAGTTTAAAAATGGAGTTCTGGCTCCATCACGCTGAGGTCCAAAGCCAAGGCACTGAGCTCTCAAGAATGAAATCTTTGATGCTCCATATTGTAGCATCGAGGTGCTAAAATTTGGCTCCATAGTGCTAAGCTCTTGAGTTGGTATCATTCTTGCAATGTTGTGGCATTGTATCTTAGCACCATAGCTCTAAGCTCTTGGGTATTCACCTCCTTAAAATAACATTTAGGTGTTAGTTTTCTAGTGCCAAGGTGCTACTTTCTAAAAACATATTCCACTATTGAACTAGGTTCTAGTGTGAAATAAAATTCTTCCTTTATTTATCTTAGATCTAGAACAAGGGAGAATGATACTAGTGCACTAAAAATCATGAAAGCTAATTTTTCTAAGGCATTTTGCTGCCAAAATTTAAAATTTCTTGAAAACTATTAAATATTAGGCATTGATGACAAAGTTCCATAGCACTGTGGGTCAACGCCAAGGCCCAGAGCTCTCGGGAATCTTGAATTTCAGGTGAGCATTTGACAGCGTCATAGTACTAATATCTTAGCACTTAGGTGTTGCGCTTTCATGAATCTTGAATCTTGAATCTTAAATGAGCATTTGACAATACCATGGAACTAATATTTTGGCACCAATGTGCTATGCTCTTGGGAAAATTAAGCTTAAGTGTGCATCCCATAGACCCAAGCCATAGATATCACGCACTAAGAAGCTGCGCTCTTGGGAAATTTACCTTAGGCATCCAACTAATAGTGTCAATGCATTTATATCATAGTCAAATCTTGTTTATAGCACTACATCTCTATACATGTAGCACTGAGGTGCTAAGCTCTCAGGTTCTAAACATTCTGTTTTAGCTTAATGGCATCAAGGCATTGGGTCCCAAATGCTCCTCATTTTGAATGAAAAACTTTTTTGATAGTTTTTTAAATTCTAAAGCATTCCATAGAGATAAACATAAAATCATAGAAATAGAAAACTATTTTTATTAACATCTGAAATCTACTATAAAATTCTTACAATAAATAAAGAGAAAAAATACAAATAATAATGAGAGAAGAGGGTAAACTAATAAACGTAATTGTCATCATCCTCTTAATCTTCTTCTACTTTCATCTCCAATAGGGTGCTCACATAAAGGTGATATTGAGGTGTCATAAGAAAAGAAGCTTGACCTGGGCCTATATGAAAGCCATAGTTTTTAAACATATGTGTAAGTGCTAAGTTAAACTCAGCCATGTATGAAAGCTATTGTTACTACTGACCTATATGATGACCAAATTTTATCTCTAATTTATTTTTCCACTGAATGATTTCACCAATGCTTTTTTTTTTAAATTTGAGACTTTCCTTTGGTTTGCATTGAAAAATTAAGTAAATATTTTTTTCCATAACATCTTGGCACTGTGATCTTGGCCCCTATGCACTACTACAATTTTCTAGAAAGATAACTACTAGTCTAGTTGGCACGTTGATGGTATGGCACCACGACACTACCATGACAATACTGAGATGCTGAGATGTTGATTTGTTATTTAAAGAAGAAAAAAATTATTGTCCCTTCCAATGGTGACAACCAAGGGAGTGGGGGGAATAGTTATGGGACATAAAGAACCTCCCAACTAATGAAATAAAATTTTATAAAAAGGCGATTGACCCCTAGATTTCTTCTTCTTCTTTATCCTACTCTTAACTCCTCACAACTCTCTTATTAGAACAATAAAGAGACTTTCAACAGCATACAACTGGTGATTGTTCAAGGATGCTTTCCTCCTACATAGGATTGAAGCCAAATCCATCACTACAAACTCCAAGTAAAATTCTGGAAATGCAGTTTTATACAGATTTCTCTCTTAAAAATGATATTTTACAAGATTTCCACAATCGATCTTAGATTCAGTAGCAAATCAAATGGCATATTTCCATCGATCTTCGACCTAAAGTAAAAAAGAGCACCTCCATACCCATAAAATCCTTGAATTCAAAAAGAACCTCTACCGATGAACTTAGTTTTGACATGAGATGAAAAAGAAACTTTCCTCCAATGATCTTAGATTTGGAACAATGGAGAATTATAGTAAAAACATGAGGACCTAGTATTGCTAAAGTGTTACTCTTTCGAGATTTTCATGAAAATTGGTAGAATACTCAAGAATTTATGTTCAATATGTGCATTTCTGTCTCGTGGTGCCACAACACCATGGTGCTAAGCTCTCACGAATGAAGTTCATGGCGCTCTACCTCATAATGATGAGGCACCAAATACTTAGTTCTAAGGCTCTATACTCTCAATTTTCATCTACTTAACACAGTGTCGTAGCACCATTACCATAGTGCTAAGGTGCTATGCAAGGAAGTCTGTTCTACCATCGAACTTAGTTCCAGTGTGAAACAAAACCTTCCCTCCATTCATCTTAGATCCAAAATAATGGAGAAGAGTGAAAATGCACTAAAAATTATTGTAAAGATTAGATTATAAGGCGTTATGCAGCCAAAAGTTTTAATTTTTTTTCCAAAAAAGGCTATTAATGAAATAACACCAAGGCACCGCATTCTTGGGAAAATGAAACTTAGGTAGATTTCTCATAGCGCCATATCACTGATACCCCTTCGCCGAAGCATTGTATTCTTAAAATAGACATTCAATGGTTAATATTAAAGCATTTATATTCTATTTTAAATTGAACCCACAGCATCGCAGGGCCGCAATGCTAAACCCTCATGTCTTAAGCTTATGTCCTACATGGCGCTAAATTTTTAGCATCGAGGCACTACCCTTGTAATGTCATTTTTATTTTAAAATATGGAAGCTTTTCAAATGATAAATAAAAGGACATATATATAGATATGCACAACAATGTGAAATAAAAATATCTTTATTAATAAATTAAAATATTACAGAAATTATACAAATAAAAGAAAAATACAAAAATAAAATGAAAAAGAAGGAGGGGGAAACTTGTAATCATAATCATCAACCTCTTCCTCTTCTTTAAACCGATAGAAATTCTAGATGGGATATCTACACACATGAAAGAAGCGACGGATCAACACACAATTTTCATAATAATACTTCTCATATAAAGCTTTTTCCATGTCAATCTTCTCACTTTTTCTAGACTTCTAAGGAGTTTGGGATCGAGATCAGGATCGTGAGCTCTCAAATCACCAATAAGCTAAAGCCTTAGAGAATGAGAACTTCTTCATTAGGCTCCCTATTACACCGCCATAGTGCACAAACCATAAATGAGGGAGAGATCACCATAAACTACCATTGTACTACCACTAAGCATATTACAAATGAAATTATAAATTATCTTCTCTATATCAATCATAAAGCCCTTTTGAATCACAAAAATCAAAATGGCTAGACCCTTGGTCACCTCATTGATATTACGAGTGGGCATCAGCTTGGCAGAAATGAAATAATGCCAAGCCTTATACTTAACAATGAGGTTGGAGGCAAGAAAGTTGATGATCCTTTCCTCCCAACATTTCCACTAGATTCTAGCATTAGTGAGAAAACCAAATATTTCATCAAAATTGATATGTTCAATGTAATAGAAAAGATACTAGTTTGATCACTCTGAAAAAATATCTTTGAGGATGCACTCCATCATCTTTATGGGATGGGTAGGGAGCATGTTCTTTTGTGAAATAGATTGATATATATTCAACTAGATTTTCCCTAACATTTAGGTTAGGGTTTATTTTGATCTAGGTTCTAATTTCTATGGACTTTAGCCTCCACAGTTAATTTCCCCTCTTATCAAAATAAGAGATAACTCTTGATCAATGTTGGAAATAAATATATCTGTCTGATATATAATTGGTGTCTTAGAGGCGAGGTGGCATAGATGGCTATCTTATAGGAAATATGAGTGTAATCCCAATCAAGATCTCATGATTCCATCATCTCAAGATTATGTTATTCCAACTACCAACTTCAGAAGGACAAAGCCATAATGTCCAAAGAATTTGATTAGCAACCATGGGTTGCCTCATTTCAAGTATCTCGAGTGAATTATAATTTTAGTGTAAGTGGTGCAAGAGTGTTCACATGGAGAATAGAATATAAGGTGTTCACGATGAAGGAGCAGATGTTCACATGGTGAACAAATAGGAGACTGGGCTTATCCTTTTGGAATGCCAAAAAAATTAGGGTTGTTCACATGGTGGATGGATATGAATTTGTTCATGTGGAAAATAAATTACGGGGTGTCCGCATGGCAAATAAATAGATGTTCACACGATGAACAAATAGGAGTCTAAGCTTACACCCCATGGAATGCCAAAAATTTAGGGTTTGTTTGCATGACAAATGGATATGAATTTAGTTGCATGGTGAACAAATTATAAGGTTCTTGTATGGTGAACAAATAGATGTTCACATGGTGAATGGATAGGAGGTTGGGCTTACATCCCTTTGAAATGCCAAAATTTAGGGTTATCTACTTATTAGGTAAACATAGTAGTGTTTGCATAGCAAATGAATAAAACTTTGAATTTTATTTTAAAATATATATAAATTCTCATTTTTGGACCGAGCACCTCAATGCTAGGATCAAACTCCACAACGCTATGATTGTGGAGCCTAGTTCTTAAGTGGAATGGCATGGGGGCAGGTAAGCTACAGGCTCATTGCCTCGGTGATGCGTATGTAGCACCATGGTGCTAATTATTATTCATTTGACCATTTGAATAGTGTTGAGGAATCACATTATATAGTGCTGGTCAAGATTTTTGATAGATATGCAACAAATTTTAAGGGAAAATAATAGCCTCATTTTAATGAGCATCACATCACAGTGGCATTGAGCACTTCTTGCATGCACGGTTACAAAAATTTATTATACTTAATTCTATCTTTTTGACTACACAGTAACTGATGGGATAAGTTGACTAGCACCTTGGTGCTACATGTGGTCACCACAGTGCTGAGGTTGTGTTCAACAACCCGAGAGGGTAGCGCCTCGGTGCCGGGTTTGGGCGCCATAGTGTTGGGTCCTAATTTATAAATAGAGGCCCTAACTGTTAAGAATTTTCATTCAACGATCCCTTCCCTTAAGAATTTCTTTTCTTTTTTAGCTCTTTCTATTTATCCCATTTTTATTATTAGTCATGACTCTTAGAAGAGTTGTGGGTAAGAAGAGGGCATCCATCAATGCCAATCACTTCATTAGCATCGACACCGAGGAGCAGTACTAGCACACTCTCCTTCATAAACACCTGATTCCAGAGAGGGGATTATAGAATCTGATGCCAACATAGAGGGGATAATTATGGAGCAGAGGTCACCCAAACTAGCCTACAATAATAATTCATGCATCATCCTGGTGGTGCACAAATTCTTCACAAGTGCACGGGATGGCCAGGACAATAAGGCATATGTTTGAGAAAAACTAGTGAGTTATGATAGTAGTGCTATAAATGAATAATACAATATTTCTAATATCGAGTATGATCAATTTCTCTCCTACTATAATCAACATCCCAATTTTGATGAGATTATTCTTTTTCTTTGTGGCAGAAATGAAAATGTGCAATGGAAATGGTGGGAAGAAAGGATTATCAACTTTCCTACTGTCACAGCCACCTCTAAAGCTTGGCACTATTTCATTTCTGTCAAGCTCATGCCCTCTAGTAACATTATTGAGGTTACCAAGGTCTGGTAACATTAGTGAGGTTACCAAGGATAGGGTTATTTTAAATTTTGGTATTCAAAAGATATTCTTGATCGATATCAAAATGATTATTTTTAATTCAATTTGTATTATGCTAAAGGGGAGCACTACTATTGGGCACAACCACACTTCTGTTATTTATGGTCTGTGTGTAGCGATAGGTGCAGTGAGCCTAATAAGAAGGTAGTCCTTCAGAAGGCTCCTCTCATAAAGAGGGTAATTGGGGGATTTGAGAATAGATTTGAAGTGGAAGAAAGTTTATGTCCTCCCGATCTAGATCCTGAACTACCAAGTCCTTAGCCGAGCAAGCTCAAGAGATCGGTAGCCAGGTCTCAGACTTACAGAAGAAGGTAGATAAGAGTATCCATAGAAGAAGTTGGAACATAAATTTGATCATCATATAGATCAATACCAGATGCAATTCGACTACATGGCCCTGGTGAGCATATTTCAAAATTATAATCCCACAGATCTTAGCTAGGTCTCCTTCCCTATGGTACCTCAATATAAGCCCTGTGTGAATACCCAACCCAGTATTAATCATAAAGGAGGAGAAAGAAGTGGAAGAGGAAGGCGGCGAAGAGTATAATTACTAGTTTACGGAATTATATATATTTTTTCTTTAGTTTTTATTTATAATTTATAATTTGAAATTTATAATTTTCTATTGAAAAACTAAGATTCTCCTTTATATTTTCTATATATATATATATATATATATATATATATATATATGTTTCTATTGAGACCTTGACACCAAGTTTATTGCATCGTGGCACTGTACCAAACTTTGATAGCTAGATCGAGTTGTCATTTCTTCTAAAAGACCAGGGAAACACCTCGGAGCTATGGGCATAGCGCCACTCCACTATAGCCAAAATCTTTTTTTATTATTTTATCTCATTTTTTAATGTAAATAAAATTACCCCGCAATGAATGTATCATGTAATTAGAACATGATGTATTCATTGTATTGATCTTCTATTAGTTATAGTATACATATACAGAGATGATTAACCAAAAGATTTGAAGCCTTTGAACATGTTACTCCAATAATATCTATGTATTATACAATAATAAAGACTATTACATGAGAAAATCTTGGCAATAATAGTTAGTATAGATTTCTCTAATATAAATAGAAGTTGTATGAACTCTATAAGTCATAGTAGCCTACCTCTCTTGTGCTTCATGGAGATATTGCAAAGCAACCTCTTGATCACACTCCAATGAAGAAAGAGTTTGCTCAAGCTTGGAAAATTGAGCATCTACCTGTAAATAATCTGTTTCTATGATTTTGAGGGCTATAGAAGTCCCTATCATCTTTCTCTTGTAGATGAATTTTGATGTCATCATTTCCTACTACCTTTTTGGTCATCTAATGCTCTTTTAGAAGCAATAGTTAAATGTGGTATAGGTTAGACTAGTCTGGTCTTTCACATTTTATGGTTGTATATGCAAAAGTCTAGCATTAAGAAGGAAGAGAAAGTATGAAGGATTCATATTAACCATAACTAACTGACCCTTGAATGAGTCTCCTATGAAGCTATATAGAAATTGGAATGAGTCCCTAGGTGAAGTATGAAGGTCCATGCTATAGATGTTGTTGCTAAACAAACTGTTAGTGGGAGTTCTCCCAAGGAATGAGTATCTGTTATATCCATTATTGGTGGTAACCCATATATAGGTGTAGCTTGAGAAAATTCGAACTACCTAGCCACCCCATTGGGGTTACAACCTTATAAGATTACAAATTCATGACAGTGATAGCATATCCAAGTAGGTCTCAATCCAATGAGATATTTTGTGGGGTGTCTGTATTCTTACTTTGAGATAGCCTGCTAAGAGACTTTTGCACGAATGAATGAATAATTAGGATAATCTGAAAATAATCTATCATCGCACTGGGGTGAACATGAAGGTCCTTATTTGATTCATTATTTATAGAGACTATAGCTCTGGTCAGTTGCATAATCATGGAGAAATTATACTCTCTAAAATAGGATGGTGTCTCAGGATAATTGAAGGCTCCCAAAATATGGGCATGAATCCATCCATGTAGATAGTGCCAAGGTGCATCTATGTCATAACATCATGAATCGATCATGACACTTACTCTGCCTAATCCATGATATAAGTAGGTCAGTGTTGTAGGCGTCAATAATATTCCTTCACCATGAGTGAGTAAGCTAGCCATCAGTAATGTAAAATAATGAATAATCTATTGTTCGCTAGGAGTACAAAATAGCATAGCCAAGTGTCAATGAAAGCCACTAAAGATAACTCCCCATCAATATTTTATGTTATTATCTGGCAGGAGTTTACTTATCCATTGACTCAAATTTGGCCTTAACAGATGTATAAGCTCCATTAAATAGTTGATCCTCAATTCATGAAAAATTGGCAGGTGCATCTTTGAATGAACAAAGCTTTATGACCATGTATCCAGAGTGATCATATTTCAACATTTGCAAACTGACGGCCATTCTTTGGATAATCTTTGATAGTGAGCCAAAGTGTTATGTAGTCTTAAAGAATATATGTAATCACCTTTTCTACATTGACCATCTAGTTGGTGTTTAAAATGCGCATGATCTGGTGGAATACAATCTTCATAAGGAATTCCAATAATTGTTAGTCCTACTATATCCTTCATATCTACCATGGTTATTGTGATCTCATGTGGATTGATCTAGCAAGTATTGGTAGCTCTATCCATGTTCCACTATCGTTTTGATCCATGTGAAAGGAAGGCGACTATAATCAAAGAGTGATGCGTAGATTGCTCGATATATACCAGTTTTATTAAGAACATCACCATGCATCCATAGGTGTTATTGAGCCTAATATATGTACCTATTGGCAACTAATAATGGAGTACCAAAAATTAATTTTGGGACCCAATCTTCTACATGATGTAATACATGCTAACCCATTAACCTAATTATGCTTATAGAGGGAACAATGTCTTCAACTAGTTGGAGCACATTCTGATAGCCAAAGTTTAGATGATTTGTGACTTATTCTAAAGGGACATCATGACTTTTCCTTAATTTTAAACTAATTATCTAGTTAATTGGGTCATAGTTAGTTAAAGATTGTGAGTCAGATGGTCAAAGAAATGATGATCGAATAAACAAGTCTTCAAAAATATCTCTACCTCTTAACATATCTTGGTATCATGATAACCTGTCCTTTATCCTGGCCATACCACATGGATCATAGGCTTTAATAATAGCCAATATTTGCTCTTCGATAGGCTCAGTGGAAAACATATCATCTGATCTTTTCCAAATAAATAATGCAGTCAACTTGTAATATATCTGGAACAGAGAAGTGTGTAGCTTTTAAGAGTCATGTAAATTAATAGTAATATCTCAATTTATTTATATGTTATTCTTGTGGGATCTTTTATGCAAATTTATATTTAAACTCGCTTAGATTTAAACCTGGCCTCTTTTTATATGATGGATTTGATCTGGCCCCTTTGGACATGGTGGATTTGATCTAGCTCCTTTGGGCATGATAGATCTTAATTTAATTTAGATTTCACACATATGGATATAATGGAATCTAAATTGAGATTTTGGATCCAGCACCTTTGGGAATGGTGAATTTGATCCAACCCCTTTTGGACATGAAGGATCTTGAATTAACTTAGATCTAACCCCTTTGGGTATGATGGAATCTAAATTAAGATTTTGGATCTGACCTTTGGGCATGGTTGATTTAATCCAACCCCTTCTGGACATGATAGATCTTGATTTAACTTAGATCTGACCCTTTTGGGTAAGATGAATGTAATTTGAGATTTTGGATCTAAGACTTTTAGCCATAAAGGATCTCAATTTAACTTAGATCTGACCCCTTTGGGTATGATGGAATCTTAATTCAGGTTTTGGATCTTCCCTTTTAGGGCATGATGGATCATAATTTAACTTAGATTCGACCCCTTTGGGTATGATGGAACCTAAATTAAGGTTTGGATCTAGTGCCTTTAGGACTTGATGGATCTATTCCAACCCCATTGGGCATGATGGATCTTAATTTAATATTGCTTGATTGAATAGTGTTTTCTTTTAATAGGAAATCTTTCTTTGCAAAACATCTTTGCTTTGTAAGATAAATATAAAATTGACCCTATTAACAGGGGAATTTCTCATGAAAATGAGCATATTTCATTCATAGTTATGCAAAATATCTTTTGAGAAATTATCCATTTATAGGGGGCATAGGCCTAATACCTTTTGTCTCAATAAGCTACTAAGCTCTACCTTCGTATACCATTTTGACAATATATGGTCCCTCCCAATTTTGACCAAATTTTCCACCAACTCATTCATGTGGAATAATAGGCTTCTTCGTACTAATATTAGTTCATTTATTTTGAAGCTTCTTAGGTGAATCATACAATCAAGAGTTCGAGTGAGGCCTGAGTGTGGATGTTTGGGTGAAACTAGAGGCTCGACTGAAAGCATAGCTTAATATACTCGACTAACAGGATAGAAAGTAAACGAGCTTTTTTTTAGCTTCCAAAGAGTCATTCTTGCTTTATATGTTTCTAAACTTTTTTGGGCTTGTAGTCGTATTTCATCTAAGGCTTCAAGCTCTTCATATTTTATTTGAATATTTTCTTCTGTTAAAAGTCAGCTTTGAACTGCTATGTGGAGTGATGGTAATTTTACTTTGAGGAAAGTATTGTTTCTGCTATGAATACTAAAGAGTATGGTGTTGCTTGTGTAGTAGTTTTATAAGTGTCATGGTATGCCCATAATGCTTCTATTAATTTATCGTGTCATTATCTTTCAATTTTGGAAAGAATTTTCTTTAGCTCAATTAGCATTTTGTTAAATGCCTCTATCAAACCATTAGTTGTTGTATTGTCTATTGAGGAATATTTCCAATCTATATTATACTTTTCAATAAAATGATAGACTTTGGTATTCTTGAAGGCAGTACCATTGTCTAATGTAATTCATAAAGGTATTTTGAATCTATAGACAATATAGTCTTAAAAGAACTTTACTACATCATATGCTTTAACTTTCTTTAATGGAATTATTTACCCTTTTGAGAAATAATCAATAGTAGCTAGAATGAAGTGATGTCCTCTAAATGATGGAAGATCTATTGGATCTATTATATATGTTCCCCAACTTTCAAATGGCCACGATGCAATTATTGGGTGTAAGGTATTGGGTGGTTGATGTAGTGTGTCTGCATATATTTGACACTGATAACATCTTTTGGCATATTCATTGTAGTCTTGAACCATGCTAATAATATCCAATTATTTTAATTTTTAATTTTCATTTTAGGGTCAGATTGGTGTGTTTCACACAATCCTTCTTGAACTTCAGCCATTACTGTCTTGGCTTCATCTAGTCCTAAGTATCATAGTCACATTTGGTAAATGCACACCGATATAATATGTCATTAATAAGAGTGTATCATAATGCTCTTTGTGAAATTTGAAAAACCTTTGATTTATTTTTTGGTAGTCCACCACCTTTGAGATAGGTGACTAATGGTTACCTCCAGTCATCTTCTACTATTAGGTTCACAATTTCTTGTGCTTCTTTAGCTTTAAAGGCTTGGAAGAGAGTTGGCGCTAGTGCTAGCCTATTTTGTATTGTTATTACAATTGGATTTCCTCAAGAGTCTACCATTTCTTTAGCTAATTTAGCTAATGCATCAGCCTTTCCATTGTCTTGATGTGATAACCTTATGATGATCACTTCAGGAATTTCTTTTAAAAGTTCCAAGACATACTTATGGTAAAGCGCTAATTCTAGCTTATTTATCTTAAAATTCCCAATTATTTGTTAGATTATGTGTTGGGAATCTCCATAAATATGAGGCTTCTTAATTTTCATATTAATCGCTAGCTCTAGTCCTGCAATTAATGCTTCATATTTGGCCTCATTGTTAGTTTGAGGCTCAATAAGAATATAATAATATCATAGCATACCCTTTTGTGGTGTTACAAATATCAAGTCGATTCCAACTTGCATAGAAAATTTGGGACGCTTTGCTGATTTTAAAGATGAAGCTTCAACAAAATAAAGCTCCCATTCTGATGGTTGTTGACCTTTTTCAACTTTAAATATCTATTCAGCAAGAAACTCATCATTATGTGGAGAGTCTTCTGATAATGGAAGCAGCTAAGAAATCAGCCAAAGCTTGCCCATTTATATTTTTGGGACATATGTTATATCGAATTGTAGTAATAGAATAGTTCATTTAGTTGAGCGACTTGTTAAGGTAGGCCTCAACATTAAAAATTTGATTGGATCGACTTTGGATATTAATGTTATCTTATGGGATAACACAAAATGTCATAGTTTCTGAGTAATAAATATTAATACTAAACACTACTTTTCAATAGAAAATACTTTATTTCAACTCCTATTAGATGTCGACTTAAATAATATATAGTGTTTTCCTTTCCTTAAATATTTTGTGCTAATAGAGCTCCTAATGACTCTTCTAGGGTTGTCATATATAATATCAATGGTTTCCTCATAATTTATGCTGCTAAGATTGGGGAAAACAATAAATATTACTTTATGCTGTCAAATGCTTCTTGACAAGCATTATTCCATATAAAAGGTGCATCCTTTTTCATTAATCAAGTGAAAGGTTGGCATATGCCTAAGAGATTAGAAATAAATCTTCTAATATAAACTAGTCTACCTTGTACGGTGTAATTTCTTCAAAGTTTTAGGTGGTAGTATTTTCATTATTTTTTTTATTTTAGAGGACCTGATTCCAATCCCTTTATGGCTTATAATAAAGTATAGAAATTTTCTAGAGGTCACACCAAAAACACACTTTAAAGGATTCATTTTTAGATTAAAACTATAAATCCTACTAAATAAAATCTTTAGATTGCTTATATGTGTTCTACTTTTAACAACCAAATCATCAAAATACCATTTTGCATGCTTATGTATGAGGTCATCGCGGATCATCACTCTTTGGTAAGTGGCACCCACATTTTCAAGCCTAATGACATTATTTTGTAGCAATACTTGTCGATTAGCTATGTTTCTCATCTCTAGAACCATTTTAATTTGATTATAGCTCGATGATCCATCCATGAAAGAGAACATACCATAGTTTGATGTATTTTGAGTTCTACGTTAGGAAATGGGAAATCATCTTTTGTGCATGCTTTATTTAAGTCTTAGAAATCGATGCAGACTCAAATTTATCCATTTTATTTTCTTACTGGGATAATATTAGCAATTAGGTTAGCATATTTTTTGTCCTGAATGAATCTTGCTTCGATGAGCTTTTAGCTTCTGCGATTACTTGTTCTTCAATTTCTAATTGCATTCACCTTTATGCTTACTTTTCTAGCTATACATCAAATTTAATATCCATTTTATGTACAGCTACATCTAGCGCTAAACCTCTCATCTCACTATAATTTCATGCAAAGTAGTCTTTATATTCATAGAGTAGTGCTTTTAATTCTTTCAAATTTTTTGATGTGATGTTAGCACAAAAAAAAGTTAGTCTAGGCTTTTCTTTGGTACCTAAGTTAATTTCCTAAAGTTCATCGACCGTGGCTTAATTACTTTCTTCAAATTCTTTCATAGTTTCTTTGAGGTCAATTATTCATTTATCTTTAGAAATATTTTAGTTCCTCACTAAGGTAGTCCTTTGTAGATTTGTGGTTTCGAATGAAATTACTTCTTTATGAGATATTGCATAGCATGAACTTGTTGAGGAATTTGATGAAGGAATATATCATGATCCCTATATAGTGAATTTTCCATATCCTAAGGAACTCTGAACATTATCCCCTTGCTAGAGACTTTTGAACAATCGAGCTTATGCATTCAGTTGTGATAGCATTATTTCTGATTAACCTCTATAGAGCTAATGAAAAATATTGAGGAATGATGATTGAAATATCTTCTTTCTAAAAATCATCTTCTTCAAGCAGTTCTTGCTTGGAATTTATAATTCACTCTTCAACTTTATAGTATAAGATTCCACAAATCTTTGAAACCTCTTCTAGGATGAATAAGAACATTTTTAATTATTTTATTTCTTCTCTCCATAGAGTTGATAAGGCTTTTATATGTGCTTTTGGTATTAACATTATTTTCATAGCTATATCAAAAACTTGAGACTCAGATAACCTTAGTAGAGATATGCATGTTTTTTCTAATTATTTGGTTTCATCATTGGTATTAGACTTTTTCTTTCTTTTGACTAGTGAGGCCCTCTTAGGTACTAATTCTTCTTCATCCTCTTTGTTATCACTACCAAGGTGGGTTATTTTGTTTCATTAATAATTTTAATTTTTGAATCACCACTCTTCAACATTAGTTTGATAAGTGGAGTTTCTTTCTTTTAGGCATTAACCTCTTCAATCTTCTTAGGGATGTAGTACTTAGCATCTTCATAGATTTTAATTTCATGTATCAATAATGAACTCATGTCTCCATCAATTCAATGTTCTTCACCATTTTGGATATATTTATACATTGATAAAGAGTCTAAAGTACTATGCCATACTCATCAATCCATGGCCTACCAAGGAGTGCATTATATGCAACTTGGATCTCGATTACATAAAATTTAGCTTCTGTATATAACTCCCTGAAGTGTATGGGAAAAATAATAGACCCTAAAGTTTGTTGTCATTGTTCATTGAAATCTTGTAAAAATATTGTTGTTGATGTATCAAGCATTCAAAGCTATTGCTCTAAGTGTCTTAGTTGTCTGGAGATTGATTAGAGTACCTGGGTCAATCGACACTCTCTCTCTATGTGTGTAGAGTTAATTTTATGTAACATAGAGAGGTCGATTATGTTCAATCATTATGAGCAGTAAGTCTTTATCTTTGAAGGTGATAATTTCTAGCTTTTGCAAGGTAAGATCTTCTTTTTTCCTTTCTTCAGAGAAGAATACTTCATAATGCTCTAAACATTGCAAGGCTTTTATTAAGGTCTCTTGTATATTCTAGGATAGCATGAGAGCATCATATATACTTAATAGGGCAGAAAGCTTGCGTAAGTGTGTCAGAACATTATAGTCAACTCCTATTTTAATATACTTGTGGGGTTTTGTGGTGGTAAAGGTAAGGCATCTTCATTAATTTTAATTTTATGCCTTATTCACTGGATTTCTGTTGTCATGGTGGAGGAATCTTTTTTCCACTTCTTAATTGCACCTATATTACTTCATCTACCTAGCTTTCTTCATTAGAGAAGTTTCTAAGCTCTATAAGTCCTTGGAGTTCCTAGAGTCTTCATGACTTTCAGAATTACTACATGATTCAAGTCATAACCTCTTAGAACCTAGTTTGTTTTTCCATTTAATAGACTTTTCTTTGGAAAATATAGCTCTTTTTCAGAATCAGTTGAAGTTGTAACCATACTTATCATTCAACATATTTCTCTTATAGCTTCTTCTTTAGGCTCTTCTATGTTGAGCTGTAAATGGTGCATATATTCCTCCAATCTAATCAATCTTCGAGGAGGTTGTTTATACTCCTCCAAAAAATTTATCATTTTTTGTGTCTCAAATTTTCTTTTCAAGTTTTCTTATTTTTTTCTTAGCTTGGGAGGCTTTGATACAAAAGGTTCATTATTTTTTATCTACTCTTTCAATTTAAATAAAATTTTCCTTTAATTAGAGGAAGTATCATAAGATCAATTTTTGGTTCTAGGGCATTCCTCCATCGAATGTCCTCTATAGCTACAAAAATATTGATCATTATTTTAGTCTTCTTTGAGATGAAAGTTTCCCAGCCACCTTCTTATTCTGCTTGCACTTGTGGAGTATTTTATTTGCCTTTATTTATACTCTAAGTCTAACTTGACTCAACTTTCCCATTTGGTTGTGCCAAAATAACACTTACCTTTTTTTTTTAGGATGTACTAAATGTTGTTTGACAAGGTAAGTTCCCCATTGTGGTAGCTTTTCTTAACCTAATTTTTATAAATAAAATATTCTTCAATCAGGTGACTTATAAGCCTATGAAAGGGGTAATAATTTGGATCATCGACCTTGTCTACTTGATCTAGCAGACGTGGCTCTAGCAGTGGTAACCTAACTTTATGATATATTTGAAAATATTAGTGCATTCTCTCTTAAATGAGTACTACTTAGCCATTTTCTCCTAGAGGGTTGGTAATCTTTTCTTTTAATCTATCAGCTTTGCTGCTGGTCATGAGGTTATCGTTCCTTTATTTTATTTTCTATCTACTATAAATATTAATGTTATATTCACATAATTATTATTGTTTCACTCTTGCATCTTGGACTGCTTTCTTCTTCTGGTATAGTTATTTCTTTAACCCAAATTAAGCTCTTTTTGTTTGGGCAACCTTTCAAATTTGGCTACATGATCTAATAATTCTTGATTGTAGCCATGGCAAGGTATGGGGCCATTTGATCATCAATATTTCCCATGAGGAGTTCCACTATATGCTTTTCTCTAATTGATCACACCTCATGCTTAAGTTCCTCCATTTGGTAATATATTTAGTAACACCCTCATCTTTTCTCCTTTTTTAAGGAGAGATCTATAATTATTACTTTTTTGTTGCACCTGCAAATCTCTTGATGAAGAGTGCCTCTAGCTCAGCGAATATTTTTATTTTTACTGAGTCATTATGTAACTCAGCATACCATTCAAAAATCATATGGCTAAGACAGCTGATGAATTGATGTAGGAATAAAGCGTCATTTTTGCCAGTATTTTTGCATGATGCTTTAAACTGGGCCAAATATTATTGTGGATTTTTTATGCCTGAGAAATTGTTGAACTTCGACACTATGTATCTGTTAGGATATTATACTTGATCATACTTTGGATATGGTCATCCTTTTCCTATCAGTTGTTCAACAATCTCTGTGGTGATAATTACTTTGACCTTTTGATTTATGAGATCTTCCACTTGGTACTTGTTAATAATATCACCTTCATGATGAAGATTCAGTATGGCTTCCCCTAGAGGTTCATGTCTCTGTGCTACAATTGGTGGTAAATTTGGTGGAGCATTTCGTACATCTTCATTCTCCACTGTTGGATTTTTTATTTTGTGTGGATTCCTTTGAATTCATTGTTTTTTGCTATAAGGTTAAGTTGACTAAATAAGTCCTTCATCTATCCACTCATTTCATTAAGGCGATTGTTGAGCTAACTAATTTTTTAGTCTTTTCTTTGAAGTTGGGAACCCATCTGTTGTTGTATTCTTACTACAATATTTTTGACTCCTTCAGTCATTTCCACTTCTACTTGAGCCTCACCTACAGGTTCTCGGTGACTTGGGTTTTTTTCTTGATCTTCCTCATTTTGCTATTTGGACACTACAACTTTGTTTCTTATGCGAGTATCAACCATGCAAAAGCTCTCGGCCTCCATATGATCAGTTTTTTTCATTATCATGGAGATCTAAACTTTGTAGTTCTTCATTGGTTGGGAGATCTTCATCTTCCAAAAAAATTTGATCATCCATGTCATCATCCATTGGCTGATTCTTTTTAGATCGACATTTATAATTGGTAATAGGAGATTCTATTTCTTCATTATTTGAGGGAGTTGATTTATGCTGAGCTCCTTCCACTTTGACATCTTTCAATTCTTTGAGTCTCCATAAAAATTGGAACCTCCTAGTGATGGATCTCTGAGAATGAGTCCCAGATGTCACACCTAATGCTCACCAATTAGGTTAGAAAAGTTTGAGTGATGTGACTTTCTTTGATATTATTGCTGGGACATTTTGATAATTGGTCATCTATTTATTTTTGATTGGATGGCTTGTTGTCAGTGCCCATCCCTCATCTAATTCTTTTGTCTTCATTTTTTTCAGGCAGGTAAGATGATACTTCTTAATATTCCCACTCCTTTTGACGTAGAAATTTGTTGGCTTAGTGACCTGGCTCACTAATTTCTTGATACTCCTTTGAAGACCTCTATTCTTGACAATCTTTAGGACCTTATAGGTTCAAGAAGAAATAGTTTCCCTCTACCATGACTGATTTTGACACAAAGAACTTGTCAGTTTAATCCAAAAACTTTTCTTTATAACTCCTTCAAGATTGTTCATTTTGATCCATTTCAATAGGTCGAAGCAATTATTTGTAGGTATTTGACCTCTACCTATGGGTTAGATTATTGGTCAATATGAATGGGTAGTCCGACAGCTCTACGAGAGAAGTTGTATTTCCTTCGAGCTCTTGGACATTTTTGTGCCCGAAGAAGATGCCTCATGATCATTTTTTCTATTCGAAGGTAGGATAGTAGTTCGTGTTGGGTTATGTTCTTCAGATGCGATGCTAAGTGGATTAACTATTGTAGATTTAAATTTGGGATTGACAACCATTTTATCCATAGCATGCGGGGCTACCTTTGATATCTTATCAAAGATAGACATTCTTTTTGAGGTTGTGTTAGTCCTGGATTCATTTAGGGTTGACCTATTTCTTTTATTGTACACATTTGGTATGACTTCATTCACTAGTCTGGCTTGTAGAAACTAGACAACCTCTAAGATTATTCCAAATTGGATAGTGGCTCCAGCAGAACCAGTGTTAATTATAGCTTGGGAGAATCTGACAGTAAATCCTCTCCTAATCGAGCAGTCGTCATATTATTTGAATACGCCATTCCTGAGGATAAATCTAAAGTCAGGCTCTACTACAATATTTCCCAAAATATTCCTAAGATACCATTTATTTTTCCAACCAGAGATGGAGAGAGAAATAATCCACAGTGAAGTCACCAAAAATATGTCGCTCCAAATAAGCACCTTTAAGGATGCACTCTACCATCTTTATGGGATGGGTATGGAGTATGTTGTTTCATGAAGTAGATTGATATATATAAAACCATATTTCTCTAACATTTAGGTTAGGATTTATTTTGATCTGGGTTTTACATATTATGGATGCAAGCCTCCATAGTTAATAACCCCTCTTAATACAGTAGAGAGATTTAAGGTTGAAAATAAATATATCTATCTTATAGGTAATTAATGTCTTAAAGGTGTGAGTGTATGGCATCGATGACCGTCTTCTAAGAAATAAAAGTGTAATCCCAATCAAGATCCCATAGTTATGTCATCCCAATATTACGTTATTCTATCTTAACAACATCAGAGGGATATAGCGGTAATGTCCAGAGAATTTGATTAGCAACCATGGGTTGCCTTGTTTCATGTATCAGGAGTAAACTTAAAATTTTAGTGTAAGTGGTCCCAGAGTGTTCACATGGTGAACATATTATAATATGTTATGTTCACATGGCAAACGAGCAGATGTTCATATGGTGAATGAATAGAGGCTAGGCTTACATCCCTTTTAATTATTAAAAAATTAAGGTTTGTTTATATGGAAAAAGGATATGGATTTACTCACGTGGTTGTGGTGTTTTATTTTTATTTCTCTCAAACCTTTGGGGGATTGGAAAAATAAAAATTTGTTATGTATGTTGGGACACCATGTACATTCATAGATGTATTTATTAAGGTGATCAAGTGTGACATTGAGGAATGATGTACTATCTCGAGAGACAAAAGTCATCATATTACAATGAACCTAATCACCTAGTAAGGACTCCTAATGACAATGGGTCTTTGAATGTACCAGAGATTCTTCTCCTACTTTACATAGAAAAGTAAAGTAGGGTTTATTTTAAACTAGGTTTGTTAAGTTCCCTACGGAGGCAAGCTCCCATAGTTAAATACATCCTAAAGAATGTGATTCCTTAGGAATACTCTCGATTAATGTAAATGATCATTGTCTCCAAAGATTTCAAATATAGGACTATCAACAAATTAATCATTTTTGGAAAGTCAAGTAGGATTTAAGCAAAAGGAAAGAGTTATTTTTTGAACCAAGGGAGATGAGTAGGGGGTGCTCATGATTCTAGGAAACCTAGTGAGCACCCCAAACTATCTTATGGTTGGGCTTTATATTTTTGAAATTTGAGAAGAATTATATGTTTGAGTTGAATTTTTATTAGAAATTTAGGGCTTACAATTCCATAATACAAGATCATGGAAATTCCTAAGAGGTAAGGATTTATGCTTGTATCCCGCAAAGGGAAACATCAATCTCAGATCCTAAATCTAGGGAGCTTTGGCGAGGCTGAAATGACCTAAATCTAAGGAAAATGGGCATATGGTTTACCTCACAAGAGAGAATAAACTATCCATTTGTTGGACTTACAATCACACAGGTTGGCCAACTAACTCCTCCTACGATTTTAAATACATGTAGGCAAGTCTTATACTTTGCAAGATGGCTAAGCAGATTTTTATTTAGAAATGAGACTAAATCCTTAAACACACTCCCTAAGAGACTTGGTCATGAAGGGCATGAGTAATGGCTTAATCTAATGCAAATTTTGATAAGTTTTATTTTAATTTTTAAACATTTTTATTTGACACAGGCTATGAGATTCATATGCCTAATGCATGAGAAATTGGTTATTGGCCAAAATTAGAAAGAAGGAGGTGTGTTTCCACCATGGCTCTTAAAGGTCAAGCCATTTTCTCTGCAAAGGTGGAAGCCCTCCATTAGGAAGAGTGAAGCAATATGTTTTCTTTCATGCATGATGTGAAACATACAACATCCAGCTAAGGGGTCGCTAAATCTTTTATTATCTTGATTTATGTCTTAGGCTTTAAGTGAGGTTATGAGTTGTTTATTTTTAATTTTGAGTTGATTAATTGGATAGAAGATTTATTTTTTCCTAAGAGCCTAATCGCATCAGGCCATTCATCAAACAATGAAGAAACTAGGAAAAATCATGCCATTTTAATTGCATAAGCTAAACAAACATCAAATAATTTTATAAAGATAGTGCAAAAGAATAAGTGGTCTATATGGTTGGGCTCCACCACACAATCCCCAAAAGAAATGGGTAGCCGATCTCTACCCTTATACAACCGGGATTACAAATGAATAATTACAATTAAGAGGAATTCATGTTATGGGGGTCTTCATTCTTCATTCTTCATTTTTTATTTACTTCTTTCTTTTCTTCTTCTTAGCTTAGTTTGAGAAGTGGTTTTCTCCAAGGCTTCACATGGTGTATAAGACTTAGTCTTCTGACCATTGTTCATCTTAATCCACCATAACATTCATTCCAAATCTTAATTACAAAAATTACTTCAAAATGGAAAAAGATAAATCTAACTAAACTTGCAAAATAGAAATTAGCTAAACATACCACACAACCCAAGCAGTTATATGAATAAGTTGGACTTAGCACACCACACATGGGTAAAAAGCCCTCCTGTCCTAATTTGGAATATGCTTAGGGGTATAAGCAACCTGCACAACAAAAGAATTTATATTTTTATTACGGTACCCCTTAAATGTAATCCCCTACAGAAGATATGATTAGGCTAAGATCACCCAACTATCCAGTCTACACACCTGCACCCTAACATCTAGTATAAAATATTACATCATAAAATAAAATCAGGCATCAAACCAAGCATCACCCTAACATAGAGCTAAAAATGATGACTTAGCCTAATGTGTGTGCCATTTATGGCTTGTGTGGCATATCTTAGCTAGGCTTTAAGGTTGAAATTTTCTAAGTATGAAGGGTTTAACTTAGAGGGTGATTTCATTTTAAGTGATTTAGTTGATTTATTAATTTTATTTGGTCATTTGAATTGATTTGAATGAACCTACATTTAATTACTAAATGTTGTAAAGAGAAGAATAAAAAGGAGAACTTCTCTTTCATCCCTACCTTAAGTAATTTCTAAGGTAGAATCATTAATGATTTCTTTCTTTAGTGACTATTTTATTATGTGTTTTAATTAATCCTAGGTTTAGATTTACTCTAAATAAACCTTTTCAATAAGAAAGGCATCTTAGGTTTAGTTAAGGTGAATTACTGTCACATAACACACAACCATTTATTTCTTTCCACCATGTATACCATGCATATGAATAATCCTAAGCATATCTATACATGTAATACAAATCTTAGCACACCTTAATGATGAATGAAAAGAGATGTTGATTAAGAAATCTTGGGTATTCCATGAATGCATGTTTTTATTATGTAGAAAAGGGGGACTCCTTATCCATTAACAAAATGCACATCCACATGTATAAAAGACATTAGTGAGTATGGCACTATTATTTTCTACACTAGGGGTGTAAGGTACAGGACCTACTTGGGGCTACTTAAAGCCTCACAACCCCGGGATGTCCAGACTAATATACCACTTTTCTTAAATACATGTGTATGTACAAAGAGAAATAAATGGATGAGGAATTATGCGAAAGAATTTTTTGTTTGATTTGGTTATGCAATTTACATGTGTAATGTTAAGATCTTTCTTAAGTCATAACATAGAAGTGCATAGGAATAGATTTAAGCAAGTGTTATGTTCTTTTCAAATGAACTATACACTTTGCAAATCCTAGCCAAATCCATGTTAAGAGAAGAGAAGAAAATCACTAAAGCACATCTTATATTATAATCACATGCAAGCTTATAAGTATTTATAAGTAGTATCACTTCATTTATAATCTTTGGTTTATAGGTTTTGAAAATAATTTTTGGTTTAATAGTGATAATAGCCACCCATATTCTTAACTTTAGCCAACAAACAATTTGACATAAAAGGAAACATTTAATTTAATTTAATTTTTCAAAAGATATGAATGCATGATTTCATATAACATATAATATTTAGCATGCTTGGAAAGAAATAAAGTGATGTAAGCATATGACTTAATTCACCCTAATTAATTCCTAAGGACAATCCTATAAAATAATATTATTCAAAGTTAATCAAAATTCTTTAAAGAGATTTTTAATTTTGAATTTGATTTGATTTAGGAAATGTGAAAAGGGTTTGCTGGTCCTAACCCATTTCCCCTATGTGTGGATTTGTTTAGTTTAATTTTAGAATAATTAAGATGATTTTATGTTTTATTTAGGTTAAGGTGTGAATTAAGTCCACTAATTACCCCTTACCTACATCACTTTAACATAATAAATAATAATTATGAGTCAATATATGATATGCAATCACATGGAATTTAAATCAATAATGCATCTAGGAAATAAAGGGGCTTAATGCAATTGGATCACAATTATTGATTAATTAAGCTAAAAGATTTTCATCAAGTATTTTCATAATCTTCCCACACATGTGGGTTGGATATGATTTCCTCAAACTTACCTTAAGCTCTTGAACACCTAAAGATCTACCAAGCAAGAGATTGATTAATTCCAGATTGATTTTTAAAGTTTGATTAGACTACTTAAGTAGATGATTAGTGGATTAATCCTTAATTATATTGGATAAAGGAAGAAAGGGGGTTTAGAGAATAACTTAGGGAAAATATCCCAAACCCATTCCATAAACTCCCCTTGCTTAAATAATACTTATTTATCTCAATTAAGAGACTAAATCATTGTTCACATGATTACTCTTAATTACTTTAAGGGGGTGATTAAGAGTTCCTTAATTAATTTCTCTAATTAACTTATAAAGAAATGCTAAGAAAATTAAGGGAGTCAGAAATCCTCCTCCTAAACATGTTTGAGAAATTTGGAATTAATTAATGAAGTAATTAGGGAGTAATTAAGGTAATTACATTTTTAATTAAACCTTAATTAAAGAAAATTCACTATTCAAAATGAATTGAAAATAATTATATTGGATTTCTCTCTGAAATACCTTTAAAATGAACTTGAGTTTATATTTTTTGGATTTTTCTATAATTAGTTATGAATTTATGAAGTTTCAATAATTAAGGGGTAATTAAATAGCCTAATTTATTAACTAATCTCATCGACGCCGCGTGAACCACTGACGTGCACATTTCATATGGCACGATGGGATTGGTTATTTAAGTTGTCACATCGTGCACTGTGTTAGCTAACGGCGCATGCATTTTCTCCACGAGCTGTCCGATCTGAGATCAGACGATCAAGATTAATCCTGGGGTTATAAAGGATTTAAATTAGGGATCTAACATGATTTATTCAGAGTCATCCATCCAAAACATGTGGGATTGACGGCTCATGATTCATCCCTACCTAAGTTATGGGAGACGAGGCCGTCCATTCTCCATGGCTTGATCCAAGCTCACCTAAGCTCGAATTAGGCTAGGATTCACCCCACACCATCAAGAGGTGTAGGGAAGAACATCCAACGGTTAGATTTTAATGGGGTTGTAATTCTCTTCATAAAAGACCAAGCAATTTTCAATTTAAGATCAGTTTTGAGCCATACCTTGTCGAAGACTAACACCGATGCTTCCAACAGAGGAGAGGTAGTTCATCTAGTGGAGATGAAGCTCTATTGAAAGTTTCAAGCTTAATTAACCAAGGCTTCATCCAATGGCTTGTATCGTTGATCGAAGTCCCCCTTCCTGTGACTTGGAGACTTGGGAAACACTTTGGGTGAGCTCGACTAGCTCCTTGATGGGTCCTGCAAAGTGAATTTGGGTTTGGTGGAGAATTGAGCAAGTTGGAATTTCCTTAGGCCTCCCTTATTTTGGCATTGAAGAAAATCGAGAAGGAGAAATTGGAATGAGCTTGGGAATGCTTGTCAAGGCTTGGAGAAGCTTGGTTTTGGTTCCTAGGGCTCAATCAAATTCGGTGTCTCTGGTTTGAGTTGTAATAAGGGGGAGTATAACTCCCCCTTCTTGGATCAGATGACCGAGAGCCATCCTGCCATTTTTGATCAATTGCTTAGCTTGAATGGTTTGTTTAGGCTGTTAGGGATTCCATGTGCTTCATTTCTGCTAGATGAGTGGAGGAGAGGAAGTGCACATGTGTTAAATGAGTGTATGGTGTGATCCAAGGGGAGAATTTTCATTGGAGGGGTCAGTTTGGCCTTTGGTTGGGTTTTGGTGACCCAAACCCATTGGGTCTTGTGCACCACCCTCCTTGGTTTCTAAATGGACCACTAGGAGGATGTCAAGTGGCCATGAGAATGAATTGACCAAATTCCAAGTGGATTTGGCCATAGGTTATCATTTGACCCAAGGGTAAAATGGTCATTTGACCTTATTTTGATTTGAGAAGATTTGATATGATTCAAAAATGTGTTGAGCCAAATTTCAAGTGATTTGGAGTTCATTAGGTTTGAATTGGCTCAATTTGACCTATTTAGGTCAAGTTGGGTCAATTTGGGTTAGGTTTACCAATTGGCCAGTTCAAATGATCATTTAGATCCTATGTATGTCATTGGTTCAGTTCAATTTGGTTTAGATTTGATTTTGGTTCATTTGAGTTCATTTAGGTCAAATGGGTCAAGCTGACCAATTTGACATATTTGACCCAATTGGGTTAGGTCATGGGTTGGTTTAGGCTTGGTTGATCATTTAAAAGGTATTGTAAGCTTTGGTTTCAATCAATTTTGGTTTGGTTTGATTTCAAGTGGATTTGACCTTTTAGGTCAAGTTGGGTTCATATCAATTGGGCTAGGTTGGGTCTAGTTGGCCAATTGAGGTTTTGGTCAAGTTCAACAATCACTTTAGAACAAATTTGACCCATTGGTTGCAATCAATTTGGCTCAGATCAAGATTTGATCCATTTTGACTTTTTAGGTCAAGTTGGGTCAACTTAGGTCAAGTGGCCAATTGGGCTAGGTGTGGCTCAATTGATGGCTTGATCATGTTCAATCATTGATTTTGGATTAGTTTAGATCAATGGTTTTAATCAATTTGGTTAATGGTGGATTTTGGCTAGTTTGGGTTTCATTTGGGCTAAGTGTTGACTTGGTCAAAGGTTAGGTTTGACTTGGTTTGACCCAATTTGAGTGATTGATCATCCTAGGATGATTGTTGTTCATAATGTGAGGCTTAGATGGGCTTAGTTCAATCCAATTTGGGTTGGATTAGAATTTGGCTCAAAAAGGTGCTTTAGGTTAGTTTGGGTAAAGAGAACCTAAATGGGTCAATTGACTTGATCAAGGGTTAATTCAAGTTTGGTTGAACTCCCATATGGACTTATGAAGGAAATATAAATCCAATAGCAAGTGATTTGGAGTCAAATGAGTTTTGGTTCACTTGACAATTTCAAGTCAAAAGGGTGAACATGGGTTTGACGTTGGGTTGGTTTGATTTTGATTAGGTGATTGTAGTTTGTGTTTATAATTGGATTTATGATTGAAGGATTGATTGTTTGAAGAGAAAATTCAAGGGTTTGGATTGATTTGAGAGTGATTTAGCTAAGTTTAAGAATTTAACTTGAAAGGGTATAAGTTGGATTTTGGTTTGATTTGGATTTGCATTTTGAATTGGTTTTGTTATTTGAATTTATATTTCATTTATATTTGTGAATATAAATGAGAATATAAATGGGTTATGAGAAAATATTTTGACTTTAGAATGATTTGGATTTGTTTGAAGGAGTTCAAGATTTTGACTTGGAAGAGTATATGTTGGATTATTGGTTGGATTTTGGGTTTAGTTTTGAATTGATTTTTTTCATTTGAATTTATATTTCATTTATATTTGCTAATATAAATGAGAATATAAATGGGTTATGAGAAAATCGTTTGAGTTGGAATTGATTTGGATTTGGAATTTGGGCTAAGTCCATAAGATCAAATCAAAGGGCTTAGGAAAGATTTTGGGATTTGAATTCAGTCATGGGTTTCAATCATTTGATTTGGAATTGATTAATGATTTGAATTTTGGATTTGATTTATGATTTGATAAAATCAATTGGGTTGGAATTGATTCAAAATTTGGATTTGATTTGATCTTGGAATTGGTTGGAATTTGGAATTGATTTGAATTTGGAATTGATTTGAATTTGAAATTGATTTGAAAGAAGGAAGCAAGGATTTGGTTCAAGCTATAGGGTAGGCAAGTTTTCCTAATACCCCTAAGACATAACCTATTCCTATGGCTAACTCTTCTAAGTCTCTAGGGTTAGGTTAAGTGTTCACCTAATCACTAGAAGTGTCTTAAGACTAAGGAACTCTTAGTACTAGAGGAGTCCTATATCTAAGATAGAGAATTTGAGAGCTCACTCCAAAAGTGAGGTCAACAAAGGGTGCCCAATAGGTGTGTGTGACTGATAAGGTGTACCGCATGTATTGGTGTTCACCGAGATGATCAACAATGTTCGAACAATCACGAGCACTAATAAAAATGATCTACTCATAAACCCGAGGTGTAGAAGGATTCAAGAACTTAGTGCAATGCAACTCCACTTATGTCAAAGACATAAAAGAGTAAAGGAGGAATCCACTAGGGATTTAATCTATGAGCCTTCCACTAAGGGAAAAGGTTCAAGTTATCCACTAGGGATTAGAGGTTTGATTTGAATTGCATCTCATCGGGGAGAAATTTGATTTGATTCATTGATTTATGATTTGGTGCCCCATTGGGGAAGTTAGAATTGGAATCCACTGAGGATAGAAAATGTGAACCCTGCACTAGGGGAGCAAGTTCAGGATGGATTGAATTGATTCCACTGGGGAAATAAGGAAGATTTGCATCTCACTGAGTTGAAGCTAATTGATTTGTTTGTTTAATTTGGCTCCACTAGAAAGGTTGGTTGATTTTGTTTTTTTTATGATTTGACTCCACTAGGGAGGAGGGTTAGATTTGTTTCATATTTTAAGTTTTAATTTTTTTTGAGATGGACCCCGTCAGTTTACGATGGATCATACTAAGAAGGAGCTTATATCAGCCTAGACCTTTGTCAGATTTACTAATCTAAAGGGGTAGTCTACCAGCACATGGTAGGACTATCCAACCAAAGGGGTTTCCTTTCAGTTTGTAGTGGTTAATTCAAGGAAGAAAGTGGGAACTCACATCTTCCACTACAAAAGAATGCTGTGGTGACACATTAGCAAGGCAACATGACAACCCGACCTAGGGCTTACTACTTAGTGAATGCCACTAGAGGACTTAAATAAACATAAAGATAGTCAAAATTAATTTCATTTTTTTTTAATTATGTTTGATGGATCCCATCGGTTTGTGAGGGAATGTACTGAGTAGGGGTCGTGTTGGCTTCAGCCTAGCTTCAGATTTACCGATCCAAAGAGAGTAGTTTCCTGGCCAATGGGAGAACTATCCAACCAAATGAGTGCCTTTCGGTTTATAATGGTTAATTGGGAAGAAAGCTTGGGGACTCACATCTTCCTGAACAAAAGACCACTAGAGGTGACACATTAGCAAGGTAATATGACAACCCAATCTAGGGCTGCCTACTGAGTGAATGCCACTGGGGGACTTAAATTAACTCAAATATAGTCAAAGTTAATTTTATTTTTAATTATATTTGATGCATCTCATTGGTTTACGATTGACTGTACTGAGATGACAACGTGTTGGCCTTGGCCTAGCTTCCGATTTATCGATCAAAAGGGAGTAGTTTCCCGGCCGAGGGGAGAACTATCCAACCAAATGGGTGCCTTTCGATTTGTAATAGTTTATTCAGGGAAGAAAGCTTGGTGACTCTCATCTTCCTAAATAAAAGATCATTGGGGGTGACACATTAGTAAGGTAATATGCCAACCCGACCTAGGGAAGCCCGTTAGTTTGCGATAGTCATGCTAGTAAGAATGAGTAGTAGACTTATATCTTCCAGAGAGAAATGACCATCGAGGTAAGCCAGTTTGTGGAAAATAGATTGAACCCAACCTAAGGGCGACTACTGAGAGATTGTCGACCCAGGGACTATTCTCTACTCAAGAGTAGTCAGGAAATTCCTTTAGGGAGTTCTACTGACATTACCCTAAAGATAGGATGCCTACTTGGGAAAGGGGCTATTGGGGGCTTGAATTCCTAATCCATAAGTGAATAAATTTATTTATTTATTTTATTTGTTTATCATGGACCCTATTAGTTTGCGAGGAAATGTACTGAGAAGGAGCTTATATTAGCCTAGACCTATCTCAGATTTACTGAACCAAAGGAGAATTTGTTTATCCATTTGTGTGAAAATATTTTTTCCTTCATCTATCTTTTGAAGAGAATAAATGAAAACAAAAATATACACTTTGGTTGGGACAACACGTAGATCTATAGATATTCTTATTAGAATGATCAGGTATGACATTGATGAGAGGTGTACTATCTTGAAAGATAGAAGTTACCACCCTACAAAGGACTTAATCACTTGAATAAGGACTCTAAGGACTATGGGTCTTCGTATGTACCAGAGATTCTTCCCCTACTTTATATGGAAAAGTAAAGCAGGGTTTATTTTAAACTGGGTTCGTTAAGTTCCCTATCCCTATGGAGGCAAGCCCCATAGTTAATTACATCTTAAGGAATGAGATTCCTTAAGAATACTCTCGATTAAGGTAAAAGATCATTATCTTCAAAGATTTCAAAGATAGGACTATCAATCAATTGATTTATTTTTTGAAGATCAAATGGGATTGATCAAATAGGAGGGAGTTCTTTTTAGAACCAAAGGAAGATAAGTAGGAGAATCTTACAGTGCTAGGAAACCTACAAGCATCTCAAACTATCCTATGGTTAGGCTTTACCATTTTGAAATTGAAGTGAATTACTTGTTTGAGTTGAATTTTCATTAGAGATTTAGGGCTTATAATTCCACAACACAAGATTATGAAATGCCTAGGAGGTAAGGATTTATGCTTGTGGCCCGTAAAGGGGAGAAGCAATCTTGAAACCTAAATCTAGGGGAGCTTCGACGAGGGCCAAAAGCATGACCTAAATCTAAGGCAAAAATGGGTATATGATTTACCTCCATAAGAGAGGATAAACCACTCGATTGTTGGACTTATAACCGCCTAGGGGTGGCTGCCAACTAACTCCTCCTACGATTTTAAATACATGTAGGCAAGTCATATGCTTTTGAAAGATAGCTAAGGTGTTATTTATTTAGAAAGAGACTAAGTCCTTAAACACACTCCCTAAGAGACTAGATCATGTAGGGCATTAGTAATGACTTAAATCTAATGCAAAGTTTTCATATGTTTTATTTTCATTTTTGGACAATTCATTTGACCCGGGCTATAGGATTCATATGCCTAATGCATGAGAATTTAGATTGTGGGCCAAAATCATTTAGAAAAGAGGTGTGTTTCCACCATGGCTCTCAAAGGTCAATCCAAGTTCTTTGGCATGGGTGGAAGCCCTCCAAATCAAAAATAAAATAATATGCTTTTTATGCATGATGTGAGAAAAAAAATACAATATCAGCTAAGGGGTTGCTAATTCTTTTATCTTGATTTATAACCAAAGCTTTAAATGAGGTTATGAGTTATTTTTTTTTTGAGTTGATTAATTTGGTAGAATATTTATTTTTTCCTAAGAGCCTAATCGTCATCTAGGCCATACATCAAAGCAAGGAAGAAACGAGGAAACATGCCATCTTAATGCACAAGCTAAACAAACATCAAACATTTTATAAAGTTAGAGAAAAAAATAAGAGGACATTTGTGGTCAAGCTCCACCACACAAACCCAAAAAAATTGGGTAGCCGAGCTCTACACCTATACAACTCGGATTATAAATGAATTACAAAAAGGAATTCATGTTATGGAGGTCTTCATTCTTCTTTTCTTTTTTCTTCTTTCTTCTTTTGGTTCCTTCTTTTGGATGGTTGGAATGTGGATGTTCCAAAGACTTCACATGGTACATAAGACATAGTCTTATAACCAATGTTCATCCTAATCCCCCATAACAATCATTCCAAAATCTAATTGCAAAATTACATGAAAAGAAAAAAAAATCTAACTAAAACCTGCAAAATAGAGATTAGTTAAATAAATCACACATTCCCAAGCATGTATATAAAGAAATTGGACTTAGCACCCCATACATGGGTGGCCAAGTCCACCTGGCCAATTTTGGATTATGCTTAGGGGTATAAGCAACATGCACAACAAAAGAAGTTATATTTTAATTATAGAGCCCCTTAAGCACAATCCCTTATAGAAGATAATGATTAGACTAAATCATCTACCATTCATTCTACGCACATACACCCTAACATCCAGACTAAAACATCACATCACAAAACAAAAGAAAATATCAAACCATGCACCACCCTAACATAGGACTATAAGTTGTGACTTAGCCAAATGTGTTTGTCATGTAAGGTTTGTGTGGTATGCATAGCTAGGCTTTAAGGTTAGGATTTTCTAAGTGTGAACAAGTTCAACTTAGAAGGGTGGTCTCATTTAAGTTGTTTAGTTTATTTGGTTGATTTTTATTTGATGATTATAATTTAGTTTGAATGAACCTACTTAATTGCTAAGTTGTAAAGAGAGGGAGAAGAGAAGAGAACTTCTCTTTCCTCCCTACCTTAAGTAATTTCTAAGGAAGATTCATTAATTATTTTTTTAGTGAATGTTTTATTATGTATTTTAATTAATCCTAAATTTAGATTTTCCATATTCAAAAAGAAAGGCATTTTAAGATTAAGTAATGTGAATTACTATCACAACACATAAAACATTTTATTTCTTTCCCACATGTGTATCATGCATATGAATGAATCCTAAGCATATATATACATGTGATGCAAGTATTTAGCACATCATAATGATGAATGCTATGAGAGGATGCTTAAAGAAATTTGGAATGTTTCATGTATGCATGATTTTGTTAAATAGAAGAGAGTGATTCTTCTATCCATTTTGCATATGCACATTTACAAGTATAAAAGACATAAGTGAGTACGACGTCATTGTTAACACCAGGGGTGTAAGATATAAGACCTACTTTGGGCTACTTAAAATCTCGTAATCCTGGGGCTGTCCAGAATAATATACCACTTTTCTTAAATACATGTGCATGTACAAAAAGAAATGCATGGAAAGAGAATCATTTAAAAGTTTATGTTTGTTTGTTAAGTAGAAGAGAGTGACACTTTTATCCAATTTTCATATGCACATTTACAAGAATAAAAAACATAAGTGAGTATGGCCTTTGTTAGCACTAGGGGTGTAAGGTACAAGACCTACTTAGGGCTACTTAATGCAACCCCGGGTTGTCCATACTAATATACCACTTTTCTTAAATACATGTTCATGGACACAAAGAATTGCATGGAAAGAGAATCATGCAAAAGTTTATGTTTGTTTGTTTGATTTTGGTTATTTAATTTATATCTGTTACATGGAATTCCTTCTTGAGTCATTACATAGGAGTGTATAGGAATGGATTTCAAACAAGTGTTATGTCCTTTTCAAATGGACTATACACTTTGCAAATCCTACATAAACCTATGTTAAGAAAGAGAAGAAAAGTCACATAACAAATTTTATACTATTCACATGCAAGCTCATAAGTACTTATAGATAGCATAATTTTCATTTGTAATATTTGGTTTATAAGTTTTGAAAATAGTTTTGAGTTTAGTAGTGATAATAGCTATTCATATTCTTACTTTAGCCATAATATGAAATTTGAATTAAGGAAAATATTTCATTTTAATTTGATTTTTCAAAAGACATGAATGCATAATTTTCATATGACATACACATTTAGCATGCTAGGAAAGAAATAAAGTGATGTAAGCATGTAACTTCACACACCCTAATTAATTACTAAAGTCAGTCTTATGAAGTAAGATCATTTAAAGAGAATCAAAAGTTGTTTAAAGAGTTTTTCATTTTTATTTTGAGTTTGATTTGAATTAGGAAATGTGAAAAGGTTTGCTGTTCCTAACCCATTCCCACATGTGTATATTTTTTAGTTTAATTTTTAAGTGATTAGATTAATTTTATGCTTTGGTTAGGTTAAGGTGTAGATTAAGTTCATTAATTACCCCTTACATATACCACTTTAACATATTTAATCAAATAATTATGAGCTAATGTATGACATAAAACCATATGGAATTTAAATAATGTTCCTAAGAAAGAAAGGGGCCTAATGTATTTGGCTCATAATTAATTATTAATTAAGATAAAGGGTTTCATTTAAGTACTTTCATAACCCTTCCCACACATGTGGGTTAAGTATGATTTCCTTAAGCTACTTAGGTTATTGAACACCTAAGCATCTACCCAAGAAGGAAGTGATTGAATTTTAGAATGTTTTGAAAACTTTTATCAAGTTAATTAAGTAGGTCATTGGTAGATTAGCCCTTAATTAAATTTAGATTAAGGATGGAAAGGGGTTTAGGGAATGGCTTGGGAAAATACCCCAAACACATTCCATAAACCCCCTCTTCACTTAAATAAAATTTAATTAACTTAATCAAGAAATTACAATTGTTCACATGCTTAATTAAGCTTAATTACATTAAGAGAGTGATTAAGGGTTCATTAATTAATTTCCTTGATTAACTCATTAATAAATTTCAAGAAAATTAGGCCAAGTTGAAGTCACCCCACTAAACATGCCTGAGAAGTTTGGAATTAATTAATGAAGTCATTAGGGTTATTATGTTTTCAATAAACCCTAATTAAGAAAATCTACTATTCAAATTCAATTATATACAATTTTATTAGATTCTCCTCTAAATTGTCTTTAAAATGAACCTAAGTTTGTATTTTTTTTTATATTTTTAACAATTAGTTATGAATTTAGGAAGTTTCATTTGATTTAAGTGATTTTTATGAAGTTTGTTAATTTATTTTATTAAAATAAATCATTTGAAGCTAAAAATTCAATATCTTTTAATTCAAAGGTCCTTTTGACCTGAAATTTTTATGGTGGTGTATTTTAGCATCAGTTTCAATCTCTAAAATTTTAATTTAATCTCACATGTATTTTTGCTTTAATTAATGAAATTTGATTTTTACTAAAACTTAAATTAAGCTCAAAATATTTAGTAAAATTTGGAGATTTTGGCTTTTTTTGATTCCTCTCAGGAAGATGAATCCAACGAGCCTTGTTTGCAATTTTTGGTTAAGTAGTTTATTTTTTTATGAATTTTTGAAGTTTCAGGTGATTTAAATATTTTTTCAAATCAGAAAAATCTGATTTTCCTACTTAACACAGTCACCACCATGCTTAGCACTGATGTGGCAACGCGGTGCCACATGGTGTCGCACGATTGGATGCACGGTCTCGTGTGGCACCAGCGCTCCACATGGCGCCGCACAATTAGCGTGTGGTGCCACATTAGCCGGATGAGCGAATAATCGACATTGATCGCGCGCGTGATTTGACCTTAATCATTCGATCACATCGATGGGATCGATCGCGCATGATCCAGAGGTAAGAATTGCATGATCGGTGTGCGATCTGACTGTCCGATCACATGAACTACGAAATTAGAGGGTCCAGATTGCATCAAGCGATATGAAAGCCAGGATTGCATAATTCGAGCTGTTCGATCCCACGAACTGTAGGATTGGACGGTTGCTGTTATCTGGCAGCCATGAATAGTAAACAGGAGTATTTTTGAAAAAAATGAGAAATTCTAAGTGAAAACTTTCCCAGATGGACTCATTTTCATGTCGATTCGCATAGAAAATTTTTTATTTTCTAATTGGGATGATTTAAAGTAAAAATGGGATTATCTAGGGTAAATTTCTAAAAATTGCACAAAAAATTATCACAAATGATGGATCTTAAGGTCAGCTATGATTTTTGAAAGTTACCACACTAGGGATGATTTTTGGCGGTGGTGATGACTCGAGCACATTGAGTAGGGGAAGAGGCCTTAGAATGAGCTTGGATCTTCCCCTTCACGTTGAAATGAAGTTTCCACTGGTGATCATCATTTTCTAGCTAAAATCTACTTCATTTTGGAGTATTTCTCTCCAAAATGAAGTGGGGGTGATTGCCAATGGGTTTGGGAGCTCTAGGAGAGGGAGAATAAGAGCAATGAGTGAATGTTTTAGCCTCTAATGCCTTGGAATGAAAAGTGAACGAAAATCACTCTTTTATTTAAATTTTGATTCCAAACTCATGTCATTTGGCTTGGGGTGGTTAGGAATGAAAGAGAACCATCCTAGGTGACTCACTTTGGTTGGCTAAGGCATGAAAAGTGGCTATGAAGGAAAAATGGGTGTCCTAGCCAAGGGGAGGTGAGAGTCCTTCATGCCAAGTGTTCCAATGGGAGAGGTTCGGTGATTTCACCTCCCCATGAGTCATGGCTGCCCAACCACTCCATGGGTCAGAAAATCAGTATCCTTAGTGCCTATGTGAACCAATGGATGAGTGTCAAGTGACCAAGAAATGACCACTTGTGCAAGTGTCTTTTCTCATGGGATGTCCTTGACCAAAGGGCAAAGTGGTCATTTGGCATTGAATTTGATTTGCGCAGATTTAAAATGAGTCAAAAGTAAGTTGAACCAAATTTCATGTCATTTAAATTTCATTTGGTTTAATTTGGGTCAATTTTACCCATTTGGGTCAATTTGGGTCAATTTGACCCATTTGGGTCAAATTGGGTCAAAATGAGTTAGCTTGACCAATTGGTCAAATTGGGTCAAACTAAGAGTTGGGTGAAGTTCAAATGACTATTAGGATTACATTGGTTCAATTGGTTTCAATCATTTTGGTTAAATTTGGATTTAATTTGGATTTTGGCCAATTTGGTTCTTTAGGTCAATTTGGGCTAAGTTAACCAATTTGACCCAATTGACCAAATTGACTTGAATCATGGCTTGGTTTGGGTTTGGTTGATCATTTGGAATTTATTGTAGGCTTTGTTTTCATAAATTTTGGTTTGATTTGATTTTGACTTGATTTGACCTTTTAGGTCAAGTTGGGTTCATGGTCAATTAGGCTAGGATGGGTCTAGTTGGCCAATTGATCAAATTAGGTTTAATGAAGGCTTTGTTCAAGTTCAATAATCAATTTGGAGTAAACTTAAGCCATTAGTTGCAATCAATTTAGTTTAGGTTGCAATTTGGCTAGTTTAGGTTCATATGGGTTAAAGGGTTGACTTGGTCAACAGGCTAGGTTGACTTGGTTTGACCCAATTCATGATAATTGATTAACCTATGATGATCAACTAACTTGACAAGAAGTTTGGATTGGCTTAATTCACTTTGATTTGAATTGAATTGGATTTTGGTTCATGTAGGTCAAATTGGCCACTTTGGGGGCAAGTGAGCCAATTGGGTTTAGTTGGCTTGATCAAGGCTTGATTCAAGTTTGGTTGAACTCACATATGGACTTATGATTGAAATAAAAATCCATTTGCAAGAGATTTAGAGTCAAATGGGTTTTGATTCATTTTACAATTTCAAGTCAAAAGGGTGAATATGGGTTTAACTTGGGTTTGATTTTTTAATTTAGTTTTGGTTTGGTAATTGAAGTTTAAGTTTATATTTGGATTCATGATTGAAGGATTGATTGAATCATGAAAAAAAACCTTGGATTTGGCTTGATTTGAGTTTGATTTGGCTAAGTTTAAGAATTTGACTTGAAAGGCTTAGATTGAATTTTGGTTGAATTTGGATTTGAGTTTTGGATTTAGTTTTGGATATTTGAATTTATATTTCATTTATATTTGTGAATATAAATGAGAATATAAATGGGTTATGAGAAATTTTCTTGAATTTGAATTAATTTGGAATTGATTTGAGCTAATTCCATAAGATAGAATCAAAGGGCTTAGGAAATATTATCGGAATTTGAATTTGAGTTTTGGATTCAGTTTGATGATTTGAATTTATATTTCAATTATATATGAGAATATAAATGAGAATATAAGTGGGTTATGAGAAATTTCTTGAATTTGAATTATTTGGATTTGATTTAAGCTAAGTCCATAAGATAGAATCAAAGGGCTTAGGAAATATTTTTGGAATTTGGATTTGGTTATGGATTTCAATCATGGGTTTCAATTATTTGGAATTGATTCATGATTTGAGAAAATCCATTGAAATTGATTTAAGGTTTGATTTGGAGTTGAAGTTGATATGAGTTTGGAGTTTGTCTTGAGAGAAGGAAGTGAGGATTTTGTTAAGGTTATAGGGTAGACAAATTTTCCTAACACCCCTAAGGCATAACCTATTCCTATGGCTAAACCTTCTAAGTCACTAGGGTTTAGTTAAGTATTTACCTAATCATTAGAAGTGTCTTAAGACTAAGGAACTCTTAATATCTAAGAGGAGTCTTATGTCTAAGATGGAGGAGTTGAGAGCTCATTCTAAAAATGAGGTCAATAAAGGGTGCCCAATAGGTGTGGTGTGACTGACAAGGCATACAGCACGTATTGGTGTTGGTCGAGATAATCAACAACATTGAATGATCAGAAGCACTAACATAAATGATCTACTCCCAAACCAAAGGTGTAGAAGAAATCAAGAGCTTAGTGCATTGTGAGTCTACTCATGTCAGAGACATAAGAGAGTGAAGGAGGAATCCATTAGGGATTGATTATGTGAACCTTCCACTAAGGGGAAAGGTTCAAGTCATCCGCTGAGGGATGAGAGGTTTGATTTGATTTGAGTCTCACTGGGGAGAAAATTTGATTTGATTTATTGATCGCTCCACTAGGGATAAAAATGTGAACTCTCCATTGGGGGAGCAAGTCCAAGTCATCCATTGGAGGAAAAAGGGGTTGTGAAATCCGCTGAGGGATTAGAATTCGGGGTCCACTGGGGGAACTAGAAAGATTTGCATCTCATGGAGGAGAAGCAAATAGATTTAATTTAATTTGATTATTTTGATTATTTAGCTTTGTTTGGGGAATAGGGTTTAATTTATTTTATTTTAACTCCACTGAGGGAGGTTGGTTGATTTGTTTCAGATTTTTAAATTTTGAGATTTTGAGATAGATCTTATTGGTTTACGATGGGCTATACTAAGTAGGGGCCATGATGGCCTTGATCTAGCTCAGATTTACCAATTTAAAGGGGTAGTCCAAAGTAGGGCTATCCAACCAAAGAAATGCCTTTTAGTTTGCAGCAGATGTACTAGGAAGAAAGCATAGTAGACTTATATCCTCCAAAGTAGGGACATGTTGCCGGGGTGATCAGTTGGTGAGGCAATAGAATGAACACAACCTAGGGCTAACTATTGAGTGAATGCCACTAGTGGACTTAAATAAGCTCAAAGATAGTCAAAATTAATTTCATTTTAAATTTTATTTTGATTTAGATGAATCCAATTGGTTTGCGATGGATTACACTGAGTAAGGATCATGGTAGCCTCGACCTACTATAGATTTACCAATCCAAAGGGGTAGTCTACTAACCACATAGTAGGACTATCCAACCAAAGGAATGCCTTTCAATTTTTAGTAGCTAATCTAATGAAAAAAGCTTGGGGACTCACATCTTCTACTACAAAAGACCATTGGAGTTACATTAGTGAGGTAACATGTTGACTCGACCTAGGGCTGACTGCTGAGTGAATGTCATTGGGAGACTTAAATCAACTCAAGGATAGTCAAAGTTAATTTCATTTTTAATCAATTTTTATGGATCCCATTAGTTTGCGATGGACTAAGTAGGGGCCATGGTGGCTTTGATCTAATTCAGGTTTACCAATCCAAAGGGAGTAGCTTCCCGTAGTGGGGAGAACTAACCAAAGGGTGCCTTTCAGTTTAAAGTAGCTAATCTAGGGAAGAAAGCTCGGGGACTCACATCTTCCATTACAAAAGACTACTGGAGTGACACATTTGCAAGGTAACATATCAACTTGACCTAGGGCTACCCGTTGGTTTGCGACAGTCATGCTAGATAGAAAATATCGTAGACTTATATCTTCCAAAGTGGGATGACTACCGGGGTAACCTGTTTGTGGAAAATAGATTGAACCCAACCTAAGGGTGACTACGGAGAGAGTGCCGACCCGAGGAGCTATCTCTACTCAAGTAGTCAGGCAATTCTTATAGGGAGTTCTGCTCACACTGCCCTAAAGTTAGGATGCCTGCTTATTAAAAGGGGCCCTTTGGGAGCTTGAATTCCTAATCCACATAAGAATTAATTTATTTATTTTGTTTGTTTATTTATCATGGACCCTGTTATTTTGAGATGGATCATACTGAGAAGGAGCTTATATTAGCTTAGACCTATCTCAGATTTACTGAACTAAGGGAGAATTTGCACATCTGCTTAACAAATTCTTCAACCACAAGGGTGGTTACTATGAAAGGGGACTGTCCAATCCAAAAGTAACATGGGTAGTGTCTAAATGGGATCCAAAAGTAACATGGGTAGTGTCTAAATGGGATCACAAAAGAAGTGATCCAAATAGAGTGCCCACACGGGATGGGGTCGCTAAGGGCTTGATCCAAAACCCTGGAGAAGATGACATAGCTAGTCATATGTCAAATAGTTATTCAGTGGGAAACTCAAGGAGAAAGCTCAGGGACTCACATATGCTAAGAGTGGTGTATCCACCGGGTGAGTCGCTGTCAGCATAGCGAACATCAACCAACTTAAGGTGCCCATCAATTTGTGACAATCATCCTAGGAAGAAAGATCAGGGACTCATATCTTCCTCAAGGAATCAGTCGGATAATCTATTCGCCCGACAGTGCCATACTGAGTGAATGCCACTAGGGGACTTCTATCAGCTCAAAGATAGTCAAGATGAAAGGAGCCTCAAGGGACTTATCCTAAACCTCAAATATACTCAACCTCATTAGAACATGATGGTTAGTTCAAGAAGAAAGCTCAAGGACTCACATCCTCTTAAACAACATCAACATGAGGTAACTTACTGGCTGCATAGTGAAGCCTACCAAACTAACAAAGTGCTCATTGGTTTGCAATGGGCAAGTCAGGAAGAAAGGGGGACTCACATCCACCTAACAAATGACCATTGGGGTAATGAGTGAGTGCCAAAGGGGGCTTGCTCCCACATCAAAATAGCTTGAGATAAAAGATATTTGTTTATTATTTTGCATGTGTTAAAAGGAATAGGATGCCTCTCGGGTTATCTTACACCTACCTTAAACACGGGGATTTTGATGAAATGATGCCACGGATGGCAACGGGGACTCCCACCAAGAAAAGATGTCACTTGGGGTTTCTTATACCTAATTTAGTTGTGCTAGTCAAAATAGGATGCCTCTTGGGTTATCTCACACTTATTCTAGTAGTGTTTGGGAATGTGTTTAATTTATGTTTGTGTTGTGAAGAAGGATAGGATGCCTTTGGGTTTTCTTACACCTATCCTAAACACGTCATGGCAGATTTATAAAACAAGCATATAACACTCCGAATGAAGAGAAGATTTTGATGAATTGGAATGAAATTTTGTTCTTTTGATGATAATTATTTTCAAACATGTTTTTATGGGTAATATTTCTTCAAATAGAGCCCATTAATTGGAAGCATCGGATGTTCCCCTTTAAAATCAACTAGCTGATATGATCCTTCTTGGTATTCCTTTTCTATGACATAGGGGCCTTCCCAAGTAGGTTCAAACTTGCCTCCCATCTTTCGACGGGCAACAATTGGTCTCCTTAGGACTAATACAAGTTCTCCTACATGAAAAGACCTAGGGTGAACCAACTTGTCGTGAGCTTGAATCAGTTTGGCTTTATATAACTTGAGGTTTTGGCATGCCCATAAGCGCCTCTCCTCCAAACCTTTGAGCACTTCTAATCATAACTTGGCATTCTGCTCTATAGTGATTTGACTACCCAATATTGTCCTTAGTAAGGGAAGCTGAACTTCTAATGGAATGGCTTCAGACCCATAAACTAAGGAAAATAGAGTAGATCTAGTCGGGGTCCTGTATGTGGTGCGATAGGCCCACAAGACTTCAACCAACTGCTCATGCCACAGTCATTTGTGTCATCAAGAGTCTTCCTTAATATTTGGATAAGAGTCTTGTTGAATGCTTCTGCTAGATTATTTTCCCTCGAGTAGTAGATGGTAGAGTATCTCCAATCTATGTTATGTCTTTGGGAAAAGCTATTGATTTTAGTGCTCTTTGAATGCAGCATTATTATGAATATAATTTGTTGAGGCACCCACAAGCTATATACTATATAGTGCCTGAAAAATTGGAGCACATGCTGAGCTGTGACTTCTCTAAGTGGGATTGCCTCCGCCCACTTAAAAAAGTAGTTGGTGGAAGAACAATGAACCGATGACCCTTGGAAGAAGGAGGATCGATCGGACCCACAATGTCAGTACCCCAACACTCAAATGGCCATAAAGATAATGTAGGATGTAGAATATTGGGTGGTTGATCTCGGACCACACCATGTACCTCACATTGGTGACATCTCCTAGCTACATCCATGCCGTCTGTAATCATTGAAGGCTAGTAGTATCCTAGTCTCTAGATCTTTGCTTTCATCTTTAGATCGGATTGATGTTCGATAAAAGTGTACTATCACTCATCCTATGGGTTTCATGTTTTTCCAGACAATGTAACCATATATGATCGAAAGACTGTCGGTATAAGGTGCTGCTATGAGAGTGTAGGAAAGAGCTCTCTATTTCACCTAGTGTGCTAGTGATTTCTCTTGAGGTTATTTTCCTATATTTAAATAATCCATGAATGGTTGCCTCCAATCTGAATACTCATCCTTTTGGAAATGGCAACCTCCCCTTTAAGAGAGAATCTTTCAATGAGTTCAGCATCAATAAGGGATAAGACTTTCTTATTTTGGACCCTTATTAGAATGGACTCATGTTTCGGGCATGCCAACTCCTTGGCAAGCTTGGCTAATGCATCTGCTACTGCATTCTCTCCTTGAACAATCTTGTAGATGGTAACCTCTAATTTGGGCCAACGGCTTCATGGTGTACTCATGGTAATGATGAATCTTGGGTTTGAGAACCTTGTAGATCCAGCAATCTAGTTGATGATAAGCAGAGAATCCCCAAAGATGTTGATGCTTTTGACACTCACTATAATGGCTAACTCTAGACCAACAATCAAAGCCTTATATCCGACTTTATTATTGTTGTAGGGATTGGAGAGATAGTATGAGAATCTCATCACATCATGGCCTGGAGTCAGAGAACTATTCATATCATGGCCTTCCATAGAAGAGTAGATCATGGTTCTTCTCCTTTATGAAAGGAAGCCGCACCATCAAAATACATCTCCCAATAGTAATTTTTAACCTCCCCTAAGTTCATGATTTGTTCTTCAGGGAGATTATCACTAAGTGGGGAATTAGCAGGAAGTGGGTGTGCTATTAAGAAATCTGCTAGTACTTGTCCTTTCATCGCATGGAGGGGTACGAATGTGATATCAAACTATGAGAGAATCATGGACAAATGTACAAATTATTCAGATAACATTGGCCGTGTCATGAGGTCGTAGCTTTTGAGATGTGAAAATTAAAGCTAATAATGCTTCTCAATAGGTGGATAGTTTACTTCAGCAGGAATCAGATGACAGCTGAGATAGTACAGATTCTCCTTCCCTTCATCATTGGCTTGGGCCAACAAAGTGCCAAGGGAGTTGTCCAATGTAGTAGTGTAGATGATAAGTGGCTTGCCCAGGATAGGGGTTACTAAAACTGGCGGCTTCACTAAATATTGCTTGATATCTTCAAAGGCATGCCGACACTTTTCATCCCACCTAAACTTAGCATCCTTTTTGACAAGTGCTAAAAATGGTTTGTATTTCCCGATAAGATGGAGATAAAGTATCTTAGATATGCCAACCGCCCTTAGAATTATCTAAGTTGGGTTAGGCTTTTAGGGGGTGGCATTTCTAAGATGGCTTTGATCTTTTCTAGATCTATTTCTATTCCTCGATATTGGACAACAAACCCAAGGAACTTCAAAGCTACTCTGAATGCACACTTCAGGGGGTTTATTTTGAGGTTAAATTATCTTAACCATTCAAAATTACTCTCAAGTGAAAGAGATGGTCTTCTTTTTCCTTGCTTTTGACTACTAGATTATCAACATAGTATTCAACTTGATGATGAATGAGTTCATTGAAGATATGAGTCATGGCCGTTGGTATGTAGCACCAACATTTTTAAGGCCGAAAGGCATGACTTTATAACAATAGATTCTGATCGAGGTTCAAAAGAAGTGTTTCTTTCATCCTCAGGGGCCATCTTGATTTGGTTGTAGCCAGATGACCCATCCATAAAGGAGAATATTGCATGAGATGAGGCAATGTCCACCATTAATTCTGGTATATGAAGTGAAAAACCATCCTTAGGACATGCCTTATTTAAGTCCCTAAAATTGATGCATATGTAATGGCCATTTTTTTTTTAGGTATGACATTACAACCAAGTAGGATATTTTCTTCCTGATGAAACCAAAGATCGATCGCTTGATTTTAAATGACTGTTGTTCAATTTCTAATCGCATGCGTCTAGGAGCTTGCTAGATAGGGTTAGCATTAGGGTCTATTGCTAGCTTGTGGTCTGCTACATCAGGAGATAATCAAGCATTTTTTCATAACTCTATGCAAATCAGTCCTTAAACTCAGTCATTAGCTTAACTAATTCATTGGTTTCTTTTTCATTCAGTAATGAACTGATGTATGTCGGGCGTGAATCTTCTTCTGTCTTGAGGTTGATTTCTTTAAGCTTGTCAATTGTTGAATGGATTTCTTCTTCAAATTCTAGCGGTGCATCTTTGATTTAGAGATCATCTGGATCATCTGAAGTTTCTAAATACACTTTCTCACAAGATTTTACGTGGTTGGATAAGAACCTATCAGACTCTAGGTGATTGGTGACAACTAAGTAGTAATCTTCATCAGGACCTATAAATGGATCCTAATCTTGATTTTATGCTTGTATTATTCCATAGCTTTTCAAAGTATTCTGACCTATGCTTAGACCATGTGTGACGAATTAAACCCTTCTTCGTAAGATTAAGAGCACAAGGTGAATACCAATCAAAAGGCAATTCCATTAATTCCTTATATGAATCTTCCTCAAGTTCTACATCAACTTTAGGACTTGAGGATGATGATCCTAAAAAGAATTTCTTCACTTCATATCCTTGGAAGACTGAGGGGCTTCCTTAACTACTAAATCTTTAACTTTTTGAGATGAAAGTGAGGTCAGAGCTAAGGTTCCTAACTAATGTCTGATAGTTTCATATACACCTGATTCGAATACTTTCATGCTTTGACTGGAGGCCCAGTATTCATCATTGTTTGGCTCAAGTGTCACCTTTAAGGAAACCATGTGAGAGGGGTTGGCTGGTATGCTAATCACATTAGACTCATCCTCTGAGCTGAATTCCAAGTCTAGATGAATAGTAGGGGTACTCCTATGAATTGGAACATAACCCCTATTGGCTAATGGAAAATCAGGGGGTCTTCCACCTCTAGGACTACCTCTGGATCTACCTCTGCCTCTGCCTGGTGGAGGTCAAGTCATCCTACCCATATGTCCATATGATGGAATGAATTGTGGGTGGAATGTAATATGCAGCACCTCTTCTTCAACGCCCTTTTCTCGTTCACTTGAACTTTTATTTTTCTTTTAATTTTTTTCTCTTTTTCTTCTCTTCCTTTTGTCTCTTTTTCTTTTGCTTCTGAATTTAGACCAAGTTCACGAGAAAAGGTATTTTGAGGAAGATAGTATGTCGCATCTTCATAAATCTCAACCTCTTTGATTGAAAATGGCTTTTCGTCACCTTTAACACAGTACTCAATCCCATCCTTTCTAAACTTAATGCACTAATGGAGAGAGGATGGAATCATCTTATTCTGATGTACCCAAGGCCTATTGAGCAAAGCTGTGAATGAAGTATTCAAATCAATTATGTAAAATTTGGCTTCAATTTTCCAATCACATACTTTCAAAGGTAACACTATGGAACCTAATGCCCTCTTGCCTTGTTCATTGAATCCTCTCAATATCATCCAATCTCCTCAGAGTGTAGAGATGTCAATCTTCAAATAGGCAAGGGTCTTTAGACTCATAATGTTCAACGATGCACCTGGATCAACAAGAACTCTGGAAAGTCTGAATTGACCCATGTCAATTATAATGTAGAGGGGACGGTTGTGCTCCATATACCCCAAAAGAAGGTCTTCATCTGTAAAGGTGATCCCTTGGGCTTCTCTTGAATAATGTGCCTCCTCCCCAATAGCAGTAAGCTAAGCTAAGCATATTTTAGGATCAAGAAGAGCCTTGATTAATGACTCCCTTATCTATTTGGATAAGATAAGGGAATCATATATGCTTAGCTTAGATGGCTACTTTCTTAGGTGAGAGAGGACATTGTAGTCCACCTTGGGCTAATCCTCCACAAGCATATCCAAGGGTGGAACATCCTTTGGAGGGGCTTCCCGATCATCTGAACCAATGCCTTGTCTTCCTCTATTTGAGGTGCTACCCTAGGAGCTAGAACCTTGCCACTATGGAGATTAACTTGGTGATCTCTTATGGTAGTTTAGTGGAAGATTCTACCTGCTCATCAGGCTCACCTACAGCTTCTCCTATAGGACCTTCAAAATCAAATGATTCTAAGTCTATCTCAAGAGGTGAACCCGTATTATTCAGAGAAGGAAAGTCCATCTCTGAATCAGAATGGGGAAGATCAGAGTTGTTATAATTATTATTTACACTTGAGGAGTTTTCTTGAAGAGTAGAGTTAGACAACCCATCAGAAGTGACACAAATATAATTCAAACTAGCTTTATTCCTTGATTTCTTGGATTTGAAGGAGGTACATAGTAGAAATATAATAAAGTAAGTGGGGTGAGGGATTTGATGCTTTCATCCGTCGATATGATGTCTACTAGAAGAAGAGCTAGTTGAAGTAGAAGTGCTCATAGAAGTAGTAACTATAACTATGTACTATCTAGGAAGATAGAAGTCACCACCCTATAATGGACCTAATCACCTGAATAAGGACTCCTAAGGACTATGGGTCTTCATATGTACTAGAGATTCTTCCCCTACTTTATATGGAAAAGTAAAGCAGGGTTTATTTTAAATCGGGTTCATTAAGTTCCCTATGGAGGCAAGCCCCCATAGTTAATTACATCTTAAGGAATGAGATTCCTTAAGAATACTCTCGATTAAGGTAAATGAACATTGTCTTCAAAGATTTCAAGGATAGGACTATCAATCAATTGATTTATTTTTGGAAGATCAAATGGGATTGATCAAAGAAGAGGGAGTTCTTTTTAGAGACAAAGGAAGATAAGTAGGAGACACTTACGATGCTAAGAAACCTAGCAAGCATCTCAAACTATCCTATGTTTGGGCTTTATATTTTTGAAATTGAAGTGAATTACTTATTTGAGTTGAATTTTTATTAGAGATTTAGGGCTTATAATTCCACAACAAAAGATTATGGAAATCCCTAGGAGGTGAGGATTTATGCTTGTGGCCCATAAAGGGGAGAAGCAATCTCAAAACCTAAATTTAAGGGTGCTTTTGAGGCCAAAAGCATGACCTAAATCTAAGGTGAAAATGGGTATATGATTTACCTCCACAAGAGAGGATAAACCACCCAACTATTGGACTTACAATCGCAATGGGGGTGGCCACTAACTAACACCTCCTACAATTTTAAATAGATGTAGGCAAGTCATATGCTTTAAAGTTTCTATATGTTTTATTTTCATTTTTTGGATAATTCAATTTGACTCAGGCTATAGGATTCATATGCCTAATGCATGAGAAATTAGATTATGGGCCTAAAATCAACTAGAAAGGAGGTGTGTTTCCACCATGGCTCTCAAAGGTCAAGACAAGTTCACTGGCATGGGTGGAAGCCCTCCACATCAAAAGTGAATAAATATGCTTTTTATGCATGATGAGAAAGAAAGTACAACATCCAGCTAAGGGGTTGCTAATTCTTTTATCTTGATTTATAACCTAAGCTTTAAATGAGGTTATGAGTTGTTAATTTTTAGTTTTGAGTTTTAGTTTTGAGTTGATTAATTTTGTAGAAGATTTATTTTTTTCTAAGAGCATAATCGCCATCCAGGCAATACATCAAAGCAAGGAAGAAATTAGGAAACATGCCATCTTAATGCACAATCTAAACAAATATCAAACATTTTATAAAGCTAGCACAAAAGAATAAGAGGCCATTTGTGGTCAGGCTCCACCACACAAATCCAAAAAGAAATTGGGAAGCCGAGCTCTACCCTTATACAAATAAGATTACAAATGAATTATAAAAAGGAATTCATGTTATGGGGATCTTCATTCTTCTTCTCTTCATTCTTCTTTCTTCTTTCTTCTTTCATCTTTTGGTTTCTTCTTTTAGATGGTTAGAATGTGGATGCTCCAAAGGCTTCACATGGTACATAAGACATAGTCTTATAACCAATGCTCATCCTAATACCCCATAACAATCATTCCAAAATTCTAATTGCAAAATTACATGAAAAGTAAAAAGGAAAATCTAACTAAAACTTGTAAAATAGAGATTAGTTAAACAAACCACATATTCCCAAGTATGTATATAAATAAATTGGACTTAGCACTCCACACATGGGTGACCAAGTCCACCTGGCCTATTTTGAATTATGCTTAGGGGTATAAGCAACCTGCACAGAAAAGTAGTTATATTTTTATTACAGCGCCCCTTAAGCACAATCCTTGTAAGAAAATGATTAGACTAAATTGTCTTACCATTCATTCTACACACATACACCCTAACATCCAGACTAAAATATCACATCACAAAATAAAAGTAAACATTAAATCATGCACCACCCTGACATAGGACTAGAAGTGTTGACTTATCCTAATGTGTTTTCCATGTAAGGTTTGTGTGGTATGCTTAGCTAGGCTTTAAGGTTAGAAATTTCTAAGTGTGAAAAGGTTCAACTTAGAAGGGTGGTCTCATTTAAGTTATTTAGTTGATTTGGTTGATTTTTATTTGATGATTTTAATTTAGTTTGAATGAACCTACCTAATTACTAAGTTGTAAAGAGAGGGAGAAGAGAAGAGAACTTCTCTTTCCTCCCAACCTTAAATAATTTCTAAGGTAGATTCATTAATGATTTATGTTTAAGGAATGTTTTATTATGTATTTTAATTAATCCTAAATTTAGATTTTCCATAAATAAACCTATTAAAAAAGAAAGGCATTTAAGATTAAGTAATGTGAATTATTATCACAAAACATAAAACATTTTATTTCTTTCCCACATGTGTATCATGCATATGAATGAATCCTATGCATATTTATATATGCTATGCAAGTGTTTAGCATACCTTAATGACAAATGCTAGGAGAGGTTGTTTAAGGAAATTTGGAATGTTTCATGTATGCATGATTTTGCTAAATAGAATAGAGTGATTCTTTTATCCATATTTTATAAACACATTTACAGGTATAAAAGACATAAGTGAGTACGATGCCATTGTTAGCACCAGGGGTGTAAGGTACATGACCTACTTAGGGATACTTAAAGCCTCACAACCCCTAGGTAGTCCAGACTAATATACCACTTTTCTTAAATACATGTCCATGTACAAAAAATGCATGGAAAGAGAATCAAGCAAAAAGTTTATGTTTGCTTGTTAAGTAGAAGAGAGTGACTCTTTTATATATTTTTCATATGCACATTTACAAGTATAAAAGATATAAGTGAGTACTATTATAGCACTAGTGTAAGGTGTACAAGACCTACTTAGGGATACTTAAAGCCTCACAACCCCGGGGTTGTCTAGACTAATATACCACTTTTCTTAAATACATGTGCATGTACAAAAAGAAATGCATGGAAAGAGAATCATGCAAAAAAATTTATGTATGTTTATTTGATTTTGGTTGTTTAATTTATATGTGTGATGTGGAATTCCTTCTTGAGTCATGACATAGGAGTGTATAGGAATGTATTTCAAACAAGTGTTATGTCCTTTTCAAATGGACTATACACTGTGCAAATCCTACACAAACCTATGTTAAGAATGAGAAGAAAAAGTCACATAACAAATTTTATTCTATTCACATGCAAGCTCATAAGTACTTAAAGTTAGCATACTTTTCATTTGAAATGTTTGGTTTATAAGTTTTGAAATATGTTTGAGTTTAGTAGTGATAATAGCCATTCAGATTCTTACTTTAGTCAAAATATGCAATTTGACATAAAAAAACATTTCATTTTTAATTTGATTTTTCAAAAGACATGAATGCATGATTTTCATATGACACACACATTTAGCATGCTAGGAAAGAAATAAAGTGATGTAAGCATGTAACATCACTCGCCCTAATTAATTCTTAAAGACAATCTTATGAAGTAAGATCATTTAAAAAGAATCAAAAGTTGTTTAAAGTGACTTTCATTTTGTTTTGAGTTTGATTTGAATTAGGAAATGTGAAAAGGTTTTCTGGTCCTAACCCATTCCCACATGTGTGAATTATTTTAGTTTAATTTTTAGGTGATTAGATCAAGTTTATGCTTTGGTTAGGTTAAGGTGTAGATTAAGTCCATTAATTACCCCTTACCTATACCACTTTAACATATTTAATCAAGTAATTAAGAGCCATTGTATGACATAAAACCATAAGGAATTTAAATAAGCAATGTGCCTAAGAAAGAAAGGGGCCTAATGCATTTTGCTATAATTAATAATTAATTAAGCTAAAGGGTTTATTTTACTTTCATAACCCTTCCCATACATGTGGGTTAGGTATGATTTTCTTAAGCTACTTAGGTTATTGAACACCTAAACATCTACCCAAGAAGGAAGTGATTGAATTCTAGAATGTTTTGAAAACTTTTATCAAGTTAATTAAGTATGTAATTAGTGGATTAGCCCTTAATCAAATTTAGAGTAAGGAAGGAAAAGGGTTTAGGGAGTGACTTTGGAAAAATTTCAGTTACGTACTATTGCGGAGTTCTTCACATAAATAAAGTTTAATTAACTTAATCAAGGAATTAAACCATTGTTCACATGCTTAATTAAGCCTAATTACATTAAGAGAGTTATTAAGGGTTCATTAATTAATTTCCATGTTTAACTCATTAATAAATTTCAAGAAAATTAAGGGAGGCAGAAGTCATCCCACTAAACATGCCTGAGAAGTTTGGAATTAATTAATGAAGTCATTAGGGAGTAATTAGAGTTATTAAGTTTTTAAATAAACCCTAATTAAGGAAAATCTACTATTCAAATTTAATTATAAATAATTTTATTGGATTATCCTCCGAATTATCTTTAAAATTAATCTAAGTTTGTAGTTTTTGAATTTTTCTACAATTAGTTATGAATTTGGAACGTTTCAGTTGATTTAAGTAATTTTATGAAGTTTGTTAATTTATTTTATTAAAATAAATTATTTGAAATCAAAATTCAATAACTTTTAATCCAAAGGTCCTTTTGACTTAAAAGTTTAATGGTAGGTGTATTATAGCATCAATTTCAATCTCTGAAAATTTCAACTTAATCTCACATGTATTTTTGGTTTAATTAATGAAATTAAATTTTTAAAATTTGGAGATTTTGGGTTTGTTGGATTTCTCTCGGGAAGAACAATACAATGAGCTCTTGTTTAAAATTTTTGGTTAAGTATTTTATTTTCTTTGAAATTTTCAAGTTTCACATGATTTAAATAATTTTTTAAATCAGAAAAATTTGATTTACCTACTTAACACAGTCAACATTGTGCATCGCGTTGACATGGCAATGCAGCGTGATGTGGCGCCGCATGATTGGATGCGCGGTCTTTGCGTGGCATGCGCACCACAATCGTGATGGCGGCGTGGTGGCAGCGTCAACGGATGGCGGGAATGGAATCACGTTAACCCAGACCATCCGATCATCGATCCAATGGTCCATATCAGATTGTGCGATCTAGAGGCCAATAACGAGCGATCATCGTGTGATCTGAGCCATCGATTGCACAAACTACAAGATCGGGCCATCGGATCTCATCGAAATCGGGATCAATCATGATCCGCGCGGTAATCCCTCGAACCACGGGATGGGACCCGCGCTATCGGCCATGAATAGTAATAATAGGGGTATTTTGGAAAATGAGAAATTCTAAGTGAAAACTTGTCCAAATGGACTCGTTGTCACATCGAATCAAACAAAAATTTTCTATTTTCTAGTTGGGATGATTTAAAGTAAAAATGTGAGATTATCTAGGGTAAATTTTTAAAAATTGCACAAAAAACTATTACAAATGAAGGATCCTAAGGCTGGCTATAGTTTTTGAAAGTTACCTCACCAGGAATGACTTCTGCAATGGTGATGACTCGAGCACACTGTTGAGTGGGGGAAGAGGCCTTGAAATGAGCTCGGATCTTTCTTTCACATTAAAATGAAGTTTCCATCGGTGATCACCATTTCCTCATCGAAACCCACTTAGTTTTAGAGTATTTCTCTGCAAAATGAAGTGGGGGTGATTACCAATTGGTTTTGGAGCTCTAGGAGAGGGAGAATGAGAGGAATGGGTGAATGCTTCAGCCTCTAATTTCTTGGAAAGAAAATTGAATGAAACTCTCTCTTTTATTTGAATTTTTAGCTCCAAACTCATGTCATTTGGCTTGGGGTGGTTGGAAACAGAAGAGAATCATCTAAGTGGCTCACTTTGGTTGGATGAGGCATGGAAAGTGGCTGATGAAGGACAAATGGGTATCCTAGCCAAGGGGAGGTAAGAGTCCTTTATGCAAAGTGTTCTAATGGGAGAGGTGAGGTGATTTCATCTCCCCATGAGTCATGGCTACCCCAACCACTCCTTGGGTCAAAAAATCAGTGTCTTTGGTTCTTATGTGGACCAATGAATGAGTGTCAAGTGGCCAAGGAAGAGAAATGACAACTTAGGCAAGTGTCTTTTCTCATGGGATGTCATGTAAAGTGGTCATTTGGCATTAAATTTTATTTGAGCAGATTTCAAATGAGTCAAAAGTAAGTTGGACCAAATTTTATATCATTTGAAGTTCATTTGATTTAATTTGGGTCAATTTGACCCATTTGGGTCAAAATGGGTTAGGTTGACCAATTTGGTCAATTTACATCAAACTAAGAGTTGGGTCAAGTTCAAATGACTATTTTATTGTATTGGTTCAATTGGTTTCAATCAATTTTGGTCAATTTGGTCGTTTAGGTCAATTTGGGCTAAGTTGACCCAATTGACCAAATTGGCTTGAATCATGGCTTGGTTTGGGTTTGGTTGATCATTTGAAATATATTGTAGGCTTTATTTTCAATCAATTTTGGTTTGATTTGACCTTTTAAGTTAAGTTAGGTTCATGGACAATTAGGCTAAGTTGGGTCTAGTTGGACAATTGATCAAATTGGGTTTAATTGAGGCTTTGGTCAAGTTCAATAATCAATTTAGAGTGAACTTGAGCCATTGGTTGCAATCAATTTAGTTTAGGTTGTAATTTGGCTAGTTTAGGTTCATCTGAGTTAAAGAGTTGACTTGGTCAATATGATAGGTTGACTTGATTTGACCCAATTCATGACAATTGATTAACCTATGATGATCAACAAAAATGATATGATGTTTGGATTGGCTTAATTCACTTTGATTTGAATTGAATTGGATCTTGGTTCATGTAGGTAAAATTGGTCACATTGGGTCAAGTGAGCTAATTGGGTTTAGTTGGCCTGATCAAGGCTTGATTCAAGTTTGGTTGAACTCACATATGGGCTCATGATTGAAATATAAATCCATTTATAAGTGATTTGGAGTCAAATGGGTTTTGATTCATTCAAAATTTCAAGTCAAAAGGGTGAATATGGGTTTGACTTGGGTTTGATTTTTGAATTTAATTTTGGTTTGCTAATTAAAGTTTATGTTTATATTTGGATTCATGAGGAAAGGAGCCACTAGGGTACTTATCCTAAACCTCAAATATACTCGACCTAGTCAGCGCACGATGGCTAGTTCAAAAAGAAAGCGTGTAGACTTACATCCTCTTAAATAAGTCAACATGAGGTAGCTTACTGGCTGCGCAATGAGGCCTACCAAACTAACAAGGTGTTCATCAGTTTGCAATGGTCAAGTCAGGAAGAAAGCATGGGACTCACATCCATCAGACAAGTGACCATTGGGTGACACACTAGCAAGTTAGCATGACAACCTGACCTAGAGTAGCTAATGAGTGAGTGCCACAGGGTTTGCTCCCACATCAAAAATAGCTCAAGATAAAAGATATGTGTTTGTTGTTGTGTTTGTGTTTGGGGGAAGATATGATGCCTCTTGGGTTCTCTTACACCTACCTTAATTATGCTAGTTGAAATAGGATGCCTCTTGGATTCTCTCACATCTATTCTGGTAGCGCTTGTGGAATTGTGTGTAATCTATTTTTGTGTTTGAGGAAGATAGGATGTTGCTTGGGTTTTCTTACACCTACCTTAATTATGCTAATCAAAATAGGATGCTTCTTGGGTTTTATCACACCTATTCTAATAGCGCTTGGGGAATTATGTTTAATTTGTGTTTGTGTTGTGAAAGAATGATAGGATGTCTCTTGGGTTCTCTTACACTATCTAAACATGTCGTAGTAGATTCGTAAACATGCAAACAATGCTTCAAATAAAGAGAATATTTTGTTAAAATAGAATGAAATTTTTAAAGATAGAATTATTTTTAAACATGATTTTTATGCGTCATATTTTTTTCAAATAAAGCCCATCAATTGGAAGCATCAGGTGTTCCCCTTTACAATCAATAAGCTGATAAGATCCTCCTTGGTAGGCCTTCTCTATGACAAAAGATCCTTCTCAAGTGGGTTCAAACTTGCCTCCCATCTTTCAGCGGGCAATAATTGGTCTCCTTAGAACTAAAACAAGCTCTCCTACTTGGAAAGCTCTAGAACAAACCTGCTTGTTGTGAGCTTCAATCATATTGGCTTTGTACAATTCAAGGTTATGGCATGCCCGTAGGCATCTCTCCTCCAAAACTTTGAGCTCTTCTAACCAAAACTTAGCATTCTATTCTGTAGTGATTTTACTACCCATTGCTAGCCTTAGTGATGAGGGCTAGACTTCTAATGGTAGAACGGCTTCGGACCCATACTAGAACAAGATAGATGGGAGTTGATGTAGTGGGGTATTACTTCAACTAGCTTCAACTATGTGGCGCGGTATGCCCACAAAGCTTCAACTAGTTGCTCTAGGGCAAACCAGCTTGGCTTTGTACAATTCAAGGTTCTAGCACGCCTATAGGCATCTCTCCTCCAAAACTTTGAGCTCTTCTAGCCACAACTTGGCATTTTGTTTTGTAGTGATTTTACTACCCATTGCTATCCTTAGTGATGAGAGCTGGACTTCTAATGGTAGAAACGGCAGGACCCATACACTAAAGAGAACGGGATGGATTGAGTTGGAGTTCTGTATGTGGTGCGGTATGCCCACAAAGCTTCAACTAGCTACTCATGCCACTATTGCTTATTATCATCAAGTGTCTTCTTTAGTATCTGGATGAGAGTTTTGTTGAATGCATTTGCTAGGCAATTTGCCCTGGGGTAGTATATGGTGGAGTATCTCCAATCTATACCATGTCTTCTAGCAAAGTTTTTGATCTTGGTGCTCTTAAATGTAGTACCATTATCAAATATAATTCATCGAGGCACCCAAACCTATATACGATATGGTTCTAAAAACTAGCACATCTTGGTATGACCTCTCGAGTGGGATTGCTTGCCACTTGGAAAAGTAGTTGGTGGCAGCTAAGATGAACCGATGACCCTTGGAAGAAGGAGGATCAATATAACCCACTATATCAGTACCTTGACACTAAAATGACCATTAGGCCAATGTAGGATGAAGAATGTTGGGTGGTTGATGTAAGACCACACCGTGTACCTGACACTGATGGCACCTCCTAGTTACGCTCATGTAGTATGTAATCATCAAAGGCTAGTAGTACCCTAGTCTCTTGATCTTTGCTTTCATCATCGGACCAGATTGATGCACTCTGCATAGACCTAAGTGTACCTCAGTCATGATCCTATGGGCTTCGTGTTTGTCTAAATAGCATAACTACATTTGATCGAAAGATGGTACAAGGTGCCATCCACGATAGCATAGGAGAGGGCTCTATATTTCATCTGATGGACTTGTGATTTCTGCTGAGGTAGTTTTCCTATGTTCAAGTAGTCTATGAATGGTTGCCTCAATCTAGCTCCTCATCATTTTTGGCAACAACAACCTCCCCTTCAAGAGAAAATCTCTCGACAAGTTTAGCATCAATAAGGGATAGGACTTGTCTATTTTGAAAACTTATTGGATTGGACTCATCTTCTGGACATGCAATTCTTGGCAAGTACCAAAAACATCTACCGCTCTCCTCGAGGAACCTTGTAGATGATGACCTCAAGGATTTGGGCCAACAACTTCATGGTGTACTCGTGGTAGTGAGGAAGCTTAGGTTTTAGAACCTTATAGGATCCGACAATCTGATTGATGACCAGCCAAGAATCATAGATGTTGATGATTTTGATAAACATTATAATAGCTAACTCCAGGCCAATAATCAAAGCCTCATACTCAGCTTTGTTGTTGGTGCATAGATTCGAGAGATAGTATGAGAATCTCATCACATCGCAGTTTGGAGTTAAGAGAACTATTCCTACCCCTACCTTTCTTGGAAGAGTAGATTGTGGTTCTTCTCCTTTTTGAAAGGAAACCACACCATCAAAATACATCTCCCAACGGTGATTGTCAACCTCCCCTAAGTTCATGATTTTTTCATTGGGGAGATCGTCACTAAGCGGGGAATCAACAGGAAGTGAGTGAGTTGTTAAGAAATTTACTAGTGCTTGTCCTTTCATCGCATGGAGGGTATGAATGTAATATCAAACTGTAAGAGAATCATGGACCAATGTGCCAGTCATCCGGACAGTGTTGGCCATTTCATGAGATATTGCAGTGGATTGATTCTTGAAATCAAGTCTACCTTATGAGAAAACATGTAGTGTCGTAGCTTTTAAGATGCGAAGATTAAAGCTAGACAATGCTCTCAATAGGTGGATAGTTTGCTTCAGTAAGGATTAGATAATAGCTGACGTTATAAAGAGCATTCTCCTTCCCTTCGTCATTGGCTTGGGCCAACAAAGTGCCAAGGGAGTCATCCAATGCAGCGGTGTAGAGGATAAGTGGCTTACCTGGGATAGGGGCTACTAGAATTGGCGGCTGTCTTCAAAAGCATGTTGGCACTTATCATCCCACTTGAACTTAGCATCCTTTTTGACAAGTGCTAAAAATGGCTCGCATCTCCTCGATAGATTAAAGATAAAGAGCCTTAGATACGCTAACTGCCCTTGGAACAAACTAAGTTGAGTTAGACTTTCAGGGGGTGGAATTTCTATGATGGCTTTGATCTTTTTTGGCTCTATCTCTATTCCTCGATGTCGGACAACAAACCCAAGGAACTTCCCTGAAGCCACTTTGAATGCACACTTCATGGGTTCATTTTGAGGTTGAATTGTCTTAACCGTTCAAAAACTACTCTCAAGTTAAAGAGATGGTCTTTTTTTCTTTGCTTTTGACTACTAGATCATCAACATAGCATTCAACTTGATGATGAATGAGTTCGTTGAAGATCTGAGTCATGGCCCGTTGGCATGTATCACTAGCATTTTTAAGGTCGAAAGGCATGACCTTATAATAATAGTTTCTGATCAGAGTTCAAAAAGTAGTGTTTCTTTCAACCTCTAGGGCCATCTTGATTTGGTTGTAGCCAAATCACCCATCCATAAAGGAGAATACTGCATCAGATGAGGTGATGTCCACCATTAAATATGGTATAGGAAGTGCAAATTCATCCAAAGGACATGCCTTATTTAAGTCCCTGAAATTGATGCATATGAGAATTTGGCCATTCTTTTTCTTAACTAGTGACAACACTGGCTAACTAGGTAGGGTATTTTTCTTCCCTGATAAAACTAGCATCGATCAGTTTCTTGACTTTTAGAAATGACCTATTATTTGATTTCTAATCACATGCTTCTAGGAGCTTGCTTGATAGGGTTAGCATTAGGGTCTATTACTAGTTTGTGGACTACTATGTCAGGAGATAATCCGGGCATCTCTTCATAGCTCCATGCAAAGCAGTCCTTAAACTTAATCAACTAAGTCATTGGTTTCTTCATTCATGAGAACATGTATGTAAGGCGTGGATCTTCTTCTATCCTGAGGTTGATTTCTTTGAGCTTGTCGATGGTTAAATGGATTTCTTTTTCAAATTTTGGTGGTGCATCTTTGATTTGAAGATCATCAGGATCATCTGAAGTTTCTGAACACACTTCCACATAAGAGTTAGAGTAGTTTGAGAAAATTTTATCAAACTCTAGATGATTCGTGACAACTAAGTAGTAATCATCATCATCGACTGGACCCACTATACCGAATCCTAGTCCTGGTCTTGATTGTGCATCCCTACCTTTATTGTTCCATAGTTTCTCAAAATATTTTGACCTGTGCTTGGACCATGTATACAGATTCAAACCTTTTTTTGAAAGATTAGGAACACAAGGCGAGTACCAATCAAAAGGTAATTTCATTAAATTTTTATATGAATTATCCTCAAGTTCTACATCAGCTTTTGGACTTAAGGATGATGATCCCAATAGAAATATCTTCAGCTTGACATCCATGGAAGACCTTGGGGCTTCCTTAACTACTAAACCTTTAACTTTTTTAGAGGAAAGTAAGGTTAGAGCTAAAGTTTCCAGCTACTGCCTAATAGTTTTACATAATTGTTATTCAAATACATTCATGCTTTGCTTGGTGGCCTGGTCTTCATCACTATCTGGCTCAAGTTTCACCTCCAATGAAACCTGCTGAGAGGGGTTGACTAGTGTACTAATCATATGAGACTCATCCTCTGAGTTGGATTCCAAGTCTATGTGAATAGCGGTACTCACTGAATGGAACATAACATGTTGGTACTCAAAGGGTCTTCCTTCTCTGGAATTGCCTCTGCATCTGCCTCTGCCTTGGTGGAGGTCAAGTCATCCTACCCATGTGTTCGTATGGTGGAATGAATTGTGGGTGGAATGTAACATGTGGCTCTACCTCTTCCTCAGTGGTCTTTTCTTGTGTAATTGTATTTTTCCTTTTTCTTTTCATTTTATTTTTCTTTTTCTTTTTCTTCTTTTTATTTTTCTTTTATATTTGAATTTTGGCTAAGTTCATGAGAATAGACATTTTGATTTTGAGGAAGATAGTAGGTCACATCTTCATATATCTCGACCTCTCTAACTGAAAATGGCTTTTCATCTCCTTTAACATAGTATTCGATCCCATCTTTTCAAAACTTGATACACTGATGAAGAGAGGATGGAATCATCTTATTATGGTGTATCCAAGGCCTACCAAGCAAAGCAGTGAATGATGTATTTGAATCAATTATATAGAACTTGGCTTCGATCTTCTAGACACCTTTTTCCTAAAGTAACATAATGGAACCTAAAGCCCTCTCACCATGTTCATTGAATCCTCTCAAAATAATTTGATCTTCTCAGAGTGTAGAGATGTCAATCTTCAAAAGGAAAGAATCTTTAGACTCATAATGTTCATCGATGCATCTAGATCAACCAAAACTCTAGAAAGTTTGAATTTTTCCCATATCCACTGTGATGTAGAGGAGACGGTTGTGCTCCATGTCCCCCAAAAGAAGGCCTTCATCTATAAATGTGATATTTTGGGCTTCTCTTATATAATGTGCCTCCTCTCTCATAGCGGTCAGCTGAGCTAAGCATATCTTTGGATTAAGAAGAGCCTTGATTAATGATTCCCTCATCTCTTTGGATAAGATAAGGGCATCATAGATGCTTAACTTAGCTGTCAACTTTCTTAGGTGAGCGAGGAAATTATAATCAACTTTGAGCTGATCCTCCACAACCATATCCATAGGTGGAGCATCCTATGGAGGGGCTTCTTGCTCATTGGTACCAATGACTTGTTTTCCCTTATATTATGGTGCTGCCTTAGGAGTTAGAACATTTCCACTATGGAGGTTAACTTTGGTAATCTCTTGTGGCAGTTTAGTGAAGATTCTACTTGCTCATCAGGCTCACCTATAGCTTCTCCAATAGGACCCTCAAAATCAGATGATTCCAAGTCTATTAAGAGGTGAACCCATAGTATTTAAAAAAGGAAAATCCATTTCTGAATCAGAAAGAGGATGATCAGAGTTGTTACTATTATTTAGACTTGAAGAGTTTTCTATAAGAGTAGAGTCAGACAACCCATCAGAAGTGACACAGATGTAATTCAAACTAGCTTTATTCCTTGATTTCTTGGATTTAGAAGGAGATACATAGTAAAAATCTAGTAAAGTAAGTGGGGTGAGGATTTGATGCCCTCATCCATTGATACAAGATGTCTACTAGAAGAGGAGCTAGCTAAAGTAGAAGTGTCAGCTAAAGTAGTAGCTACAATGGTGGAATGGAGGGTGGGCTCGATCGGTGGTTGTGCTACTTGGCTATCCCTGACAAGTATGGGTTTCTGCTACTGCTGCTGAGCTCTCACTTTCCCCAAGTTATCTTTGGCAACTTGCAAACCTTCCTTGATATTGGAGGTTCAAGCTGCCTTAGACACCTGCAAGGAAAGTTTCTTGATTTTTGAAATAATCTTTTAGAGATTCGAGATAAGGAGATATCCCAACCTTCTTTTGTTTTGAGAGGATCACAAGTATCCCCAAGGATTACCCTAATAGAAATGGATGGTTGTTCAACTAGATATTCCTTTGGGATAATTATAGCACCTTTCTCATAGCTATGCTCAAGCCATTTCTTAAATGTAAAGCAATCCTCCAAAACATGGCCTAGCATGTGGTGGTAGGGGCAAAAGTTAGGATCATTACTCCTACCCACTTCCTCCAGCTTCCTAGGCTTAGGTAGCTGAAAATTAGGTTTCTTTAAGAGGTTCTTAAAGATTTTCCTTACTACCTCCCTCTTAAATGAATAAGATTTGTTTAGTTTATCTGAAAGAGTAGGTGGATGCTAGCTACCTGAGGGCAGGTATGTGTACCGCTATTGAGAGTATGGCTGAGTAGGAGGTGTCAAAGGCCATGGAGGCTATTATGGCGGCCGATAGGATGGCCTAGGTGGTGGTAAAGGAGGTGGAAGCCACAGTTATGGAGCGAGGTCTCTCATACTGATCTCTAGCTGGTTCCTTCCCTTTGTCCAATATTGCTACTACCCCTGACTTATTTTCATAAACATTCTGTAGCATTAGCTTTGATGGTTGATCCTGAAAGGCAACTATTTGACCTCTCCTTGTAGACTAGCCACCTTGTTGATTAGCTTCTCAAATATCTTGATGGTTAAACCTTTGAGCATAAAGGCGACCGGACCATGAATATTCTTTAGTAGAATTTCAATGGCATGTTATTCAGATAGCTGTGGTTCATATTTCATACTCAAATTGTGCCATCTGAGAATATAGTCAATGAAGGACTCACCAGGGTGTTGTTGTGCTACAACGAGATCACCCACAGTCACCCTTTGCTGAGCTTCAGCAATCCTGTTAATAAAGAGTTGTTCCAACTCAGCAAAAGTCTTCACTAAACTATTGGGGAGTTCAACATACCAATCAAAGGCTATGCCCGCTAAACTGCTGAAAAAAGATAGAATAGTAGTGCATCACTACCACTAGCTTTGCAACAGTTGGGCCTAAAATGTGCTATGTGCTGGCGAGGATTCTCGTTTCCATCAAAACTCTTGAAAGAAGGAGGCACAAAACCCTTAGGATATTGGATAACATCGAATTCCTCCGGGGTCTACCCTTTGGAACTGATGAACCACCTCGGGCTTGCACCAATGCCTCTCTCACTTATTACTCAACCATGACTTTAATATCCTTTTCTTATACTAAGGTATTGTCCACTACCTTCTCTGTACAAGCTAGTGCTGCCCTGCTCTACTAGAGGTGGACTCTTAGGTAGATCTGAGACATGCAACAATTCAGGCTGACCGATTTCGACAATAGTAGGATGCACTGCTGGGGCTTGATCCTGAAGTGCTAAGACTGCCGCTAGCAAATCTTCAAGCCACTTTCCCATCTTGTGTATCTTTCATCCTTCTATTTGAGTTGTTGAAGGAGGTGTTGCAAATAGCCTGTATCATCCTGCTCGGCCGCAACACCTTCCAAGCTATGCTAATCCCGAAAGAGGGAACCTCTGGTATCAACCATATGCACCTCTATTGAATCTTCCAATAAATCATCTTCATTGAGATCAAAGCTAACCTTCTCTTCCTCATTCAGACTAGTCATACCCTAGGATTTCCTTCTTCTCAGTGATATACTGTGCTAGGATAACATCTAAGGAGTGGTCCAACTGTACAAGCACAATTGATCGTAGCTGACCGGTGGTGGGATCTTATTTATGAATAGAGATACATCTGACCTCTCCTGCTATTGGGAAGCTAATCATTGTGAGGACTACACTCACTGGAGGATACATGCCCATGACTATCACTTGATGTGGGTGGAGTGCTTTCTAGGAGGATTTATCGCCATGGGGACAATGGAACTATCTCCTTCTCCCTCTGTTGGTGTTATCTCCATGATTTGCTATGGTGGTGGTGATGGTATGACTATGGTGCTACCAGGTCACCACTCCCTTTTCATCGCAATTGAAGTGGAAGGTCGAGCAAGAGAGCTCGACCTCGCCTCAGTTGGTGATGTAGATGGAATGGGATCTCTTGGTTGTAGCCGGATCACCAGTGGGGATTTCTTTTCTCTGGATGCTTGCCTTCATGGCCTTAGATGAAACTTGCATTGGTGATGGTAGACGTGGGGTAGAGCGGTAGTGGCTCTCATGGTGAGTAGTACCAGTTAATAGAATATTATCAGTATGACCGGTGCGGGTAGCGTGTCGATCAGGAAAATCCATGAGGGTGGAGGCTACTGACTTCCTAGCATACCTTCATCTCTCCTGCTAGTAACATGCACTGATACATGGGCCTCCCTAGCCCTCTCTTATCAAATATGCTCGCCCATGTTACAAGGAATGACCGATCATAAATCAAATTGGGCCTCAAACTCTTCATCCTTAAGCCATAAACTCCGACAAAATCGCCCGAGGTCGATACCTCCTCCTATCTCTGGTAGTAGATTCACACTGAACTGCTGGTGGAGGTGACACTATGATCCTCCTAACAACTTTCTCTCCATCAGATTCAGAAAGAGGATGAAACTTGCTCTGTGTAATCATAGGATAGACTACCCTGGGTGACTCCTTTACTAGAAACTAAGAGACTGCCTCCATCTCCTTGGCTATGCACTCATGATGTAGCATGATCTTGTGGCATTTATTATGACACTGGGTCCTAGTGGGAGGAGCAGTACAAGAACTAGACCCTATCTCAAAGGTGGGGTAGACTACCCCTGAAGACAGAATAGCCTTCCCCTTGGAAGGAGCCAATGAACGGGTACTAGCCCATGCTGGGGCAATAAAGGGAACAACTGAACGTACTGGCACTGGAGCTATGGCAGCTGGAGGAAACTCCACTGCTTTCCTCTTTAGTGAGGGAAACTCAAAATCTGAAAATATCTCGATACGGATGGCTAGCTTCTGCTCAGCCACCACCTTCCTATTGATAGTGTGAGGGTTTCCCCCTAACAAGTGATCTTGGCCCCTTCAAATTCTCGGCTGAAGTGTACCAGATGGGCAAAGTCAGTTTGTGGGAGGCTCGCCCAATCCAAGGTCAAATCCATCCCAAAAGGAAAGGTGAATACATATTTCTGAGAGTCCATTTGCACATAACTGAACGTGGGAAAAGCTGACTGAAACTGAGTTGAAATTCTGCAATTGTTGAAATCAAACTCAAATCACATTTTTTGCTGTATTCTACTAACTTTTTTGAATTTTGATTTAGAATTTGAACCCACACTCAACAATTTGAATATGTTAAGTGGGGCTCTTGGAATTTAGGAGAGAGATTTTGAATGAATTAGAGAAGAGATTTTTGAGTTTAGAATCCATTTTCAACAAATTTGTGTATGTTGAAAATAGGTTCAAATATTTTTAATAGATTTTTGATGCTTCCATTGGTTCATATTTGAATTTTATTTTTTATGTTTGGGGATCCTTTATTTAATAGATTTGCATATGTTAAATAGAGAATTGATTTTGTTTTTGATTTGATTTTGGAATTTACTCACTTAGCAAATTTGGGTATCTTAGATGAGATGTTTGAAAATAATCTTCTTTTTTTACTTGTTTTCTCATGATGTGAATAATGTGTGATTTTGGAAATGGAATCTCTACTTAGAAAATTTATGTATGCTAAATAAAGTCCAAATCTAAATTTGATTTTGATTTTAAAAAAAGGGATCTTTACTTAGCAAATTTGGGTATGCTAAATAAAGCCCAAATGTGTTAGATTTTTGTGTTTTGATTTTGAAAAGAGGATCTTTACTTAGCAAATTTGTGTATGCTAAGTGAAGTCCAAATGCTTTTGATTTTATTTTGATTTCTGAAAAGTGGATCTTTACTTAGCACATTTGGGTATGCTAAGTGAAGTCCAAATGTGTTTGATTTGTTTTGATTTTGAAAAGAGGATCTTTACTTAGCAAATTTGGGTATGCTAAATGAAGTCCAAATATTTTGATTTATTTTGATTTTTGAAAAGAGAATCTTTACTTAGCAAATTTGGGTATGCTAAATAAAAATCAAATGTGTTTGATTTTTTTGTATTGATTTTTGAAAAAAGGATCTTTACTTAGCAAATTTGAGTATGCTAAATAAAGAATCCAAATGTGTTTGATTATTGTGATTTTGAAAAGAGGATCTTTACATAGAAAATTTGGGTATGCTAAATAAAAATCCAAATGTGTTTGATTTTATTTTGGTTTTTGAAAGGAGGGATTCTATTTAATAAGCATGGTATGTTAAATGGAATCTAAATTATTTTTATTTTCTTTTGAAAAATGAAACTCCTATTTTACAAATTTGGGTATGTTAAAATGGAATTTCAATATATTTTGATTGTCATGATTTTTACAATGTAGATCTTTATTTAACAAATTTGGGTATGTAAAATGGAAGTCAATTTTGTTTTATGTTTCAAAGATGAACTTTTTGTGTGTGATTTATTGCTTTTTAAAAAGATGGAAATTACAACTTAACACATGTGGAATGTGTTGAGTGGAGTTTCAAATGGTGTGATTTTATTGAAAGACAAAGCCTCCATTCAACAAGTTTGGATGTATTGAATGAAGAGGCTTATTCTTCAAATTTGTAATTTTTTCAAAGGGAGAAACTCCACCTTCAACGTATGTAAGATATATTGAAATGGAGTTTCAACTTTATGATATGATTTTATTTGGAAATGAAATCTTTATTCAACAAATTTGGGTATATTAAATGAGGATGTTTATTTTCAAATATGTGCTTTTTGAAAATGTGATTTTGATTTTAATTTGAAATGAAGTCTTCATTCAATAAATTTAGGTATATTGAATGAGGATGTTCATTTGTGCTTTTTGAAAGATAGTTTGATTTTCATTTGAAAATGAAATCTCTATTCAATAAATTTGGTATATTGAATGAGGATATTCAAATGTGATTTTTGAGAGATGATTTTGATTTTGAATTTGGAAATGAAATCTTCATTCAATAAATTTAGGTATATTGAATGAGGATGTTCATTTGTGCTTTTTGAAAGAGTATTTTGACTTTGATTTGAATGAAATCTTCATTCAATAAATTTAGGTATATTGAATGAGGATATTCATATGTGCTTTCTGAAAGATAGTTTTGGTTTTTTTTGGAAATGAAATCTTTATTCAATAAATTTAGGTATATTGAATGAGGGTGTTCATTTTCAAATATGTGCTTTTTGAAAAGGTGATTTTGATTTTAATTTGAAATGAAGTCTTCATTCAATAAATTCAGCTATATTGAATGAGGATGTCATATGTGCTTTTGAAAGATGATTTTGATTTTATTTGGAATGAAATCTTCATTCAATAAATTTAGGTATATTTAATGAGGATGTTCATTTGTGCTTTTTAAAAGATGGTTTTGATTTTCATTTGGAAATGAAATCTCCATTCAATAAATTTAGGTATATTGAATGAGGATATTCATTTGTGCTTTTGAAAGATGGTTTTGATTTTCATTTGGAAATGAAATCTCCATTCAATAAATTTAGGTATATTGAATGAGGATATTCATATGTGATTTTTGAAAGATGATTTTGATTTTATTTTGAAATAAAATCTTCATTCAATAAATTTGGGTATATTAAATGAGGATGTTTGGTTCTATTTTTTTTTTTAAAGATGATTTTGATTTTAATTGGAATGAAATCTTCATTCAATAAATTTGGGTATATTGAATGAGGATGTTCATATGTGCTTTTGAAAGATGATTTTGATTTTATTTGGAATGAAGTCTTCATTCAATAAATTTGGGTATATTGAATGAGGATGTTCATTTGTGCTTTTTGAAAGATGGTTTTGATTTTCATTTTGAAAAGATCCTACATGTAACAATCTTGAAGATTATTAGATGAGGTTAAGTTAGATGTATTTTATGAAAAAATTTGTGCAAATATTTTATTATGTGAATTTTAGAAAAGTGCTTTTGAAAAGCTATATTTTTATAAAGGATTTATTTTTCTTTATTTTTGGAATGCACTTTACATTACCATAGAGATGCTAAGAAAAAAGGGCTTTAGTTATCTCTTTTTATTGAAATATATTTTCACCTATTGGGGGACCCCATCAGGGTTTTAAGAGCTACATGGAGTGGGGTCCTAAAACTTAAAGGATGTTGGCTAGCTTAGCTTAAGAATGAAATGAGCTAAGTGCCAATAGAAAAGAAGGATAGTCTCAAACTCATATGAAATACAAATCCACTATCAATACTTGGAGATAATTATCATTTACTATAGATGGAGAGAGGAACCATCCCTAGTAGAGTTGCCAAAAGAAATTTATGGTGTTTTATTTCTATTTCTCTCAAACCTTTGGGGGATTTGAAAAATAAAAATTTATTGTGTATGTTGGGAAACCATAGATCCATAGATATATTTATTAAGGTGATCGGGTGTGACATTGAGAATGATGTACTATCTCAAGAGACAGAAGTCATCATCATACAATGGACCTAATCACCTAATAAGGACTCCTAAGGAAAATGGGTCTTTGAATCTACCAGAGATTCTTCCCTACTTTACATAGAAAAGTAAAGTAGGGTTTATTTTAAATCGGGTTCATTAAATTCCCTATGGAGGCAAGCCCCCGTAGTTAATTACATCCTAAGGAATGGGATTTTATAGGAATACTCTCGATTAAGGTAAATGATCATTGTCTCCAAAGATTTCAAAGATAGGACAATTAATAAATTAATTATTTTTGGAAAGTCAAGTAGGATTTGAGCAAAAGGAAAGAGTTATTTTTGGAACCAAGAGAGATGAGTAGGGGGCGCTCATGATACTAGGAAACCTAGTGAGCACCCCAAACTATCTTATGGTTGGGCTTTATATTTTTGAAATGTGAGAAAATTATATGTTTCAGTTGAATTTTTATTAGAAATTTAGGGCTTATAATTCCATAATACAAGATCATGAAAATGCCTAAGAGGTGAGGATTTATGTTTGTAGCCCACAAAAGAAAACATCAACCTCAGATCCTAAATCTAGGGAGCTTTGGCGAGGGCCAGAGCATGACCTAAATCTAAGGTGAAAATTGGCATATGGTTTACCTCCACAAGAGAGGATAAACCACCCGACTATTTTCCTTTCAGCCACTTGGAGGTGGACACCAACTAACTCCTTCTATGATTTTAAATACATGTAGGCAAGTCTTAAGCTTTGCAAGATGGCTAAGTTGTTTATTTAGAAAGGAGGCTAAATCCATAAACACACTCCCAAAGAAACTAGATAATGAAGGGCATGAGTAATGGCTTAATCTAATGCAAATTTTGTTAAGTTTTATTTTGATTTTTGGACTTTTTTAGTTGACACGGGCTATGGGATTCATATGCCTAATGCATGAGAAATTGGTTATGGGCCAAAATAAGAAAGAAGGAGGTGTTTCTAATATGTCTCTCAAAGGTCAAGCCATTTTCTCTGGAAAGGTAGAAGCCCTTTATTAGCAAGAGTGAAGCAATATATTATTTTTTTCTGCATGATGTGAAACATACAATATCTAGCTAAGGGGTTGCTAAAACTTTTATTATCTTGATTTATGTTCTAGGCTTTAGGTGAGGTTATGAATTATTTATTTTTAATTTTGAGTTGATTAATTAGATAAAATATTTATTTTTCCCTAAGAGCCTAATCACATCCAAGCCATTCATCAAACAATAAAGAAACTAGGGAAAATCATGCCATATTAATTGCATAAGCTAAACAAACATCAAATAATTTTATAAAGCTAGTGCAAAAGAATAAGAGGCCGATATGGTCGGGCTCCATTGCACTAACCCAAAAGAAATGGGTAGCCAAGCTCTACCCTTATACAACCCGGATTACAAATGAATATTTACAATTAAGAGGAATTCATGTTATGGGGTTCTTCATTTTTCATTCTTCATTCTTCATTCATCATATTTGATTTCCTTCTTTTCTTTTCTTCTTCTTGGCTTAGTTTGAGATGTGGTTTGCTCCAAGGCTTCACATGGTGCATAAGACTTAGCTAAACATACAACCATTCATTCCAGTGTTCATCCTAATCTCCCATAACATTCATTCCAAATCTTAATTGCAAAAATTACATCAAAATGGGAAAAGATAAATCTAACTAAACCTACAAAATAGAGATTAGCTAAAAATACCACACAATCCAAAAAGTTATATGAATAAGTTGGACTTAGCACCCCACATATGGGTAACCTAGCCCACTTGTCCTAATTTGGATTATGCTAAGGGGTATAAACAACTTGCATAGCAAAAATATTTATATTTTTATTACGATGCCCCTTAAGCACAATCCCCTATAGAAGACATGATTAGGCTAAGATCGCCCTACCATCTAGTCTATGCATATGCACCCTAACAAATAGCCTAAAACATTACATCGCAAAATAAAATCAGGCATCCAACCATGTATTTCCCTAACATAGAACTAGAAATGGTGACTTAGCCTAATGTGTGTGTCATTTAAGGCTCGTGTGGCATGGCTTAGCTAGACTTTAAGGTTGGAATTTTCTAAGTATGAAGGGTTCAACTTAGAGGGTGGTTTCATTTTAAGTGATTTAATTAATTTATTTATTTTATTTGGTGATTTGATTTGATTTGAATGAACCTATATTTAATTACTAAATGGTGTAAAGAGAAGAAAAAAAGAAGAGAACTTCTCTTTCATCCCTACCTTAAGTAATTTTTAAGGTAGATTCATTAATGATTTCTTTCTTTAGTGAATGTTTTACTATGTGTTTTAATTAATCTTAAGTTTAGATTTACTCTAAATAAACATATTTAACAAGAAAGGCATCTTAGATTAGTTAAGGTGAATTACTATCATATAACATACAACCATTTATTTATTTTCACCATGTATACCATGCATATGAATAATCCTAAGCATATCTATACATGAAATATAAATCTTAGCACACCTTAATGATGAATGCAAAGAGATGTTGATTAAGAAAATTTGGGTATTCCATGAATGCATGTTTTTATTATGTAGAAAAGGGGGACTCCTTATCCATTAACAAAATGCACATCCACATGTATAAAAGACATAAGTGAGTATGGCGCCATTGTTTTCTACACCAGGGGTGTAAGGTACAAGACCTACTTGGGGCTACTTAAATCCTCGCAACCCCGGGATGTTCAGTCAAATATACCACTTCTTTAAATACATGTGCATATACAAAGAGAAATAAATGGATGAAGAATTATGTGAAATATTTTTTCTTGTTTTATTTGGTTATGAAATTTACATGTGTAATGTGAACATCCTTCTTAAGTAATATCATAGGCAAGTATATGTTCTTTTTAAATGAACTATACCCTTTGCAAATCCTATCCAAATCCATGTTAAGAGAAGAGAAGAAAATCATATAAAACACATCTTATAATATAATCACATGCAAGCTTATAAGTATTTATAAGTAGCATCACTTCATTTATAATCTTTGATTTCTAGGTTTTGAAAATAATTTTTGGTTTAATAGTGATAATAGCCACCCATATTCTTAACTTTAGCCAAAACATGCAATTTGACATAAAAGGAAACATTTTATTTAATTTGATTTTTCAAAAGATATAAATGCATGATTTCATATGGCATATAATATTTAGCATGCTTGGAAAGAAATAAAGTGATGTAAGCATATGACTTCATTCACCCTAATTAATTCCTAAGAACAATCTTATAAGATAGGATTATTTAAAGTGAATCAAAATTTTTAAAGAGATTTTTAATTTTGAATTTGATTTGATTTAGAAAATATGAAAAGGGTTTGCTGGTCCTAACCCATTTCTCCTATGTGTGAATTGGTTTATTTTAATTTTAAAATAATTAAGATGATTTTATATTTTATTTAGGTTAATGTGTGAATTAAGTCCAATAATTATCCCTTACCTACACCACTTTAATATAATTAAATAAATAATTATGAGCCAACATATGATATGCAACCATATGAAATTTAAATTAGCAATGCACCTAGGAAATAAAGGGGCCCAATGAAATTGGCTCATAATTATTGATTAATTAAGCTAAAGTGTTTTCATTAAGTACTTTCATAACCTTCCCACACATAATTATTGATTTCCTCAAACTTACCTTAGGTTCTTAAACACTTAAAGATCTACCCAGTAAGAGATTGATTAATTCTAGATTGATTTTGAAAGTTTTATTAGACTAATTAAGTAGATGATTAGTGGATTAATCTTTAATTATATTTAGATTAAGAAAGAAAGGGGTTTAGGGAATAACTTAGGGAAAATATCCCAAACCCATTCTATAAACCTCCCCCTTGCTTAAATAATGCTTAATTATCTCAATTAAGGGATTAAATCACTAACATGCTTAATTACTCTTAATTACAGTAAGGGGTGATTAAGGGTTCCTCAATTAATTTCCCTAATGAACTCATTAATAAATTTCAACAAAATTAAGGGAGGCAGAAGTCCTCCTCCTAAACATGTTTGTGAAATTTGGAATTAATTAAAGAAGTAATTAGGGAGTAATTATGATAATTAAATTTTAATTAAACCCTAATTAAGGAAAATTGATTGTGCAAAATTAATTGGAAATAATTTTATTAGATTCCTCTGAAATACCTTTGAAATGAACTTGAGTTAACTTTTTTTTTAGATTTTATACAATTAGTTATGAATTTATGAAGTTTTAGTGATTAAGGAGTAATTAAATAGCTTAATTAATTAACTAATCCCATCGGTGCCATGTGGACCGCTGATGTGGCGCACTTTCCACATGGTGCGATGAGATTGGTTATTTAAGTTGTCACATCGTGTGTCGCGTTAGCTAGCAATGCACACATTGCCTCCACGGGTCATCCATCTGAGATCAGACTACCATAATTAATCCCATAGTTATAAAGGATTTAAATCAGAGATATAACATGATTTAATCAGAGTCTTCAATACAAAACATGCGAGATGGATGGCTCATTATTCATCCCTACCTAAGCTACAGGAGATGGAGGTCATCCATCCTCATGGCTTGATCTGAGCTCACCTAAGCTCGGATTTGGCTAGGATTTACCCCACACCATCAAGAGGTGTAGGGAAGAACATCCAATGGCTAGATTTTAATGGGGTTGCAATTCTCTTCACAAAACACCAAGCAATTTTCAATTTAAGATCAATTTTGAGCCATACCTCGTTGGAGGCTATCACAGGTGCTTCCAATGGAGGAGGTAGCTTCATCTAGTGGAGAGGAAGCTCTGTTGAAAGTTTCAAGCTTCAATTTGAAGTGAGTTGCTCAATTGACCAAGGCTCCCTCCAATGGCTTGCGACTTTGATTAAAGTCCCCCTCCCAGCTTGGAGACTTGGGAAACACTTTGGGTGAGCTCGACTAGCTCCCTTGATGGTGCTTGCAAAGTGATATTTGGTTAGGTGGAGAATTGAGCAAGTTGGAATTTCCTTAGGACTCCATGTTTCAGCATTGAAGAAAATCGAGAAAGAGAAATTGGAATGAGCTTGGGAATGCTTTCCAAGGCTTGGAGAAGCTTGGTTATGGTTCCTAGGGCTCAATGAAATTTAGTGTCTTTAGTTTGAGTTGGAATGAGGGGGAGTATATCTCACCCTCCTTGGAGCAGATGATTGTGAGCCATCTTGCCATTTATGATCAATTGCTTGGATTAAATGGTTTGTTTAGGCTGTTAGGGATTCCATGTGCTTCATTTTTGGCAGAGGAGTGGAGGAGAGGAAGTGCACATGTGTTAAATGAGCGTATGATGTGATCCAAGTGGAGAATTTTCATTGGAGGGTTAGTTTGGCCTTGGGTTGGGTTTTGGCTGACCCAAACCCATTGGGTCATGTCCACCCTCCTTGGTGTCCAAATGGACCACTAGGAGGATACCAAGTGGCATGAGAAGGAATTGACCAAATTCCAAGTGGATTTGGCCATAGGTTACCCTTTGACCCAAAGGTAAAATGGTCATTTGGCCTTTATTTTTATTTGGGCAGATTTGATATGATTTAAAAATGGGTTGGACTAAATTTCAAGTGAGTTGGAGTTCATTAGGTTTGAATTGGCTCAATTTGACCTATTTAGGTCAAGTTGGGTCAATTTGGGTTATGTTGACCAATTGGTCAAATTAGGTCAAACCATGGGTTAGCCCAAGTTCAAATGATCATTTGGAGCCTATGTGTGTCATTTGTTTGGTTCAATTTGGTTTAGATTTGGTTTCGATTCATTTGAATTCATTTAGGTCAAATGGGTCAAGTTGACCAATTTGACCTATTTGACCCAATTGGGTTAGGTCATAGGTTGGTTTAGGCTTGGTTGAGCATTTGAAAGGTATTGCAAGCTTTGGTTTTGATCAATTTTGGTTTGGTTTGATTTCAAGTTATTTTGACCTTTTAGGTCAAGTTAGGTTCATGGTCAATTGGGCTGGGTTGATTCTAGTTGGTCAATTGAGGCTTTGGTCAAGTTCAACAATCACTTTAGAATGAATTTGATCCATTGGTTGCAATCAATTTCGCTTAGATCAAGATTTGACACATTTTGACTTTTTTAGGTCAAGTTGGGTCAACTTAGGTCAAGTGGCCAATTGGGCTAAGTTTGGCTTAATTGATAGCTTGATCATGTTTAATCATTGATTTTGGATTGGTTTAGATTAAGGTTTCAATCAATTTGACTATAGCAGATTTTGGCTAATTTGAGTTTCATTTTGGTTAAGTGTTGGCTTGGTCAATGGCTAGATTTGACTTGGTTTGACCCAATTTGAGTGATTGATCATCCTAGGATGATTGCTACTCACAATGTGAGGCTTAGATGGGCTTAGTTCAATCCAATTTGGGTTGGATTAGAATTTGGCTCAAAAGGTGCTTTAGGTCACTTTGGATTTAGTGAGCCTAAATGAGTCAATTGACTTGATCAAGGCTTGATTCAAGTTTAGTTCAACTCACATATGGACTTATGATGGAAATATAAATCTAATTGCAAGTGATTTGGAGTCAAATGGGTTTTGGTTCACTTGACAATTTCAAGTTAAAAGGGTGAACATGGGTTTGACTTGGGTTGGTTTGATTTTGGTTTAGTGATTGTAGTATGTGTTTATAATTGGATTCATGATTGAAGGATTTGTTGTTTGAAGAGAAATTATAAGGTTTGGATTGATTTGAGGGTGATTTAGCTAAGTTCAATAATTTGACTTGAAAGGTATAAGTTGGATTTTGGTTTGATTTGGATTTGAGTTTTGAATTGGTTTTGGTTATTTGAATTTATATTTCATTTATATTTGTGAATATAAATGAGAATATAAATAGTTTATGAGAAAATCTTTTGAGTTTAGAATGATTTGATTTGTTTGAAGGAGTTCAAGATTTTGACTTGAAAGAGTATATGTTGGATTATTGGTTGGATTTTGGGTTTTTTGAATTGATTTTGGTCATTTGAATTTATCTTTCATTTATATTTGTGAATATAAATGAGAATATAAATGGGTTATGAGAAAATCTTTTGAGTTGGAATTGATTTGGATTTGAATTTAGGCTAAGTCCATAAGATCAAATCAAAGGGCTTAGGAAAGATTTTGGGATTTGAATTCAATCATGGGTTTCAATCATTTGATTTGGAATAGATTGATGACTTGAATTTTGGATTTGATTTATGATTTGAGAAAAGCAATTGGGTTGGAATTGATTCAAGATTTGGATTTGATTTGAACTTGGAATTGGTTGAAATTTGGAATTGATTTGAATTTGGAATTGATTTGAATTTAAAATTGATTTCAATTTGAAATTTGATTTGAAAGAAGGAAGCAAGGATTTGGTTCAAGCTGTAAGGTAGGCAAGTTTTCCTAATACCCCTAAGGCATAACATATTCCTATGGCTAACTCTTCTAAGTCTCTAGGGTTAGGTTAAGTGTTCACTTAATCACTAGAAGTGTCTTAAGACTAAAGAACTCTTAGTGCTAGAGGAGTCCTATGTCTAAGATGGAGAAGTTGAGAGCTCACTCCAAAAGTGAGGTCAACAGTGTGACTGAATTATAGGGTGCTTGAATGATGAATGAATAGATGTTCACATGGTGAACGGATAGGTTGGACTTACAACCCTTTGGAATGCCAAAATTTAGGATTATCTACCTATTAGGTAGACACAATGGTGTTTATGTAGCAAATGAATAAAAATTTAAATTTTATTTAAAAAATACATGAAATTCTCATTTTTTGACCCATCACTTCGGTGTTGGGATCCAGCGCCATAGCACTATGATAGTGGAGCCCAGTGCTTATGTTGCATGACACTGGTAGGTGAGCCAGAGGCTTAGCACCTCAGCGATGTGTATGCAACGCCATGGCGCTGACATTTTTTGGTCATTTGACCATTTGAACAACGTTGTAGTGCTGCCTTATAGCGCTACGGCACTAGTCAAGATTTCTAACAGACATGCAACAAGTTTTAAGGGGAAACGATAGCCTTGTTTTAATGAGCTGAATGGCACTGTGACAAAGCGCTATAACTTTGCATACTTTTCATGCACATCAGTTACAAAAAAATATTATAATTAATTTTATCTTTTTTGACAACAAAGTAGCTGACAGAATGAGCTAATCGGTGCCTCAGAGTTGCATGTGGGTGTTGTGGAGTTGTGGCCGTGTTCTACAACATGAGACAGTAGTGCCTTGGTGCCGAGTTTGGACGTCACGGTGTTGGGTCCTGATTCATAAATAGAGGTCCAGGCTATTAAGAAGTTTCATTTGGCGATCCATTGATTTAAGAATTTTCTTTCTTTTCTAGATCTTTCTATTTTTCTATTTCTATTATTAATCATACCTCTTAGAAGAGTTGTGGGTAAGATGAGGGCATCCAGTGATGCTAATTTCTTCATTAACACTGATGCTGAAGAGCGGCACAAGCACGCTCTCCTCCTCCACAAACACTTGATTTCGAAGAGGGGGTTCCAGAATCCTGGTGGCAGCATGGAGGGGTTAATTATAGAGTGGAGGTGGCTCAAATTAGCCTACGATAATAATTTATGCATCATCCTGGTAGTGTGTCATTTTTTGGCAAATGCATGAGATGACATGGACAATAAGGCATACATCCAGGGAAAACTAGTGAGTTATGATAGTAGTGTTATACATGCATATTATGATCTTCCTAATATTGAGTATGATCAATATCTGTTCTACTACATTGTTCATCCTGATTTCGACAAGATTATTCTTTTTATTTGTGGTGGAAATGAAATCATTCAATGGAAATGACGTGAGGAAAGGATTATCAACTTTCCTACCATCGATATGACAACGACCTGCAAGGCTTGACACTATTTCATTTCTACCAGGCTTATGCCCTCTATTAACATTAGTGAGGTTACCGAGGATAGGGCTATTTTGAATTTTGCTACACTAAAAGGGGTTCTCAATCAATATCAGGAAGGTAATTTTTAATTCAATTTATGCTAAAGAAGAGGAAGTGTGGACTACAAATGAGAAAGGATGTTGTAGTCCACCTTCGGCTGGCCTAATGCCAAAGGTGGACTACAAATGGGGAGGAAGAAGAGGAAGAGGAGGGTGACGATGAGTGCAATTACTAGCTTTCCCCATTTGTAATTTTTTTATTAATGTTATAGAATAATTAAAAATTTTAAACACTTATAAAAAAATCAAATCAGGTTGTAGCATCGTGGGGCAGGTATGATAGCACCTCGGCATTGCATATAGACCAGAGGACCTGAGTGGCACCACAACATTGCGGCACTATGGGATATTATTTTTTCCCCAGCCAAAAACGTTTCTAAGTCTTTTTCATAGCACGATAGTATTGTTTATGAGCACCATGACACTATCAAATTTTATCTCATATTTTGATCTAAATATTCTAAGTCATATTTCAAGTGGCATATGGGTATGGCACCATGGCACCATGGGATTTATATTAGATCATACAGTGCTAATTCTTGGGCATTGTAGCACCACTTACGTAATATGGCTACCCGAGACCGCGTGCTTTAGTGCAATAGGTAAAATTTTGAATTTAAAGTGCGAAATTTTTTTAATTTCTTAGAAATTTTGTAACATTTCACCTTAGAAGTGCTAAGTTGTAAGACTGTATATTGCAAACCACTCTTCTCCCTTATTCTAGATCTATGGAAAGGAGGGGTTTTCATCTCTCGTTAGAATAAAATTCAACTGCGAGGATTTTTAAATCTCCAAGTTTTCAACACAAGATCAAAGATCAACAGTAGAATTTGTCAAACTATTAAGAAAAAGCATAACTTTTTTACCTAAAGTGAAAACCCAAAGAGAAGTGTGACACCAATCAAAAAGAGTAGAGATAAAAAATGAGGGAGAAAAGTTCTTTGAGTGGGCTACTCACTCCTATTTATAAGAGTGAGCTGATAACTATTCCCTCTCAAAGGTTGGAGCAGTGCTTCAATGCCAAGATCACGTCACTGCAGTTCTATATTGTACTTTGAATGCTAGACCAGGTACTTAAGCAGCACCTCAGTGCCAAGATTATGACATCGCAGTATTGTACAATTCTTTGACAGTTAGATCAATTAGTCATTTCTTCTAGAAGACGAGCGTTGATGCGACACTATGGCGTAGCATTGCAGAGCTATAGCCAATAAAATTATTTTATTTTTATTATTTTATTTCATTTCTTTTTTTATGTAAACATGGTCATGTGACACATTTGGTAATTTCTAATATGCATTAATGACAATGCTATCAAAACTTAGTAGTTTCCCCTGATCGAAGGCTTTATTGTAGCTTCACGTTGGCAAAACTTCTCACACCATGAGGATGACATATGAGCTACTCTTGTAAGTTAGCATCACCCAACTGCACTTGTTGATCATCCACTCCACTCTCCCACCCGGATTGTGAAAACTCCTTTCGAGAATGAGATGCTTGAGAGAGAGGGAGTGCTGATATTGTTCCTCCACTATAGAGCTAACAAACCTCTTAGCTTCTCTTGATGTGGCTCTTCTCTTGCCAAAGAGTATCTTAAGCGGTGTTATTACCATCCTAATATGGGAGAAAATTGAAAGAGTGAGAGAGAGAGAGAGAGAGAGAGAGAGAAATAGATAGCTCTAAAGAAGAAAGGACTATAAAATGAAAATATTCATAGCCTAAAGGATCTATTTATAAAGAAATCTAACATCACAGCACTAAAATCGCAGCACCAAGACACCAACCTCTCAGGTTCTAGAATAGTAACTAGCATTGCAATGCTCACATGCAGCACTTAGGCCTTAGTCAATTAGTTAAGTCGGTTACTGTATCAATTAAAAAGAGCACTCATTACTATTAATTTTGTAACTGAAAAGATGTGTTGCATTGATAAAGCATCATGGCGCTCTGACCTAGCATCGAGGTGTAGGTCAAAAAGTTTTGTCTCACACTCTTAAAGTGCATGTACTCTTGTCAGTTAGCTTGAACTAACTATTGACCAGTGTTGCGGTGCTTAACTATCAACATGACCAATAATTGTAAAGCCATGACATTAACCATGCTATGCCAAATTTTGATACAATGCCTAGGCGCCATATTCTCAACATTGAGGCGCTTAGCATAAAACAAAGTTAAATTACACACATGGGCCTCGGTACAGTAAAAATTGCCTAAGTCTATTACCTGAGGATGATGTGCAGGTTAAAATTCTCGGTTGGCTCTTATGACTATGTTGACTCACTTTTGGAGTGAGGACTCATCCTTCACATCTTAGACTTAGGAATCTTCCAACTACTAGGGTTTCCTAGTCATAAGACACTCCTAGTAATTAAGGGAACACTAAAACCAATCCTAAGGACTTAGGAAGGTATACCCTAAGCTTAGGGTGTGCCTTAGGAAAAATAAATTCTACCTATCTTGTGGCCTAAACCATAACCTATGCTTATCCACTTATCCAAAACAAACCTCAAACCAACATGACCAATCCCAAATTGAATTTGTTTCTTATCCAAGCTCCAAGCCAAGTTAACTTAACCATTAACCCAAATCAATTCTACAATCATCCCATGATCTTATGACTCAAGCCTATTCAATTGAAACCAAATCTAATTAATTTTCACAAAAGTATTCCAACCTTGGAATACTTTGTTTCAAATCCTTCCAAGCCTCACAATCAAACCAATCCAATCAACCTAAGTTAACCCATTTGACCTAAAGGGTCCAAATTAGCCAAAATTGAATTAAGCCCAAAAAAATTGCAATCAAAGCTATTAATCAACTATAAATCTATCATTTAACTCTTCTCAATAGCCAATTCAAACCTACTTCAACTCAATTAACCCATTTGATCCACTTGACCCAAAGTGGCCTAAATGACCCAATTGACTCAAACTTCAGTCCAATCCAAATGGATTGAATCAACCCATCCAATCTGTTCTATGATGATGATTGATCATCCTAAATTGCCTAATTATAATCAATTAGATCAAACAAGCTAACTTGGCCTCTTGACCCAAGTTGACCCAATTTGACCTAAAGGGATAAATTTGGCCAATCTTATTATAAATACAATTGATTGAAATCAATGCCTTTAATCAATCACAAATTGATTATTGAACATGATCCAACATCCAATTGCATCCAATTTAGTCAAACCAACCCAATTGGCCCATTTAGTCCAAATTGACCTAAACGATTCAATTGAACCAAACTCTTCCCTAATCTAAATTAACCTAAACCAACCCTTCACCGATTTGGCCAATTTGACCAAATTGGTCAACTTAACCCATTTGATCCATATGAACCCCTATTAGCCAAATCCAAACCACTTCAAACTAAACCAAACTAATAGCAGCAATACATTCCAAATCATTATTTGAACACATCCAAATATTTGGTTTGATCTAATTTAACCAATTGATCAACCTAGCCATATTTAAACCCATTTGACTCATATGGGTCAAATTGAACCAAGCCCATTCAAACCTAGCCCAAATCCAACCAAACTTGGCATGACTCATCCTTGGGTCACCATGGGTTAGCTTAAGTGGACCCAAGTTTGGGTCAAAACCCATGAACCAACCCTCCCAAAGGGACAAAATCCTCATTTGGATAGTCTCACCTACTCACCAACGCATGGCAACCACCCTTAGCTCATTTTGGATACTAGGACCACTGACCCAACCTGACTAAAGGCTGTTGGGTTTAGCCTTGGATCATGAGAGGGCAAGCTTACCCTTAGCTTCACCATTGGTTCACTTGGGGGAGGAGGTACACTCCATGCCAGCCCTTATAGTTGTCTTAGCCTCTCAAGACCCTCCACCTCAGTTGTCCCCTGCCATCTCCGGCCACCTACCCCAGTTGGACAACTGCCAAAGGCTAAGCCAATCTCAACCCTTGGTTCACTTGGGAGGAGAGTATACTCTTTCCCATCCATTCAAATGACACAGAGAGCATCCCTATGTGATTCTGAGCAATCCTAGAGCCTTCCTCGATCATCTAGTGTACCCCATCATTGGTGAGACTAAACTCCATTGAAAAGTTGAGAGCCATGTCCATCCAACCTCACTTAAATTCCAGCAAACATCAATTAACTCATTCCACACCTTCCCCAAGCTCCGGGGAGTTGAAACAAATTGATTCCCAATCAATTTGATCACCATGGACCACTTTGAGACCAACTCCAGTGAGTTTCATAGTGACGTTTGATCCACAGATCTATCAGCGGGGGAGGCAACTCAAGAGCTTCTCAACAAGGCTTTGTCTCTTTAAGATAAAGCTACCTCAGTCATTGGACTGCCGGTCTTGAACTCTGGTGAGGTAATTTCTGACAAAATATAGAAAAGTTTAATAGGTGTTGGTGTTTTGTGAAAGAAAGTGTAATTTCATGCATTTTCCACCATATGATTTCCTTAGATCTCTTCCCAGCACATTTTGGAGTCAATCATGACATCCCATGAGCTCTACTAAGCTCGAATCGAGTGGTAGAATGTAGGTCGTATCTATCTTCTGGTGCTTGAGGTATGAAGGATCATTCATCATTTATTCTGCATAATTAGAATGAATGATCATAGTTTAATCTACTAGAAATCTTGATTTAATCCAATAGAAACCATGAGATTAATCTCCACCGTCTGATCCGAGATCAAATGGAGAGGATGAAACTGCCTCTGCCGCCTCTAACTCAGTCACCATGGGGGACGTTTAAATAACCTATCCCATGGTGCCACATGGAAATCATTGTCGCATCAGCTTTTGCATGGCGCCAATAGGTTAGGAGATTAATTAGGTGTTAAAAATATAATTATTATCCAATATTTCAAAAATTCATAACTAATTGTAAAAAAATCTTAAAAATAAGAGTAAACCCATTTTGGAAAGGGTTAATAGAGAATAGTTTAATAAAAATAAAATCCATAAAGTTTGATTAATGAATAGTACTTAATTAGGGTTCAAAGTTTTTTCTAATTACCTCAATTAAGCTTTCATTACTTGGCCAATTGATCTCAAATTGGATGTGTTGATTCCTCGGGATGTCCTTCACCTCTCATAATTTTTTTGGGATTTATTAGCTAGGTAATTAGGATAATTTGGAATGTTAATCCTAATTACCCTCCTTGATTAATTTAATAATTATTAAAATTACTAAATAGTAAAATTTTGATTATTAATGATAATTAATCACTATTAACAGTGGAAATGATGAGGGTAAATGATTAAGGCCTCTTCCTTAGTCATTTTCTTAAATATATTTCGTAGGAGGGTTGATTTATTTATGGTTTAATTAATTATGTAATTAATGATGGAATTAAATCAAATTGAAATGATAATTTTCTATATATATTAAATTGAATTATGGGTTCCTCTTTATGTGTTTAATAACATAAAGAACTTTAAGGAATGTATGGTTAACCCATGGGTGTGGGAAAACCATATATGTACCTAATTAGATTTCTCTTAATCTAATTAACACTTAAACATTAGCCTAATAGCATTATTTCACTTTAGGAGCATTGCAAATTTCAATTTCTTATTGGCATATCTTTTAAGGCTCATGGTTAAGTGGAAAATTAAATTAAGAAGTATAGGAAAGAGAAATTAAATGGATTACTTAATGACTTGAACTTAATCAATCCATAAAATTTAACTTAATTTCTTTTCCTTAAACACATTAAGCCACTAATGTGGGATAGGCCAAAATAGTAAATATCATTTCTCCTCCTTAGGATTTAATGATTTAAATATAGAAAAATTCAAATTTCAATGGAGGCTTTGGTTAACCTTAAATGATTTTATTTAACTTGATTGTCCTTAGGAAGTAATGTGATTAGATGTATTACATGGCAATGTTTAATTATTCCTTTTCAATTATGGTGAAATTTTATAATTTTTAAGCAGATCATCATCTCATCATCTTCCCCTCACTTTTCTTGTTATCTTCATCCATCTAGGAAAAGAATAGATGAAAATAAAGAGAAAGAAGAGAGGAAAAATGTGATAATATGATGATTGCTTCTTTCTTTAAATGGACACCACATAGAACCGCAGGTGTACTTATTAGGGTGATCAGGTATGACATTGAGGAGAGGTGTACTATCTCAAAAGATAGAAGTCACCACCCTACAATGGACCTAATTACCTAAATAAGGACTCCTAAGGACTTATGGGTCTTCGGGATGTACTAGAGATTATTTTCTTACTTTACATAGAATAGTAAAGCAGAGTTTTTTTTTTATCGGGTTCATTAAGTTTCCTATGGAGGCAAGCCACCATAGTTAATTACATCCTAAGGAATGAGATTCTTTAGGAATACTCTCCATTATGGTAAATAATTATTGTCTTCAAAGATTTTGAAGGTAGGACTATCAATCGATTAGTTTATTTTTAGAAGATCAAATAGGATTGATCAAAAGGAGGGAGTTCTTTTCAGAGCCAAAGGAGATAAGTAGGGGATGCTTCTGATACCAGGAAGCCTAGTAAGCATCCCAAACTATCCTATGGTTGGGCTTTACATTTTTGAAGTTGAATTGAATTTTTTATTTTGAGTTGAATTTTCATTAGAGATTTAGGGCTTATAATTCCACAATATAAGGTTGTAGAAAATGCCTAAGAGGTGAGGATTTATGCGTATGGCCCACAAAGGGGAGAAGAAACCTTAGAACCTAAATCTAGGGAGCTTTGGCTAGGGCCAAAGCATGAAATTCTAATGCAAAAATGGGTATATGGTTTACCTCCATAAGTGAGGATCAACCAACCAACTGTTGGACTTACAACTGCCCGGGGTAGCTGCCAACTAACTCCTACGGTTTTAAATTCATGTAGGCAAGTCATTTGTTATGCAAGATAGCAAAGTTTATTATTCATTTAAAAAGAGACTAAGTCCTTAAACATACTCCCTAAGAGACTAGATCATGTAGGTGATTTAATGACTTAAATCTAATACAAATTTTGCATATGTTTTAATTTTATTTTGGACAATCAATTTGACTCAAGCTTATATGATTCATATGCCTAATGCATGATAAATGAGATTATGGGCCAAAATCAACGAGAAAGGGAGGTGTATTTCCACCATGGCTCTCAAAGGTCAAGCCAATTTCACTGGCATGGGTGGAAGCCCTCCAAATCAAGAATGAATCAATATGCTTTTTATACATGATGTTAGAAAGAAAAGACAACATCCAGCTAAGGGTTGCTAATTCTTTTATCTTGATTTATAGCCTAAGCTTTAGGTGAGATTATTGAGTTATTTATTTTTAATTTTGAGTTGTTTAATTTGGCAGAAGATTTATTTTTCCCTAGAACCTAATCATCATCCAGGCCATACATCAAAGCAAGGAAGAAACTAGGAAAAGATTTCATCTTAATGCACAAGCTAAACAAACCTCAAACATTTTATAAAGCTAGCGCAAAAGAATAAAAGGCCATTTATGGTCGGGCTCCATCGCATAAACCCAAAAATAAATTGGGTAGCTGAGCTCTACCCTTATACAACTTAGATTACAAATGAATTAATTATAATTAAGCAAGAAAATTTATGTTATGGGGGTCTTCATTCTTCATTTCTTCTTTTCTTTTTTCTACTTTCTTCTTTCTTCTTTCTTCTTTCTTCTTTCGTTCTTTCTTTTGGATGGTTGGAATGTGGATGCTCCAAAACCTTCACATGGTATATAAGATGTTTTCATCCTAATCCCCCATAATATTCATTCCAAAATTCTAATTGTAAAATTACATGAAAAAGAAAAGTAAATCTAACTAACACCTACAAAATAGAGATTAGCTAAACAAACCATACAAATATTAAGCATGTATAAACATGAATTGGACTTAGCACCCCCACACATGGGTAACCATGTTCACTTGGCCTATTGGATTATTCTCAGGGGTAGAAGCACCTGCACATCAAAATAATTATATTTTTTTTATTACAGTGCCCCTTAAGCTCAATCCCCTGCAGAATACAATGATTAGATTAAATCATCCTACCATTTATTCTACGCACACCCTACCATCTAGACTAAGACATTACATCATAAAACAAAAGCAAAGCATCAAACCATGCACCTCCCTAACCTAAAGCTAGAAATTGTGACTTAGTCTAATGTGTGTGCTTTAAAAAGTTCGTGTGGTATGCTTAGCTATGGCTTTAATGTTTAATTTTTCTAAGTATGAAAATGTTCAACTTAGATGGGTAGTTTCATTTAAGTGTTTTAATTGATTTGTTTATTTCTATTTGATGATTTGTTTAGGTTTGAATCAACCTACAATTAATTACTAAGTTGTAAAGAGAGAGAAAAGAGAAGAAAACTTCTCTTTCCTTCCCTACCTTAAGTAATTTCTAAAGTAGATTTATATTTGATTTTTGTTTAGTGAATATTTTATTATGTGTTTTAATTAATCCTAAGTTTAGAATAACTCTTAACAAACCTATTCAAAGAGAAAGGCATTTTAAGATTAAGTAAATTGAATTATTATCACAAAATACACAACACTTGATTTCTTTACCAACATGTGTAACATGCATATGGATGAATCCTAAGCATATATATATATATATATATATATATATATATATATATATATATATATATATATATATATATATATATATATATATTTAGCACACCTTAATGGTGAATGCTAATAGAGTTTGTTTAAGAAATTTGGAATATTTTATATATTCATGATTTTTGTTAAGTAGAAAAGAGGGATTCTTGTATCCATTTTGTATATGCACATGTATATGTATGAAAGGCATAAGTGAGTACAGTGCCATTATTAGCACCAGGGGTGTAATGTACAAGACCTACTTAGGGCTACTTAAAGCCTCACAACCTCGGGGTTGTCTAGGCTAATATACCACTTTCCTTAAATACATACACATGTACAAAAGAAATGAATGGAAAAAGAAAGATGCAAAAGTTTATGTTTGGTTGTTTGATTTTCTTTTTATGCAATTTACATGTGTATGTGTGAATAGCCTTCTTAACTAATAACATAGGAATTAATAGGATGGATTTAACCAAGTGTTATGTTCTTTTCAAATGAACTATACACTTTGGAAATCCTATTCAGAACTATGGTAAAAGAAAAGAGAAGGAAACTCACACAATGCACATCTTTATATTCATACTCACATGCAAGCTTATAAATAATTATAAGTAGCATACCTTTCAGTTTTGATATTTGATTTATAAGTTTTCAAAATAATTTTTGATTTAATAGTGATAATAGCTATTCATATTCTTACTTTAGCCAAAACATGCAATTTGACATAAAGGAAACATTTCATTTTTAATTTGATTTTTAAAAAGCATGAATGCATGAGTTTCATATGTCATACACATTTAGCATGTTAGAAAAGAAACAAAGTGATGAAAGCAAGTAAATTCATTCACCCTTATTAATTCCTAAAGACAATCCTATGGAATAAGATTATTTAAAGTAAATCAAATTTGGTTAAAGGAAAGTTTGATTTTGTTTTGAGTTTGAATTCAATTTGAGAAGTGTGAGAAGGTTTACTGGTCTTAACCCATTCCCACATGTGTATAATATTTTAGTTTAATTTTTAGGTGATTAGGTGAATTTTATGTTTTGGTTAGATTAAGGTGTACATTAAGTGTATTAATTACCCCTTACCTATACCACTTTAACATATTTAATCAAATAATTATGAGCCAATGATATGACATAAAACTACACAAGAAATTTAAATCAACAATGCACCTAGGAAAGAAAGGGCCTAATGCAATTAACTCACAATTAGTGATTAATTAAGCTAAAGGGTTTAGTTTATGTACTTTCATAACCCTACCCACAATGTGAGTTGAATTTTGATTTCCTTAAGATACTTAGGTTATTGAACACCTAAGCACCTTCCCAAGATGAATTAGTTAAGTTATGGAATATTTTGATTTTAAAATTTTGATTAATTAAGCCATTTAATTAAGTGATTAATTTAGTTAATTAATTTTGCACATTAATTTGATTTTAATCCAAATGAAATAAACTAAGGAAAATATATGGGAAAGAACTCCTAATCTCATTCCCTAAAACCACTCACTATTCTAAGATAATTAGTAAAATTAATTAGTGAATTTATCATTATTTAAAAGATTAATTAATCATTTAGTTGATTAAGAGAGTAATTAGGAATGAACCAAGTAATTATCCTAATTAAACCATTAATAAATTTCAAGAAAATCATGGGAGGAAAAGGTTATCCCATTAATCAACCCTAGGAAGTTTAGAATTAATTAGTGGAATAATTAGGGAGTAATTAATGTAATTATATTCCCAATAAAACCCTAATTCATAAAATATCACTATTCAAAATCATTTGAAATTAATTTTAGATTATTCCTCTTTTAATTATCTTCACAATGCTTTTTATTTTGTATTTTTCTAATTTTTCTATAATATATTTTGGTAACTTTGGTTTGGTTCAAATTGGTTTACATTTGAATTTGGTTCAATTGATTTCATTTTGGTCAAATGAGTCAAGTTGACCAATTTTACCCAATTGACCCATTTGACCTAATTGGGTTAGGTCATGGGTTGGTTTAGGTTTGGTTGGTCATTTGAAATGATTTGGTATCTTTGTTTCCAATCAATTTTGGTTTGGTTGAGTTTTTGCTCAATATGACCTTTTAGGTCAAGTTGGGTTCATGGTCAATTGGGCTAGGTTGGGTCTAGTTGGCCAATTGATACTTTGTCAAGATCAACAATCATTTTAGAATGAATTTGACCCATTGGTTCCAATCAATTTGGCTTAGATCAAGTTTTGACACATTTTGACTTTTTAGGTCAAGTTGGGTCAACTTGGGTCAAGTGGCAAATTGGGGTAGGTCAGGCTCAAATGATGACTTGGTCAAGTTCAAACATTGATCATGAATGTGTTTTGATCAATGGTTTCAATCAATTTGTCCTATGATGAATTTTGGCTAGTTTTGGTTTCATTTTGGTCAAATGTTGACTTGGTCAACCCTTAAGTTTGACTTTGTTTGACCCCATTTGGGTGATTGATCATCTCATGATGATTTTGCTCACAATGTGAGGCTAAGGTGGGCTTAGTTCAATCCAATTTGGTTAGGATTAGAATTTGGCTCATACGGGTACTTAGGTCACTTTGGGTCAAGTGAGCCTAAGTGGGTCAAATGGCTTGGTCAAAGCTTGATTCGAGTTTGATTGAACTCATATATGGACTTATGATTGAAATATAAATCCATTTGTAGAGATTTGAAGTCAAATGGGTTTTGATTCATTAGATAATTTCAACTTCAAAGGGTGAACATGAGCTTCACTTGGGTTTGATTTTTTTTTTTTTTTTGAATTTAGTTTAGGTTTGGTGATTGATTTTTATGTTTATATTTTGATTCATGATTGAAGGATTTATTGAATCATAATAAAAATCAAAGGTTTGGCTTGATTTTAGTTTGATTTGGCTAAGTTCAAGAATTTGACTTGAAAGGCTTAGGTTGAATTTTGAGTAGATTTGAGTTTGATTTTTGGATTTAGCTTTGGGTATCTGATTGAAGTTTGTATTTATATTTGGATTCATGTTTGAAGTATTGATTGAATCATGAAGAAAAATCAAGGGTTTGGCTTGATTTGAGTTTTATTTGGCTAAGTTCAAGAATCTGACTTGAAAGGCTTAGGTTGAATTTTGAGTAGATTTGAGTTTGAGTTTGGAGTTGGTTGGTAGTTTGAATTTATATTTCATTTATATATGTGAATATAAATGAGAATATAAATGGGTTATGAGAAAATTTCTTGAATTAGAAGTGATTTGTGGTAAGTCCATAAGATGAAGTCAAAATGGCTTAGGAAGGATTTTAGATTTGATCATGGGTTTCAATCAGGGGTTTCAATCATGGGTTTCAATCATTTGAAATTAATTCATGAATTGAGAAAATCCATTGAAATGATTTGAGATTTGATTTAGGGTTGAAGTTGATATGAGTTTGGAGTTTGACTTGAAAGAAGGAAGTGAGGATTTGGTTTAGGCTAAAGGGTAGGCAAATTTTCCTAATACCCCTAAGGCATAACCTATTCCTATGGCTAACTCTTCTAAGTCTCTAGGGTTAGGTTAAGTGTTCACCTAATCACTAGAAGTGTCTTAAGACTAAGGAATTCTTAACATCTAAGAGGAATCCTATGTCTAAGATGGAGAGGTTGAGAGCTCATTCTAAAAATGTGGTCAACATCAATCATCATAAATTTGTATGTCATTTGATATCATGCATTCATATTTTTTAAATAAAAAAGAATCAAATGAATATGATCATATATGTATAAGTTGCATGTGTTGAATTAATCCTACTATATGTGTGGCTATTATCATTAATAAATTTCAAAATTATTTTCAAAATTATAAATTAATGATGAAAAGTTAAATTGATGTTGGCTAAGAATATTTTATATGATTTACATTTATTTATAGCTTAAACATGTTAAAGCATTATTTATATTTATCATGATTCATGTGTATATTTACATGTATTTGAATGTTAGTAAGTATATAGTATGGACATCCCAAGAATACAAGGCTTTAAGTAGCCCCAAGAAGGTCTTAGATTATCTCACTTCCTTGGTTTAAACAATGGCACGTACTTAATTTCATTCACATGTTTACATATATTAGAATTTGGATAAAGCTTTATTTTGCAAGGATAAATAAATTTTTTAAAATACAATATTTTGCATGATTTTCATTCTCAAGGTTGCGTATACATTCATATGTATTTAAGTTAACAAGTATATAGTCTAGACATCTCAAGAATATGAGGCTTTAAGTATCCCCAAGGAGGTCTTATATTATCTCACTTTCCTGGTTTAAACAATGGCACGTACTTGCTTAAATCTTTAACACATGTGTATGTGTACTTAGCTAAAGAATGGAATCCCTTCTTTCTACTAAAAATATAGGCATTTAAAATCATTTAAATGTGCTAAAACACATTGCATGTATAGGTATGTTAAATTCAAAATCATATGCATTCTATTGATGATGAAATGGAATAATATAACATTATCCATGTGATAGTAATTCAATTTCATTAATATTAAGATGCCTCTCATTTTTTAATAGGATTCTTTAAGACCAACCTAAATATAGGATTAATAAAATACATGATAAATTATTCACTAAAAGAAATCAAATCATAATTACATGCCTTTAGAAAATAACATAGGGTAGGGATGAAAGTGGTCAAACCTATTTCTTCTATTTATAATAATTAGATGCTAAGTAAATATCAAATGAAATAAAAGGAATACAAATTAAAATTCATTAATCCTTTAATAACTTGAAATGAAATCACCTTCCATGTTTAACTTAAATAATTTCCAAACTTAGATGATCATAATCTTAAGGTCTAGCAAGACATACCACACTAAGCTTAAGAACACCCATTAGAATGCTAAGTCACCACTTCTAGCTCTAAGTTATGATAGTGTATGTTGTGATGTTGTGTTTTTGTTTTGTGATGTAATGTTTTATACTAGATGTTAAGATTACTTATGCGTAGATTAGATGTTAGGCCATTATTATCCTAATGATGTTTTCTGCAAGGGGTTATACTAAAGGGGTTCCTAAAATAAAAATAAATATAAATTCTTTTGCTTGCAGGTTGCTTATACCCCTTTACATAATCCACATTATGGCAGGTGGGCTTAGTTACCCATGTGCAGGGTGCTAAGTTCAAATTATGAAATATAACTACTTGGGTTTGTATGGTTGATTTAACTAACATTTGTCTTGCAGGTGTAGTTAGATTTTATTTTTCATAAACATGTAATTTTGTAATAAGAATTAAGATTAGTGATATGGGGCTTAGGATGAGCAAAGGCTAGAAGGCAAAGTCGAGGGAGGCCCTGTGAAGCCTTGGAGCAAATCGAATCATGCTAAAGAAGGAAAAGAAGATGAGGAATGAAGACCCCACATAGCATTTATTCAATTGTAATTGTAAAATTTTATTATAATTTGGGTTGTATAAGGGTAGTGCTCGACTACCCAATTTTTTCTCTTTTTTGGGGTGTATGGTGGTACCTGGCCGTAGCAGCCTTTTATTATTTCATGATAATTTATAAATGTTTGATTGTTGTGTTTATCTTGTGCAAAAAATTATATGCTCTTCATAGGTTTCTTAAGCTTGATGTTTGAATGTGTAGCCTAGATGCGGTATGCTCTTCAAGGTAAAATTAATTTTTCTTCCTCCACTAATAACTCATAACTAAATTTTAAAATAACTCATAACCTCACTTTAAAGTTAGGCTATAATCAGGATAATTAAGAGATCTAGAAACCCCTTGGTTGAGTGTTGAATGTTCTAATATCATACATATCATCTTGTTTCATTCTTGAATAGGGAGGGTCTCCACTCTTGTATATAGGAATGCTTGACCTGTGAGGGCATCCATTGTAGTAGAGAACTCCTCCCACTGATTTAGCCAATAATTATATTTTATCATGCATTTACGCATAATTATCCCAAGCCTTTGTCCAAATGAATGTGTCAAAATGATATAAAAATTTATAAAATTTTGCATTTGTCTAAGTCATGTCTTCATATCAGTCATGATTTAGTCTCTTAGGGAGTGAGTTTAGGACTCTAGCCTCCTTCCTAATGAAATAACAACCAAACTATCTTTCACATACATAAAACTAACCAACATGGTTTTGAATCATGGGAGGTGTTAGCTGGTGGCCACTCCAGATAGTTGTAAGTCCAGAGTCGGTATAGGTTTATTCTCTATTGTGGAGGTAAACCATTATATCCCATTTTTCATTTAGATTTAGGTCATGCTTCTAGCTTGTGCTAAAGCATCTTAGATTTAGGATCCGGGGTCTCTTATTTCCTTTGGCTACGAGTATAAATCCTCACCTCTTGGGCATTTCCATACTATTGTGTGGATTATAAATACAATTCTAATAAAATTTCAAGTTAAACAAAAACAAACTTCCTCTTTCAAATACATAAAGCCTCACTATAGGATAGATTGGAGTGCTCACTATGCTTCTTAGTATCATGAGTGCTCCCTACCTATCCTCCTTTGGAATTTGAAAATAATTCTTCCAAATTGAACTTTTCCACTTGATTTTCCAAAAATACATAATCCTTTGATAGTCTAACCTTGAAATCTTTCAAGATTTTGATTAAACATATCACATTTCCTAGGGTGTAAATAACTATGAAACCTTTCTTTTATAGGTAACTAAAGAACCCTACATAAAATAAACCCTACTTTACTTTTTTCATGTAAAGCAGGGGAAGATCTCTCATATATACGAAGACCCACCTTTCTTAGGAGTCCTTATTAGGTGATTAGGTCCACTATAAGGTGATATTTCTATCTTTTGAGATGGTACATAATACTTTAATATTGTCAGCTCTTCAATAGTAGCCTCTAAGATTTGTGGTGTCCACACAACTCTAAATTAAAACACCATAGACTATGTCTAGGTTAACAAAACCTACCTATTCACTGATGATGGCCATGTTGATTGTAAAATTTGTTCAAATAGGATATGTTTAAATTGGATAAAATTTAGATTAACTTAAAGTAAACAATCATCCACCCATCTATCATTATTTATCAAGGATGATAAGCTAAGAAAATATTTACTTACAAATAGTTAATTTCAAATTAAATATATTTATGTTCATTCTCAAATAATTTCATGCTAGTAAAGATATAACTTGTGTCCTCTGTCTGCATGATTTTATCATTAAATGACATCACATGAAATGTGAATACAATCAGAACCCTCTAACCTAGTGGCTTGGCCTCTATATGGCTCCACTATATTTTGATCATGGTAATAAGTCGTATGTTCCCTAATAGCTTTGTTATTTGAGCCATGAATTATAGAACATATTTAATAGGTAAAAATCCTTTTGTTAGTGATGGTTAACTTAAATTTATCAAATTAGATAAATATCACCACAAGTCTATAAGGTCATCTTGGGCGATGCAACCCATGGCTGCTGATAAGGATTCTTCGGTCATGAACTATTTTCCCCTAGCGAAGTAAACTAGGGACCATGTAAGCTGTAGATGATGAGACCATGGGATCTTGATCGCATTTCATCAACCCCCCCCTTCTTTAAGTTAAATGACAATTATTTATGCCATACTATGCATCACGAGACACCAATTCATATCAGATAAGATATGCTTATTTTCTAATCTTAATGGAGAGTACTCTCTTACTATAGATAGAGGGGTAATTAACTATGAAGGCTTGTATTCATAGGAAGTGGAACCAAGATTTAAATAAACTCAAACATAATATTAGGGTAAATCTAGTTGAACCTCACAAAGAAATATACTTCTACCCATCTCAATAGAAGATAGTGGAAAGCATCCTCAAATGTGTTTTTTCTAAGCAATCACCTTGCAATTTCTTGGAGTTGCTTGTTTAAGGTCTTGGATGATTTGGATCTGGACTAAGGGGCACATGAGATTTCTCCCACCTTAGCCTTCGAGCCAAATCCTTCAATTGATCTCTTAATCGTGAGCCTTTTGTATAAGGACTTCCTCATCTAACTCGCTTTGTGCACCCGCCACAATATATAAAGAATAAATTAAAGAAGGATGATCATACCCTACATTAGTCCTACACTTAACCATAAAATAAATAGAATTATAAATAATCCCCCCTATATCCATAGTAAAGCCCTTTTGAATTGCAATAAAATAATCCCTAATTACCTCACTAATATTGTCAATAGGCATTAACTTGGCAGCAATAAAATAATGCCAAGCTTTGGCCTCAACACTAAGGCTAGTAGTAGAAAATTAATAATTTTATCCACCTACTTTTTCCACTAGGCATTCAAATGTTTAACAGTAATTTTAAAGATATTGATTGTAATCTACATCTTATTATTTATAATATGCATTGATAGTACTACTATCAAAACTTAATAGTTTTCCCTGATGTTCTAGTGCTCCTTTGCATTGGTAAAGAACTCCAACACCATGAGGATGATGCAAGATATGATGTCATAGGCTAGTTTTGCTCATTGATAATCATATTCATGCTCCCTCCCGGATTCAAGTAGCTCCTCTCTAAGATGAGTTGTTTGTGTAAGAGAGCATGGAGGTATCTTTCCTTTGCCTTGACACTAACAAACATGTTAGTGTCGCTTATAGCCGCCCTCTTCTTGCACTTGCTGACATACTTGGCTGGCATGTTAGCTTTCACAAAATGAAATAAAAGCTAAGAGAGGAAAAGATGCAAGAGAACTCTAGAAAGGCATTAAAGCCTTTTAGAATGAAAAATTTGCAGCTTATGAGTCTTATTTATGGACTAGTCCTAGTACCAAAGTGCTAACCTCTCAGTTTCTAAGATGCGGATCTACGTGGCATGAGCATGTAAGCAACGATCACCCTCAAAATGGTTATTGTCTATCAAAGAGCATTTATTATTAATTATGATAAATAATTTTGTAATCGACAACATGCAAAAAAGCGGTGATTGATGTAGTGTAGCTAGTCAAAAGTTTATCCTTTTCCCATTTAAAGTGCATGTCACCGGATTTCTTAATCAACTTATGGTGTTGCGGTCAATCTAATGCCAAAGCACCGATCAACTGGTTAACCTGATCCAACTATTTCAATCTTCTACCATCTTAAGCGCTATAGTGCCAGAGTTATAGTGCTGAGGCATTGAACCCTCATTTTTTTTTAGATATGAATTCCTGCCCCATAATGATACAGTGCTAATTACTCGACGCTAAGGCCCCATTTTACTTGCATTGGGGCACTATCATGATAGCGCATATGCGATATATTTTTAGCACCAAAGTGTTGACCCTTAGAACTATAAATTAATGATTACAACATAAACATCTTATTAATATATATGTTCATCATGCGAACACCCTGCTGGCATTCTGATGGGTGTAAGCTTGGTTAATCTATTCATTCATCATGTGAACACTTTGATGGCATTCTAAAGAGATGGAAGTCCAATCTAATGACTTTCTAATTAATGTAAGTTCAACCCGTCCTTATAATGCAAGCACAGCCACAACCTATAAATCTAGCATTCCAATTGATGTAAACCCAGGTTATCTATTGGTTTTCTATGTGAACTAGTTAATCTATTCGTTCGCTATACAAACATCCTAATCGCATTCCAATGGATGTAATCCTAATTAATCTATTTATTCATTATACGAACATCCTACTATTTGTTCATTATGCGAACATCCTAATGGCATTCTAATGGATGTAAGTCTAATTAATCTATTCATTCATTATGTGAACATCTTAATGGAATTCCAATGGATGTAAGCCCAGTTAATCTATTTGTTCATCATCACTCTAATGGTATTCCAAATGGATGTAAGTCTAATATAGTCGTTCTCCATGTGAACACCATAATGGCATTCCAAAGGGATGTAAGTCAAATCTATCCGTTCGCCATGCAAATACCCTATGTGCATTCCGAAGGGATGTAAGTGCAATCTATCAGGTTTCCACACAAACAACCCTATAAACCTTGCTTTCTAATGGATGTAAGTCCAATCTATCCATTCACCATGCAAACACCCTACTAGTATTCTAAAGGGATGTAAGTCTAATCTAAAGGCTTTTTAATTGATGTAAGTCTGACCCATGCTTACAATGCAAACATTGCCCTAACCCTACTAAGTCTAACCTTACTAGCATTCCATGAGATATAAGTTTGATCTATATGTTCGCCTTTGATAGTTTAGGTTTCAAACTTTGGTATTCGTAGAAGTTGAATTAGAAATGGTGTGGGATTATAGATAAAAGTTTGAAGGATAATGTTATAAATATTAATAGATATGGAGATAGAATTATAGCTTTAAAGATTATTGTTGATACTAAGATTATCAATGTTATATAAGTGTTTATGCTCCTCAGTAGGTTCCGATGTAGGCTAAAAATAAAATTTTTAGAATGAATTAAAGGGATTAATATAAAAGATACCTCTTGAAGAAAAAGTATTTATTAGAGGAGATTTAAATGGACATGTTGGTAGAGTGCTAGAAGATTTTAAAAGTATTCATGGTGGCTATGGATTTGGAGTGATTAATGAAAAGGTACTACTATTTTATTGCTTTGTGATTACGTAGTTGCTAATACTTTATTTAAGAAAAGAGATGAGCATATTATTACTTATAAAAATTGATCTAGTAAAACACAGATTGATTATTTTCTGATAAGAAAAATAGATCGTTTAGAATGTAAAGATTGTAAGGTCATTCCAAGTGAAAGTTTAAGTACCCAACATTAACTATTAGTTTTAGATTTTAAGATGAAAGATTGGAGGATGAAAAACAAATCAAATTATTTTCCTAAGATTAAATGGGAGCACTTAAAGAACACCAATAAAAATATTTTTAAGACCAAACTACAAGAGCTTAGAATTTGGGATGTTCATAAAGAAGCTAAGAGTTTATGTGAGAAAAAGTAGCAAGTGTAATTAAGCAAGTTGCAAAAAATGTGCTTGGAGAATTAAAAGAAAAATCTTATTTTAATAAAAATAGTTGATGGTGGTGTCAGAATGTGCAAAAAAGATAAAAAAATAAAAAGCATTATTATAAAACTTTGTTTAGATGTAAAATTCGGAGAATCGGGAAAGATATAAAGTGGCCCATAGAGATTCTAAGAAAGCAATATATGATTCAAAAAATTTAGCTTTTAGTGATTTATACAATAGATTGGATAGCAAAGAAGATTAAGATTATGTATAAGTTAGCCAACCAAAGAGATAGGAGAAGTAAAGATCTAGTTCAAGTGAGGTGAATTAAGGATCAAAATCATAAAGTACTTTTCTTAGAAAAGGATATTGAAAATAGGTGGATGAAGTATTTTGATAAACTTTTTAATGAAGGATCTGAAAATACGGTTGATTTTAGCAACCTTAATACCCTAAACAAAAACAGAGAATTTTGTTTTTAATATCGTATTAGTAAATTTTAAGTTAGAGAAGCTTTAAAGAAAATGAAATGTGGAATAACAGTAGGACCTGATGATATTCCAATGGAAGTCTAGAAATGTTTAGGAGATCAACGAATTTGTTGGCTTACAAATCTTTTTAATGTTATTTTAAAGATTAAAAAAATGCTAGATAAGTGGAGAAAGAGTTTGTTGGTTCCTATATTTAAGAATAAAGGTGATGCACAAGAGTGTGCAAATTATAAAAGAATTAAGTTAATGTGTCATATATTAAAATTATGGGAGAGAGTAATTGAGCATAGGTGATGATGTGATATATAAGTTTCTCACAATCAGTTTAGTTTCATGCCAAGTAGATCTACTATGGATGCTATACATTTGTTAAGAAGTTTGATGGAGAAGTATAGAGAAAGTAAGGAGGATCTACATATGATATTTATTGATTTAGAGAAAGCTTATGATAAAATTTCAAAAGATTTTTTTTCCACTATAATTTTTGGGTTTTATTATGCTTTTAATTTTCAAATGCACTTTTTTTTTTTTGCGTTTTAAATTTAAAGCAAGCTAAACATCAATGATTACTTAATTTAATTTTTTGAGTCCATTCATTAATGTTTTATATATTTGTTTGGTTAATTTTTTGCTTACATGAAATGTAGATTTATCACTAGTGCAACTATACAATAATTGCTCATTGAATAATGGATTATGAAGAGTTAAGAGATTACTAATTTGAAGATTAAAGGATGTTGAAGCCTTGGAGGATCACTATTGTAATTATGTAAGTATATAAATTGTAATATACTTCTTATTTGGTATATAGTAGTTATTAAGTATTATTGTACTTTTGATTTTTATTGAATCAAATTGTTGATCATATATAATCATGTAAAGTTTTATGTTGGATTTATTATTATCGGTAATTATATGAGTTAGAGATTTAACATGTTATAAACATTTTCAGTAAAGATAATTTATTTATTAAATAAATGTGTATATTATACATCTTTTGTTGTTGATTTGTAATTAGGTATTACTTATTTCTTATTTACAATAAATTGTACATGATTCAATTAAATAATGAAGTTTATACTTATTAGAAGGATTTTAAAATTTTTAATTAAAATTAATAAAATTATCATTTTAAAAATAGTAAATTGAGCCAATTTTGAGAAGTTTAAAACTAACAACTTTTCAAGCACGGACACTCTATTAACGAAATATTTTTGAACACAAGCCAATTTCAAACAAAAAATATATAAAGTTTAACATGAACAGATATTCACTGCTTGCTCGGCTCGTTTACACCGATAACTACACTTATCTTGCCATTATTCTTTTCTGGAAGAGACTAATGACTACTTTCAAATTGATTCTGTGTGCCCAATTCCATTTCCCAAACATAACTTTTTTTTCTAATATTGCACCTATATTCATAGTCAAAGTTTTTCAGTCAATTTCATTAATCAAAATATAATTATTTTTAATATTTGTATATCAACGAGTTCTGAACATGCCCCTCAATTCTCCCAAAGGTTTAAAGTACTGATATTTAACACTAAATGATCACTTTTTTGCTATATTTGCAATTATAAAAATAAACATTCACTTACAGAACTAGAGATCATTTTCATTTCTAAACAATGTTTTACATTACATCCATGCATCATTGTCAACACCAACTTTAGCAACCAATTCATCTATATTCATTCAATAAGAGTGTTAAACATTTTAAATTCTAAGATGTAAAATCAATTTTGTTCAAGAACTTCAAATAAAAAAATGGGTGAAACTAAACCTATCATGCCAATAGGTATGGTCTACTTTGGCTTTAGCAAATCATTCTCTGTCTATGATCCACAAAGTACTGAAGCACTGTTAAGGTAGATCAACTAGTTCACATGAGCTTGTCAAAAATACTACTATAGAATTGCCCCAAACGATACAATTTCAGGAGGCAGGTATCACAAGTCCACTTTTCAGACCTATTAAGATGAGGCATCCTCTGCGACTATTGTTATGGGTCTCAACTGGCATTTATTATGTCCCGAGACAAAGAAGAAGCGGCAAGCAAGGAAGTGCTCTCGATGTCTCTTGGTCTCTTATATCGTAGATAGGATGCTATGAATGCACCAGCGCATATGCTTTTATTTATTTTTCCATTCTGCAGAATGCCTACAAATTATTTTTCCTTGCTTCCCTTTCAAGAAGGTCGGCATGGCTGGATCTATTCTCAGAGCGATTGATAAAAAAATAATTAATCTTACTTTTTATATAAAATATGAATAAATTATTTTTTTTTATGAATTTTTGATAAAAAGAAAATAACTACATATTACAAAGTCAATGATTAATTTTTTTCCTTTGAATCTTATTAAGCATATTAAGATAAATTAGAAATTTATAAAATAAATACTTAATCATTAAATATATATTTTATATATATATATATATATATATATATATATATATAATTTCAAAAAGAGTATAATCAATAACTTAATGGTTATTATTTCATTACCTACATAATATCCTTTGAGTTACTATATGAAAATTTCTGAGATATGCAATTATGATGTGTTATTAATGACATTACTAAATTAGAGAAATAAAAGCAGCCGAAGGATTTATTTGGTTGGAGGAAATATAACCAACCAAATTATATTTTGGACAAGCTAAGACTCTACTAAGTACATTGTTTTCAATTTTTTTCATTTTATAAAAGGTAAAATTTTTTTTAGAGATTTTCTTGTTAAATCAATTTTTTTTAAAAAGCGTGAGATGAAAAACTTGGTTTAAATACTATTTCGAAACACTATTTTGTAAATCCTTTTGAATGAAGTCTACTTATTAACTCTCTTCCTCACTATTACTTTCTAGAGCACTTTTTTTTTCTTTATCTCACGGGCTACTCATTTTCTCTTCTTAAATAATAAATTCTAGGCAAAAATATTTTGAAATATTTATTTAATTTATCTTATGACATGAATAAATTATTTATTTATTTTTGAAAATTATGAATGTCAAAAATATAAATTTAATGAATTGTAATATATTTTAAATATATATATAGCATAATCAATGTAAGATATTAAATAATAATTTATGAAATACTTACAAATTAAAATCACGAATATATATATATATATTGGTAATATGAAATATGCAAAATATTTTAAAGTTATTTTAGTCGTTTAATCAAGAATATTAACATTATTTATCTACATAAATAAAATAATTTTAGTTTCAATTATAATAAATATGTATTAATTTTGTTATTTTTTCGAACAATAATTTTAACTTTTTCTACTTAAATTTTAAAACTCCATTTTCTGCAAAAAAAGTTTTAAAATTGATTGATTTTTTTTTTTTTTGAAAAGAGGGTTTGTATAATCCTCCTCCTTCAGATTTATGGGATTTGGACAAGCAGAAGCACGCGAGTGGGTGGAAAGGCGTGAGTTACCACGCCTCCTTTCTTTCAGACAGCAACGGGTGTAGAAAGGTGAGAATTTTGAACTGAAAATTTCGTTAATTTTATCGTATCAAATCAGATTTTATGAATTTTAATAATATATGAAATGCGTGCCCCCAGTGCCCCCACACTGAATCCGCCCCTGGTCGGCATGGCTGGTCTTTCCATAGTGTCAGTATGACAGATGAGTTTTTTAGTTATAGATTTCTTTATTTCAGAGCGATTGAATATTATTTCTGAGATTAAAATTAATCTTACTTTTTTTATAAAGTGATGAAAATTATTTTTTTTTTCTTTTGAATTTAGGTTGATAAAAGTGAGATTTGTGTTTTATTATTAGTACCCTAATTTAATGACAAATTAACCAAATGACAAAGGGAGTGTTGCTTAAAATTAGTTTTACTCATGATAACACGAAAATACTATAATGTCAATGAAATGAAATATAACACTGATCATGTCAAGCTCTCAATTCTTATTATATTTATATGCAATAATAATCATATTTTCATTGCCATATTCCAATCAAATTTTATGCAACTTCATGTAAATGCTTAGTCCGTAAATTCATCTCTCGGCAGCTCACCTGGCAACTCGTAGTCTCTCCAAGTGCCTACTGCTGCTACCTGTAACAGCAGGATGATCTGACCCAATTTGAAGTGTTTAAGTGTTTTAATTCCACAGGATTTTAGTTCACTGGCTTCGTTCACTGATTTGCTAGCAGGTGAGAATGATCTTTTTGGTGCTCTATTTAGCTTAAAAAAAAGCTACTGTTGGATACTATTTAGAAGAGAGATAAACAATAGATATGCACTTAAGACATTGGAATAAATTTTTAAATATATGTATAGAAATTTCGTTTAAAATAAAGTGTTTTATGGGTTTATAAAATGGGTTTATAGTTTTGCGAAGGACCAGAATCCAACCTGTTGAAATTTGGATAACATTATATTCAGCACAAGAAGAGAAAAGGCCACAGCAAATTGCTGCGTAAGCGAATTTTGGACTTACGTTTTTTCTTGATAGCTCAAAAACAGTTATCATAAAATAACCAACTATCATACTATTTTTACTCCAAATGACATTCCCGATCCAACAAAATTATAATCAAAGTTTCAAAAGAGTATTTTTTTTTTTAAAAAAAGTTATTATTTTTTCATCAAAAATGTAATAAAAATTCATTCAAATCTATAAAATTCAAAATATATCAAAACTATTTGTAAATGTTCCTAACATAAAATAAAATTATATCTACTTAAATTGGATGTGTATACATTTAGCATCTTCAAAAATTACACCAATTGACATACGCTCTTCTGTAATATAATATAAGACAATAATTTAGCATTTAGTATGCTTACTCCCACCGCTCTAGGTCTCCTCTTTTATAATAACCTCCAAATTTAAATTTTCTTACTATTAAGTTATTTTTATTTTTATTGAAATCATAGAGTTAAATAAATTATCAAAAAAACCTTTTCAATAAGCAACTTCTAAATTATGCCAAATTAAATTTATCTTTTGACAATAGAGAATTTATTTTTAAATTCTATTTTTTAATAATACAAGTTTTTTTCTTCTAAGCATATGATCATTGTTGGACAATCAAATCGATTATGTATTTTTACACCATATTTTATTATGAATGTTTATGACAACTCCATGTACTCTAACATTGATTCATGCCATACATTACAAAAATTACTAATTGTCCACCATAGCATTGCTTTCATTTAAAAATTTGACATTCTTGATATAAAATATGTGAGAACATCATCCTCATAAAAATGTCAACTCATACATAACATTTTTTATTAGCTTATATGGATTATAAATATTGAGTGTGAGGAATATATATGATCGTTGGTTAAACACATGAGCTCCAACAAAAGACCAGCTGGAAAATCAGATGTTATCATTTCAATAATATTTCCTAAAGCTACCGCTTTCCATACACGATGCAAAAATTAGCAACTAAAGGAGGATTCAAACAATTAACATAAGCCGACTTGCCAAATAAATCCCCCATAATTCTATTACAACTATGAGAACATTCAAACGATCAACATAAAGATTGTCAAAATTAAATGTAGGAAACCTAAAAAACCTACATTTGCCAACTTTAATATCTAACATTCGGCCAAAAAAATATCTAACATCCACCTATATTATTATTAATCCTCCATCCTATAAATAATAACTAAGAAGATCATTGACAAGCATGTGACTTTCAACATTCCCGATTAATCATCATCTATTATGTATCTCTTAAATTTGTGACTCGAATTTATGTAGGTCTCAATTGCCTTTAGTTGGAAAGTATAAGCACAAGGATCACAAGCCTCTATCATTGAATTGATTTTATTGTAACCTTTATATTATAATTATGTGCTCTTGCTTTAGTTGAAAAGTATAAGCACACTGATCAAAGGCCTCTACCATTGGATTGATTTTATTATAGCCTTAGAATTTGCTTCTACTTTCTTAGTCCCTTTTTTAATTATTTCCTTGTAAGGGGTCTTACAAAATTCTATAAATACCCCTTCATTTGGTACACAGGACTTAACAACCTATTCTTCATGAGATTTTATAAAGAGAGTGTTGGATTTATTTTTGGTCTTTAAAGAAGATTTTTTAGTTCATTCTTGAACCACTGCTCTCTCTTTTATAATACCTCTTTGATTAGTACATTATTCTCCTCAGAGTGTCATTTTTACTCTAAGAGATTTCCATGAAAAATTTAGTGTGTTTTTTCATGTTCGTATTTTTTCTAATGTATCGCTTCTTGTTACATTATATATTCAAGTTATTCATAAGCCTAATTTTATTTTTGTTACCTAATATTCATAACAAGTGGTATTAGAGAATCATGCTCTTTTATTTTAGAGTTTTGAAGATAATGACCATGAAGTACGATATTCCACTTTAGATCACAACACCAAATTTTTATTGTGACAAGCAAAGATGTGGGCCATTTTTGCTCAAATTGATCTAGATGATGCTTTATTGGGGTTTAATTATATACATTCATGTTGGTCTTTAAAGAAGAAATAGTATAAGGCTCAAAAAGCACTTCCTATTATTCATCTCTTTCTCTCAAATCAAATTTATAAGATGTTCTATCAGAGAAAACTGATGATGCCTTTTGGACAAGATTGGAGCAATTATACATGACGAGGACCTTAACGAGTAAGTTACATCTAAAGTAGTAGCTCTACTCCCACTATTTATTGGAAAGGTAATTCTCTAGAAGATCATTTAAATGCTTTCAAAGAATTATTTGAAACATTGAAAGTGAAGCATGATGAGAAATTTTTGGTTTTAATTCTTTTTTGTTCATAGTCTTCCTCATATTTGACCTTAAAAGACACTGTCTTTAAAAGTTGAGACTCATTGACATTGAATGAGGTGTACGAGGCTTTGCTTTCGAAGGAGAAGTTAAAATATCTGAACCAAAAGGAGGTCTTCTTATTCATGTAAGAATTCATGAGTCGAGTTTTAGTAGTGAAGCATCAAGGAAATATAATACCAATAATAAAGATAAATTCTATCGATGGTGCAAGAAGAATGGGCACATTAAATCTTAATGCTTCAAGTTACCAAATAAGGAGAAAACCATCTCTAGTCAAAAAGAAAAACTATCATATAAAGCTAACATTGTAAAAGATTTTTGTGATGATAATCTATCTATTACTAGTATTAATGGTCGTAAGTCCGTGAGGAATGGATCCTCGATTCTAGTTACACATTTCATATGTGTCCCCATCGAGATTTGTTATTAATATATAAAATTATGGTTACAAGCAAGGTGCTTATGGGAAACAATGCATCTTATAAGGTATTTGGTGTTGGTATAGTCAAGGTAAAGATGTTTGATGGTGTCAGCATAACTTTGATATTATCAAGCATGTCCCAAATTTGAAGAGAAAACTTATTTTCATGAGTGTCCTTCATGCCAAGAGATATAGGTACACCTATTAAAGAAGAGTCTTGAAGATTAGTAGAGACAACCTTATTAAGATGATGGGGTAGTCTGCAAGTTAGTATATCTTATAGGGTCATAGTTGATGAAGATCCCACATTTTCAACTTGACTTGGAGCTACTCGGCATTTCGCCTTGTGAATATGAAGGGATAAAGGTTTCATTGAATTTTATAGGAGCTCTTCTTATGGGCATAACACTAGAAGATTGAAGTTCTACAAGAACCACTTCTCAGATAAGTAAGAAGTTTTCAAATTTGGAGGGGTGTGGGGCACGGGGCATTCTTGGTATGAAAATAGCCCTTGCTTTTGCTTGATCTAATATAATGAAACTTTTCAAAGAATGTCCACTTTATATTTTTAAGCCTAAGCATTGTTTATATTAGGCAGATGTTTATTATTATGTGGAAGATGAGAGATTGTTATGTCAAAGATTTATATTTCTAGCCTAGAAATTTATGTTAAGGTGGATATTATTAAATTTGTGACTTGAATTTGTAGATTCCACCTGCTTTTAGTTAGAAAGTATAAACACATAGATCAAGAGCCTCTACCATTAGATTGATTTTGTTATGATATTTAGATTGCAATCTTTATGCTCTTGCTTTAGTTGAAATGTATAAGCACACTAATTGTAGGCTTCTACCGTTAGATTGATTTTATTACAATCTTTAGATTGCAAGAAATTTGCTCTTACTTTATTTTCCCCTTTTTTCATGACTTCCCAATGCGGTTCTTAAAAAGGGTCTTGTAGAACTTCATAAATACCCTTCACTTGTCGCAAAAAACTTAACTCTTTTTTTCTGAGATTTTGTAAAGTGAGTGTGGGATTTATTTTTGGTCATTAAAAGAGCATTGTTAGCATCTCTCTTTTATAATCACTCTTTGAATAGTGCATTCTTCTCCTCTATGCATGATGTTTACCATTTCTATGGGATTTTCCACGTAAAATATAATATGTGCATTTTTATGTTTGTACTTTTCTCATATATCTATTCTTATTATGTTGTATCTTTAAAAAGAATTATTCAAGATCATGAATTTACTTCTAATACCTTATATTCCTAGCACTATCAATATATGATGTATGCCAACTATAAAAATTTAGAGTTCATTATTATGTTCACATGATATGCCCTTGTATAAAAAATGTGATTGTGATTAAGACATCGACTCATAATTATCTACTGATGACTCAAATATCTTAAGACTCATACTTTATTATGAACGATAGCTTACAATTTTCAAGTATACATCATATTAATATGTTCTTTGGTTGTGAAAATGGTAATCCCTTATACTATCTGACTCAGATTAGTGGTATTATGAAAGATAGCTTCCAGAGTTCAAGCATACATCATATTAATACCATCTCTAGTTGTGAAAATGGTAATCCTTTATATTATATGACTCAAATTAGTGGCATCACTTTAACAAAGCTAATCCCTATGGCTTTATCCCTTCAAAAATTTTCTTTTAAAGAACCCTATATATGTGAGTGTGTAAGATTTTGTTTAATGTTAAGATGATAAACTTGCTTATTAGTGTCTTAAATGTATGTGTGTGTGTGTGTGTGTGTGTGTGTGTGTGTGTGTGTGTGTGTGTGTGTGTCATTCTTTCTCTTCTGCTAGTTTTATTTCATGGAAAAATAAATTTTAAAAATCACAATTAGTCATGATTTCTCAACAAACATTGGAACAAATATCTTGTTTCACATTAAGTTAATTATAATCTCTGTAAGCTAAGTGACACTTTTCTTAAACGAATATGTAGAACAAAATTTTTGTTTGCACAGAATAAATTTTGACTATTCTGATATTTATTTAATTCTATTTTATTTATATTTTTATTTGAAGTAAATATATTTGGCCATAATAGTTGTATTTAGAAACACTAAAAATATCTAAAGTTTATTATGAGTGCTTTAAAAATAATGTGATTTTTAAAAACACAACATTAGCATGCTCAATAGAATCAATAAGTAAGCAATATGCATAAATATTCTTTAGTTTTTGAATTAAACGTATTATTTTAATCCATTTTATTACTTTTACTAAATATTTATTAATTATTTACATATTCATATATCTGTTTATTTGTAATTAGCATTATGATAATTTTTCAATACAACGGCTAATAAAAACAACAACAACAACAACAAGCCTTTGTCTCACCACGTGGTTGGCTACATGAATCTTTTTTCTCAAATGTGTTCTATTAAGTATCATATTCTCATTTAATCATAATTAATTAAGATCATTTTATATACTTCCTAACCAAGTCTTTTTAGGACTACATATACCTTTATAACATAGGCAAAATCTAAAACATTTATTCTCCTAACTAGGTCATTAAATGGCCGACATTTTATGTCACCAAATAATCTAATGTGGCTCTATTCAATTTTATCAACAACCAGACCTACTCCAACCTTATCACATTCATTTCTCATTTTTTTCTGAGTGTAAAATCACTCATCCACCTGAGCATCCACATCTCTACATAGTTAACATAATTTTATGTTTCTCTGGCCAACATTCTACACCATAAAGTATTACAGGTCTCACCACCTTCTTATAAAATTTTCTCTTGACTCTAAGCGGTACTTTTCTATCACACAATAGGCTCAATGCATTCCTCCACTTTAATCATCCAACTTGAATTCTACTAATAACATCCCATCTAAATCACAATCACCTTGAACAATAAACCCAATATATCAAAAATGTTTGCTATTGTTAATGACTTGATCACCCTTTGTCACCACTTTGCTATTATACCTTCTATAAATTACACTCCATATATTTAGTTTTAGATCTACTCAAATGAAAGTTTTAAACCTTAAGATTGAATATTTTTCAATCAATATATTTATAATATGTTTTCTTTTCTCTTTTAAAAATATAAAAAATGAAAACCTCATAACAGACTATATGTCAAATACAAGACTTTGTGACAAAATAATTTAAACAATATATATATATATATATATATATATATATATATATATATATATATATATATATATATATATATATATATATATATATATATAGATAGATAGTAATTTTTTATTTTCATTGGCATATTTATGCTTAATTGATATTAAGATGCTTATTTTCAGTAATTTTATATCTTTTAATAGCAAATTCTCATTTGAAGTTAAAAGATGAAAAATTCAAAGTTTGATGATTGATGCCTATGTGTTGTAATGAAGAAAACTTTGGTGTTGAGATAGTAAAGTTGATGCCTATACACTAAATAATTGGTGATGTGATGCTATATGAACACAAATTTGGACTTAAAGATAGTAAGTAATGCATTTAAGCATTGCATTTGTAGCGTTGCGATGCTTGAAGGAGCACAAAGAAGCCTAACATTTGTTTAAAGACATTAAGTATGATTTGGCACTAGATGACCAATGATATGATTCCTTGTTTCTTTTAATTTACAGGTTACAGACATTAACAATAGCACCTTGGCACTAGAAAATTAGCATAATAGTTCTCGAGATTTAGATCTTTTTAGTATATAAGAGTCAAAGATAGCAAATAAAGTGCCTAAGTGTTTAAAGATTAGTGACGCGTTATCAGACATCCTCAATTTAAGCAAAAATATAGTAAGCAAAGCACAAAAGCACTAAAGGATTAGCTCTGTGGTGCCAGGACACATAAACCCAGCGCCTAATGCTACAGCCTAGCAAATTAGTTTCAAATAAGTTTAGCAATTATTTCAAAGATTTTCTAGAGTAGTTCAAGAGAGTTACTTAAAATGATGTGGGGACATTATTAGGGGAGACTATAAAAAAAAATCCATTTGCATTGGGAAAGAGTTTTGAATTGTGAGTGTCATATATGTTAGTGTGTGTGAGTGTCATATATGTTAGTGAAGTGTATTCGAGTGTTGTTCATCATACTATTCGTGTGTTATTCTTGTTGATGATTAAAGAAAAGAAGATCTAATAGAAGGGGATTCATAGTGGGAGGCAAAGGAGTTTGATTAAGAAGAACTTAAAAGACCCTACTAAGCTCTATCTTTTCTTTCTTTTGATATATCACAAATGTTCTCACACATTTATTGCACGCCAATATTCTCTCTTTCTAGTTTGAACAATTGAATTATTAATGCTTCAAATATATGATTCTCTTATGTTATTTTGTATAATATTTGAGTTTAATATATAAGAAAGTTGTTTTTGCTTTAATAATTAATATTATTTTGCTTTTCTCAAGGCATTATTTTCTTTTGATCTTGCCAATTACAACGTTAAAATATAGTCTAAACTAAAGATTTTGGGAGATTCCTAGTGGAACAATTAAGAAAAATAATATGGAGAATATTATATTGCAGTCACTTATTTTATTAGTATATTGGAATAAAATCAATTAATTGTAGTGGTTATGACTTTTGATCTAGGTATAGATGGAAAGATCAAAATGCTCCTCATTGACAACTACAAAATTTAATTTTATAATTTCATGTTATATAAAAACAACTAACATTTCATAAATTTAGAGCATAATTTCTAAAAATTTAAAAAAAAAAATCGTATTTTTGAAAATAAATTTTATAATTTTTAATAATTTAGCCTTTTCTATGGTATTGACTTGGCTGAATAAAAAATATATTATTATAAAATTAATATTTTAACTTAATTTTTAATTTAAAAAAAAAGATCCTCTATAGAATGATACTATACTTATTTTTATATTACTTGAATGAGATATGCACTTGCATGATCAAGTTTTTGATGTCGATGCTAGGGATCGACCAAAAATTTACACTACATTGATATTAGTCTAACTTAACTATTTTTAAATCAGCTTATTTATTGTAACTTTATTTAGTTTACTTGTATTTTGAGCTTGTTATGTGTTGTCATTTTTTTCTTACACTTGTGTTTAATTGTTATATGCATAAAGATAAAATTTTGAAATTATTGAAGTTAAACTTAAAGATTGAAAGAACTTGTAAGAAGCTTCAGAAAGAGAGAAAAAGTCAACTTAGAAATTTGAAAGTGGCTAATCAAGCAAGAGAAGTAGATCATCCAAGACAACCTAGAGATTATGGTGTTAATAGATGGAGTGCACTAAATATTAATAGACTTATAATCCAAGCTATTAATTTTAAGCTAAAACCTTTAATAATTCAAATGGTATAAAATTCTCAATTTGGAGATTCACCTATTGAAGATCCTAATATGCATATAACCAATTTTTAAAGATTAGTGGGACCTTTAAGTGCAATGGGGTTAGTGATGATGCCATTACACTTAGGTTATTCTCATTTTCACTTAGATATAAAGCTAAAATATGATTAAATTCATTGCCCTAAGTATATATCACTACTTGGAATGAATTAGCTCAAACATTTTTAGCAAAGTATTTTTCCATCTTCCAAGACTGCTAAGCTTGGGAATGACATCACATCATTTATTCAAATGAAATGAATTAATTTATGAGGCATGAAAGAGATATAGAATAAAATAATTGAAACATCCACATCAATCTTTGCCTAATTGGTTGATTATTCAATCATTTTATAATGGCTTAGTCAGGCCCCTTAAAATCATTATAGATGTTACAGCTGGGGATAGTCTCTAAACTCTTAGAGGAAGCTTATGCTTTAATTGAAAAGATAACTACTACTAATTTTTAATGCCCATCAAATAGACTAAACCATAAGAGGTAGGTAGTATGCAGGATGATGCAATCTTCATATTGACTTCACTTGTAGCTACTAAGTTTAAGAAACTAGATTGTTTGGGGGTTAGTGAAAATTTTACTCCCAGTAATCCTGTTGGTGAAACATTCATGATAACCAAGAATTAGAGATGCTTAATTATGTAGCCAATAGACCCAAGGATCCCTTCTCAAATACTTACAACTTAGTTAGAAAATAACCTAATTTTCTATTGAAAAATAATTAAACATTAAGTAAAAATAAAATTACAAGAGATTGGAATAATAAAGATTTTAATAATCAAAATTATAGATCTATGATTTCCATTTGGATATCCTCCTCAAAATCAACCTTAGGAAAAAAAACTTCATTAGGAGAATTAGTGTTACAAATGGGGATCTAATTACAAAGTCAAGCTACCTCTATTGAAAATTTAAAAATTCAATTAGGGCAATTGGCTTGTAATTTAACTAATAGATCCCAAGGTAGTTTACCTAGTAACATTGGAATAATTCCTAAGAAAAAGAGTAAAGAACAATGTAATGCTATAAAATTGAGAATTGGAAAAGTGCAAGGAGAAGTAAAATTAGAGGATAAGAAATTGGAAAATAAAATTGAATATTTAAATGATTTAGATGAAGAAAAGAAAGAAGATTAATTTGAGAGAAATTAAAAAAAGACTAAGATAGAGAGAGAGAGAGAGAGAGAGAGAGAGAGAGAGAGAGAGAGAGACCCCAACCACTATTCCCACAATGACTTCCAAAAATAAAATTTAGATAAATAGTTTTCAAAATTTCTAGATATATTTAAGAAATTTTCCATATATAATTTATTTGTAGAAGCCTTTAAACAAATGCCAATATATGATGAATTCATAAAAGATAAACTTTATATAAAAAAGGAAAATTTGGAGAAAAATAAAATTGTACTATTAATAGAAGATTATAGTGCTATTATTCAAAGAAATTTACCTGAAAAACTTAAAGACCCAAATAGTTTTGCTATATTATGTACTATAAGAGATAAAATCTTTAGGAAGGCATTGTGAGATTTAGAAGATAATATAAATTTAATGTTATTTCCTATATTTAAGAAATTAAGATTAGGTGAAGTGCATTAGTTAATAGAAATATCTTTGATATATCCTAAAAGTATAACTAAAGAAGTATTAGTTAAGGATTACAAATTTATATTCTCTACTGATTTCATTGTATTGGATATGAAAGAAGATAAAGATATTCTTTTAATCTTAGGAAGAACAATCTTAAAAGTAGAAAATATAATGATAGATGTGCAAAAGAGGGAATTAACTATGAGAGTTCATGATCAAGAAATCACATAAAATATTTTTAATTCTATAAAATTTCTTAATGATTGAAATGGAGAGTGTTATAGTATATGACATAGTGATGAAAGTGTAGTAGAGGATTTGGAGATATTTATAATTGTAGATCCATTTGAATAAGCCTTAGTTGAGGATGATGAAGAGAATGAATATATTCAATTCTTTAAATCTACCCTTAGATAATTTAAAGAAATTTTGAGTCTTTAAAAGTATCTATTAGCAATTGTAGTCTTGAGCCATCTATCTTAGAAGCACTAAAGTTATACTTGATGCCTTTTCCTACTCACTTAAAATATGCATACTTTGAAAAAATTATCAACATTTCCCCAAAATTATTTCCACAGATTTGGGTGAAAATCAAGAGGACAAGTTGATCTGTGTGCTTAGAGAATATAAAAAGGATTTTTGTTGGACTAAAGAAAATATTAGGAGAATCAACCCAACTATATGTATGCATAAAATTTTAATGGAAGAAAATTGTAAATCATTTTTGGATAACCAAAGAAGACTTAACTCAATTATGAAAGTAGTGAAAAAGTAGATATTGAAGTGGTTAGATGCTGGTATTTTTTATCTTATCTCAAATATTTCTTGAATTAGTCTAGTTCATTATGTGCTTAAAAAAGATGAGATTGTAATTAAGATAAATAAAAATATTGAAATCATACCCACTATGATAATTATATTTTGGAGAATTTGTATAAACTAATTAAAATTGAACAAGACCACTTGGAAGATTCATTTTTCCTTACAATTCATTGATCAGTTGTTAGATAGACTAGCAAGTAATACATTTGATTGCTTTTTAGATGGTTATTCAAGTTATAATCTAATAATTAAATCATCTAAAGATCAAGATAAAACCACTCATTTGTTCTTATGATACTTTTGCTTTTAGAAGAACGGCATTTGGATTATATAATGCACCTACTACATTTCAATATTGTATATTGCCTATTTTTTTATCTTATTGAAATTATATAAATGTATTTATAGATGATTTTTTTTTGTATTTGGAGTGACATTTGAAAACAACTTAGAAAACTTAGAAATGGTCTAATGGAGATGTGACGAGAAAACCTTAGTGTTAAATTGAGAGAAGTGTCATTTTATGATTAGAGAAGAAATAGTTCTTGTTCATAGGATATCTAAGTCATAAATAGAAGTTAATAAATGCAAGATTCAAATAATAGAAAAAAATGCCACCTTCTATAAATGTAAAAAAAGAATGGGGTTTTCTTGGATGTCCAAAATTTTATAGGAGATTCATTAAAGATTTTTTAAAAAATTTCACCTATATAATAAGTTAAAGAAAGATACATCATTTGTATTTACTCCTAACTATTTAGAATCATTTAATTTGTTAAAAACTAAAATTATTTTTGCACCTATCATTGTAACACATGATTGGAATAATCATTTGATGATAGTGATTATCCTTGAACAAAAGAAATGAAAAGATTTTTCATGTTATTTACTATGCTAGTAAAACTCTTAATTAAAATGAATTGAATAGAAAAAAAATAAGCTATTAGATAAGTTTAGACCTTATCTTGTTGGTGCTAAAATTAAGTATATACTAATCATACTGTAATAAAATATCTTGTAGATAAGAAAGATACTAAACTTAAATTGATTAGATGGGTTCTTCTATTACAAGAAATTGATTTAGAGATTAAGGATAGAAGAGGTATAATAAAATTATGTAATTGAACATTTATCTTCATTAGAAGTAAGAGAAGAGTTTAAGTCCAATAGAGAAATTATGGAAGAATTTTTTGAAGAACACTTATTTACAATTAAGCATAAAGTTATTCCTTAGTATGTAGATATAATGAATTATTTAGTAAGTCAGATTTTACCTTTTGGGTTAACATATCAACAAAAAAAAAAGATTTTTACATAATGTACGATTTTATTTTTGAGATGAACAATTTCTATATAAGAAGTGTTCAGACCAAATCTTAAGGAGATGTGTACTATATTATGAAATAAATAAACTTTTAAGGTTATGTCATGATTCTGAGTATGAAGGCATTTTTAAGGAAATAGGATGCAGAAAAGATATTGCAAAGTGGATTATACTAGCCTGCCCAATTTAGACATGCTTATGAATATGTGAAGAATTGTGATAGGTGCCAAAAAATGGGGAGCATCTCAAAACATCATAAAATACCTTTGAATTATATGCTTGAGGTTAAGATCTTTGATGTATTAGAATAGAACCTTTTATTCTTTCATTTAAAATAAAATATATTTTAGTTATAGTTGATTATGTTTCCAAATAAATAAAAGTAATAACTACTTTTAGGAATGATTCTAATGTTGCTTTTAAATTCATAAAAAAATATATTTTTACTATATTTGGAATTCTAGAGTCACATTAGTGATGCACCTATATAAATGTTAAATCAATTTTGGTAAAACATGGAGGGAGACATAAGATAGTTATTGCTTATAATTAAATTTTAATATGAAGTATGTAGGGGAGAAAAAAACTCTTAGATTTCAATGAATTTGATGAGATAAGATTAAGAGCACATAAAAATATTAGAATTTATAAAAAAATAATTAAAAAATGGCATAATAAGAAGATCCTTAAGAAGTAATTTAAGCCTAGATAGCAAATTTTATTATTAACTCTACGTTATAATTATTACTAAAGAAATTGAAGTTGTTAAAGTTTATCCAAATAATGCTATAAACATTCTAGACTTGAAAACTTAGACTACTTTTAAAGTAAATGGTCAAAGATATAACACTATTTTGGGGTAAAGTGAATCAAATTAAGGAGCCAATTAGTTTACTCAATCAGGCTGATGACTAAAAATCAAGCACTTTTTGCGAGTTAACATATGGTGTATCTGTGTGTTATGTAGTTTATTTGTTTATGCATTTTATATTGTATTAAAGTTTTGCTAAATTTTTTAAAATATATATTTGTAATGTAAGCATTGTACTATGCAATGCCACATTGCCATATTTTGTTAGTGTAGCTGTAATATTTTTTTGTGTATTTGATAAAAAAATAAAAAACTTTTCCACATGTTTCTTCATCTAAATCAAAGTGCCTAGGCAATGAGATGATTAGCATCATAGTGCGAGTCAATGGTCTGGTCAAATTTTAGAAACTAGTAAGCATAATTATGAGCATAAATATTAAAACAGTTAAAGCATCTTAGCACTATTAACTAGTACTATAGCACTCAATTAATAAATTGAATTTTAGACATAAAATGTAGTGCTCTAATTATGGCTACTAGTTCATTTTTGGTGAATATTAGCAGCCTTTTCTACAAGAATTTGGATTATGCTTGACTATTGAGTAGCACCTAAGCACTACATTCGCATTATCGTGGAGCTACCCTTGAGAAATTAAGAAAGAAAGTACAGTGCCTAGGCACTAGGTAACCAGCACCACAACATTACAAAACATTATAAGTAGACCGCTTAGTTGATTCCATTATTTACTTAAGCCTTCTCCCTAAACATTTAGAGTTCCTTGCATAATCCTTTAACTCTTCCTTGCAACCTTTTTCCCTTAGAAATCATGCCTATCAAATTCATTCAAAAGAGGAAGAAGGGTGGGCCTTATGATCCAAGAAAGTTTGTTAGTGTCGATGTAGAGAAATGGTACACTTTTTCACTTATTCATAAAAATCATATTCTTGAAAAAGCTTCTTTAGTCCTAGAAGAAAATTTTGAGAGCATTATCACTCAAAAGGGTTGAAAATCTTTTTCCTGTGATAATTAGTCTAGTATAAATCATGTGGCTAGGGAAATTTTTGTAAATGATAAGGTGCAAAGGGATGGGAGAGTCATTATGAAGTGAAAATGGGTTAGCTATGATAGTAATAATCATTAATCAAATTTATAAATTACATAATATAAATTTTGATGTACATATTCTAATGGCAACCACAATTTGATGAGATTATTAGATTCTTTATAATTTGGGAATCTAACACTTAATAAAAGAAGCGATAAAAAAATTAATAAACTTCCCCACAACTAGCATGACTAACAAAAACAAAAGCTTAGAATTATTTCATTTTTTTTTCAAATTAATACCTCATGAGAATGTTAATGAGATGACCAAGAATAGGGTTGTAGTAAATTTTTCAATTCAAATTACTTATATATAAATGTAGGTAAAACATTCAAAATTATATTTCAAATATGAATTAAGGTTGCAATATTCTAGAATGTGGACATCCCTTTCTTATATTTAAACCCTTTTGATTTTGTTTTGGATTTAGGAGACCCTAGTGAGGAGTGGTTAGTTGCTAGGGCTTCTTTATCTAGGGAGAGAATCAGGACTATTAGTGAACAACTACATGATCTAAGTGAGCAAGTGTTGAATATAAAATATAGAAGGAGAGTAATGTGGCAAAAAAGATGGGTGGATTGGAGATGGGGGGGAATATTTGATCACTACATGGACCAACAATAGTAGCAATTTTTATATATGGGTAATTATAACTCAACCTAAACTCATATGTTCCAAAACTGCCACTAAAATCTAAGTTTGAACCATGTTTATTATGACAACATTTCTATGTTAGCAAACTCAAACACCAAAAAAATGAAGAAGAGAAAAGGAGGAGAAAAGAAAGAAGAATTTTTTGTTTTTCTTTTATTTGCTAAAAGATGAGGGGAGGGGGTGATGTATGGGAATATTTGATCACTACATGGACCAACAACAGTAGCAATTTTTATATATGGCTAATTATAACTCAGCCTAAGCTCATATGTTCCAAAACTACCACTAAAATCTAAGTCTGAACCATGTTTATTATCTTGCAGCACTACATTTCTAGCCCTTTGTTAGCCAAACTCAAACAGCAAAAAATGAAGAAGAGAAAAGGAGGAGAAAAATAAAGAATAAGAATTTTTTTGTTTTTCTTTGTTTGTGTTTTTATTTCTTTTTGTTTGCTAATTATAGTATTGCTTTTGTAGTAGTTTTTATATTTGTTTTAAATTTTATATAAATATTGAGTTTGATGGAGTGTTAAGTTGTGATAGTTTAACATGTGTTTATTTTTTATAGTTATGTGTAGTGGTGTCGCATTATGCAATGTGGCTCAGATAGCGTGTTGCATTACAGTTTATTTTAATAAAATTTTAATTTTTCAATTTTACTTATCTTATTTAATTATATTTTATTTTCTGGAACTTGAAGTTTACTTGAAAGCAAAGCTTCACTATTAAAATCAATTAAATAATATTTTAACCTGAAAATAGAATTTACATTAAAATTTTTAAACAATGAATTATAACTTAAACTATTAATAACTAAAATATCTTATAAGAGCTTTAGTTAGAATTTTCTTACTTGCACCACACATAGAAGATTTTTTATGAATTTTTTAGTACAAGTCACTATTATTTCGATAACATAATATTAAGTAATTATGAAGATTTTAATAATATTAATATTAGATATATATATATATATATTATATATATATATATATATATATATATATATATATATATATATATATATATATATATATATATATATATATATATATATATATATATATATATATATATATATATAAGGAGAATGGAAAGGTAAAAAAATCAATAACATTTAAAGGTTACTTGGTTAAAAAAAGTGATTCTCTCTATCCCTCTCTCTCTCTCTCTCTCTCTCTATATATATATATATATATATATATATATATATATATAGGGGAAAAGAAAAATAATGAAAAGAGAAGAAAATACTTGTGGCTAGGTATTAGACAATAATAATACTTGAAATTCTTTTATAATCTCAACAAATCAATTAATTTATTAAAGAACTAAATCTTTTAAATTTAAGAAAGAAAATCATGTTGTGTTTATTCAAATAATAAGTGAAAATTATTTATAACAATTAATTGACTAAAATTTCTATGAATCAACTTTATTTTTATTAAGCACAAAAAAGCCTTAAAGGAAATATTAGTTTAAGTGAGAATTTGGGATATTGAAGTTTAGTTATTTTTCATATTTAATAATGAAATATGTAACTCTCTATGCTTCAAATAATATTGTTACGTAAAGATTTTAAATTCTAGAAATTTTGTTATCAAATAACTTTAAGAATTATTGAGAAGGTGTTGCATTAGTTGAGGATAAATAGTAATTTGAGTTCGAGGGTGTTTGATAAACATAAACTTTTAGTGAATTTTTTGTGTTTTAATTAGCATATTTTTGCTTAATTAATGTTATGATGTGGTCATTTTCAACAATTTTTTGTGTTTTTTAACAGGAAATTCTCATTTGAAGTTAAAAGAAGAATAAAAAAATCAAAGTTGGTTGCCTAGCACCTAGGCTCTGCACATGGCTATAAGTAGTAAGGAAAATGCCATAGTGCTATATTAGCACAAATTTAGACTTCAAAATAATAAGTAATGCACCTAGGCAGTGGATTTGTAGTGCTACGGTGGAAGGAGCCTATAGAGGCCATAAAATTGCCTAAAGCTAGTATGTACAACAATGTGGCGTTGGATCCTTAGCATCATGGTGCCACATTTCTTCTAATTTACAAGTTAAAAATAATAACATTAGTGCTTTGACATTAGAAAATGAGCACCAAAACACTCCAGACTTTAAAAATTTTAAGTTAAAAGAGCCGAAGATAACAAATAAAGTGCATAAGTGCTGAAGGATCAATGTCGTAGCACTAAACAGCCTAAACTTAAGTAGAAAGACACTAAGCAGAGCACTTAGGTGCTAAAAGATCAGTGCCCAAGGTGTCAGAACACTAGAACCCAATGTCACAACACTATGACCTAATAGATTTGTTTCATGTAATTTCAATGGTCAATTAGTAGAGTTTCTAGAGTGCTTCATGGGAACCACTTGGTAGGACTTGGAGAGAACTATTAAGGTATACTAATCCTATAAAAACAAATCCATTTTCATTGGGAAAGAGTTTTGGCAAGTGTGTGAGTGTCATATGTGTTAGTATGTAATGTTATTTGGAGAGTGAGACTCCTAATGAAGTGTGTTGGAGTGCTATTTATTATATTTATGAGCTGTTCATGTTAGAGATTAAAGAAGGAGATCCAATAGAAGGAAGATTCATACTGGGAGGCAAAGTACTTGGAATAAGAAGAACTAAGAAGGCCCTACTCAGTTTTATCTTTTCTTTCTTTTGATATATCTCATATGTTCTCACATATTTATGACATGCTAATGTTCTCTCTTTCTAGCATGAGCAATTACATTAAAAGTGCTCTAGATTTATGATTATTTTGTGCTATTGTATGTAATAAAATTACATGAGTTTAATATATAATGAAATTATTTGTGCTTCAATGATTAATATTATTTTGATTTTCTCAATGTGTTATTTACTTATGATCTGACCAATTGCAATGTTAAAATATAATGTAACTAGAGATATCAAAAGAGTCCAAGTGGAATAATTAAGATAAGGAAATAAAATTTATATATATAAGCATATGATATCTAGGGATTGCAATTATATATGGAGAAGAATAAATTGTAATCACTTATTTTTAATTAGTATATAGGAAAAAAAATTAATTAATTGTAATGTTTAAATAATTTTGACCTATGTATGATGAAAAGAAAAAAATGCTACTCATTGGAAACTTTAAAATTTAAACTTATAATTTAACATTATATAAAAATAATTAACATTTCATAAATTCATAGTACATTTTCCAAAAAAATTAAAAAATTTCTATTTTCAAGAATAAATATTATATTTTTAATAATATAAATATTTCTACATTTTTTTACTTTGTTGGATAAAATTAGATTAGTATTTAACTTAATTTTGAGTTTTGTGAAAGATCCTCATGGAAATGATACTTTAAGTATCATTATATTACTTGCATGACACTCACACTTGTATGTATGTATGTATATGAGATATCAGATCGAAGAAAAGATAATAGATTGGAGTTAAGCAAATGATGAATACAAAATGCTAAATAGATACTTTGATAGCCCAACAAGAAAAAGAACTTGATCTTTAATGCACCCAATTTGAATTAGCATTGCTTATTCACAACTAAAAAATTCATGATCAAAATGAACCGATGAACTACATTCAAATAAATGAGCACAAATTTTTGTCATCGAAGTTTTAATAATGCATCATATGCTCTATACTAGTTTCTTATTGAAAAGGAAATATATGATATTTTTGTGAATTAGGTCATTGGATACATTAATTCTTTTCTTCTCTATATTATTATTAATAATGCAATTAGGATATTCATACAAACATCTAGTGGATTAAGATAAACTTCCTTTTTCTCCCCTTTTCTCTTTACCTTTATGATGGATTCTCTTTCATTGATGTTTGTGTTTATTATAAGGAAGGAACCTTTGGAACCATCATTCATAAGATCAAATTTTCATCAATTATTTCAGGAGTATATTTCATAAGTTTAAACTTATCACTGACCTAGATATTAATCCAAAAAATTTTTTTGGTGTGGTTTGAAATTGTGGATGACAACTCACAACCTCTTTACTCTCCATTTCTTATCTTCTCTTCCTCTCTACCTTACAATAATTGAAAATCACTCTCTTGTCCTTGAACATAGATGTCACCAATTGCTTGATGATAATAAATAAGCTTACATAGATGTCACCAATTTTTTGGTGCATTTTAAAATTGTGGATGACAACTCACAACCTCTTTACTCTCCATTTCTTGCCTTCTCTTCCTCTCTACCTTACAATACTTGAAAATCACTCTCTCATCCTTGAACATAGATGTCACAAATTGATTGATGATAATAAATAAGCTTACTTCTTGGCTCAACAATGGGAAGAAAAAATGGTTATCTTTTTAAGAAGACTTTAATTTATACAAATTATTATTTTAAATTAATTTTTTTATTGATTCAAATATGCTACTATTCGAAAAGGGATTTTAAAAAAATAGTTTGATCTCCTACTTTTTGCATTATAATGGTGTTGGTAACAAAATGAGCATTATTTCTTAAAGCACCATTTCTCTTCTTAAAAAAATGTGGATTTGGGTCACCTTCTCTTAATATTATTGATATAATATATAAATTTAAAATAAATTTAGAATTATATAAAACCTTTTTTTTTTGGGAAGTGCCTCATGCATAATGGTTCTATCTAAAAAAAGTTTTCGCAAAGTGTCCATCTTTATGAAGGCTTTCCAAGATTGTGCTATAAAAATATGCAAATGGATATCATTCATCAATATAAATAGTAATTTTTTTATTTCATGATTCCTATTTTTAAAATTTTGGTTATTCCTTCCCAAACCTCTATAAAAAAATTAAATTTTTTAGAGAATGTTCAAATGATTAATAATTGTTATTTTTATAATGAAATCAATTAAAATGATTTTGAAATTCTCTCTTACAAGAGTTCATGTTATATCCTATATGCACATAATCTTAATTTTGATTAGAACAAGCTCATTTGGCTTAGTGACCATGCACTTTTTTTAAAAAAATAAACAAAAAAGATAAAATATTCATTAATAAGTGGAAAGAAGAAAAAAGTCTAAAATCTTATAAAAGAAAGAAGCCCCAAAAAACAAATGAAAACAATCCCTCAAATGGGAGCCTTAAAGAGATTGAGACCAAAGCACAACTAAAATACAGAAAGAGATATATATAAAAGTAAGAGACAACTTCAAAAACTTAAAATGGAAAATAATCAACAATTTTTTAACTTCTCCACCTAAAGACTTGCATCAAAATATCATGGCCAACTTTCCATTATGATTGCCACTTTCAAAAAAAAAAACCTAAAGCTCAAATGAAATAATGAGGATTCTAATGAGATTTCTTTTTATTTCATCCATGCAGATTTGAAGTGGGTTTGAAGTAGTCTAAATTTTTAAAGGAGAATCATCTCCGACCTAATGTTGTTAAAAAAATTGAGAATCTAGATGAATAAATGGTGTTATAGCCTCCAAATGCGGGAGATTTTCAATAGGGATAAAAGAAAGAGTAGAGATAATAACTTTCAATCTAAAATTTTCCTCCTAATAAATGCATCAAAGGAGCAGGTTCCTGTTGACCTCACTTCTGGAGTGAGCTCTCAACTTCCTCATCATAGATCTAGAACACTTATAGATAATAAGAGTTCTTTAGTCTTAAGACACTTCTAGTGATTAGGTGAACACTTAACCTAAGCCTAGAGACTTAGAAGGGTTATTCATAGGAACAGGTTATGCCTTAGGGACTTAGGAAAACTTTCCTACCCTATAGTTTAAACACAATCCAAGCTTTCCTTCTCAAACCAAACCTCAAATTCATACCAAACCAAATTTATAAGACTTATAATCAATCCCAAATCAAATGATTAAAACCCATGACCAAATTCAAATTCCACAACCCTTCCTAAGCCCTTTGATTTTGTCTTAAGGACTTAGCCTTAATCAAATTCAAATCAACCCCAATTCAATTGATTTTCTCAAATATTAATCAATTCCAAATCAAATCTAACTCCAAATGACTAGAACCTAAAATCAAATTAAAATTCCAAAATCCCTTCCTAAGCCATATGAACCACCTTCATATGCTTAGCCACAAGCCCCTTTAAACCAAATAAAACTTGGTTGATTTTTCTATAAATCAATCATTCCTTCATTTATATTTACAAATATAAATGAAATTCAAATTCAAATGAGCCAGATCAAATCAAACTAAATCAAACCAAATCAAGACCTTTCTTAATCAATATGGACCTACCTCCATAAGCTTAATCAAATCTTAACCCAAATTAACCCAAACTCAATTGATTTCTTTATCAATCGGTTATTCCTTCATTTATATTCATAAATATAAATGAAACTCACCCTCCAATGACCAAAAATAAATCAAACTAAATCAATTCCCTATATAAGCCCTTTTGACCTACATCCTTAACAAATTTGCTTCAAATCACTCCAAACTCAAGTGATTTTCTTATGGATCATTTATACCCTCATTTATATTCACAAATATAAATGAAATATAAATCCAAATAGCCAAAACCAAACCCAAATCAAATCAAATTTCCAATTTAAGCCTTTTTAGCCAATTTCTCAAACTTGGTTAAATGATACCCAAATCAACTCAAAACCCATGGATTTCTTCATGAACCAATCATTCCTTCAATCACTCATCCAAATATAAACATAAACTACAATTATCAAAAAGTCAACCTAAGTCAAGCCCATGTTGACCTTTTAACTTGAAATTGTCATATGAACCAAAATCCATTTGACTCCAAACTAATTGCAATTGGATTTATATTTTCATCCTATGTCTATGTATGAGTTCATCTAAACTTGAACCAAGCTAAAACCAAATCAATTGACCCATTTTGGTCCACTTGACCCAAAGTGACCTAAGAGACCCTTTTGTGCCAAGTTCTAATCCAACCTAAATTGGATTGAACCAAGCCCATCCAAGCCTCATACCATGACCAACAATCATCCTAGGGTGATCAACTACCTTGAATTCCTTTGACCAAGTCAACCTTTAGCCCAAATGAAACCCAAGTTAGCCAAATCTCATCATATACCAAATTGATTGAAACTATTGATTCAAACCAATTCATAATCAATGATTGAACATGACCAAACCCTTAATTGAGCCAAACCAACTCCAATTGACCATTTGACCTAAGTTGACCCAAATTAGCCTAAAAAGCCAAAATGGGTCTAATCATGATTTAACCCAAATTGATTATAATAAATAGCTCAAGTTCATTCCAATCCATTTATTGAACTTGACCAAAGTCATGATTGAGCTCAATTTGACCAATTGGTCAACTTGACCCAACCTAGCCCAAATTGACCTAAAAGGTCAAATTGGCAAAAATCCAAATTAATTCCAAATAAACCAAACCAAATCCTACAATCATTTTCAATTAACCAATTGAACATGAACTAACACCTAACCCAACCCAATTTGGTCAAATTGCTCAAATTGGTCAACTTAGCCCATTTGACCTATTTGAATCCAAATGAGCCAAAATCAAACCTAAGCCACATTAATCAAAACCACTTCAACCAAAGCACTCCAAATAATCATTTGAACTTAACCAAAGCCTTGGTTTGACTCAATTCAACCAATTGGTCAACCCAACCCAACATGTACCCATTTGAACTCTTTTGACCAAGTGAAGCCTAAACTCCAAAAATCAGCCCATGGGGCTTTGGTGGCTAACTAAACCCAGCCCAAATTGATTATAATTCAACACACCCCACAAAAGTGGATTAACCATTGGTTAAGCCCTCTTTCTATTGGATTCTCCTTTATGCAAGGTCAACTCCCCCATCACCATGGCAACCCTCAAAACACTCAAGTGAGGCTCCACCTAACCCACCCTAGGTCAGCCATGGATCAATGCAGGTGAGTTAATTCACCTCCTCCCATGCAAATCGAGCACCCCATGGATTCAAGCTAAGAAACCATTGCACACCAGCCCTTGGGCAGCCCTCCATTACCTCCTCCACTCACCCCAAGCCACATGGATGTGAGTGTGACCTCTGACTCCTAATTGGCCTCGGCTAAACCTATTGATGCCACGAAGGAGCAAGTCCATCTGCCTATCCTTCCTGCCACCAGGGTATACCTCAAATCAAATGGGATTTGGCACCATTCAACACACCAGCCCCAAGTGAGAAAAGAAATCCCACTGCCCTCCTCAGAGCATTCCAAAGCCTCCTGAGCTTGCATTTCCTCTCTGTGTATGAAACCAAAATAGGGGAGGCCAATCCGAAATTCCCTTTTCTCAATCCTCCACCAAACCTCAATCAACCTTGCACACACCATCACAACACCTCGTTGAGAAATTCCAAATCATTTCCCAAGCTTCCAAGCCACCAAAGGTTCGAGCTTGATCGAAGCTGAAGCCCCTACATGCGTGGATTGGTCATCCAAGTGGCTCACTTCAAATTGAGGTCCATTTTCAACAGCCAACTAGTGAAGCTACCTCCGATCCTACCACGACATTAGCTATGAGGTAATTCCTCAAAACCATAGTTTAGGTGAATTTTTGTGGGCCTTTATGAAGAAAAAGTTTCATGTGGGTCGATCTGAATGTTGGATGTGTTTGCCTTCTTCTCCGATGGTGGGATCAATTTGATCCCAACCAGCTCGAAGCTCGATTGAACTGAGAAAGATGACTTTTCCATTCAAAAGAGAGATCACGCCATGTTCTCCACATGATCGCAATGCATAACGACCGACTCATGTTAGATCCACCGATTTAATTAATCCATGCATTTAATCGTGACCAACCGATCATAGATTGGATGCCCCACGCGAAAGTGCGTCTGTGGCAATCTGAGTTAGTGTCCCGATTTGATAACTTATATAGCCTATCCCATCGCACCACATGGAAAGCGTGCCATGTTAGCATCCATGTGGCACCAATGGGATTAGGGATTAATTAGGGTTAATTAATTTAATTTTGAGGTTGAAACTTCTAAAATTCATAACTAAACCTATAAAATTCCAAAAAATATAAATGAGGGCTCATTTTAAAGGTATTTCAGAGGAGAATCCAAGAAAATTATTATTAATTAATTTTCAATAGTAATTTTTGCTTAATTAAGATTTAATTAAAAATTTTAATTTTTCTAATTACTCTCTAATTAATTATCCAATTAATTTTAAACTCTATTTTTTGGAATTTATTGGATAGTTAACTAGGAAAATTGATTGATTAAGCCTTAATTACTCTTTACCTTAATTAATGATATAATCAAATGAATAGTGAATTGATCCATTAATTAAGTTCATTAGCCTCATTAACAATGGAGAAACATAGAGCAATTGGGATCCCTCTTCCAATCCTTTTCTTAAGTCTTCTTCATTCCCTCTTTAAAATTAATTAATTATGACTCATTAATTAATTAATTAACCCAATCAATCAAAACCCAAGTTATATCTGAACTTTAATTAACTAATTTAAAAGATTTAGGGATTGAGACTTAGGCTTCCTTCTTTGTCTCTTTCCCTAAGTCAATTTCATATTGTTGATTAAGGATAATTAGGATTTAATTAGAAAATTAATGAACTTAACTAACCTGATTAAACTAGTTTTCCTTAAATAATTCTTGGGTAGCTCTTTGGGTGTTCAATCACCTAAAGAGAGAGCTAATGAAATTTTGGTTAGCTCATATGTGTGAGAAAATCATAAAAGTAATTGAGTGAATTCCTTAAACTTAATTAATTATGAGCTAATTATTTTCATTTGTAGAACATTGCTATTTACTTTTCAATTTATTTGCATATCATTTTAGCTCATAATTTTACCCTTAAGGTGACATAGGTAAGGGTTAATTAATTGACTTAATCCATGCTTAACTTAATCAATTCATAAAATTAACCTAATTACTTTTCATTAAATTAAATTAACTCACACATATGGGCAATGGGATTAGGATTAGCAAACCTCTTTCACATTTTCTAAATCAAATCAAACATGGAGATTAAAAATAGCTTTAAGAAACTTTGGTTTATCTTAAATAAGCTTATTTAATGTGATTGTCTTTAGGAATTAGTTGGCTTGAATGAAATTACATGATTGCGTTGTTTTATTTCTTTCCAATCATGTTAAAATGTTGTATGCCACTTGTAGTCATGCATTCATTTCTTTCAAAAATTAATTAAATAAAATGATTTCCTTTATTGCATGTGTTGACTTAATTAGAAATATGTGTGAATATTATCATTATTAAATCTCAAATGTATTTTCAAAAGCTTATTAATGAATTTAATATATATGATTTAGTTACATGCATGAGATGCATGAATGAATATGAGCTTAGTGTATGAAGTGAAGTCTCTTTCTTAAATTCATATGTTGACTTGCATAAGTTTGAATGTTAATGAGTATATTAGTTTGGACATCCTAGAGATGTGCTGCTTTAAGTAGCCCCAAGGAGGTTCCTACCTCACTCCACTGGTGCAGAACAATGGCGACGTACTTGCCTAAAACTTTCATACATTTGAATGCGTATTTAGCTAATGAATGAAAATTCTCTTTCTCTATTAAAAAGATATGCATTCATATTGTGTTCAAATGGTTAGATTGTTTAGTCATATGATTTAGAGTTCTTTTCTTATGCTTTTGTATAAAAATTTAGATAGTGCTTTCAATTAATATGACAAAATAATACAACCAAATGAAACATCAATTCCAAGTACATTTACTTACATTCATCATTTAAGTGTGCAGAGGTATAAATTGCATGTATAATTACGTTTAAGATTTAATCATATGCATGTTATATATGATGGAAAGAAATGAACAAACATGTGTTATGTGATAGTAATTAATTCCAATTAATTTTAAGATACTTGCTTATTGAATGAGTTTATTTAAAGTAAACCTATACCTAGGATTAATTAAAATATGTAACAAGCCTTTCATTAAAAAGAATTGATTAATTAATCTTCTTTAGATGTTACTTAAGGTAGGGATGAAAGAGAGTGCTCCTCTATTTTCTTCTCTTTATAACACTTAGTTGTTAAAATGAAATAAAAGAAAACATTTAAATGTTGACCTCATTTTAATGATTTCTCAACCCCTCCATCTTAGACAATTCTCTTAGACACTGGAGTTCCTTAGTCAAGACACATCTAGTGATTAGTGTGGAACCAACCCTGAGACTTAGAAGAGTTAGCCATGTGAATTGTCATGCCTTGGGTGTTTAAAAATTTGACTACCCTTAGCTTGAACCACTCTCACCTTCCTTTCCTTCAAATCAAATTAATCCTAATTTATTTTTCAAACCCAAATTAACCTTATTTGATTTTAACTCAATTACCATATGATTGAAACCCATGATTGAAACCCATGATTGAAATTCCAAGTTCAAAATATTTAAGTCCTAATACCTCTGACTTAGTCTAAATCATATTCAAATCAATTCAAATTCATGAAATTTTCTTATAACTCATTTATATTCATTTATATTCACATATAAGCAAAATATAAATTCAAATTGTTGAAATTCCAAATCAAATATTTACTAAGTCCTCTTAAGGACTTAAATTTTATCATCTTCAAATCAATTCAAATTCATGAAATTTGCTCACAACTCATTTATATTCTCATTTATATTCACATAAATGAAATAAATTAAATCAATCAAACTAAACTTAAAAGTCCTTCACAAATATTTCCTAAGTCTTTAATTCTTAAGGACTTAGCTCAAATTAACTTCAAATCACTTCAAATCTTGAAATTCTTCATAACATTTATATTCTCATTTATATTCATATATATAAAATAAAGTATAAATTCAACCAAAACCAAAATCAAACTCATTCAAAATCTAACCTAAGCCTTTCAAGTCAAACTCTTGAACTTAGCCAAATCAATTTCAAATCAAGCCAACCTCTTGATTTTTCTTCATGATTCAATCAATCCTTCAATCATGAATCCAAATATAAATACAAATTTAATCACTTAACAAAACTCAATTCCCAAGCCAAAATCCATTTCATGTTCACCTTTTGAACTTTAAATTGTCAAATGAATCAAAACCCATTTGACTTCAAACCACTCAAATGGATTTATTTTCAATCATAAGTCCATATATAAGTTCAATCAAACTCAAATCAATCTTCACCTTATTTTACCTTTTTCTCCATTGACCCAAAATGATAAAGTATCCTTTATGAAAATTCTAATTCAACCAAATATTGAACTAAGTCCATCTATACCTTTCATTCTAAATCATCATATGATCAATCAATCAAATTGAGTCAAACTAAGTCACCTCATTCAAGTATTTATAGCCAAAATAACATAGCCAAAATTCCATAGAAATTCAAACCATATTTTAAGTTCATTCATGACTAATGTTTGAACAAACCAAGTCAAATTCATTTGAGATAACTCATATTGGTCATTTTTGATCAAACCAACTACCTAAAAAAAGTCAAAATGTGTCAAAATCAATTCAAATTGATTGAAACCAATTTGTTCAAATCAATCTTGACCAAAGCTTAATTCCAAATCACAATAGCCTAATTGATCTAACCCAACTTGACCTAAACCATAAATTCCCAAATTCAACAAAATTGATATAAACAAAGATATCAATCCATTCACCAAACCAAACAAACCAACCCTTGACCTCCAAATTCAAATTGAATATTCAACTTGACCCATTTGACTAAATGAAGTCATTTGAACCATGATTCAATCAATCCTTCAATCATGAATCAAACCAAAGTCACCAAAACATTTCAAATGGTCATATGAACTTCACCCAACCCTTGGTTTGACCCAATTTCAATTTCAATTGACTAAGTTGACCTTTTTAAATGGGTCAAGATGAGCCAAACCATACCAAATCAACTCTAAATTCAATGAAACTTGGCCAAACCTATTTTCTCAACATACCAAACATACCCAAATTCAAAAATGAACTAAATTACCATTTTAACCCTAGGACATAGAATAAATTTTGGCCAATTCCACTTAGAATTTGGTCAAATCCTCTTCATACTCACTTGGCACTCTCCTAGTGGATCAAGTGAACACTAGGGAGGGTGGTGCACCCAACCCAATGGGTTTGGGTCAGCCCAACCTGACCCAATGGCCAAGCTAAGCACATGCTTTGAAATGGCCACATGGGAATCTTCCTTACACTCAATTGAAGCACATGGAGAGTTCACCATTCCACTCCGTAGCCAAAATTGAATTCAAGGACACTCTTAACAGCCTAACAAACCCTTTAAATCAAGGAAATTGGAACAAAATGACAAGCCCATGCTCATCCGATTGCCAAAGGGGGAGATATACTCCCCCTAATTCACTCTCATTCCAAGTTTCCCTAATTCAATTGAGTGTAAGGAAGCCAGAGGAGTCATTTTTTAGTGATCCCAAGCTCTCTCAAGCATTTTCCAATTCCCATTTCTCAATTTTCACAAGGTGAAAATAGGGGAGCTCAGCTTGATTGCCAACTTGCTCTACGCTCAACCTCATCCTAATTCCTTTTGAAAGAACTCTTAGAGGACCAAGTCAAGCTCACCTAAACTCTTTCCCATGCTCCAAAGGTACAAGAGGAGTACCCTAGACCAAAGCAGCTCAATTGGAGGAGGAGTTGGTCCATAGGAGAAGTTACACTCAACCTCAACCCCTCAACAAAGCTTCATCTCAACCATACGAAGCTTCTCCATGGGCATCGAGTACTGGTGAGGTTACCCATTTTTAAGCATTAATAAATTTGTGAAAGAAATTTTTATGGAATAGGATCTTGACCGTTAGATGTGATCTAGGATGCATGATGAAAGCTGAACCAAATTCTAGCCCAATTCAAGCTCAATCGAGCTCAGATCATGGCCTAGAAGATGGACGGATCCCTTTTCCTATAGGGAATTACAGATCCGCCCATCTCATTTTGGATGGACACCGAGATTAAATATATTTATATTTAATTTTATTCGTTAACAAATCATCCGATCCTTGATCGGACGGAGAAAACGATAGCCGCTAGCGGATGTGATAGGTTAAGTGACCAACCTGACGCATGTAAAGTGCACGCATCGCGGCGAAGGATTAATAATCTAATTAAGGATTTATTTAATTTTAATTAATTACTAAATTCATATCTCAATATAGAAAAATCTGAAAAATATTAAATAAATTGCATTAGAAAGATAATTGAACATAAAATATACTAAAATTGATTTTCATTGATTTTGAATAGTTCTTTTCTCTGAATTTGGGTTCTATTAGGAATGTTACTTTGCTAATTACTCTCTTATTAATCTACTGATTAATCCTAAATTTCTTGGGTATAATTAAAGGGATGACTTCTATCTTTCTTAATTTTCTTGAGATTTATTGGTGGCTTAATTAGGGGAATTACTAATTCATTCCTTAATTACTCCCTTAATGTAATTATACTAAATTAAGGGTATAATTAGTGATTTAACCATCTGATTGAGCCAATTAAGTTTTGATTAAGTGAATGTGAGGTCTAGCAAATAATTTTGGGATACTCACCTCAAGATATTTCTTAAACCCCCTTTATTCATTAATCTTACCTTAATTAAGAGTTAATTCACTAATTATCCCCTTAATTAATTTCAAAAATTTTAAAACTTTCCAGAACTTAATTGATTCATCTTGGGTAGATGCTTAGGTGTTCAAGAGCCTAAGTATAATTAAGGAAATCAAAATTAACTCATATGTGTGAGGGGTGTTTTGAAATTACTTAAGTTAAACCCCTTAGCTTAATTAATCATTAATCATGAGCCAAATTGCATTAGGCCATTTTCTTCCTAGTGCAATTTAAATTGTGTGTTTAATGTCATCTCATTGGTTCATAATTATTTGATTAACTAAGCTAAGGTGGTGTAGGTAAGGAGTAATTAACATAAGTAATTCATACATTAACCTAATCAAAATATAAAATAAATCTAATCACCTAAAAATTGAACAAAAAAATCAAACACATGTGGGAATGGGTTAGGAATAGTAAACTCACCTCACATTTTTCAAATTAAATCAAACAAAAAATCACATTAAACAAACTTTGATTTACTTTAAGCTTTTTTATTTCATAAGATTGTCATTAGTAATTAATTAAGGTGAATGTGTTTACATGCTTTCATTACTTTAGTTCTTTCCCAACATGTTAAATATGTATGTCATATGATTTCATGCATTCATACTTTTTAAAAATCAAATTCAAAATGAAAATTTTTCCTTTATGTCAAATTGCATGTTTTGGCTAAAAGTAATAATATGAGTGGATATTATCACAATTAAATCCAAATTATTTTCAAAATATATGAATCAATTATAAAAACTGAAAGTGTGTTCCTTATATCTTACTTATAAGCTTACATGTGAGTAAAATATGAGGATGTGCTTAGTGTAGTTTTCCTTCTCCTCTCTTTTGGTATAGTTTTAAATAGATTTGGCAAAGTGTATAGTTCATTTAAAAGAACACAATACTTGCCTAATTCCAGCCTATTCATTCCTATGCTATGACTTAAGAAGGACACCTACACTTACACATATAAAATGCATAAACAAAATCCAACAAGCAAATATAAACTTTTGCATCTTTCTTTTCCATTCATTTCTTTTGTACACATGCTTGTTTAAGGAAAGTGGTATATTAGTGGACAACCCTTTTAAGTAGCCCTAAGACTTGTACCTTACACCCCTGGTGCTAACAATGGCACTATACTCACTTATGCCTTTCATACATTCATATGTGCATGTGAAAATTAGATAAGAAACCCCCTTTTTCTACTTAATGAAAATCATGCATCATAAGCATTTAAATTTTCTTAAGTAACTTATTTAGCATGCATCATAAAGTTTGCTAAACATTCCCATTTGGTATGCATAAATATGCTTAGGATTCATTCATATCCATATTATACATGTTGGGAAAGAAGTGATGTGTTTGTGATCTTAATTCACTTTATTTAATCTTAAAATGACTTTCTTTTTGAATAGATTTGTTTAGAGTTCATATAAACTTAGGATTAATTAAAACACATAATGAAACATTCACTAAACAAAACTAAAACATGAATCCACTTTAGAAGTTACTTAGGTTAGGGAAGGAAAGAGAAGTTTTCTTCTCTTTCCCTCTCTTTATAACTTAGTAATTAATTGTAGGATTTACTTGAACCCAATCAAAACACAAAATAAAATCAACCCAAATTAACTAAACCACTTAAATGAAACCCTCCTCTAAGTTGAACATTCTTCACACTTAGAAAATTCTAACTTAAAGCCATAGCTAAGCATACCACACAAACCTTAAAAGCACACACATTAGGCTAAGTCACCACTTCTAGCTTTAGGTTAGGATAGTGCATGGTTTGATGTTTGGTTTTATTTTGTGAAGTAATATTTTAGTCTGGTTGTTAGGGTGCATGTGTGTAGAATGAATGGTAGGGCGATCTTAGTCTAACCATTGTCTTCTATAAGGGATTGTGCTTAAGGAGCATTGTAATAAATAAAAATATAAATACTTTTTGTTGTGCAGGTGCTTATACCCCTAAGCATAATTCAATATGTCAGGTGTACTTAATCACCCATGTGTGAGGTGTTAAGTCCAATATACATGCTTAGGATTTGTATGGTTTGTTTTAGCTAATCTTTATTTTGCAGGTGTTAGTTAGATTTCCATTTTTTTTCCTTTTATGTAATTTTTGTAATTAGGATTTTAGAATGATTGTTATGGGGATTAGGATGAGCATTGGTTATAAGGTCATGCCTTATGTACCATGTGAAGCCTTTAGACCATCCACCTTCCAACCATCTAAAAGAAGGAACCAAAGAAGAAAGAAGAAAGAAGAAGAAAGAAGACAAGAAGAATGAAGAAATGAACTTGAAGACCCCCATAACAATGAATTCCTTGCTTAATTGTATTTAATTCATCTATAATACGGGTTGTATAAGAGTAGAGCTTGGCTACCCAATTTGTTTTTTGGGTTTTTTTGGTGGTACCCGACCATAATGGTCTCTTATTCTTTCACGTTAGCTTTATAAATTGATTGATAATTTATTTAGCATGTGCATTAAGTGGCATCCTTTTCTTAGTTTCTTCCTTGCTTGATGTATGGCCTGGATGATGATTAGGCTCTTAGGAAAAAATAAATCTTCTACCAAATTTAATAATTCAAAATTAAAATAAAGAACTCATAACCTCACCTAAAGCTTAGGCTTAAAACCAAGATAAAAGAATTAGCAACCCCTTAGCTGTATGAGTATTTCTTTTATAATATCATGCATAAATGCTTCTTGCTTCACTCTTGATTGGATGGCTTCCACCTTTGCTAGAGAAACTTGGATTGACCTGTGAGAGCCATGGTGGAAACACACCTCCTCCCTTCACGTTGATATTTGCCAATTATCTTGCTTCTCATGCATTAGGCATATAAATCCTATTAGCCTAAGTCAAAATGATTGTCCAAAAATAAAAATAAAATGTAAAATGAATTGCATTATATTTAGGTCTTTACTCATGCCCATACATGATCTAGCCTCTTAGGGAGTGAGTTTAAGGACTTAGTCTCTTTCTAAATAAATAACAGTCTAGCTATCTTGCATAAAGCATATGACTTGCCGACATGAGTTTAAAATCGTAGGAGGAGTTAGTTGGAAACCACCCCCAGGCAGTTGTAAGTCCAAGTAGTTGGGTGGTTTGTCCTCTCTTGTGGAGGCAAACCAAATACCCATTTTGCCTTAGATTTAGGTTGTGCTTTTGGCCCTCGCCAAGGATCCCTAGATTTAGGTTCTGAGATTGCTTCTCCCCTTTGTGGGACATAAGCATAAATCCTCACCTCTTAGACATTTCCATAATCTTGTGTTGTAGGATCAAAAGCCCTAAATTTCTAATGAAAAATTCAACTCAAATAAATTAAATCAATTTTAAAAATGTAAAACCCAATCATAGGATAGTTTGAGATGCTCGCTAAGTTTCCTAGTATCGTGAGCATCTCCTATTTATCTTCATTTGGCTTCGATGATAACTCTCTCTCTTTGATCAATCCCATTTGATCTTCAAAAATAAGCTAATCGATTGATAGTCATATCCTATTGAAATCTTTAGAGACAACGATCATTTATCTTAATCGAGAGTTTTCCTAAGGAATTCTCATTCTTTAGGATGTAATTAACTATAGGGGCTTGCCCCTATAGGAAACTTAATGAACCCAGTTTAAAATAAACCATGCTTTACACAAAGTAAGAATCTCTAGACTCGAAGACATAATGCCCTTAGGAGTCCTTATTTTGGTGATTAAGTCCATTGTAGGGTGGTGATTTCTATCTTTCGAGATAGTACACCTCTCCTCAATATTGTACCCGATCACCCTAATAAGTACATCTACAGATTTACATGACGTCTGACCAAGGCAATATATTCCTATTTTAATTTATCTTCTTTCCCAATGAGGGAGGATAGATGAAGGCAGAAATATTAATTTCCACCACAGATTTTTTTGGCGACTCCACTGGGGAAGGTTCCTCTCTCCACCTTTGGTAAATGATCGTTGTCTCTAAGTATCGATAGTGGGTTTGTACTTCTACATGAATCCAAGACTATCTTTCTTTCGTTAGCACTTAGCTTATTTCATCCTTAAGTTAAGCTAGCCAACATCTTTGGGTTTTAAGACTTCACCCCATGTTGGTTTCAAAACCCCCATTGGGTAAAAAAAATAAAAATCTAATAAAAGAAAACATTTAAAGACTTCCTCCTTATCATTTTTATGATAAGGAAATGTTCATTCTAAAATAATAAAGATAAAATAAATTTTTCATAAATATCATGCTTTTCAAAAAGCACTCTTTCAAAAATGCACATAATAAAATATTTTCCACAAAAATTTTCTTAAATCACCCTCATCTAACAATTCTCATAATTGTTAGATGTAAGAATCTTCAAAAATACAACTAATAAGCTTTTCCAAAATGCACAAATGAACATCTTCCCTCAATTCACTTTGATGAAGATTTTATTTTCAAAAATAAAATGAACAATCACCTTTCCAAAAATCAAAATCATAATTTAAAAAAATAATAAAATTTTGAAAATGCACATTTGAACCTCCCCATTCAATATACCCACACTTATTGAATGGAAGTTTCATTTTCAAACAAAACTAAATTTTTCAAAAGCACATATGAACATCTCCATTCAATATACCCAAATTTATTGAATGAAGATTTCATTCCCAAATATAAATAACATCATTTGAAAATCCCACTTAGACATATTCCATATATGATTAAATTGGAATTCCCTCTTTAAAAAAGTAATCACACACAAAAAAAAATTTTCACATTTCAAAAATAAGATTGACTTCCATTCCTACATACCCAAATTTGTTAGATGGAAGTCTTCTTTTCAAAAATCAAAACTTAACAATCATACTTTCAAAATTCAAAACACATTTAGAACTTCATTTAGCACACTCAAATTTGCTAAAATGAAGTCTCCACTTTTTTAAAAAAAAATTTCAAACACATTTTGAACTTCATTCTAGCATACCCCATTTGCTAAAATGAAGTCTCCACTTTCCAAAACAAAAATTTTAAACACATTTGGAACTTCATTCTAGCATACCCCATTTGCTAAAAAGAAGTTTCCCTTTTCAAATCCAAAGAACAAAAATTTGAAACACCTTTGGAATTCCATTTAGCATACTCAAATTTGCTAAATGAAATTTCCATTTCACAAAATTTCTAAAAGCACTTTTGGAACTTCACTCTTTAGCATACCAAATTTGCTAAAGTAAAGTCCCTATTTTCAAAACAAAACCGAAACACAAAAATTTTAATCACATCTTTTAGAATTTCATTTAGCATACTCAAATTTGCTAAGTGAAATTTCCATTTCTTAAAATTAAGTGGAACTTCATTTTAGCATATCATATTTGCTAAAGTGAAGTCTCCACTTTCAATCAAAATCAAATGAAACACATTAGGATTTCCTTAGCATACCTAAATTTGCTAAGGATCCTAATTTTCAAAAGAATCAAAATATCTAAAAATAAATGAAACACTTTAGGATTTTCTTAGCATACTGAAATTTGCAAAGAATCCTATTTTCAAAAAATTTCCAAAAATAAAACACCCTTGGATTCTTCACATAGCATACCCAAGTTTGCTAAGTGGGAATTCCAAATTTCAAAATCACCAAAGATTCATAAGACAAAAAAAACAAAAAGAAAAAGAAATAATTATTTTCAAACACCTCACTTAGCATACCCAAATTTGCTAAGTGAGTGGATTCAAAATATCAAATCAAAATCAAAACCAATTGACCCTTACTTTAACATACTCCAATTTGTTAAAGGAAAGGGTCCTCAAATCAAAATCAAAATTCAAAACATGAACCTATGGAAGCATCTTTCTAAAAAAATATTTGAACCCATTTTCAACATACCCAAATTTGTTGAAAGTGGATTCATATTCAAAAATTCCTCTCGATCAAATCTCTAAATATTCTCTAAATCCATTTGAACCCCACTTAACACTTCTAAGATGTTGGATGTGGGTTCAAATTTTAAATTCAAATTCAGAAATCAACAAAATAGAAATCTAATCCAAGCTTGTTTACAACATTGCAGATTCTCAAAGATCCCATGAAGCTCAATTTTTTTTTTCGACTATAAATGGTAGCTTGATAGAAGTTTGTGCTTACTTTCCCCTATGGGATGGACTTAGCCTTAGATAGCTAATCCCCATGATTACACCCATCTCATCCATTTCGGCAGAGGTTTTGAGGGGGAGAGGATCACCTCTGTGGGCGCTCCCTCACAACTGTTAGCAGGACTGCGGTGGCTGGGCAGAAGCCCATCATTCAAATTAATTTGCCATCAGATTCTCACATTTCCTCACTAAAGAGGAAAGCGGTGGTAGTCCCAGCCCCTAGTCTCGCTAGACAAAGGATAGCCTCGGCCCCATGATTGTCGCAGTGAGGGCTAGCACCCACTCTTCAAGCACTCTAAGGCTCCCTGATCCTGTGGATTGCCTCCCCTACTTTTGAGTATGGGTCTAGCTCTTACTCCACTCACCCTACTATGATATAGAGGAGGAATAAAAATTGCATGATTAAGCGGTACCATACCAAGATAGCTAGGGAGATGGAGGCAGCCGCCCGTTCAGTTGTTGAGGAGTTGCCTATTTTGACTTCCCCACTGGTTACAATGAACCCATTTCATCCTCTCTCTAGGTCCAATAGAGAGGATGCTAAGAGGATCCATACTTCACCTCCACTAGTGGTTCACCAACCCCAGCAGCAGGAGAGGTCATGCCTCCCATCGCCTACACTGTTGGAGCTGCACATTTTGAGTCTCAGAGCTCAATTTGATTTGAGATTTATCATCCCAGTGTGGGGAAACATCTTCGACATGAAGAGGGCCGAGAGGCCCATACATCTGTTCATATCACCAGAGAGGCGAGGTTCAGCCCAGCTTCTGCACTCATTGATTTTAGCGCGCTACTGCTGCCGATACATATAAAATCATCTCGCTATGGGACCACTCATCACAAGAGGATAGCTCCTGTTCATAGAGAGTTGGTGGTGTCTCCACCACACCGCTCTACCCCCCATCCACCATCACCCATTCATGTCACAGCATATCCAGTTCTGTCGAAGGCCATGAAGGCCACATATGGGGAGAAGCGTACCCTGTTGGTGATCCAGCTATGGCCGAGGGATCCTACTCTGCCTACTATGGTGAGGCCGAGCTCCCCTGCTCAACTTTCTACCCTAATGGTGATGTGAAAGGAATGGTGACCCCGAAGCATAGTGGTCGTCCCTTCACCAACACCCGCCAGCAGACACGGAGATGGTGGCTGCAGAGAGGGAGATGAGACACACCCATGATTATAAAGCCTCCTAGGAGTGTCACACCTTCGAGTGGCGCTAGGGAGTGTCTCTTCTAGGTACACCTCATAGGTTGATTCTCTAATAGGGGAGGTCGGTGCCTCTCAAGATACGACAGTGATCACACACCAAAAAACATTTGTGCTTCGATTGATCATTCTTTAGATGACATAGTGGCACATTATTTTATGGAAAAGAAAGAAATTTTGGGGTATGATTGGTCGATGAGAAGATTATTTGATCCCAATGAAGATGATTTATGGGAGACTCAAGGGTGTGTGCATGGTAGATACCAGAGTATCCCTCCTCAGAGAGCAGCAAGCTATGGAAGGTGATGATGCCGAGTAGGAAGACACAGCCCACTCGCATCAACACCTCCTAGCACAATTAAAATAGAAAGATGAAAAGATAGATATGATGGAAAAGCAGCTTGAGGATATGTTAGCAGCAGTCTCAGTACTTCAAAAATAAGCACCAGCAGTTCATCCTACCACAGCTGAGGCCAATTAGCCAGAGTTAGTGCATGTCTTGGACACAACCAAGACCTTACCGCCCATCGAGCAAGGTAGCACTTATAGGAAGGTAGTGGAAAGTACTTCCATACAAGAAAAAGACATAAATTTCATGGTTGAGCAGCAAGTGAAGGAAGCATTAGCTTAAGCCCGGGGAGGATCATCAGTTCCAATGTGTAGACTCTACCCGAAAGAATTTGATGCAATCCAATATCCCAAGAGTTTCATGTCACCTTCCTTCAAGAGTTTTGATTGGTAGTGGAAACCTGAGGCAGCACATCACCCATTTTAGAGCCAATTATTGCACCGGTGGCAGCGACTCTTTGCTTTTCTGCCTCTTCGTCAGTAGCCTAGCAGGGATAGCTTTTGACTGGTATGTTAACCTTTTCAATAGTTCAATAAATATATTTGTTGAGTTGGAGCAACTCTTCATCAAGAGGTTTTCTAGAGCATAGTAAAGGGTTACTGTGGGTGATCTCTTGTAGCACAACAACACTCAAGTGAGTCCCTTGTTGACTATATTCTCGATAGCGTAATCTGAGTATGAAATGTGAACCATAGCTATCTAAACAGCATGCCATTGAGATTCTTCTAAAGAATATCCATGGCCCAGTCACCTTCATGATTAAAATCTTCACTATAAAAACTTTTGAGAAGCTAATCAATAAAGTTATTCTACAAGGAGAACATCTTTTCAAGATCAGTCTGCCAAAGCCATGAAGGTCTATAAGAAGAAGAGACAAAGTGGTAGATAAGGGAAGCAACCGCTAGAGATTAGTCGAGACTGACCTCGCAGCCTTCGCTTCCACCTCCTACCACCACTAGCCCCACAGCCTCCATGCAGCCTCCATGTCCACACGCTCCTCACCACATCATCAGAGTAGTATACATATCGCCACCAAAGTAGCTATGGTCCACCTACTCTTTAGATAAGCTTAACAAGCCTTATTCATTTAAGAGGGAGGTAATCAAGAAGATCTTTAAGAACCTCTTAAAGAAGCCTGATTTTCAACTACCTGAACCTAGAAAATTGGAGGAAGTAGGCAAAAACCATGATCCTAACTTTTGCCCCTACCACCGTATGCTAGGTCATGTTTTGAAGATTGCTTCACCTTTAAGGATTGGCTTAAATATAGCTTCAAGACTATAGTTATCTTGAAGGAATACCTTGTGGAACAACCATCCAGCCCATCGGTAATCTTTGGGGATACTTGTGATCTTTCCAAAACTAAAGAAGTTGGGATATCTCCTTATCCAAAACCTCTAAAAAGATCATTCAAAAGATCAAGAAACTTTCTCAGTGCTTGAGTTAGCTCAAACCTCCAACATCAAGGAAGATTTGCAAAAGCCAACTCAAGGAAAGGGGAGCTCAAAGAACAACAGAGCAATGAGCTATGCGAGATAGCCTAGTAGTTGGACCCACCATCTACTACCACATCAGAGACTTCTCCTACTTCAGCTAGCTCTTCTTCTTTTACTAGTAGAATTCTTGTATCGATGGATAAGGGCACCAAATCCCTTACCTCTCTTACTTTACTTGATTTCTACTTTGTACCTCCTATCAAATCCAAGAAATTAAAGAATAAAGCTAGTTTGAATTACATTTGTGTCACTTCTGATGGGTTGTCTACTTCTATTCCTAATGATAACTCTTCAAGTCAAAATAATTATAACAATTCTGATCTCCCCCTTTCTGATTCAGAGTTGGACTTTCCTACTCTGAATACTATGAGTTCACCTCTTGAGATAGACTTGGAATCATCTGATTCTGAGAGTCCCATAGGAGAAGCAGTAGGTGAGATTGACGTGAAGGTTGAACCTTCCATTACCTTGCCACAAGAGATCACCGAAGTCAACCTCCATAGTGGCAAGGTTCTACCTCCTAGGGCAGCACCTCAAGATAGAGGGAAATAAGTCATTTGTGTAGAAGATCGAGAAACCCCTCCATAGGATGCTCCACCCTCAGATTTGCTTATGGAGGATCAACCCAAAGTGGACTACAATGTCCTCTCTCATCTAAGAAAGTTACCATCTAAGCTTATAAGATGCCCTGCCTTATCCAAAAGGTGAGGGAGTCATTAATCAAGGCTCTCTTGATCCTAAATATGCTTAAACCGACCGCTATGAGGAGGCACATTATGCAAAAGAAGCCTGGGATCACTTTTATAGATGAAGACCTTCTTCTGGGAGACTTGGAGCACAACCGTCCCCTCTACATCACAAATTGACATGGAGATTGCTGAGTTCTCATTGATCTAGGTGCATCGGAACATTATGAATCTAAAGACTCTCACCTATTTGAGGATCAACATCTCCACACTCCGAGGAAATCGGATGATGTTGAGAAGATTCAAATGAACGAGGTGAGAAGGCTTTAGGTTCCATAGTGTTACCCTTGGAGATAGGTGACTGGAAGATTAAAGCCAAGTTTTACATAATTGGTTTGAATACTTTGTTCACTACTTTACTCGGTAGGCCTTGGATACATCAAAATAAGATAATTCCACCCTCCCTCCATCAGTGCATCAAGTTCAGAAAGGATGGGATTGAATACCATGCCAATAGGGATGAAAAGATATTTTTAGTTAGAGAGGTTGAGATTTATGAGAATGCGATCTACTATCTTCCTAAACACACCCTTTCTCGTGAACTTGGATAAAACTCAAACACAAAAGAAAAATAAAATGAAGAAAAAGAAAGAGCAAAAGTAAAAGAAAAGAAAAATGAAAATCCAAGTGAACAAGAAAGAGGAATTGAAGAAGAAATAGAGCCGCATATCACTTTCCATCCAGCCTATTCCATCCATCATATGGACATGTGGGTAATGACTCAACCTCCAGTAAAGGCAGAGGTAAATAGATGCAGTTAGAGGTGGAAGACCCTTGGCCATCCCAATAGAGGTTATATTCCGTAGAGTACCCCTTACTATTCACATAGACTTGGAATCTAAAGGATGAGTCTAACATGATTAGCATACCCAACCCTCTATGGTTCCATTGGAGGTGACTCATCCAGATAGTGATGAAGACCGCCTCATAAAAGCAAAGTATTCAATCGTGATTATGTAAAACTATTAGGCGTGGGCTCTAACCTCACTTTCATCTCAAAAAAGTCAAGGTTTAGTAGTTAAGGAAGCCCTAAGTCTTCCATGGATGCTAAGTCAAGGGATTCTTTTTGGGATCATCATCCTCAAGTCCTGAAGTTGATGTAGAACTTGAGGAAGATTTATTTAAAGAATTAATGGAATTATTTCTTGACATTTACTCGCCTTGTGTTCATAATATTATACAGAAAGGTTTGGTTCCTCATACATGATCCAGTCATAGGTAAGAGTATTTTGAGAATCTGTTGAACAACACAGGTAGGGAAGCACAATCAAGAGCAAGACTAGGATTCGGTATAATGGGTCCAATCGATGACGATGATTATTGTTTGTTTGTTACCAATCATTTGGAGTCTGATCGGTTCTTTTCACACAACCCCAACTCTTATGAGAATGTGTGTTTAAAACCTCGTGATGATCCGATGATCTTCAGATCAATGATGCACCTCCAGAATTTGAAGAGGAGATTCATTCAACAATAAACAAGCTTAAAGAAATCAACCTGGGATAGAAGAAAATCCATGCCGATGTACATTAGTTGTTGTTGAATGAAGAAGAAACCAATGACTTAGTTAGGCTATTGACGAAGTTTAAAGACGCTTTGCATGGAGTTATGAAGAGATGCCTATTATCTCCATGTATCCACAAGCTAGCAATAGATCCTAACACTTCCCCTATCAAGCAAGCCTAGCATGGATTAGAAATTGAACAATGTCATTTCTAATGTCAAGAAATGATCAATGCGGGTTTCATCGTGAAGAAAAATACCCTACTGTTGGTCAGCTCATTAAGAAGAAGAATGGCCAAATTTACATATGCTGATTTCAAGGACTTAAATAAGGCATGTCTTAAGGATGAGTTTCCTCTTCCTATACCGAGTTAATGGTGGACATTGCCTCATCTCATGCGTGTTTCTTTCTTCATGGATGGGTCATTTGGCTACAACCAAATCTAGATGTCTCCTAAAGATGAAAGAAACATCACTTTTTGAACCCTGATCGAAATCTTTTGTTATAAGGTCATGCCTTTTGGCCTTAAAAATGCTTGTGCTACATACCAACGAACCATGACTCATATCTTCAATGAACTCATCCATCATCAGGTTGAGTGTTATATTGATGATCTATTGTCAAGAACAAAGGAAAGGAAGACCACCACTTTGACTTAAGAGAAGTTTTTGAATGGTTAAGACAATATAACCTCAAAATGAATCCCTTGAAGTGTGCATTCAGAGTACCTTCAGAGAAATTCCTCGAGTTTGTTGTCTGACACCAGGGAATAGAGGTAGATTCTAAAATATTGAAGCTATCTTAGAAATTTTGCCTCCTAAAAGCTTAACACAACTCAGATCGTTCCAAGGACTATTGGCATATCTGAGACACTTTATCTCCAACCTATCGGAGATGCAAGTCATTTTCAACACTTATCAAAAATGATGCCAAGTTCAAGTGGGATCAAGTGTGCATGCCTTCAAGACATCAAGCAAGATTTGGTGAAGCGCAGTTCTAGTAGCTATCCTAAAGCCACTCATCCTCTACATGCATTGATGACTCTCTTTGTGGCCCAAGCAAATGATGAAGGAAAGGAGAGCTTCTACTACCTCACCATCTGATTCTGAACTACCCACCATTTGAGAGACATTGCCTAGCTTTGATCTTTCCTTCCCAAAAGTGCATTATATGCTTTCTCATAAGGTGAACTTGATCTCCAGAATAAATCTACTGTAGTATCTCATGACACGGCCAATGCTATCCGGATGTTTGGCATGCTGGTCCATGATACTTTTGTAGTTTGACATTACATTCGTACCCCTCTGTGTGGTAAAAGGACAAGCACTAATGAATTTCTTAACAGCACACCCACTTCATATTGATTCTCCGCTTAGTGACCATCTCCCCGATGAACAAATCATGAACTTAGGGAAGGTCGACAACCGCCGATGGGAGATGTATTTTGATGGTGCAGCTTCTTTTCATAAAGGGAAGCACCAATCTATTATCCGTGAAAGGCAAGGGTGGAATAGTTCTCCTAACTCTGCACTGATGTGATGAGATTCTCATATTATCTCCCAACCCATGCACCAACAATGAAGAGTATGAGGCTTTGATTGTCGCTGAGTTAGTCATCAATCAAGATCAAGAGCATCAACATCTGGGGATTCTCATTTGGTCATCAATCAAATTGTCGTCCTACAAGGTTCTCAAACCCAAGCTTCATCATTACTACAGTATACCATGAAGTCATGTTCAAATTCTCAAGTCACCATCTACAAGGTTCCCCGAAAGAGAATGCAAAGAAGATGCTTTGGCCAAACTTGCCAAAGAATTGCATGTCCGTAAGATGAGTCCATTTCAAAGGGTCCAAAATAGACAAGTCTATCCCTATTGATGCTGAA